>OY757010.1:133751291-134951291 GCA_963580285.1 Lucinisca nassula | reverse complement strand
CACGACCGTACATGAGTACTGGTAAACTGCTTAGCAGGACTATGCCTGCCCAGGTAAAGTGATGCGAGTCGGACTGTCCATTGCATATAAGCTCTATTGGGTTCACTGGGTGGCAGGGCTTGAGATATCATTTCATCTCAATGTTGTGTAACTGTCCCACAAAATTGGAAGCAACATCTCCAAAATGACCTAAATAGTGGTGACGGGGACCTTAAACCTCAGTTCAAACAAACAAATATATTTAAGCAAAGTTACATTGCTGATGTGACCTGGTCTGACCCCACCCCTTCCCTGATTTAAAATTGAAAAGGAAACAATTATTTATAATAATGGATCCAGATGATATGGCTCATATGAACCATTTCATTTGGATTTACACTGTTTACATAAAGATCATTTAGAAATCATTTGTGCCCATTGGGCTGCATGGAGCTTTAGCGCAGAGAAGAAATTGACCAAACGGTCTAAGCCTGCCCTGGAAAGTGGTCACTTAGGAGTAGGACCACCCTTTAAACCTTAGCAGTAGGGCTTGGAAGCAAGATCTCCAAAATTACCTTAATACAGTAGAACTTCGATGGCTCGAACACCGATGACTTGTTTACCATGGATGAGTCGAACACATTCTTGAGCCCCTAGCGAAATCCTCTACGTAAGAAATAGTGGGGGATAATTAAGGAGATTTTAGTCTTTTATCTTGCAAATGTATGCTGTGTGTACTCATTAGAATCGCCTCGAGGCGATTCTAATGAGTACACACAGCATACATATTCATTTTAGAACACCGAAAAGATGTCACAATGTATCTCGTTATGCCTCCTGACAGTTACCTCAGTGGCTCGGACTACCCCTGTCTCGAAATGATTTTCAAGGTCCCAAAGGTGTTCGAGCCATTGAAGTTTGACTGTAGTGTTGATGGGGATTTAAAACAACACAAACAAACAAACAGATGATTTTCTGGCTGCAGTGAGTAAGGTTTTCTACTTATTTCTGTGTGTATAAATTCTGATGTATAGATTTTGCATGCTTCAGCCAAATTTACCAGTATCAGCAACCCATCAATATAAATAGTTCCATCATGAAACTACTGTATTGATGAAGATTAGGCTGGGGAATATGGTATATAAACTATTGATTGTTGGCAGTAGAAAGGAAAAAAAAAATAACTGCTCTCATTTAATTATCATTATATTTCTTGTTTGGAGAGAGCTTGTTTGTTGAGAGGCAGTTTTTCAAAACATTCTAGTCAGTTGTCCTGAATTTAACCCCTCACCATGCTGAATATTTCAATATGCTGCACTCCACATTCTGCGCCGTCTGATCTGGGCCTGCACTGTTTGCCAGGGTACCCGTTTTGGGGTATTCGATACAAAATGGGTTAATATCTGAACTCATCATAATCCAGATCAAGATGAGATGGCTCGTAGTAAGCCGTCTGATCAGGATCTACACTCAATATTCCCGACACTGATGTTGATTGAGCCCCCTTATTATCAAGAATTCAAAGATGGAAGTGTCCACTCAGTCCACTTTAGAAACTCAGGGGTGAAAGGGTTAAAAAATGGGTTAACCCATGTCCCCACTGAATCTGGATAGGCTATACCTTTGCAAACAGTGTATATCCAGATCAGCTGGCTTCTGGGTCTGGATCATCAGTGTTTGTCATTCCGTTGGTGATTGTTGGTTTGTTTGATTTGGGGTTTAACATCACCGTCAACACTGTATAGGTCATTTTGTAGACATTGCTTCCAATTTTGTGGGACTTTTACCTGACATTGAGATGAGATGACATCTCAAACCCTGTCGCTCAATGAAACCACTAGGGTTTATAAGCATGGACGGTCCAACTCACACTGATTTGCCTGGGTAGGCTTAGATCCTCTAAGCGATTTACCAGTACTCATGTGTGGCCTGTTTCTGCTCGGCGTGGAAGCATCATGCAGACCATCTATTTCTTCAAGCCCCAACGGGCGGGGGTCAAATTCTGTTGGTGAATTTATTGGAATAAACAGCATAGAATAATTGGATTGATAGACTATCTAAAATAAGTCAGCAAAATTAATTTATTCAGCAGAGCAAGGGTTGAGTGAGAGAGTGTGTTTCAGTTTTACATCCGACCAACAGCTAAGGTCATACGGAGATGGGACCTCAATTTAAAGACTCAACCAAAAGTCTTGAGAAACCCACGACCCCGGGTTTATGAGGCAAGTAGCTTATCCAACAGACCAAGAAGGCTTTTAGAACAATGGTTGAAATCCACAACAAAAACATTGGTCTGAAATATAGCTGGCCTCGGTAGCTCAGTCGTATGCACTTCTGACTGATGATCAGGAGGACGCGGGCTCGATACCAGCTGGGTAGGCAACATTCTTTGGTGGAGATGATTCTAAAATCTTTTCTATGGTCATTCTCTCCCTTCTGCTGATTCAAGAAGGGCAGTTGTCAGTTTTTGGCAAAAGAATGTGCACTCTACTGGTTAATCACTTACGTATAACCCTGCCCAGGAAAGTGTAAATAGATAAACCGACCGGCTCAAAAATGACCGAAATAGTGTTGAATGGGCCGTTAAACTCCAGTACAAACAAATAAAGATCTGAAATATGCACCAGTGTATAGATCTACATTACTATAAATCAATAGCATCATGAATCATGTTGTGTAATGGCATTGCAGGGTGAAGATTTGGCATGAATTAACCTCATACATTATTCATACCTGCATCATGCTGCTTTCATTATTATCAGCTGTAGGCAGATCATGTTAGTGATAAGCAGCTAGTTACAGCATACTCTCTGTAACCAGTAGTAAAATGTAAACCCCAGTAAAATTCAAAGCCACTGAAAATGTGAACCCCAGTAAAATACAAGGCCACTTAAAATGTAAACCGCAGTTAAATTCATTGCCACTTAACCCTTTTTGTACCAAATGGAATCTTCCTTCTTATATATAGCAGGAGTCAATTTCAAAATTTAGGGGTGTCAGGTTGTGTTTTCTTCAAAAACTATTAGGATATTGGCTGAAAATTTTGCAAACAGTGTAGGCCCTGATCAGACGCCGCATTCTGCGGCGTCTGATCTGGGCCTGCACTGTTTGCCAAGGTATCCGTTTTGGGATTTCGAGTATAAAATGGGTTAAAATGTAAATCCCAGTAAAATTCATTGCCACTTAAAATGTAAACCCCAGTAAAATTCATTTCCTAGGCGGCAATGAATTTTTCTGGGGTTGACATTTCACTGCTGGTCAATGTTGGGTAAAAAGTCCCACAAAATCAGAAGCATCATAGTATTGATGGGGATGTAATACCTCAACATAAACAAAAGTCCAAGTTTGTTTGTTTGATTTGAGGTTTAACGTCCCCGTCAACACTGTTAATGTCATTTTGGAGACATTGCTTCCAATTTTGTGGGACTTTTACCCGACATTGAGATGAAATGACTTCTCAAGCCCCGTCGTCCGATGAAACCAATAGGGTTTATTAGCATGGACGGTCCGCCTCGCACTGCTGTTCCTGGACAGGCTTAGATCCTCTAAGCGGTTTACCAGTACTAGTGTGCAGGTCGGATTCAGCTCTGCGTGGAAGCATCATGCAGCCCATATATTTCTTCAAGCCCCTATGGGCGGGGGCTGAAAAGTCCAAGTGGCTCTAAAGTATTTTGTAGACACAGATTAGAAGCAGCTGACTAAATGAAATCTCTCTCACTGTATAACAGGGGCTTGAAGAAATAGATGGGCTGCATGATACTTCCATGCAGACCTGAAACAGGCCGCATACGAGTACTGGTAAACCGCTTAGAGGATCTAAGTCAGCCCAGGCAAAGTGGTACACGTCAGTCCGTCCATGCTTATAAACCTTATTGGTTTCATTGGGCGACAGGGCTTGAGATGTCATTTCAACTCAGTGTTGGGTAAATGTCCCAAAAAATTGGAAGCAGTGTCTCCAAAATGACCTATACTGTGTTGACGGGGACTTTAAACCTCAAATCTAACAAAATAAAATTAATGTAAGCCAATGTGTCTGGTTGAGTTTTGAAATCACTGGTAGGTTGATCATCTCTGAATGTAGGCTGAAAAAGAAAAAGTTCCTGAATCTAACTCTTAGATTCCTGTACTGTATGCAAACAGTATAGACCCTGATCAGACACGGGGTCTAAACTTTTTGCCAATGTCCCAGAACATGAGCCAAGTCAGTGTTTTACAATAAGCTGTGTTTTACAGTCAGCACTGATGTCACAAAGACAAGAACTACATGTTTATTTATACCCCCGCAAACGAAGTTTGAAGGGGGTATATAGGAGTCAGCTTGTCGTCTGTCGTCTGTCGTCGGTCCGTTACAAAATCGTCTGTCGTCGGTCCGTTACAAAAAACTTTAACGTTGCTCATAACTTCCTTATTTTTTTACCCATTTCTTTAATATTCACACACCACACACCTTGCCACTAGTACTTAAGATTGATATACCCAAACCTGACCTTGACCTTTACGTTGACCTTCCTCAAGGTCAAATACTTGTAAAATCTGACAACGCATGCAGGGGTATAATTGGCGCCCGTTAGGCGGCAGCTCTAGTTTCTGTAACTTTGGGTCGATTGACAAACAGTTGACCCAAAAATCTGTCCTCTAAAATAACATGGTCCGGGCGCCTGGCGGGTAGGGGTGGGTTGGGCATCAATACAGTATACTAAGGCAGGTTTACCTTTTCTGAAAAGATCTTCTGTATTTTGAATAACCAGTTTCAGATCCTAAGTATTGGGACAGACAGGCATAAGCAAACAGTGCAGACCCTGATCAGACTGCTCCTGAAGAAGCAGTCTGATCAGAGTCTGCAATGTTTGCCATTCTGTCTGCACCTTTTGGACTCGTGGCTGGATCATGAAACAAATGTGTTAAAATTTTAGGAGAATTATAGCGTAGCAAGTCCTCACAATGTCCGAATTTATAGGATTTTTACCGTACTGAGATTCTGTTTTACTCCTTTTCAGACCCAGAAGGTGATGAATACCAGAAGAACTTGCGCCGCCCGGCCGACGTAAAAGAAGACATGAAACAGATGGAGGATCGAAGCCGAGTGTCCCTCATCCTGAACAGTGAGGCTTTTCGACGGGAACTAGAAGACATAATTGACGAACAGATCCGACAAGGGAATCATCCCGCCAGCCTTTTAGCCTTACAGCAAATCTCAAATCTACTTGTACCCAATGCCAAGTTTGCACAGCAGGGGACCTTATCTAAGGGAAGTAAGTATCAAAGCCCCTAAAAATGAGGACTTATCGGGACATCTAGTAAACAAGTCTGTGTGATGAACACCTGTAAACCCCACTTTGAGAAAATTTGGGTTTAGAAGAGTATACATTATCTTTCTAATTTATGCTCCGAGATATAGGTTGTGGGTACTCGTTAGAACTGCCTCGATGAGGCAGTTTTAACGAGCACCCACAACCTATGTTTGGGGCTTTAATGAGAAAAATATCACAAACTTTCATTAGATATATAACCGATTTTAAGATGTGAAACAGTGCACTATGTCTCACAGATGTGTTATCATAATGTTCTTTATAACACTGTTGTGGAGCGTGGTAGTGCACTTGCCTGTGATGCTGAAGGCCCCTGTTCGATTCCAGGCAGCAGTAATAAAATGGCGAAATCGGAACTTGCTCGACTGGGATTATTTGCAGGGATGATTGCCACAAAGTGCACTGTTCTTTGAATCGGGACGTTAGCTGGAGGCTCCCTTTGCAGGGAGGACCATTCCCTGTCCAGATAAAACATCCCTACCCTACTTACATGATTACTGTGTAGGCTTTCATCCTGCAAATTTACAGTGATACAATGTAATGTACATCTGCCGAAAAAGCCTGCGAAGGCGTAGGCAGTATACAAAGAAAGAATATTGGGGGTGCAAAGCTGTAACAGTGTTAGTTTAACAAACGTGTAATACCCAAACAAAAATGTTAAGATTAAATTAAAAAAAACAACAACAACAAAAAAAAAAAAAACACGACCGTATTTCAATATTATCTATACTCGTTAAACCATGTTGTATCTAAACCCTTGCTATATAATGAAAAGTGCTAGTAAAAGGTTTATGCATAGATTTTGAAGGCATATTTGAAGAGTCTGTGATGTTTTGATGCAGCATGTGTGTGACACATGTATTGCCAGAAGGTGTTTAACATTTTAGCACTCATTTGGGCCTGCCTGTCAATACCTTGGAACATACCGTATTCCTCCCATTTAGCGCCCCGGGCGCTTAAAAATTGGAAAAAGCGGGGGCGTTTATTAGAGACAAAAATGTTACCAGAAGGGAGAGTTCAAACCCATTACATGGGGTAGATTTCCATTAGAATATGGTGGAATCATGACATGTAAAGTACCAAGTGGTCAACACAGACATTGTGATAGCAGGGGTTTTAGAAATACCTTAAATGATACGTAGGGTGATGATTGAAAGGCTGAAATCTTAAGCCAAAATACTATTTCCTCCTACTGCAGAAGGGGGGCTTTTTATTTTGTTCTTGCAAAAAAAACAAAGAGGGGGCGCTTATAGGAGCAGGGGCGCTAAATGGGAGGAATACGGTACATTTAGGCAATTTGGGAGGAATACGGTACATTTAGGCAATTTGTTATAGCCTAGCAACAGATAAGGTAAATATTTTGTGATAAATGAAGGATAGTTTTTCTAATTTCTCAATATAAACCTATATTGTGGGTACTCATTAGAACCGCCTCAGCGTAGAATTTACAAAAACTATCCTTCAATTATCACAAAATACTTACCTTATATGTTGCTATGCGGTTCAGAGCTATGAGAGAGACATTTTTTTTTAGATCATTAATAAAATGAAGGCATGCTGGCAACGCATTATAATTGCCTCAGTGAGGTGTTTATAATGCATACACATATGAACAGCATACTTTTTCTGGATAAAATCTAAAATATTTGTTTCTAATGAAGGTAAAAGAAAAAAAAAACACATCAACCATGGTAAATGAGCCATCACTGTTTGAGTCATTGAAGTTTCAAAGTTACAATACGTGCCCCGCTCATCAGGGCTTGGAGAAATAGAGAGTAGTAACTGCATGGTACTTCGCACAGAGTTGAAACTATCCAAACATTTAAGTACTGGTAAACCGCTTAGAAGGTCTAAGCATGCCCAGGCAAAGTGGTGCGAGTCGGATTGTCCGTTAAACCCTAGCAGTTTCTTGGGTGGCAGCGCTTGAGATGTCATTTCATCTCAGTGTTGGGTAAATGTTCTACAAAATCGGAAGCAATGTCTCCAAAATGATGTAGTGTTGATAGGGATGTAAAACCTCAACACAAACAAACAAAGTGACAATACACCACACAATCTAATAAGGGAGTTAGAGCTTCTAACTGGGGAGCTAGAACTTACTAATGAATTATAATTTTGTGGTATATCACTGGCCCTCGCCCATCAGGGCTTGAAGAAATGGATGGGCTGCATGATGCTTCCACGCAGAGCTCAAACTGACCGCACACGAGTACTGGTAAACTGCTTAGAGGAACTAAGTCTGGCCAGGCAAAGCGGTGCGAGTCAGACTGTCCATGCTTATAAACGCTATTGGTTTAATTGGTCGACAGGGCTGGAGATGTCATTTCATCTCAATGTTGATTAAAATTGTCACAAAATTGGAAGTGGCGTCACCAAAATGACCTATACAGTGTTGATGGGGACGTTAAACCTCAAATCAAATGAACAATATCACAAGGGTCAGCCACATTCTGTCTTATTTAAAATAGAATCCCAAAGGGAGGTTACTGGGCACTTCTTCTCAAAGTGGCCTTGTTTGTTTGTTTGATTTGAGGTTTAACGTCCCCGTCAAGACTATTTAGGTTATTTTGGAGAAGTTGCTTCCAATTTTGTTGGACTTTTATCCGACATTGAGATGAAATGATATCTCTATCCCTGCCGCCCAATGAAACGAATAGGGAGTGGCCTTGTAGAGAGAAAGATACCAATAGCATCCCTTAAAAAATTTACATCTGATTTATATAGATACATTGTATATCTATTTCCTAAAAGTGTTTAGTTAGCTGCTCTGCTGATTTAAACAGTAGTTAGATGTCACTTAATTTATAGTAAAGTGCCTGTGACAAAGTGTTAAGTGAGCTATTAATTAACATCCGCATACCAATACCTAGTGAATTAACCGATATGACCTTAAGCAATACTTGAGTTGTGATGTATACCAAAACTATCATATGCATGATTGTTCCAGATATCAAGTCTAAAGGGTTATTTTTGGATAATTTTCTTTATATCTCCATGAAAACAAAATTATGTTGTGGGGACTTGTTAGAATCGCCTCATTGAGGCGATTCTAACAAGTACCCACAACATAAGTTTCAAACAAGAAATAAAAAAAAATTCCAAGAATTTTCATCCTTCTCTGGTCGGGGCTTGAAGAAATAGATGGGCTGCATTATGCTTCCACACAGAGCTGAAACCAACCCGCACACGAGTACTGGTAAACAGCTTAGAGGATCTAAGCCTGCCCAGGCAAAGTGGTGCGAGTCGGACCATCCATGCTTATAAACCCTATTGGTTTCATTGGGCGACTGGGTTTGAGATGTCATTTCATCTAAATGTCGGGTAAAAGTCCCACAAAATTTGAAGCAATGTCTCCAAAATGACCGGGGACAATAAACCACAAATCTTCCTTCTGTGGAGCTACATTGCATTTTCTGCTGATTCAAGAAGGGCAGTTGTCATTAGGATAACATACCTGTGTGAAATAATGCATTGATATTTGTCTTATTATACTCCAAATATAAGTTGTGGATGCTCGTTAGAACCGCCACAATCAAATAATGTATGTGGATAGACTTACCATTCTGGCTAGCTTAGTGTGACCCTACTTATGTTGTCTAGGCCATAAAACTACAAAATGAAACTAGGTGTGCAAACCGTATGGGCTCAGATTAGACTGCTCCTAGATTGAGCAAGAGTATGGGCTCAGATTGGACTGCTCCTAGGATCTGAACCCACACTGTTTGCTCAACCCTGTCAGTAGAAATTTTTTTCAGTATTTACAGTATATAGTCAAAACGCTGTTAACAAAATACAAGGATTTTGGGTTGATGAGACTTATGTGTGTTGCATTTGTTGTTGTATAACAAAGAGAAGAGACGGTTTCAGACTGACAAGCTTTTGAAGACAGATCTAGATCAAGGGGAGAAACCAGTGTAACTTTTGGCATAAATTTCCTTATTTCACTATTATAAAATATATTGTGGGTACTTGTTAGAATCGGCTCAGTGAGGCGATTCTAACAAGTACCCACAACATTATGTTTCTGGCTGACAACAAGGAAGATTATCCTGCAGTTATCCGTGTTACTGTCTTTATCTGGAGCTAGGTATAGATGTAATTATCTCTGACTTTCTTCAATGGAATTTCTTGGCTTTGGTATATTGTGTTGTTTGTGTAACACATCAACCATTGTTTTCTATCTGTATTGGAAGTCAGTAAGGGGATAATCGGAGGAAGTTTTTAGGTGCAAGGCCATCAGTTTTAGTAGCCTCCTGAATAACCCAAAACATAATGTTTAACTTTAAGACCATAGGAAACATGAAGTGTAAAAAAACAGAAAGAAAAAAAATGACTGAAACCTTTTCAATAAGCTTTTAAAATCAGAATTAGTCTTAATTTTAGGTGGTCTTAATAGCGGAAGTTAACTGTATTTTTGTTGAAAAAAAATGTGAGTAGCTTTTGCAAATGCGGAAACTACTTACATTTTTTCAGCAAGATAACTCTATGTTAGATATTGTACTTAATAGAATAGTTAACATTATGACCATTAAGGTCACTCTCGCCCATCGGGGCTTGGACAAATAGATTGGGCGGCATGGTGCTTCTTCGCAGAGCTGAAACCGACCGCCCATTGGGGCTTGGAGAAATAGATTGGGCTGCATGGTACTTCCGTGCAGAGCTGAAACTGACTGAACTTGAGTACTGGTAAACAGCTTAGGTTTAAGCCTGCCCAGGAAAAGTGATGCAAGTCTTAAACCTAGCAGTTTCTTTGGGTGGTGGCGCTTGAGATGTCATTTCATTTCAGTGTTGGGTAAAAGTCCCACAACATCGGAAGCAACGTCTCCAAAATGACCTAAATAATATTGAAGGGGTCGTAAAACCTCAATTCAAACAAATAAAACTATGTGTTGAACAACTGGTCTGTTTTTCTAACCATGCGATGAATAAAATTACTACAACAAAACTTTGATGGCTTGAACACAGATGGCTCATTTACTACGGTTGTTTCATCCCTAGATTTTTTTTTTTCATTTCTTAAGGGGAATGGGTACACCTTCAGGGGAGACAACTCCTGCAAAAGTATTTTTGTCTCCCATGTCAATAGGGGTCAACTCTTAAAGGAAAGAATTTGCTCCAGAGGAGCAAATTCTTTCCTTTAAGAGTTGACCCCTTTTTCAGTGGGACAGGGCTTATAGGAAAGCGAACAGGAAGTCCCGAAAGTTGTCTCCCTTTGAAAAATGGCGGAAAAATCTGCCAGGTGTGTTCCCATTCCCCTTAAGTTAGGGTCCACCAATATATTTGGGATAATTAAGGGAGAATATTCTTATTTTATTCTGAAAATGTATGTTGTGTGTACTCATTAAATGTATATTATATACTGATTAGAATTGCCTCAATGAGTACACACGACATACATTTATTTTAAAGAAAATTAAAACATTTATTTTAAAGAAAATCGAAAAGATATTCGTATTATGTCTCCTGACCTTGTACTATGATTAACCTGAAATGGCTCGAACTACCCTTCTCAAACAAAATATCATGGTCCCAAACGTGTTCGAGCCATAGAAAATTTAATTGTATATGGCATGATGTTAAAAAAAGTGGGATGAGTGGCAAACAGTGTAGTTCCTGATGAGACGCTGCAGTTTGCGATGTCTCATCTGGGTTTGCACTGTTTGATCTGGCTTCTCATTTGGTTTGCACTGTTTGCTGCGGCGTCTCATCTGGGTTTGCACTCTTTACACAGGCCTATCTGTCCGAACACATAGGGTAAATACCATACATATCTTATTTAGTGGACCATTTTCTCGTTTTCAGCAGCACCAGTCATTCCTATCTCGGACATTAAAGGCGTGGATGCATCAATGTACACAAAGGCTGAGAAGAGTTTACGGTGCAAGTTAGCGGCGTTATACAGAACGGTTGACCTTATGGGCTGGAGTCAAGGCATATATAATCACATTAGTGTAAGTTTTCCCATAAAATGTCTTACCCCATGAAAGTGGTAACAAAAGAAAGAAGAATAGCTAAAAAAATCCCTTCCTCTGGTGGGATTCAAACCCAGGCCACTCGGGTGAAAGGCCACTGCTCTAACCACTGAGCCAGTGGACTCAGATCCAGTTGTCAGAGATCAGTAGTACCTACAAGCTAAGGTAGACAACTGAAGGTAGGAATTCTGTTTGAAGGTTAATGACCCAGTCAGCACTATTTAGATCATATTGAGTTTGTCAGTTTACCTATACACACTTTTTCAGGACAGGCTTATACATGATAAGCAGTTAACCAGTATAGAGCACGCTCTTTTGCAAGAAACTGACAATTGCCCTTGTAACAAATTTGAGATTTGAAAGCAAGCCTGTAGCTTAACCCATTGTATACGGGAAACCCCTAAAGGGGCACCCTGGCAAACAGTGCAGGCCCTGATCAGACGCCGCAGAACATGGCGTCTGATCAGGGCCGGCACAATTCGCTAACAGAATTTTCCATCAAACATAAAATTAAAAACAGAAAAAACAGCCTGACACCCCTTAAATGACAAATGGACTTGTCCAACATATAGCAATGGAAGAGTCTACTAGCATACAAGCATACAATGGGTTAAATGAAAGTCATCTCCTAAATGATACATCACATGATATAATGTTTTCGTTCAAATTCACAAAATGAACGGCAGTGTAGATCCTGATCAGATGGCTTCTTCAGAAGCCAATGAGTGTATATCCTGATCAGATGGCATCTTCAGGAGCCATCTGATCTGGATCTACACTATTTGCAGTGGTACGGGTTGTCATGAACAGCAGGATAAGGGTTGAATCTGTCCCCACCTTCCTACCCAAGTAGAATACAACCTATCCTGTAATGCGTAAAGCTTTCTGTGGACAAGGAAGGAACTAATGCAACAAATAGCAAAGACAGATCAGACTGTGTGGCTGTGCGTGCTAAGCACACATATTGGAAGGTCCTTCATTTGGTGTGAGGGCCTCCTCCTATCAGGGCTTGAAGAAATAGATTGGGCTGCATGGTGCTTCCACGCAGAGCTGAAACCAACCACATACTGATAAGCAGCTTAGACGGTCTAAGCCTGCCCAAGCAAAGTGGTATGAGTCAGACCGTCCATGCATATAAACCTTATTGGTTCATTGATTGGCAGGGCTTGAAATGTCACATCTCAATGTCATGTAAAAGTGCCACAAACTTGGAAGCAATGTCTCCAAAATGACCAATATAGTGTGAGAGAGATGTTAAACCTCAAATCTAACAAACAAACCACTCATGAGCCCCCGCCCATTGGGGCCGCTTGGAGAAATAGATTGGGCAGCAAGGTGCTTCCGTGCAAAACTTGGGTATTGGTAAACGACTGGGACTGCTCTTTAAACCCTAGATATTTCTTTGGACGTTAGGGCTTGAGATGTCATTTCACCTCAGTGTCTGGTAAGTCCCACAAAATCGAAAGCAACGTCTCCAAAAAGACCTAAAAGTATTGATGGGGACGTAAAACTTCAGCCCACACAAACAATGTCACTCATATGAACACACCATGAAATGAATGGTGAAATATGTTTATGTAGTGGACGCAGTGATAAGCTTTAACAGGGTCCTGGTAGCCCAGAGCCCTTGGCTTTTGAGTTGGGCCTACAGAATATTAAAGAAAAATACCTTTCCTCCTAATGTAAAAAATTTTTGATGGATGTTCAGACTTCCAGGCCTGAGAGGTAAAGATATAATTTTACATAAACAGCCAGCGGCCCCACCCATCAGAGCTTAGAGAAATAGATTGGGCGGCATGGTGCTTCCTCGCAGAGCTGAAACCGACTGAACTTGAGTACTGGTAAACCGCTTTGGTCTAAGGCTGCCTGGGAAAAGTGGTGCGAGTCGGGCCACTTATTAAACACTTAGTGGTCCCTAGCGGTTTCTATGGGCGGTAAGGCTTGAGATATGATTTCATCTCAATGTCGGGTAAAAGTCCCACAGAATCAGAAGCAGTGCCTCCAGA
This sequence comes from Lucinisca nassula, assembly GCA_963580285.1. Lineage (NCBI taxonomy): Eukaryota > Metazoa > Mollusca > Bivalvia > Lucinida > Lucinidae > Lucinisca > Lucinisca nassula. Next base: position 134,938,025 of record OY757010.1, on the reverse strand, counting down.
ATGACCTAAATAGTGTTGTCGGGGATGTAAAACCTCCAATCAAACAAAACAGAACTTTTTTTGCACAATTAAGACTGTGATCAATTTATGTGTCCGAATATACTTTTTCCATTGACATGACTTAACCCTTAAGATGCCGAGAAAAACTACATCTGAAAATGTCGTCTGCTTATGTCGTCTGCTGAATGTTTTTGCAAATGCTTTAAATAATATTTTTGCTGACACTTACAGGCAAACAGTGTGGACCCAAATCAGACTGCAGACCGAGAAAAACTACATCTGAAAATGTCGTCTGCTTATGTCGTCTGCTGAATGTTTTTACAAACGTTTGCCTACAGGCTAACATTGTGGACCCAAATCAGACTGCTCCTCTAGGAGCAGTCTGATTTGGGTCCACACTGTTTGCAAAAATGACTTTTAAAGTAACAAGCAGATGACAAAGCAGACGACAGTTGTCGTGACTGGCATTTGTTGACTTAATTACATATCAGATTTGGATTACATGAATTAAGATTTAGAAGGAAGCTATTACTTCAATACTATTTGTCTTTTCCTGTTGTGCAGGTTTAAGTTGGATATTTGCATACATATATGAATATTTTATTCTGGTCATTGAGGTGCCCCACTAAAACAAGCATGCGCTACCATTTATTGTCGTAGCTCTAGATATCTTAGGAAGGAAACAAGGGATGATGTTCTTTATTTCATGTTTGAGGTTGTGAGTGCTTGTTAGAATCGGTCGCTTCGTCGAGGCGATTCTTACAAGTACCCACATCATATATGGTTTTATAGAGGGATTTGTTTAGTATTTGTATTGGAGTTAAACGGCCCAGTCAACACTATTTAGATCATTTCTAGCCGGTCAGTTTTTATCCACATTTTTCCTGGGCAGGCTTATACGTAAGCTGTTAACTGGTACTGTGTACAGTGTTTTGCCAGAAACTGACAACTGTTCTTTGGGAGAGAATGACTGTAGAAAATATTTCATGATCAATCTCCACGAAAGAATGTTGCTGACCCGACAGGTATCGAACCCAGGACCTCCTGATCACTAGTCAGACGCCCGTCCGACTGAGCTACCGAGGCCGGCTTTAACCCATTGTATGCGGGAAACCGACTAAAGATGGAGATCAGGCTGTACATTCTTGCAGTCGGAGCAGTCTTTTCTGTATTTTTGGCCCTGAAGACTGGACCTGCTTCTGCAAACAGTGTAGATTGAGATTTAGCAGTTTTATCTGACAGTTACAATTAGATTATTTTGTTGGACTCCATGAGCTGTGTCAATTAAGGGGAATGGGAACACCTAGCAGATTTTTCCGCCATTTTTCTAAGGGAGATAACTTTCGGGACTTCCTGTACGCTTTTCTATAGGTTCTGTCCCACGGAAAAAGGGGTCAACTCTTAAAGGAAAGAATTTGCTCCTTAGGAGCAAATTCTTTCCTTTAAGAGTTGACCCCTATTGACATGGGAGACAAAAATACTTTTGCAGGAGTTGCTTCCCCTGCAGGTGTTCCCATTCCCCTTAATGAAATTTGCATGTAAGGCACATATACTGTAAAAATCCAAAAACTTCAGACACCTTGAGGACTTGCTGTAATTCTCCTAAAATTTTAACAAATTTGTTATACCATCCAGCAAGGAGTCCAAGAAGTGCAGACAGAATGGCAAACAGTGAAGACCCTGATCAGACTGCTCCTTCTGGATCTGCACTGTTCCCCTAGGCTTTATGTCCCAATACTTAGGATCATTACGGTAACTGCAGACATAATAGAACAAGGGAGATAATGCAACTTCAGTTTAGTATACTATTCAATAGTGGGTAATCTCATTTATTTTTGGTAGCATAGACCCTGACAAGGCCCCACAGAGGATTTGATTTTTGTCACTGCACTTGTAGCATAAAAAATGCTTTTGTTGTAAACTTTGTCCAGATTCTGGGACAGAGTAGTCTGTTTTCAATGGGTTAAAATGCCATGCAAAATTGCAGTCGACATGGGAATTGTCTGCGGGCACAGTCACATGGAATGTCAAGCCTTATTTTGTCTGGAACCCCCCCCCCCCCCCCCCCAAAAAAAAATAACAACAACAACAAAATCCAACATCAACAAAAAACAACACAAAAAACAACAACAAAAAACAAAAAAAAAAAAAAAAAAGACGTCGTCTGCCCTAGAATTTTCCTTGGTGCTTCAAGAGTGTTTAGTACATCTTATTTTCTTTCTTTCTCTTTCAGGCTAGAATAAACCAGGAACAGGAACATTTTCTAATAAATCCTTTCGGCTTACATTATTCTGAGGTCACAGCCTCCTCTCTAGTCAAAGTGGACATCCGAGGGGAGACGATCGACCAGGGGTCAACGCATCTAGGAATCAACCTGGCAGGGTTCACGTTACACTCAGCCATTCACCAGTTTCGCCCAGACATCAAGTGCATAATTCATATTCATACAAATTCGTCAGTCGCAGTGAGTATAATATCTAATTTTATTTGAGCCGGAGCTCGGCAAAACTTACAAGAAGTTACATGCGATTAGCGAGGACTTCGACCAGCCTGAACATACATACAGTCTGATCAGAGTCTTCATTGTTCACATGTAGTGCTGGGCTATAAAGAGCAATAAAAAAAAATTGTGGCCGGACTTTGGATGCGGAGGCTAACCTTGGTCTTTGGTAGTCACATGGATTTTGTTGCGCTGTTACTAGAATATTATTATTAGAAAGACAAGAGGAGTTTATGATGTAAATTTTGAGATATACATTTTGACCCATTTTATTCGGGAAGCCACTCAGTGGGATATTTTCAAACAGTGCAAGCACAGATCAGACGCTGCAGAATTTCTGCAGCGTCTGATCTGGGCATGCACTCTTTGCAAAATGTTTAGCCACTTTCAAAAATAAATTTCTAAAAATAACACAACCTGACACCTCTGTATTTCAAAATGGACTCCTGCTGTAGTGAGGATGGTTCTATTTGGTTACAATGGTTTAAAATAATTACATCATTACACATTCAGACATTATTTAACCCTTTTTGTACCAAATGGAAGCTTCCTCCTTATATATAGCAGGAGTCCATTTCAAAATTTAGGGGTGTCAGATTGTGTTTTCTTCAAACTTGATTTGGAAAATGGCTGAATTTTTTGCTAACAGTGTAGGCCCTGATCAGACGCCGCGTTCAGCGGCGTCTGATCTGGGCCTGCACTGTTTGCGAGGGTACCCACCTGTTTTGGGGTTTCTGGTACTGAATGGGTTAACTGATTGTGAAGACATGTACACTCTTAGGTCAAATTCTTGGTAATGTCCTGTCTGATTTTTCTTCTAGCCACAAATGCCCCATTCTGATGAGTAAAATAGCAAAATCGCAGTCTGCTTTACTTGTAAATGTCACAGACTGTCTAAATTTGACATGCAAATGATGTGAATTTTGCATGTTTATTTCATGATATTGATTATGCCTGTCTGTGCATGGGAATGAAAATACGTTAGAAACTGTTTCATAATTGGCATGCCTTCTTTAAGAATGGTGTGATTTAAGAGTATTGTCTTCTATCAGTTTTGTCTGTTAAATCGGTCATCATTTGCCTTCTCCAAAATGTTTAAGTCGAATTCTCAAGAACTTTTAAGAGCTTCATTACTGATACTTGGTGCAGACTTGCATCTGGGGATGGCAACTTTGCAGGCTTTACCTACAAAGGTGTTGCGTTAAAACGATAGAATTTTTCCCTAATGTTTTACATTACAGAAGAATTTGCCGCTATAAAGTCCATTAATGATTGTTGCAGTCTACAATTGATGTTCATTGTAGTTTGCATCACTCTTTGTCCCCAACCTTAGGCTACAACAAACAAACTGTGCCTTAAGAAAAGGACCCTCTTAGCTTTCTATGATTCATGATCTTCAAATGTGTGTGTGCAGCCAATTATTAGTCTGTGTTAGCTCAGTTTTATGTGTGTCTGACTGGTGCTTCGGAGTTCGTGGGTTTGATCCTTGCTGGGTCGGCGACATTCTTTCATGGAGATTGATGTAAAATCTTCATTTTCACCCTAGCCTTCCATCAGTTGTCAGTTTCTGGTGAAAGAATGTGCACTATACTTAAAGTTTTAGCTTGCTCAGGAAAAGTAGGTACACTGACCTGCACAACATGACCAAAATAGTGTTGACTGGGAAATGAACAAATCTTGATGATATGAGTGCATAAAGTTTACAACAGCTTTTAGCTTTATACAGCTTAACCCTTCTCTTGCTGAATATTCAGTTTAGCCACACCCATTTCTGACTTTGAACCAATCAGATTACTTGATGTTATTTAGTCCTACAAATTCATGAACTGAATGTCAAACAGTGTAGATCCTGATCAGATGGCTTCTTCAGAAGCCATCTGATCTGGATCTACACTGTTTGCAAAGTAAAGGGTTGTCGTGAACAGCAGGATAAGAGTTAAATTATTCTTTGTTTTACTAAGATTGTCTCATTGCTTAGTCATGATAATTTTTTACATCATGATTAGTAAGGCTATGAAAAGTGTCTGTTTTCCATGATAACTGAGGCTATACGAAAGGCGTCATCAGAAAATCTTTGTTATGGCATTTGTGAAAAACAAAGGAACAGATCAGCCTGCGCATCATTCCATGCAGTCTGATCAGCATCTTTATGTTCACTACTTGGATAGTACAATATCTCTAGTTTCTGCATCTAAATTTTCAAGACTCTTGCTAGTCTGTGTAGCTGAGCAGGCTGGTTGGTATCTAAAATGGTAAACAAACACAACAAAACAGGTTTTGGCACGAAGGGGCTCATATACCGTATTTACCCTAAGTATTTGAACACCTAAACTTCTTACCATACATGCTCTAAAAGTCAGACAATTTCAATTAACTGCCAGATGTTGGGTCTAAAAACATCTGGGGCCAGTTGTTCAAAACTAACGATGTCGTTAGTTAACGTATCGTTAAACCTTTGATCATTAAATATGGCAAATATGCTAATATTTTTGCTGAAAAATGCTCACATTTTTTTCAGCAAAAATGCCAAAATTTTCAATATTGTACTTGCTAGAACAGTTAACAATATGACTGCTAACGAGCTCGTTAAGCTAACAATGCTTTGAACAACTGGCCCCCTGGATGTGGCATTCTGTGGCATCTCATCTGGGTCTACACTTTATTTAGGCCTGTCTGTCCAGATACATATGGTTGTATTTGTTGATTGGATAGCCTCGCCTCCACCCATTGGGGCTTGAAGAAATAGATTGGGCTGCATGATGCTTCTAGGCAGAGCTGAAATCGGCCGCACATGAGTACTGGTAAACCGCTTCGTCGTCTAAGCCTGCCCAGGGAAAGTGGTGCGAGTCGGACCGTGCCTGCATATTAATCCTTTTGGTTTGTTTGGGCGGCAGGGATTGAGATGTCATTTCATCTCAATGTCGGGTAAAAGTCCCACAGAATTGGAAGCAACATCCCCAAAATGACCTAATAGTGTTGACGTGGACATAAAACCTTTAACAAAACAAACAAACAATTGACTAGATAGCCGGTTCTAAAGAGCATTCCTTTTCTGTATTTTCTGTGAAACAGAAATCAGAAAATACACACAAAGGCCACTCAAATTCAGTAGGGAAGCCAGTGTGCTTCTGAAAAGTGTTCTGCATAGAAACATGCATTTATATCCGTTCATTTCAAACTGATCTAGCTAGTTTCAAGAAGTGGAGTTTGTCGATTACTTGCAAAATAATGTCCATTGGTTAACCGCTTGGATGAACTAAACCTACCCAGGAAGAGCTTAGCTGGGTTAACTGAATGTCCCAGTGTGACCCTAATAGTGCAAAATGGGCCATTAACCCCTAAGATGCCGAGAAAAACTACATCTGAAAATGTCGTCTGCTTATGTCGTCTGCTGAATTTTCTTGGAAATTTTTTTATACAGGCAAACAGTGTGGACCCAAATCAGACTGCTCCTAGAGGAGCAGTCTGATTTGGGTCCACACTGTTTGCAAAAATGATTTTTAAAGTAACCAGCAGACGACAAAGCAGACGACAATTGTTGTGACTGGCATTTTATGGGTTAAACTCCAAAACAAAATCAAACTGAGCTAGAAAAACCAAAACAGACAAATACTGTTCAGATGACACAGTCTGACTAGTACCTTTATTGTATTGATCAACCATTAGCTTTAAAAGCCTCTCTGGTGAAAAAGCTACTTGGTTTTGTAAACCATGGGTTGTCAGTATTATCCAATATTTAATTGAGGTCTCGTCTCTACATAACCTTGATGTCCGGATTGGCTGTGAAATTAACCCATTGCATGCGGGAAACCCCTAAAGGGGTACCTTGGCAAACAGTGCAGGCCCAGACCAGACGCCGCAGAACACGGCGTCTGATCAGGGCCTACACTATTTGCTAACAGAATTTTCCGTCAAAATTAAAATAAAAACGAAAAAAAAACGGCCCAACTCACCTTACATGACAAATGGATTTGTCCAACATATAGCAATGGAAGAGTCCACTAGCATACAATGTGTTAAAAACAACAGTAACAACAATAATTCTGAGCCCCATGAACGTTAAACCTTATCCTGCTGAATGAAATAATTCAGCCACACCCATTTCTGGCTACTTGCTATAATGTTTCTATTCAGTTTATAAACTGCATGGCATAGAGTGTAGATCCTGATCAGCTGGCTTCTTCAGAAGCCATCTGATCCAGATCTACACTGTTTGTAAAGGTAGGGTTATCGTGTTCAGCGGAATACGGATTTAGGGCTTTGTTTTGTTTGGTTGATTTGAGGTTTATTGTTCCCGTCAACACTGTAAAGGTCATTTCGGAGATGTTGCATGGAATTTTGTGGGACTTTTACCCGACATTGAGATGAAATGACATCTTAAGCCCTGCCGCCTAATGAAACCAATAGGGTTTATAAGCATGGATGGTCCAACTTGCACCGCTTTGCCTGGGCAGGCTTAGATCCTCCAAGCCGTTTACCAGTACTCGTGAAGCATCATGCAGCCCATCTATTTCTTCAAGCCTCAATGGGCGGGGGTTATTTAGGGCTTCAGACTGGACTAAACAATAGCACTGGCTGGTCTTAATGTTGTCCAGTCAGTTTGCCAAGAATCCATGCTTGTTACTCTTCAAATTGCCCAAAGGCTTTAGAAGGCTCAAGCAAACCGTGAAAACTGATCAGACTGCACTGATGTGGAGGCTGAACTGAGTCTTCACTAGGCACACAGGTTTTAATGTAGATTTAGTCCTGTGTTGGCTCTTTTTTTTTTTGTCACGTTTGGGTTGGGTTTGGGTTGGGTTGGGTATAGCCTGATAGCTTGATAAAGGAATGTTTTCCAACACTTCTGTACATCTGTTTGGTCCGTTCATCTTTAATTTGTGGCATCGGCATTATGGTTAGCTTAATGTAGAATAAGTTGTGAATAGTTGGATCCTTTGGAAGCAAAGAATGCACCAAATAAACAAAAATAGCAGGCTCGGTTTTATTGAGTCTGTTCATGACCAGTACTGAAATGAGCAACACAGGCCACACCAAGTCTGGTTTTCCATCCTTTTGTTCATCTATTCTTTGGGCCATTCGTCTTTTTGTCTGTGTCAAATCTGGCTTCAACGCAAATATTCATGTCCATTCCTCAAGGCGCGACATAGGCGCGACATAGCTGTCAGCTCAATTAATGTCTTTCACATGGCAGAATTACCTTTCACGAATGACAGAGAATATTTAATTTTTTTTTGTCTAGACCCCTGTGTACAAATATATATTTTGACAAGATAATGGCGTGTTGAGCAATTGCTTAGAAAAATCCCGACAAATGGGATTTCCTTTTCATAGGTTTTCCTAAGAATTTGTCTAGCATTAGCCGAAACAGCACAAATATACAGGAGATCAGTTAAGGAGAACTTTTGCTGAAAAATTAGAGATAGTCTTCAATTTTCAAAAAATATATATTTTGTGGGAACTCATTAGAATTGCCTCACCATGGTGAGGCAATTCTAATGAGTTCCCACAAAATATAGTAAGAAAATAGGGCCCGTACATGTAATAAATGTGAAATACATTTCTTATCTGTCCCTCCATGTGATGACTATCATTTTGTAGCATCACTCAGACATAATCAATAGCTATATTTGTACTTCATGCTTTATTTATGCCAATTCTTAGATAATCGATGAAGTGTCCTTAACTTTCATTCGAGTTTTAGTTTCTTTTAAGAAGCTCCTGAATTTTCTACTGGATGTTTACAGTGTGAGACTTGCAACAAATGTTTATTCCCTGACATGAAAGACGTTGCTTCCACGTTTGTTTGTTTGTTTGATTTGAGGTTTAACGTCCCCGTCAACACTGTAAAGGTCATTTTGGAGACGTTGCTTCCAATTTTGTGGGACTTTTACCCAACATTGAGATGAAATGACATCTCAAGTCCTGTCGCCCAATGAAACCAATAGGGTTTATAAGCATGGACGGTCCGACACTCGCACGGCTTTGCCTGGGCAGGCTGAGATCCTCTAAGCGGTTTACCAGTACTCGTGTGCAGGTCGGTTTCAGCTCAACATCACATATTATTGGGATTCTTTCTTCCTTCAAACCAGTAGAAACGGGCCTCCGTGGCCTAATGGGGAAGAGAGCTGACTCTTAGTCATCAGGTCTCTCACAGCTATGTTCGCACCTCCTTCGGGCCAGGTAATGTAATGGAAGGTCAGGTGGTTTTTCTCTGGGTACTCCGGTTTTCGCTCACCTGATTAACAATCGGCTAAATACAAGAAATAACATTGAAAAGGCTGTAACCCCCCCCCTCCCCCCCCACACACACACACACACACACACACACACAAAAAAGAGGAAAGGCGACCTTTGTGACCACGTGGTTAAGAGCGCTGAAGTGGGTCACATGTGAGTCGCCAGAATTGTAACAGAAGGTCAGGTGGCTTTTCTCCAGGAACCCACTGTTTTTTTGCCACCTTCATAATAAGTGATCGTCTCAATACATCTGTAATAATCTTGTAGGGACAGAAAACCAAAATTAAAAAATGAAGAATTTATCATCAATCTTTTCGCTTTAAAATGCTTTTCTATATCAAAAATTGCCTCACTGCATTCTTCTTTATCTGCCAGGTATCATCTATGAAATGTGGTTTACTTCCGATGTCACAAGAGGCCTTGATCTGTGGGGAGGTCAGTTACCATGACTACAATGGTATCCTTATTGACCCTGCAGACAGGGAACAGTTACAAAGAAACCTAGGACCAAAGAACAAGGTAAGAGTTTTCATGAAGCGTCAAAGTCAGCTTCTTAAGGGGAATGGGAGCATCTTCATGGGAGGCAACTCCTGCAAAAGTATATTTGTCTCCCATGTCAATAGGGATTAACTCTTAAAGGAAAGAATTTGCTCCTGAGGAGCAAATTCATTTCTTTAAGAGTAGACCCCTTTTTCATAGGGACAGGGCTTATAGAAAAGTGAACAGGAAGTCCAGAAAGTTGTCTCCCTTTGAAAAATGGCAGAAAAATTTGCCAGGTGTTCCCATTCCCCTTAAGAGGAATTTAAATAACTGCAGAGGAGAAACAGAGATAATTCGATAAATATGGGACCACATTCCCCGCCTGAAAGCGATATTTACCCTCGCCTAACGGCTCAGGCAAATATGGGTCTCAGGCGGGGAATCCCCGTTAAGAATGAAAATAACAAATTTGTTACACTGGAAAGCTTTTTGAGGACATTTTGTTTACATGTGACCCTTCTGCATACACTATGTTGATCACGGTGTTCAGTGGGAATGTTTATGTCATGTTAGAATGGGAGTTTTATAATGGAAAAGAATGGTCCCAGAGAAGCCCCATCTTATGTCATGAAGTCTTAACAAAGGAATGAAGCATTGCCGAAAAAATCCCATACCTTCAGTGGGATTTGAACCTGGGATGCTTAGGTGATTGATTGATTGATTTGAATTTAACGACACATCAACCCTTGTGAGTCATATTGTGTCATCTCCCAGAGAAAGGGAGAAAACAGATTAGTAGAGGAGATGAATGTGAGCAGGAAATGAATAGCAGTGTAGAGACATAAGAAGTAACAATACACCCCTCTAACACTACCTGCTGCAAGGGCAGCAGGCCCTGCCCAACTGTAAGCCAATATCAGTTGGACGCCCCAGTGACCCAAGATACATGTCACCTTTGCCTCACCCAAGATGCTTAGGGAAAATCCAAAGAGTGGACTCCCTGATCCCATTGTCAGGGATTGGTTACAAACCATTTAAGTTATGCGTAAATGAAGTAGTAGGTTGAGAATTAATCAGAATTGTAACTGGTGGTATGTCCAATGTTATTCCTTCAGCCGGAAGGTAGGAGCTACTGGCAATAATGCGGGCTGGTTAGGGGATGATCCTGCAAAGTACAACAAAGAAGTACAGAGGACCCTCTTTATAACGATAGTATTTGTTCCCTATTATTGTGCCACCATAATAAACATGCCGTTAAAAAGAATTCCAGTTAGGTGTATGTAAGGTTATAAAAGGCCTTTTCCCCATTATTACTGTCTTGGAGTATTAGCCCTTGTCCTGCTGATCCCGGATATGTCTTATCTTTCAAACAATGAAGATCCAGATCAGATGGCTTCTGAAGAAGCCATCTGATCAGGATCTACATTGTTTATCATTCAGTTTATGAATTTGTTGCAATAATTTGCATCAAGTAATCTGATTGGTTGATAATGGGTAGTGGGTGTGGCATATATGAATATTCAGCAGTACAAGGGTTAGTTTACAAGACAGATGCTAAGCCTTTATCTAAAGTAGGCATTCCATTCAAAATGCTGTAAAAACAAGTTTTGCCATTATAACGAATGTCGGTTTAAAGAGGGTTGACTGTATTTCATTCAGTACTAAAATCATAATGATCCTGTTGAGACGGGTCTCATCAGGATCTACACTGAACTTGTATTCTGTTTTGAACTGCAGGATTGAAAGCGTTAACAACAACAAACACTAAGTGCCTATTCCGATTTTTATTTGTAGGTTATGCTGTTACGTAACCATGGCATAGTGGCTTGTGGTTCCACTGTAGAAGAAGCCTATCACTTTGCAATAAATGTTACAAAAGCTTGTGATATACAGGTAAGCTTAGCAATACATTCTGCTATCACTTTGCAATAAATATTACAAAAGCTTTTGCTATACAGGTAATCTTAGCAATACATTCCGCTATCACTTTGCAATACATTGTGCTATCACTTTGCAATAAATATTACAAAAGCTTGTGATATACAGGTAAGCTTAGCAAGAATAAATAAATATTACAAATTACTGTGATTATTGTGATATACAGGTAAGCTTAGCAATACATTCTGCTATCACTTTGCAATACATTCTGCTATCACTTTGCAATAAATATTACAAAAGCTTGTGATATACAGGTAAGCTTAGCAAGACACTTTGCAATACAACTGTTACAAAAGCTTGTGATAATGTGATATACAGGTAAGCTTAGCAATACATTATGCTATCACTTTGCAATAAATGTTACAAAAACTTCTGTTATACAGGTAAGCTTAGCAATACATTCTGCTATCACTTTCTAATAAATGTTACAAATGAGGGTGATATACACTTAAGCTTAGCAATACATTCTGTTATTACTTTACAATACATTCTGCTATCACTTTGCAATAAATTTTACAAAAGCTTGTAATATACAGATAATAAGCCTAGCAATACATTCTGCTCTCATTTTGCAATAAATGTTACAAAAGCTTGTGATATACAGGTAAGCTAAGCTATACATTCAGCTATCATTTTGCAATAAATGTTACAAAAGATTGTGATATACAGTTAAGCCTAGCAATACATTCTGCTAATACTTTGTAATGCATTCTGCTATCACTTTGCAATAAATGATACAAAGGCTTGTGATATACAGATAAGCTTTGCAATATATTTTGCTATCACTTTGCAATAAATATTACAAAAGCTTGTGATATACAGATAAGCCTAGCAAAACATTCTGCTATCACTTTGCTATAAATGTTACAAAGGTTAATCTTAGCGATACATTCTCCTATCATTTTGCAATAAATTTTTCAAAAGATTGATATGCAGTTAAGCTATACGCTTTATTCTGCAATCACAGACACTGCAAAGGATACAGTAAAGAATTTCCTATATTCAGACCACTTCAGACTGTATTCAGACCACCTTTGGGACTGTTCAAAAGTGGTCTTTAAGACCACTTTTGAACAGTCCAAAAGGTGATCTCTTGCTACCTTACACAGGGTGTAGAAAAAAAACTGATAGAACGAAAGAACATTTGAAACCATATAAACATGCTTTTGAAAGAGTGATTTGTGTCTGACAGTTTTAGCTGGTCTTGACCCTTGTGCTGCCGAGCCCGGATATGTCTTATCTTTCAAACAATCAAGATTCAGATCAGATGGCTCCTGAAGAAGCCATCTGGTCAGGATCTTCATTGTTTGCCATTCAGTTTATGAATTTGTCACAATAATTTGCATCAAGTAATCTGATTGGTTGATAATCAGTAGTGGGTGTGCCATATTTAGATATTCAGCAGGACATGGGTTTATAGCTGATTTTCACTATTGCATAAGCTTGTGATATACAGCAAGCTAAGCAATACATTCTGCAGTCACTTTTTTGCCATAAAAATAGAAGTGATGGCAATGATCAGGGTTACCTTACAAATATTACAAAAACTTGACATAACTTTAAGCCACACTAGCTACACTCTACATTCTTCGGTCTTTGCAATTAATTGTTAAAATTCTGAAAATTGAGGTGAAGGTAGTTTCTCTGCAGAAGAATATTTTCAGCAAAATTATGCATACAAGTTATTATATGTGTGTTACTGTACATTTAGTGAAATAAGTGCAGGAAGTCCATGTTTACAAAATGTTGTCCTTAAAAATGAAGTAAAAACAACCATTTTTTTCCAGTTAAGAAGTAAGTGGAATAGGTTTATTACAGAACCTCAGATTCCACTTACCTATCTTGAGTGGACAAGTGCAAATTGAAAAGTCGACTTAACTCTTATCCTGCTGTTCACAACAATTCCTATCTTTGCAAACAGTGTAGATCCAGATCAGATGGCTTCTGTAAAAGCCATCTGATCAGGATCTACACTGTTTGACATTCAGTTTATGAATTTTAGGAATAAATTGCATCATGTAATCTGATTGGTTCAAAGTCAGAGATGGGTGTGGCTAAGATGAATATTCAGCAGGATAATGGTTAAGAATTCTGCATCTCGTCCTGTTTGTTTTTACAGATTCAAGCGATGCCGGTAGGAATAGATAATATAATTATTGTAAGTAAAGAAATACAAGAGAAGACGGCAAAGGTAGCCAGCCATTCGGGAGGAGGAGGTGGCGTCGACACGTCGGGAAAGAAATGGAAATGTGGGGAATTGGAGTTTGAGTGTCAGATGAGACTGCTTGATAATGCGGTATGTTGTTCTTATGGAATACATACATTACAGTGAAACTTTGATGGCTCGAACACGGATGGCTTGTTTACCATGGCTGTTTCCAACTCATTCTTGAGTCCATAGGAAAAACTGCAGATATAAATATATTTGGGATCATTGTCTAATTTGATCTTGAAAATGTTTTTTGTGTGTACTCATTAGAGTCGCCTCAATGAGGCAATTCTAATGAGTACACACAACATACATTTATTTTGAAGAAAATTGAAAAGATGACCATATTATGTTTCCTAAGATGGCTCTATGACCAACCTTGGATGGCTCAAACTACCCGTCTCGAACAAATTTTCATGGTCCCAAAGGTGTTCGTGCCATTGAAGTTCGACTGCATTTACAAGATTAGTTTTTGTTGCACCGGTTTGCAGCAGGGTGCTCCTGGATGTACTGACTCTGCAGGTACCTTGACCTGGTGACCTTGACCTATATTTTACGCTCCAGTGACTTTGACACAATTTGCATCAATGTTCCAGATCTCAAATAAAAGGCCTGCAACCACCAAATCTTGCATAGTGCTTCTCATAGATGTACTAACTATGCAGGTACCTTGACTTGGTGACCTTGACCTATTTTTTGCACTTCATTGACTTTAACACATTTTAGGTTGACATACCATACCTGATTAACTATAAGACCTACAACCACCAAACCTTGCATAATGCTTCTCCTACATTTACTGACTCTGCGGGTATCGAGACCTGGTGACCTTAACCTATATTATGCACTCCAGTGACTTTAACACATTTTAGGTCAATGTTCGATATGTCCTAAAATAAATGGCCTACAGCCGCCAAACCTTGCATAGTGCTTCTCCTCAATGTACTGATTTGGCACGTATTTTGACCTGGTGACCATGACCTATATTTTTTGGTCCAGTGACTTTGACACATTTTACATCAACTATCAACTGCTAAGAATGAAATTTACTTAATTAATAACAATATTCTGATTGTGGCTTCTATGACTTTTGCCCCCAGCAGGTGCTATGAGGCCTTCTGCGGAATTCTAGTTCATAAGTCAAAGTTAATAATATAGGGCAATTGCACTGATATTGACTAGAAGTTGTCAAAACCTTGCTTACTTGCTGTTACAGTAGCAGGCTAATTCCAATAGAACTGGAAATGAAAAAAAAAAAGGTTTTGTAATCCTTGGGCCTCGTATCGTGGCTTGGGCATTGTCATAAAAAATAGAGTTGGTAGGGGCCATTTCAAGTAGCTTCATCATAAGTGAAAAAGAATGATCAGAAGGGTAGAAAAAGAAAAATCCATTGACAAAGTAATAAAACGTGTATTACGGTCCCAACTTATGAGAAATGTTCTATGAAAAGGTAATCCTTTGGAAGTAAGGAATACAACACATAATTGAAAATCATGGAGTGTACAGGTCTTTTCTGCTGAGTATTATTTTTGCTGAAAAAATGAGAGCAGCTTTTGCATTTGCTCTCTTTTTTTCAGCAAAAATATTAGCACCTTTGCCACCGACCCCGATAGCTCAGTTGGTAGAGTGTCCGCTCCGGGGGGCGGGAGGTCACGGGTTCGATCCCGGGCGCGACATACCAAAGTCGTTAAAAATGGTACTAGCTGCTCCTCGCTTGGCAGTCAGATTTACGGGGTAGAGCTAGGACTGGTCGATCCAGTGTCAGGATAATGTGACTGGGTGTGGTATCATGTAATGTGTCTGGGACATGATACTTCAGTGAGGCAGCACTATATACGTGAGCATTGAGCTCCCTGTCGCAACCAGACACCGTCGTGATATGACTGAAAAATTGTTGAAAGCGACGTTAAACCCGAATTCACACACACACACACACACACACACACACACAGCACCTTTGCCCTATATTCAAAGTTTTAAAGATATGTTAACTAACAACGTCGTTAGTTTTGAGTAACTTGACCCAGAGGTATTGTTCTATTCCAGCAGTGAACACAAAGGCGCTGATCAGACTGCGCGGAAGTATAGTCTGATCTGCACCTTTGTTGTTCACAAATGGCAAAGCAGGTTTACCGATGTTTCTCATTCGTAAACTTAGCACAATAGGTAAAGTAGAAGTTCTGATTTTGCAGGGTTATAGAACAGGTTACCCATACAAACAACCAGTGATAAAGCGAGAGGTCCGGCGAGAGAAGTCCAATAGTGAAGTTGAAATTCCTCCCTCCTCTAGTTCTTTTACATACGTGTTTGATGGCGACCTTGAACATTCAAAATATGTGTAAGTATTTAAAAAACGGCTTTTTGGCATATTATTTATAATTAGGAATTCCACATGTAATACCAAAATATAGACTGATGCTCTGGCTCACAATTTAAGTAATCTGATGAGATCTTTTGGAAGTACAGTCCAAACTGTATTAAAAAAGCATCTAAGGGATAATCAAAATATGCTTGCTTAAGACAGGTGCTTGCTTAATACTGGTGGATTTTAATGTATTTCATTTTCCGGGAACCAAACATATGCTTGCTTAAGACTGGTTGATTGCTTATTAAAGGTGGCCACTAAGACCGGTTTTGCTGTACAGCATCCAAAATTGAAAAACTGCATACTCAGCTTGTTTTTAGCCTATACATGATTGATACAAAACAGTAAAGTCGCAAGACCATATCAGAGTATTTATCAGTTGAGAAATGTTTGAGAATACAGTAAAATTCTATATTAAGACCACCTTTGGGACTGTTCAAAAGTGGTCTTTAAGACCACTTTTGAACAGTCCCAAAGGTGGTCTTTGACCAGAGGACACTGTGTGCTGGAAACACGAAGAAAGAATAACTGAAACTTTCTAAATAGGTTTTTTAAAGCAGAATTAGTCTCAATTTTTGGTGGTCTTAATAGCGGAATTTTACTGTAACTATATGAAAAGGCTGTTGCATTCAGTGTTCCGTCAAATACACTTGCACATCTGCCCATGAAGACAGAGTTTCAGGTTGTTCAACTTTTTTCGGGCTCGTCCAAACTGGAAATGTTTTTTTTTTCCTGCTCATAGATGTTAAAATGCCAATTGATGCTGGCATTTCAACTTTTATGAACAGGACAAAGTTTAATTCATGCCAGTCTGAGCATGAAAAAATATTGATTTAGGTACTTCAAAATGTTTTAGCAGTTAAAATTGAAAACTCAGTTGATCATGAATAAAGATTTGTAACCTTGTTTCTAGAGCTTGGCTCAATTGCCAATCTCATACAGAAGACCCGCGTTATAACGGTAGTAATCGTTCCCTATTATTGTGCCGTTATAATGAATTTGTTGTCATAAAGAATTCCAGTAAGCAGTATCATAGGTTATAGAAGATCTTTTCCATATCAATACACCAAGAAACAAATGTTATAGACATTGGTTAGAATCACCTTGCCGAGGTGATTCTAACAAATATCTATAACATTTGTTTCAAATGTTATAGACATTGGTTAGAATCACCTCGCCGAGGTGATTCTAACAAATATCTATAACATTTGTTTCTTGGGGTATCAGATTACAAGACCCTTTCATGACTATGGATTCGACTTGTGCATTTCCAACCCAAGGGAAGCCCATGTTGCTCGTAACCTAGGCTAAGCCTTTAGCAAAGTAGTCATTCCATTGAAATTGCTGTTATAAAGATTTTTTCCGTTATAACGAATGTCGGTATAAAGAGGGTTGACTGCATCAAACTTTTCTTTATCAGTCACCCCCTATATTAATTGCATTGTAGCACATTGACCTGATAAACATATGCTATCTCAGGACAAGTGAGCTTTATCAGGTCAACGTGACATTGCACTTCTTAGAACTGGACTGCTGGAAAAAATTGGCAAAAATGTAAGTGTATAATGGGATAAACTGATAAATAGAATACCAGATTTGTGTCATTTGATATCAATTTTATCAGGCTCGGCTTTGAGAACGCTTTTAGAATCGCTCGGCAAGCCTCGCGATTCTACAAGCGTTCTCGAAGCCTTGCCTGATAAACTTGATATCAAAAGACACTCACCTGGTATTCTCTATTTATGCAGTAAGAGCAGTTTCTGAGACAAAAGTTCACAAGCCAAGTTCTGCCAAAGAAAGTCCATGTGGCTCTTCAAACTATACATTGCAACTATACATTGTGCAGTAAACAGCACAATGGCCTAGTGGTTGAGAGCGCTGACTCTTAAGCCCTATGTACATTCTCACCAGAGTCACCACTGGGTTCTAGCCTTATAGGGTTTAATAAGAGATGCCAGGCACTGCAACCGAAGGTCAGGATATTCCGGTTTTGCCCACCTCAGCTGGATGTAAATGAAATAATCTTGAAAGTTTGTACCGGAAACCCCCAAGCGAGTAATTGGCAAACAGTGCAGGCCCAGATCAGGCATCTGATCAGGGCATAGACTGTTTGCAAACACTTCAGCCATTTTCCAAATAAATTTTGAAGAAAACACAACCTGACAACCCTAAATTTTGAAATGAACTTCTGCCATATATTAAGAGGAAGATTCCATTTGGTATAAAAAGGGTTAATTCCGCCCCCACCCATCGGGGCTTGAAGAAATACATGGGCTGCATGATGTTTCCACGCAGAGCTGAAACCGACCGCACACGAGTACTGGTAAACCGCTTAGAGGATCTAAGCATGCCCAGGCAAAGCAGTGTGAGTCGGCCCTGTCCATGCTTATAAACCCTATTGGTTTCTTTGAGCGACAGGGCTTGAGATGTCATTTCATCTCAATGTGGGGTAGAAGTCCCACAAAATTGGAAGCAACATCTCCAAAATGACCTATACAGTGTTGACGGGGACGTTAAACCTCAAAACAAACAAAAAACAAACAAAAAAGGGTTTAACCTGAATGAAAAAAGATGTTCCTGAGACCAACTTTGTCCCTGTATTTTCAGATCTCCTATTAAATTAGCAATGGAAAGACAGAAGCAGCAACACAAAGTAGGCTGGTTAAATTCTCCCAACGTCTACGTGAAACAGGAAATCGATGAAATAGGAACACAGAACCCGAAGAAAGTTACTAAGGTAAGTCTTCCTCATGAGAAAGTGGTAGTGTTTATATGAGATTATGAGATATGCATCATGAGAATCTGTTTTTCCCATTACAAACAGCAAAGGTGGGGATCAGTCTTCACATATGCCCAGTCTGATCAGCACCTTTGCATTCATTGCTTGGGTAGTATAATACCTGGGGCCAGTTGTTCGAAACTAACAACGTTAGTTAACCTTCAGCCTGCTTGAGGCGAGTTTTGTCACCCAAGTGGGCGGTCCATATTGAGCAGCTTATCACCCTCATAAGAAAGCAAGTACACGCCATCTGATGAGGTTGTCTAATGGAGAAGGGATCCTTCTTTCTTAGAAGGGCACAGGTTTTACCAACATTACTGGCTGTTAGATTTTACACCAGAAATGACGTTAAAAATCAATGATTTCTCAAGTACCAGTTTTCAGCAGATCGCCCTTATCTGTTCTGTCAACAATTTTGTGCATACAAGTCCCAATCAATCTAAACAAACCTGGTTCCTGCTTTGGACCCCAAAAATATTTGTAGGGAGTGTGTCGTGTATTCACATTGGATTGAAGAATTGTCTCCCCTGAAGGTGTATCCATTCCCTGTACATAACAATAACACACCTATGCGACATAGTGCATTCTTTCATTTCTCCTAAATAGTTAAATTTCCTATGATATTTTTCTTATTTATACTCAGAACATAGGTTGTGGGCACTCGTTAGAACTGCCTCATTGAGGCAGTTCCAACGAGTACCCACAACAAATATCTTGGAGCAGACCCCAGTTTTCTCTATATAAAGTGGGGTTTAGAGGGTATTCATTTCACAGATTTGATAACATTGAGGATATGACACAGCCAATCAGAATTGAGCATACTCCCATGTATTCACTAGTATACAGTGAATATTTGAGCAAACATCTTTATTGTTCAACCGAGGAAGAAACTTGTCATGTGACTGATACGATGGATTAATATTGTTGAAACAGACTCTTTGTCAAATATTTGTTTACAAACAGTTTAAGACAGCAAAACAAACACCGCCATATCTGAATATGCAAATACTTTGTGGGATTTATTGTTTTAGACGGGACTTAATTGAATTTTTATCTTAATTATAATGTGTGTTACAGGGACGAGCAACTCGGGTAAATATATTGACACATGTTGGAGTGTTTAACAGCTTCATAAATTTCATTTGTGTGGCAAATAACTTGAAGATAGATCTTTATATATGTGAAGTGAATTTAAGAGAGCTAGGTTTTGATAAAGTCATGATGGTGACTGTTACACTTAGCACAAGATACAGATGAGTGATTAGGATAATTATAAGATAAATTTTCTTTGTTCTTATAATAAATATGTTTTGCGGGACTTATTAGAATTGCCTCATTGAGGCACTTCTGATAAGTACACACAACATAAGTTAAGAGATAAGTATTGTAGGTTACCATAATGATCCTAAGTATTGGGACTGACAGGCCTAAGCAAACAGTGTGGACTCAGATCAGACTGCTCCTGAAGGAGCAGTCTGATCAGGGTCTACACTGTTTGCCATTCCACATGCACTTTTTGGACTCATTGCTGGATAGTGAAATAAATTTGTTAAAATTTTAGGAGAATTACAGCAAGTTGTCAAGTTGTAAGAAATTTTAGGATTTTTACGGTGTTGTAAAGATGGCCTCATTCAGGCAATTCCTACAAGTACCCACAGTATGTGTTTGTGGAGAAATAAGAAAAGTTACCCCTATATAATCCTTGTTATTCCTAATCTGTAGCTATGGTGGTTGCAGCACATTTCAGTTAGAAAAAGTTCTAAGTTACCTGAACCCTTAAAGACAAGAAAAACTGCATCTGAAAATGTCATCTGTTTATCTTCACTGCTACATCTTCTGGTATCTGAAAATGTCACCTGTTTATGTTCACTGCTACATCTTCTTTCAAACATATATTTGCATACAGGCAAACTGTGTGGACTGTGTGGAGCAGTCTGATCTGGGCACACACTGTTTGCCAGAATGCAAAAAAAAAATATTTTTAAAAAGTTAAGAATATTCAGCAGACGACATCAGCAGACGACATTTCAGAAGTTTTTTTCTCGGTGGCTTAAGGGTTACGTATTTCTGTGTAAGTGATCAAACAACCAAATAAATTCTTATTTACATGTTATAGCTCATTTTGTTTAATGATGTTCAGTGGTGATAGCTAACATTGTGGAGGTTGTCACTAGAGCTGGGGCGATATCATCGATATATCGTGATATTTTTGCTGGTGATACTGTATTGCGATACTAATTCCGTGTATCGATACTTGACGATACTTTTGCGTTATATCAACAAACGTCTGAAACACAAGAGACGCATATTTTTCTGTGGTGCTTACGCCGATAAAAAATCTGTACCCAAAAGGCTCTGCTTATATCCAATAAAAACAGTTGATTTGTCTACCAGTAACTATCGGAACCAACAGGTGTATGGTCAAGTGACTCGAGTATAGACTCGTGTGCTTCATAAGTTTTGTTGGTATTTTGAGTTATGCCATTTATTCAAAACTGTTGTTTCCCAAATATGTTTGTGTGGTTGATGGTGTGTCTTGGATGATGGGTCTGTGCAATTAGATAGTCATCGTAATTACCATTTTATTGTTGATACAAGCGGTCCCTACCAAGATATATATAAACAATGAATGCTAAACCAGACATTGAATGTGCCGGATCGCCATTTAAATCACTTTTATAGAAACATTTTGTTTTTCTAAATTCTCTTCAATTTTTAGCTCACCTGTCACATAGTGACGAGGTGAGCTTTTGGGATCACTTTTTGTCCGTCGTCCGTCGTGCATCCGTCCGTGGCTGCATCTGTGCGTAAACTTCTTCTTCAAACGACTTCTTCTCCTAAACCACTGATAGGATTTTGACCAAACTTCACAGGAATGATCCTTAGGTGGTCCCCTTTCAAAGTTGTTCAAATGGTTCCGGTCTGTCGCACATCTAGGTCACAGGAGCCAAAAATAGATTTTTTTCACCGAAAACTTAAAAAATCTTCTTCTCTGAAACCACAAGGCCCAGGTCTTTGATATTTGGTATGAAGCTTCATCTAATGGACCCCTACTAAGATTGTTCAAATTATAGTGCTGGGGCTCAAAATGCCCCCGCCCCAGGGCTCTTTGGTTTTACATAGGATTATATAGGGAAAATCTTTAAAAATCTTCTTCTCTGAAACCGCAAGGCCCAGGTCTTTGCTATTAGGTATGAAGCTTCATCTAGTGGACCCCTACCAAGATTGTTCAAATTATAGTGCTGGGGCCAAAAATGCCCCAGCCCCCGGGCCCTTTGGTTTTACATGGGCTTATATAGGGAAAATCTTTAAAAATCTTTTTCTCTGAAACCGCAAGGCCCATATCTTTGATATTTGGTATGAAGCTTCATCTAGTCGACCCTACCAAGATTGTTCAAATTTTAGTGCTGGGGCAAAAAATGCCACCCCCTCTAGGGCCCTTTGGTTTTACATGGGCTTATATAGGGAAAATCTTTAAAAATCTTCTTCTCTGAAACCGCAAGGCCCAGGTCTTTGCTATTTGGTATGAAGCTTCATCTAGTATACCCCTACCAAGATTGTTCAAATTAAAGTGCTGGGGCCAAAAATGCCCCCGCCCTGGGGCCCTTTGGTTTTACATAGGCTTATATAGGGAAAATCTTTAAAAATCATCTTCTCTGAAACCGCAAGGCCTGTATCTTTGATATTTGGTATGAAGCTTCATCTAGTTGACCCCTACCAAGATTGTTCAAATTATAGTGCTAGGGCCAAAAATGCCCCGGCTTGGGGGCCCTTTGGTTTTACATGGGCTTATATAGGGAAAATCTTTAAAAATCTTCTCTGAAACCGCAAGGCCCAGGTCTTTGCTATTTGGTATGAAGCTTCATTCAGTGGACCCCTACCTAGATCGTTCAAATTATAGTGCTAGGGCCAGAAATGCCCCCGCCCCGTGGCCCTTTGGTTTTACATTGGCTTATATTGGGGAAAATCTTTCAAAATCTTCTTCTCTGAAACCGCAAGGCCCAGGTCTTTGCTATTTGGTATGAGGCTTCAGCTAGTGGCCCTCTACCAAGATTGTTCAAATTATAGCCCTGAGGCCAAAAATGCCCCCTGCCTCGGGGCCCTTTGGTTTTACATAGACTTATATAGGGAAAATCTTCAAACATCTTCTGTGTAACCACAAGGCCTAGGTCTTTGATATTTGGTGTGAAATTTCATCTATCATCTAGTGGACCTCTATCAAGATTGTTCAAATTATAGCCTTTGGCCAAAAATTCCCTCGCCCCGAGACTCTTTGGTTTTACATAGATTTATATAGGGAAATCTTTAAAAATCTTCTTCTCTGAACTGCAAGGCCCATGTGTTTGATATTTGGTATGGAGCTTCATCTAGTGGACAATTATAGCCTTTGTTGATATTTGGTATGAAGCTTCACCATTTTAGACCTCCCTCAACATTATGCACATTATAACCTTGCGGTCAATAATGGCCCTCCCCGGGGCCCAATTGTTACTCTATGGATCAGGTGAGCGATCCAGGGCCATCATGGCCCTCTTGTATTGCATATAAATATAAGGATATGCTTAATAAACCAATGTGTTGTTATTGAACAGGCAATTTCTACTCTACAACCAAAGTCCAAATTTACCTAATAAATCACAGCAAATCTGTACAAAGCAAGTATCATGATACTGTATCATATCGCTTGTCTGGTATCGCCATAGTATCGTGATAAATTTTTTCTGGCGATACCAAGCTCTAGTTGTCACGTCATTTACATCTGCACAGGAGCTGTTTCTGTGTGTTAACCCATATCCTGCTGTTCACGACAACCCCTATCTTTGCAAACAGTGTAGATCCAGATCAGATGGCTTCTGAATCTCATCAGGATCTACACTTTGACATTCATTTTATGAATCTTTAGGAATAAATTACATCAAGTAATCTGATTGGTTCAAAATCAGAAATGGGTGTGGCTAAATTGAATGTTCAGCAAGATAAGGGTTAACATTGCACTGTGTCAGTAGAATTCAGCCAAACAAAAAATGTGTGGGTTTTCTGTATTACTGTGTGTTATTACATGAAGGTGTTTATAGTGGTCTGGATAGCGCAGGCATATGTGGCTGGCTTTTCAGCATTGTGGACTGGACTGGATTGTTGCTGTCAGCTGGTCACCTGTCTAAAGTCTGTTGTTTTCTCTGGGTACTGGGGTGTCCTCTACCACTTCTGACTACAATATATCAGCATCCTCTGTGCCTTGGAGAAAGGATTAATGAGTATTTGTTTCTTTAGCTTTTTGTGACATTGAGCTAAAACAAATACAGTTGTACTTTTTCAGGTGTTGATGAATGTTGAATTTTTCTTGTAAAAAGTCCATGATGGTTACATACAAAATTCATACATCCAGTAGTGTAACATTAGCTTGTGTGTTTGTGTGTGCGTGAATTTTTAGCTCACCTGTCACGTAGTGACAAGGTGAGCTTTTGTGATCACTTTTCGTCCGTCGTCCGTGGTCAGTGCGTGTGTGCGTGCGTAAACTTTTTCTTCAAATGTCATCTCCTCCTAAACCACTGATCGGATTTTGACCAAACTTCACAGGTATGATCCTTAGGTGGTCCTCTTTCAAAGTTGTTCAAATGGTTCCGGTCCATTGCACATCTAGGTCACAGGAGCTAAAAATAGATTTTTTAAACAAAAACTTTAAAAATCTTCTCCTCTGAAACCGCAAGGCCAAGGTCTTCGATATTTGGTATGAAGCTTCATCTAGTGAGCCTCTACCAAGATTGTTCAAATTATAGCCCTGGGGGGCCAAAATGCCCCCTCCCCGGGGGCCTTTGGTTTTACATGGGCTTATATAGGGAAAATCATTAAAAAATCTTCTTCTCTGAAACCACAAGGCCCAGGTCTTTAATATTTGGTGTGAAGCTTTACCTGGTGGACCTTTACTAAGATTGTTCAAATTATAGCCTTGGGGCCAAAAATGCCCCCACCCCGGGGGCCTTTGGTTTTACATAGGCTTAAACAGGGAAAATCTTTAAAAATCTTCTTCTCTGAAACCGCAAGGCCCAGATCTTTGATATTTTGTGTGAAGCTTCTTTTAGTGGACCTCTACCAAGATTGTTCAAATTATAGCCCTGGGGGCCAAAATGCCCCTGCCCCGGGGGCCTATGGTTTTACATAGGCTTATATAGGGAAAATCATTAAAAAATCTTCTCTGAAACCACAAGGCCCAGGTGTTTAATATTTGGTGTGAAGCTTTACCTGGTTGACCTTTACTAAGATTGTTCAAATTATAGCCTTGGGGCCAAAAATGCCCCTGCCCCGGGGGCCTTTAGTTTTACATAGGCTTATACAGGGAAAATCTTTAAAAATCTTCTTCTCTGAAACCGCAAAGCCCAGCTCTTTGGTAGTTGGTGTAAAGCTTCATCTAGTGGACCTCTTTCAAGATTGTTCAAATTATAGCCCTGGGGCCAAAAATGCCCCCCCACCCCGGGACCCTTTGGTTTTTCATAGGCTTATATAGGGAAAACCTTTAAAAATCTTCTTGCCTGAAACCAGAAGGCCCAGGTTTTTGATATTTGGTGTGAAGCTTCATCTAGTGGACCATTACCAAGTTGTTCAAATTATAGCCCTTGGGCCTAGAATATACTGGAGACACTTATTCTCAGGTGAGCGATTCAGGGCCCTCTTGGCCCTCTTGTTGCTTTTTTGTTTGCAAACAAAACACCCCATTCATATAATTTCAATATTGTACATGAAATTATCCAAGTTTTGGACACAGACCTTAATCTTTAAAAACCACCTTAATCTTTAAAAAAATCGGCCCCCGCCCATAGGGGCTTGAAGAAATATATGGGCTGCATGATGCTTCCACGCAGAACTGAATCCAGCCCGCACACTAGTACTGGTAAACCACTTAGAGGATCTAAGCCTGTCCAGGAACCGCGTCAAGGCGAACCGTCCATGCTAATAAACCCTATTGGTTTCATCGGGCGACAGGGCTTGAGATGTCATTTCATCTCAATGTCGGGTAAAAGTCCCACAAAATTGGAAGCAAAGTCTCCAAAATGACCTTTACAGTGTTGACGGGGATGTTAAACCTCAAATCAAACAAACAAACAAACAAATAATCTTTAAAAAACATGAACAATTCCAGAGAAGACAATCTTTTTTTTGTACTACATGTATTTGTCAAAGAAAACAAGGCTTCTAATTACCACTTCATAATTTTAAGTGCGGTGCTGTTGTCCTTGCTTCCAAAGGATTACCCCTTTTTCAGAACATTGGCATTTCATGTAAATTGTCTGCCAGGCATGCAGTTTACATGTAATGTCAAGCTCCATTTTCTCTGTAAAAAAAAAAAAGAAAAAAAAAAAAGAAGGAAAAACCTTCTTTATCTTTCAGATAATCACTATTGCCACATTATTAACCCTTTTTGTACCAAATGGAATCTTCCTCCTTATATATAGCAGGAGTCCATTTCAACATTTGGGGGTGTCAGGTTGTGTTTCTTCAAAATTTATTGGCTTAACTTTTTGCAAACAGTGTAGGCCCTGATCAGACGCCGCGTTCTGCGGCGTCTGATCTGGGCCTGCACTGTTTGCCAAATACCTGTTTTGGGGTTTTTGGTGCTGAATGGGTTAAAGGTATAAATGGTAAAAATGTCTTTTAAATTTTTCAGTGGGTGGCTGAAGAAGGAGCCTCTCCAAAACACACAAGTACACCAATTAAGTTAGAGAGCCCCAACGTGTTTGCTCCTCAGGGTACAAACCCAAAAGAGTATAAACAGAAACAAAAACAGGTATATGTTACATTTAGACCTCTTTATTTCACTGCTCATTATAACATGGTTTTGCTTATAAATCATTTAAAGATGGATCCCCTGGAAAGTATAGATTATATAGAAAAATGGCCATAAACGGTCATTTTTCGAGTCCACAGTTTTATTCGTTGCACCCACCTCTGTCTTTGATAATTGATTTAGAACTTTCCTTTCTTAAAGGAGCCTTCTGTTCAGTACAGGTGCAAGCAGGTAAGGTACTCTGTCCTACAACGGAATGTGATGATAAGGTTATTTACACTGTTTCATACTGCCCCCACCCATCGGGGCTTGAAGAAGTAGATGGGCTGCATGATGCTTCCACACAGAGCTGAAACCGACCTGCACACAAGTACTGGTAAACCGCTTAGAGCATCTAAGCCTGCCCAGGCAAAGCAGTGCGAGTCGGCTCGTCCATGCTTATAAACAAACAAACAAAACCAACACTGTTTCATGTTCTCATTGCGTAATATAATCCATGTACATTTCAGATCAAGAAAGATTACTATGAGGAGAAAGTATCTGCCGGACCATCATCCAAAGTTCTCGAAGGAATTTCGTGGGAAGAAGCGGAAAAGTTGAAGGTAAAAATGGATTATAATTGTCAAATTAAACGAGAAAAACCCCACAAAGGTTGTCAAGATTCAAAGAGCTACATACAGTGGAAAGTGACTCGAATTAATGCCATAGGAAGCGTGAAAACCCCATCTTGTGTCTAGAATAGCTGGATGGGTGGCAAACAGTGTAGAACCTGATGAGACGCTGCACTTTGCCGCGTCTCATCTGGGTCAACAGTTTGCTCAGGCGTATCTGTCCAAATACATACGGTAAATACAGTATAGGTGGTTACTAAATTTGAAGTTTGTGATTAATAGGGATTTCTAGTAACTGGAGTTTTTGGTTGTTTAATACGGGTTTGTTTTACTGATTTCATCATTATAGATATTGATATTCTTTTCGTGCACAAACTTTCATCCGTGGTTACAGTTTTACATTTCTAATCTGGTTACCATGTCAGATACAAACAATCATTCTTCATTTTGAAACTTT
The DNA here is from genome assembly GCA_963580285.1 of Lucinisca nassula. Taxonomy (NCBI): domain Eukaryota; kingdom Metazoa; phylum Mollusca; class Bivalvia; order Lucinida; family Lucinidae; genus Lucinisca; species Lucinisca nassula. The sequence continues at coordinate 134,910,669 of OY757010.1, read as the reverse complement.
GGCTGTTACATGATAAAAAGAGTGCTTCGAAAATAGTTTGGAGATATTCAGGAAAAGAGCATTCATTAATTAATGAAAAATGGCTCCCAACTGAAAAAAAAAATGAGAAAGTTAATTACTGTAGAATGAAAAGAATGAAATTGATAGAAAAAAAAAATAGTGTCAAGCACAACCGAAAAAGAAAAAAAGGCTTGCCATTTGATGTGAATTGGATTCACATGAAATTTGCAGTCTGATTTTTCGCTGAAAAATAATTGCCTCAAGCCGGATTTGCTTTAAAAATACATGGAATAGAAAAGTGGAATACCACCTTCTGCAGTTCTGGGTCCAGTTTATCAAAGCCTTGTTAGCTTAACGAGCTTGTTAGTGGTCATATTGTTAACTGTTCTGGCAAGTGCAATATGCAAAATTTTGTTATTTTTGCTGAAAAAATGTGAGTAGCTTTTGCATATGCAAATTTTGCTGCTATATTAAATGATCAAAGTTTTGACAGTTTGTTAACTAAAGACGTTGGGTAAAAGTTTAATTTGTAGGTCCAATGTGGTCCCCTGCCTTATAAGAAGGTGAATCACACCAAATAAGGTCTTAAAACAAACTTCAATATCTCATCTCTAATATCACAAAGAAAAATGATAGCCTAGGCCGAAGGATGGTTGGCTAGGATCGGATGAACTGAGGTAGGGTATGGAAATTTTTCCGCTTCTGCTCCGCCATTTTGCTTTCTAGTGCAAGGGGGTAGCAACTGTTTTTCTCTAATTTGCATGACTTGGCAACTATATTTCATTGTGATTTCAAATTTATCTTTAACCAAATACTTAACTAGAGATACTGTTCATCTGATGATGACGGTAAATTCTTTAAAATGTCTACATTTTACAATCTAATGCAAAATTTAGCTCTCTGGGCGTTACGAACATGCAAGCGTCCACTAACTTGGATCAAAGAGACAACGTGACCTTTCATTCATAAATTTTTGAAGGGTGCTGTAAGCATTCTAAAGCACAACAAGATTTTTAGCTTCCACCAATGGGATTTCTGGATTCATTTTAGAGGGATGCGCAGTTATATCCGAATTAACATACAGAATAATTGGGCCCTAATCATTATCAAAATTAGATTCATTCCGTGTATGTAGCGTGTCTAATAATAATAGGGATCAACTTAAGTTTTTGTAATGGGTGACCAAAATATTAAGACCACAATCCTTCAGCCCAGGCTTTTTTCTTCTCCATGAATTTATCATTAGCCTAAATATTGTGGTCTCGCCCCAGCCCAGGCTTTTTGTACATGTTAGTTAGGGTGAGACCACATTTTCTGTTCTATATAGGGAGTGAGACCACATTTTTTAGATTTGCCATGAATTTATCATTTTCCTAAATAATGTGGTCTCATCCCTATAAAGAGATGAGACCACATTCCTTCAGCCCAGGATTTTAGTATGTGATTTAAGGTGAGACCACATTTTCTTCTCTATATAGAAGTGAGACCACATTTTTTAGATTTGCCATGAATTTATCATTTTCCTTAATAATGTGGTCTCATCCCTATATAGAGATGAGACCACATTCCTTCCGCCCAGACTTTTAGTATGTTATTTGAGGTGAGACCAGATTTTCTTCTCTATATAGGAGTGAGACCACATTTTTTAGATTTGCCATGAATTTATCATTTTGCTGAATAATGTGGTTTCATCCCTATTCAGAGATGAGACCAGTCTTCCAGCAAGCTGTTATTCTGTCATTCTTTCAGCCTGGGCTAAATTGGATATTTTTGCATTTGAGGCCGCATTTTTGTCACTTTATAGACATAGGTCCATTAGAGAGCATTAACGGAATAAATCGAATGTAGTAATATTTTTACACACTCCAAACAGTATCCAAATACCCCCAATGGAGCCTCTTTTTTGTTGTTGTCTTCCTCGTGATTTACCATTGGTTATTTATTAAAATAAAGATGTAAGATGCAACTAAAGAATGACTCCTAAGTTAATGTTTGAAAAATAATAAAATACAAAATATTAAACAGAAAAATGAACGTTTGTGGAATTTCTTGGCTGAATATAGTTTTAGCATGCGGTATGCAAATGAGTAAGTTACTGTAAGCATTCTCAAAATGATACACCGCCGTCCTTCTTACAATCGACCAAAAACCAGTCGATCCTGACAATCCTGCTGAGGTAAAAAAATCTGTTTTCATCGGAAGCTAATAACAATTTACTATAATAAGTGACGGAAAAAATTTGGATGCTCTTATCTCGCGCATTCAGAAGATTTTACAGTCTTCTCTAGAATAGAACGAAGAACAAAAAACATCGTTTTACGTAGTTACGTCCCTTAATTTTCGCGCCTTTATCAGAGGTCGCTTTAATTTTGGCACGTCATTCCACGTCATTGAGGCGCTTTATGTAAACAAGTCACCAAGTGCGTGAAAATGGCTGTCGTTCTACTGAAGTCTAGAAATCACAGTTTTATGATATGAGTTTGCAATGTATGTTGGTAAGAAAGCAATTTTATGACAGTCAAATGATTACTCCTCATAACTGAAGCCTGGTTTTCACTCTCCGTATCTGTGGCACAGTGAACGAAGTCAGAAACTGCTAAAATATATCGCGATCCAGATAGATCAAAATGTGACTGACCCTAGTGGCATTTGAGTTGCCCTGGTGCAAAAAGTACATGGCTTAGAAAAGGATACTAGGTCTCATTATGGAGATAAGATGCCCATGTTTATTTTGATACCAATTTTATCTACTTTGGACCACTATAAAGGTACGAAGACCACATTGGACCTACAAATTAAACTTATGCCAGACGTTGTTAGTTTTGAACATCTGGGGCCAGTTGTTCAAAACTAAAGACATCGTTAGTTAATGTATCGTTAAAATTTTTATCATTTAATATGGCAAATATACTTACATTTTTTAGGCAAAAAAAAAAAAACGCAAAAAACCACTACATTAGATATTGGTTTTGCTAGATAAGTTAACAATTTGACCACTAACGAGCTCATAATGCTAACAATGCTTTGAACAACTGGACCCTGGACCATGCTTTAGTGCTTTAGGGGCAAGATTAGTTACATTGTGACACTGTAGCCCTTGAATGCTTTAGTTAATGTTTATCCAAGAGAGAATAGTGCTGAGTGGGAAGTAATTGACACTGACATCATTGTTAAGACAGACAATACCACATCTGGGATTCTGGCAGATAATAAAGGGGTGGCTGGGTGAGGCAAAGGTTCTGTGTTTCTTTTGGATTTGGTCATCTGACAGATCTTGGCTTACAGTTGGGTAGGGCCTGCTGTGCTTATGACCTGTACAGTAGAGGGGTTGGGGCATGATTTTATTGTGCCCCACCATTCAAAGAATGGCGGAAAGGGCATATAGTTTTAACGGCATAAGTTTAATTTGTAGGTCCAATGTGGTCTTCGTACCTTTATAGTGGTCCAAAGTAGATAAAATTGGTATCAAAATAAACATGGGCATCTTATCTCCATAATGAGACCTAGTATCCTTTTCTAAGCCATGTACTTTTTGCACCAGGGCAACTCAAATGCCACTAGGGTCAGTCACATTTTGATCTATCTGGATCGCGATATATTTTAGCAGTTTCTGACTTCGTTCACTGTGCCACAGATACGGAGAGTGAAAACCAGGCTTCAGTTATGAGGAGTAATCATTTGACTGTCATAAAATTGCTTTCTTACCAACATACATTGCAAACTCATATCATAAAACTGTGATTTCTAGACTTCAGTAGAACGACAGCCATTTTCACGCACTTGGTGACTTGTTTACATAAAGCGCCTCAATGACGTGGAATGACGTGCCAAAATTAAAGCGACCTCTGATAAAGGCGCGAAAATTAAGGGACGTAACTACGTAAAACGATGTTTTTTGTTCTTCGTTCTATTCTAGAGAAGACTGTAAAATCTTCTGAATGCGCGAGATAAGAGCATCCAAATTTTTTCCGTCACTTATTATAGTAAATTGTTATTAGCTTCCGATGAAAACAGATTTTTTTACCTCAGCAGGATTGTCAGGATCGACTGGTTTTTGGTCGATTGTAAGAAGGACGGCGGTGTATCATTTTGAGAATGCTTACAGTAACTTACTCATTTGCATACCGCATGCTAAAACTATATTCAGCCAAGAAATTCCACAAACGTTCATTTTTCTGTTTAATATTTTGTATTTTATTATTTTTCAAACATTAACTTAGGAGTCATTCTTTAGTTGCATCTTACATCTTTATTTTAATAAATAACCAATGGTAAATCACGAGGAAGACAACAACAAAAAAGAGGCTCCATTGGGGGTATTTGGATACTGTTTGGAGTGTGTAAAAATATTACTACATTCGATTTATTCCGTTAATGCTCTCTAATGGACCTATGTCTATAAAGTGACAAAAATGCGGCCTCAAATGCAAAAATATCCAATTTAGCCCAGGCTGAAAGAATGACAGAATAACAGCTTGCTGGAAGACTGGTCTCATCTCTGAATAGGGATGAAACCACATTATTCAGCAAAATGATAAATTCATGGCAAATCTAAAAAATGTGGTCTCACTCCTATATAGAGAAGAAAATCTGGTCTCACCTCAAATAACATACTAAAAGTCTGGGCGGAAGGAATGTGGTCTCATCTCTATATAGGGATGAGACCACATTATTAAGGAAAATGATAAATTCATGGCAAATCTAAAAAATGTGGTCTCACTTCTATATAGAGAAGAAAATGTGGTCTCACCTTAAATCACATACTAAAATCCTGGGCTGAAGGAATGTGGTCTCATCTCTTTATAGGGATGAGACCACATTATTTAGGAAAATGATAAATTCATGGCAAATCTAAAAAATGTGGTCTCACTCCCTATATAGAACAGAAAATGTGGTCTCACCCTAACTAACATGTACAAAAAGCCTGGGCTGGGGCGAGACCACAATATTTAGGCTAATGATAAATTCATGGAGAAGAAAAAAGCCTGGGCTGAAGGATTGTGGTCTTAATATTTTGGTCACCCATTACAAAAACTTAAGTTGATCCCTATTATTATTAGACACGCTACATACACGGAATGAATCTAATTTTGATAATGATTAGGGCCCAATTATTCTGTATGTTAATTCGGATATAACTGCGCATCCCTCTAAAATGAATCCAGAAATCCCATTGGTGGAAGCTAAAAATCTTGTTGTGCTTTAGAATGCTTACAGCACCCTTCAAAAATTTATGAATGAAAGGTCACGTTGTCTCTTTGATCCAAGTTAGTGGACGCTTGCATGTTCGTAACGCCCAGAGAGCTAAATTTTGCATTAGATTGTAAAATGTAGACATTTTAAAGAATTTACCGTCATCATCAGATGAACAGTATCTCTAGTTAAGTATTTGGTTAAAGATAAATTTGAAATCACAATGAAATATAGTTGCCAAGTCATGCAAATTAGAGAAAAACAGTTGCTACCCCCTTGCACTAGAAAGCAAAATGGCGGAGCAGAAGCGGAAAAATTTCCATACCCTACCTCAGTTCATCCGATCCTAGCCAACCATCCTTCGGCCTAGGCTATCATTTTTCTTTGTGATATTAGAGATGAGATATTGAAGTTTGTTTTAAGACCTTATTTGGTGTGATTCACCTTCTTATAAGGCAGGGGACCACATTGGACCTACAAATTAAACTTTTACCGTTTTAACTCGGTGCTCCTTTTGTGGAGTTTAACAGCTTGGAAGTGTCATTAAACTTCAGCACCTCAGCTCTACAGCTGCCAGATGAAAAGCCCAATCACACGGGCTTGCTAGTTATATAATGATGTCTTGATTCAACACTGTGTCAGTGTCATTAATTTTCTATCTCAGCCCAGTTAGTCCATAGTACAATTTTGAGTTCCAGTCAGTTTGCGTTGTGAGAAGTTGATTTTCTTAGTTGAAAATATTGTTCAAGTTTTGTCTTGGCTTTTGATATCAGTCTTTAAATAATGTTTGTTCATTTTTTTTCTGCCGATTTAATAGTTTTATTTTGTCCCATCATAACTGCAGATAAGAAGGATTAATGAGGATTAGTTTGTATACCTTATATCTCCATAAAAATATATGGTTTTGGACTTGAAAGAATCACCTGATGGAGGGGATTCTATCGAGTACCCACAACATCGGCCCCTGCCCATCAGGGCTTGAAGAAATATATGGGCTGCACAATGCTTTCACACAGAGCTAAATCCGACCCGCACACGAGTACTGGTAAACCGCTTAGAGGATCTAAGTCTGCCCAGGCAAAGTGGTGCGAGTCAGACTGTCCATGCTTATAAACCCTATTGGTTTCATTGGGCGACAGGGCTTGAGATGTCATTTCATCTCAAAGTCAGGTAAAAGTCCCACAAAATTGGACGCAACGTCTCCAAAATGACTTTTACAATGTTGATGGGGACATTAAACTTCAAATTAAACAAACAAACAAAGTACCCACAACACATTTCTGAAGCCTCTGTGATGTAGTTGGTAAGCTACTTGCCTCATAAGCCAGGGATCATTAGTGCAATTCCGGGCTTCTCCAGACTTAAACTGAGGTCCTGTCTCTATATGACCTTAGTTAATGAAGGGATGTAAAAACTCAAAGCACAAACAGCATACATTTCTAACAAAAAATGAGGAAAATTTCACTTCAGGGGTGGCAACTCCTTAAAAAGAATCTTTGTCTCGTATGTCAATAAGGGTCAACTCTTAAAGGAAAGAATTTGCTCCTCAGGAGCTAAATATTCTTTCTCCTAAGGAGCAAATTCTTTCCTTTAAGAGTAGACCCCTTTGTCCGTGTGACAGAGATTATAGAAATGCGAACAGGAAGTCCCGAAAGTTGTCTCCCTTTGAAAAATGGCAGAAAAATCTGCCAGGTTTATCCATTTGCCTTACATAACCTTGTTTCTCCTCCTCATTTGGAGTTGTGTTCATCTTGCATTCAGAGCCATTGTGAACTCTTGCCGTAAAAATACTAAAATTTCAGACACTTTGAGGACCTGCTGTAATTCTCCTAAAATTTTGAGAGGTTTGTTTTGCGATCCAGCAAGGAGTCCAAAAAGTGGAGACAGAATGGCAAATGGTGTAGACCCTGATCAGACTGCTCCTTCAGGAGCATCTGATCTGGGTCTAGAAGTCTGATATGGGTCTAGACTGTTTGCTTTAGCCTGTCTGTCTCAATACTTAAGATCTGTACAGTACTTTTTCATTTCATCTTAATTATCATTGACAATTAAAAAGCATTTTTGTAGAATTCTGTATTGTTTGTGACAGTTAATGGTTTTTCAGAGTTTTTGTCACTAAATCTCATTTCATTAAAGTAACATAACAAATCACAGACTTTTTGCCAATTAAACATCTCATTAAAATAATGTGACAAATGAAGGGTATTGGTACTCTGTTGCCATGAATTAACAGGTTTCTGTAGGGTTCCGTTACTGTTAAGCGACAAAATCAAGTTTTTATAGGGTTCTCCCATTGCTCTTAAGCCACAAATCAAGTTTCTATAGGGCTCCATTACCTGGTAAGGTTCTAATGGGCTCCATCATAGTAAGCGGCAAAATCAAGTTTATATAGGTTGGAAGCAAGCAATACACCAAATTTTCTGGGCTTGACTAGCTACTTTCAGCCAGTTTTGCCTCTTCAGGTGACCCTCATATGAGCCCCGCCAAGCGAATTTGTGTCTTTGAGCATTCTGTTATGACAAATTTTAACTGCGCATGCCCAGCCATTCAGAGGGGCCAGGGATATGGCTTTCTGTCTGAAGGTTCCTCTTCATTCACTGCTTGTATGAGCGAGCAGCGAAGGTTCTGGCGAGACTGCGCGGATGCGCAGGCCCGCCTGAACCTTCGCTGCTCGCATAGGCGATAAGTACCAAAATCGCTTGACGGGGCCCATATATTTTCTAAAGCCCATAATGGTATCAACAATGATCCCAAAGGACTAGATAATATGATCTACAGTATGATGAAGTCCATTTTACAGATTTTGCCCACACAGGCATGGCGACACAGCCTTCGACAGAATTCTTATGTGCACTTCGCAAAGAAAAGGGAGATAATAGCCAGAACCCTTTGTTTGTCTAGTTTGTGCTTGATAAATCACTAGTTGGCATTGCTTATGGTGTGTGTTGTAGCACAGTATTGTATGCCGTATTGTTTGTTTTGATTACAGCTCGCTGAAAACGGCCCAGTAAGTTCTATTAATTTATGTATATAGTCACAAGAAATGAGAGTTCTCAGCCCAAGTTGTTGATGTTACGGACGAAACCATATAGGGCCAAAAATATGGAAGCGTATACACAAGAGAGTAACTTAACGTAAAACTCCTAAAAATTCAGACACCTTGAGGACTTGCTATAAATCTCCTAAAATTTTAACAAATTTGTTTCACGATCCGGCAAGGAGTCCAAAAGTTGCGGACAGAATGGCAAACAGTGTAGACCCTGATCAGACTGCTCCTGAAGGAGCAGTCTGATCTGGATCTGCACTGTTTGCTTAGGGCTATCTGTCCCAATACTACGGATCATTATGGTAGCTCAAGATAAAGAGGTGTAGCAAGAATACGTAAAGGATAATTTTTCTTATTTTTTTCATAACCTGTTTGTGGGTCCTCAGCGAGGCGATTCTAACAAGTACCCACAGCTCAGGTGACTGAAGAGTAAGATAATTATCTCTTAATTATCCTTGTTTTAAGGAGAAGAAGCAAGGATTAATAATAAATAAATGAGCTGGTTCTAATGGTTTGAACAGAAGGTCGTTACGAAAACATGCCTTTTCAAATACTTTACCACCAAAAAATGAACATTTTCAGATAATTTTTTTTTTGATATTATTTTATTTTTTTAGCTCACCTGACCGAAGGTCATGGTGAGCTTTTGTGACAGTAAGATGTCCGGCGTCGTCGTGCGTCGTCCGTCGTCCGTCGTCCGTCGTGCGTAAACTTTTTCTTGTGAACACACTAGAGGCCACAGTTTTGGTCCAATTATCATCAAACTTGCTCAGAATGATAATCATGACAATATCTCGGTCAAGTTCGAATTTGGGTCATGTCGGGTAAAAAAGTAGGTCAGTAGGTCAAATCATAGAAAAACCTTGTGAACACTCGAGAGGCCACAATTTTGGTCCAATCATCATCAAACTTGCTCAGAATGATCATTGTGACAATATTTTAGTGAAGTTTGAATATGGATCATGTCGGCTTAAAAAGTAGGTCAGCGGGTCAAATCATAGAAAAACCTTGTGAACACCCTAGAGGCCACAATTTTGGTCCAATCATAATCAAACTTGCTCAGAATGATCATCATGACAATATCTTGGTCATGTTCGAATATGGGTCATGTCCGGTCAAAAAGTAGGTCAGTAGGTCAAATCATAGAAAAACCTTGTGAACACTCTGAAGGCCACTGTTTTGGTCCAATTATCATGAAACTTGCTCAGAATGACCATTGTGACAATATTTCAGTCCAGTTCGAATATGGGTCATATCGGGTTAAAAAGTAGGTCAGCGGGTCAAATCATATAAAAACCTTGTGAACACCCTAGGGGCCACAATTTTGGTCCAATCTTAATCAAACTTGCTCAGAATGATCATCATGACAATATCTCGGTCAAGTTTGAATATGGGTCAAATGGTTCCGGTCCGTTGCACATCTAGGTCACAGGAGCCAAAAACAGATTTTTTTCACCAAAAACTTAAAAAATCTTCTTCTCTGAAACCACAAGGCCCAGGTCTTTGTTATTTGGTATGAAGCTTCATCTAGTGGACCCCTACCAAGATTGTTCAAATTATAGTGCTGGGGCCAAAAATGCCCCCGCACGGGGGCCCTTTGGTTTTACATAGGCTTATATAGGGAAAATCTTTAAAAATCTTCTTCTCTGAAACCACAAGGCCCAGGACTTTGATATTTGGTATGAAGCTTCATCTAGTGGACCCCTACCAAGATTGTTCAAATTTGAGTGCTGGGACGAAAAATGCCCCCGCCACGGGGCCCTTTGGTTTTACATTGGCTTATATAGGGAAAATCTTTAAAAATCTTCTTCTCTGAAACCACAAGGCCCAGGTCTTTGATATTTGGTATGAAGCTTCATCTAGTGGACCCCTACCAAGATTGTTCAAATTATAGTGCTGGGGCCAAAAATGCCCCCGCCCCAGGGCCCTTTGGTTTTACATAGGCTTATATAGGGAAAATCTTCAAAAATCTTCTACTCTGAAACCACAAGGCCCAGGACTTTGATATTTGGTATGAAGCTTCATCTAGTGGACCCCTACCAAGATTGTTCAAATTATAGTGCTGGGACAAAAAATGCCCCCGCCACGGGGCCCTTTGGTTTTACATTGGCTTATATAGGGAAAATCTTTAAAAATCTTCTTCTCTGAAACCACAAGGCCCAGGTCTTTGATATTTGGTATGAAGCTTCATCTAGTTGACCCCTACCAAGATTGTTCAAATTACAGTGCTGGGGCCAAAAATGCCCCCGCCCCGGGGCCCTTTGGTTTTACATAGGCTTATATAGGGAAAATCTTAAAAAATCTTCTTCTCTGAAACCACAAGGCCCAGGTCTTTGATATTTGGTATGAAGCTTCATCTAGTGGACCCCTACCAAGATTGTTCAAATTTTAGTGCTGGGACAAAAAATGCCCCCGCCACGGGGCCCTTTGGTTTTACATGGGCTTATATAGGGAAAATCTTTAAAAATTTTCTTTTCTGAAACCACAAGGCCCAGGACTTTGATATTTGGTATGAAGCTTCATCTAGTGGACCCCTACCAAGATTGTTCAAATTTTAGTGCTGGGACAAAAATGCCCCCGCCACGGGGCCCTTTGCTTTTACATTGGCTTATATAGGGAAAATTTTTAAAAATCTTCTTCTCTGAAACCACAAGGCCCAGGTCTTATATATTTGGTATGAAGCTTCATCTAGTGGACCCCTACCAAGATTGTTCAAATTATAGTGCTGGGGCCAAAAATGCCCCCGCCACGGGGCCCTTTGGTTTTACATAGGCTTATATAGGGAAAATCTTTAAAAATTTTCTTCTCTAAAACCACAAGGCCCAGGACTTTGATATTTGGTATGAAGCTTCATCTAGTGGACCCCTACCAAGATTGTTCCAATTTTAGTGCTGGGGCCAAAAATGCCCCTGCCCCGGGGCCCTTTGGTTTTACATAGGCTTATATAGGGAAAATCTTTAAAAATCTTCTTCTCTGAAACCACAAGGCCCAGGACTTTGATATTTGGTATGAAGCTTCGTCTAGTGGACCCCTACCAAGATTGTTCAAATTATAGTGCTGGGACAAAAAATCCCCCCCTGCCACGGGGCCCTTTGGTTTTACATAGGCTTATATAGGGAAAATCTTTAAAAATCTTCTTCTCTGAAACCACAAGGCCCAGAACTTTGATATTTGGTATGAAGCTTCATCTAGTGGACCCCTACCAAGATTGTTCCAACTATAGTGCTGGGGCAAAAAATGCCCCTGTCCCGGGGCCCTTTGATTTTACATAGGCTTTTATAGGCAAAATCTTTAAAAATCTTCTTCTCTGAAACCGCTAGGCCCAGGTCTTTGATATTTGATGTGTAGCTTCATCTAGTGGACCTTTGACAAGATTGTTCAAATTTTAGCCTTTGTTGATGTTTGGTATGAAGCTTCACCTTTAAGACCTCCCTCAACATTATGTACATTAAAGCCCTGGGGCCAATAATGGCCCTCTCTGGGGCCCACTTGTTACACTATGGATCAGGTGAGCGATCCAGGGCCATCATGGCCCTCTTGTTTTTATTTTTCACATTTCTATTTCAGCTCAAAACATAGATTGTGGGTACTCGTTAGAACCGCCTCGGTCAGCTCAAAACATAGATTGTGGGTACTCGTTAGAACCGCCTCACTGAGGCGGTTCTAACAAGTACCCACAATCTATGTTTTAAGCCAAAATATGAAAAATACCCCAGGAAACCCCACTTTTACTGTATAGAAGTGAGGTTTAAGAGGGTCAAAATTATAAAGGCGTGTTTTCGTGATGTAAATTTTTAGGGGGAACGGACTTGAGAAATCTCATTTCATTTTGTGCTCTTGCTTTTAGTACTAACACGTTAGCTTTGCTTGCATGTGTTTTGATGGTATTTGGTTTGGTACTAACATGCCGGTAGTAGTATCATAGTATACCACAAACTCTTTATAACTAAGGCTGACACGATTGATCGTATAATCGATTAATCGATCGATAAATTCAACAAAAATGGTTATCATTTCTGATTTGCTTTTAATTGATTACTTGATAGGTACAATTTACTACCCAAAGTTATGCCTAAAATAGCTGGATGAGTGGCAAACAGTGCAGACCCTGATGAGACGCCTCATTCTGCAGTGTCTCATCTTGGTCTACACTGTTAGCTCAGGCCTGTCTGTTCAGATATACATATGGTAATTGCAACATATGGTAAGAGGCATGCTCAGAAGAAAGCCAGACAGGTAAAATTATGACAAAAAGCTTAGCAATTACTAATCGATTATCGATCGCAATGACAGGACTGATAATCGATTATCTATTAAGTTCCGATTAGCCAGCCCTATTTATAACAGTTTTGGGAGATCCAGTGCAGAAATGGTATAACCTTGTTAAACAACAGTGTTATATCCAAACAACCTAACTTAAATGTTTACATTGTGTAGAAAAACCAGTTCTGGTCATTTTTCTATGAAACAATACTGGTACACTTCTGAGATCAATCTAAAAACCATGTCATATCTAAAACTGAGTTATAATGAACATTGTTATGGAGAGGATTATCACTGCCTATTTGAGAAACCACTCACTGGGCTCTTTCAAGAACCCATAATCTCTGACCTAAGACAGATTTTTAGTTCCTTTTTCAAGCTCCTGTTCGGCAGGGTTTGAACATTGGAGTGTAATGGGGAATAGAAGAATAATGGAAAAATGTATACATATGTAAAACACAGTCCTGTTCATAGCTCCTCTTGATAAAGGGCCCCTGTAGCCTTGTGGATAAGAGTGCTGACTCTTAATCATTAGGTCTCTCACCACTCTGGTTTGATCCTGGCTCGGGTCATATGTGAGACGACAAGTTCTGCAACGGAAGGCCAGATGGTTTTTCCCAAGGAACTCCAGTTTTCGCCCACCTCTGATTTAGGATTGGCTCGATATGTGAAATAATCTTGAAAGTGCCGTTAAACCGAAAAAAAAAAAAAAAAAAAAAAAAAGCTGATTGGGTCAGTTTGTTTCTTACCTGGTTTGAAACCCCAAAGTCAGGTTCTCTCTTGATGGTGCTCATATAAAAGTGTTGTTTGCTTTGCTGGGGTAATCTTTGAAAAAATCTTACAAAACAAGAAAATTTAGAACAAGTCAATTGGTTGTTTTTGTGACCTGATCAGCAGTGGCAAAGGGGTGTGTGTGTGTGTGTGGGGGGGGGGGGGGGGGAAGGTGGGGACTTGCCCATATCCAGTAATGGTATTCAGCATATATATTGCTGTATACAACATATAATGAAACTTTAGTGGCTCAAACATGTTTGCGACCATCAAGATTTGTTCCAGACAGGGGGAGTTCGAGCCACTGAGGGCTTCTAATAATGCCATGCCAGGCTGGCATAATGGAGTTAATTTTGGGATTGATTTTCAGTGTTCTATGATATAAATGTATGCTGTGTGTACTCAGTAGAATCGCCTCATTGAGGCGATTCTAATGAGTACACACAGCATACATTTGCAAATGTATGTTGTGTGTACTCAATAGAATTGCCTCATTGAGAAAGAAAATCAAAAATAAAAGAAGAAAATTACTCTCAATTATCCTCCAATACTTCTTCTCTGGAGGAGTTTTCTAGGGGTTCTAGAAAGGTTTTGATTCAACTGTAGTGAAAGAGCCATTGGTGTTTGAGCTGTTGATGTGAACAAGCCATCAGTGTTCGAGCCATTGAAGTTTCACAGAAAAAAATCTTCATTAACCCCCCCCCTTCCCACACACACACACACACACACACACACACACACACACACACACACACACACACACACACACACACAGGGACTAATCATGACTAGATGACAGTTTATTCAAAGGACATTTTTTTCAGAGAAAACATTACGCGTGAATTACCTGCTAAGCCGAGGAGGCACATAAAATGAAATCCTTCTTTTCTCACTGAAATTTAAGAAGAAAAAAAAAATAATGATCTGCTATAGGATTTTCTACAGTGCTTGAAGAATTAAACTAGCCAAGTCAGCAGATTTTTTGTCCGAATACCCTTGGGGGAAAGAAAAAAAAAATGGTACTACATTTCTGGAAAACCAATATTCTTCATATTTAAAAATAGCTTGATTTTCTTTGCATGCATGTTTGGGTTTGGGCATACATTTGCATGCTGTTCATATTTTTCTCTCAGATCTGTTTCTCTGTTTTACTGTTATATTTTCTTCGTGGTCTTTTAATTAACTCTGGTCCTGCTGAATAGATTAAATTCAAGCCACACCCATTTCTTAATTTCAACCAATCAGATTACTTGTATTTTTTCCTACAAATTTAAAGAACTGAATGTCAAACAGAGTAGATGCTGATCAGATGGCTTCTGAAGTGTCAAACAGTGTAGATACAGATCAGATGGCTTCTTTGGAAGCCATCTGATCTGTATCCACACTGTTTGCAAGTGGTAGTTCACAATCAGTTTCAACAGGACAAAGGTTAACCCTTATCTTGCTGTTCACGACAACCCCTCTCTTTGCAAACAGTGTAGATCCAGATCAGATGGCTTCTGAAGAAGCCATCTGATCAGGATCTACACTGTTTGACATTCAGTTTATGAATTTGTAGGAATAAATTACATCAAGTGATCTGATTGGTTCAAAGTCAGAAATGGGTGTGGCTAAACTGAATATTCAGCAAGAGAAGGGTTAAGACATTAGATATCATTATCTTCCCATTTGTAATTTAGCTTCACATCGTATCATTTCTTGTCACCCTTAATTTGAAAATGAGAACTAAAAAAGAATTACAGTCGGTAAATTGCCATCAGTAAATTATGTGAATGCTGTGACTTGTAGCCTCACTCATGTCACATGTGAGATACAAAGTTCTATAATGGAAGGTAAGATATTTTTTCTGGGTACTCTGAAGAGCAAATTCTTAGTCACTGTTAACCCTTTTTGTACCAAATGGAATCTTCCTCCTTATATATAGCAGGAGTTCATTTCAAAATTTAGGGGTGTCAAGTTGTGTTTTTATCAAAATTTATTTGGAAAATGACTGAACTTTTAGCAAACAGTGGAGGCCCTGATCAGATGCCGGGTTCTGCGGCATCTGATCTGGGCCTGCACTGTTTGCCAGGGTACCCGTTTTGGGGTTTCTGGTACTAAATGGGTTAATTAGTAGACAAATGAGAGGTTGCAGGCACTGCAATTTTGTAAGTTTTTACTCCATTGATCTGCCATATTAGCTTGACTTGACTTGATATATTTTGTAAGGTAACCGGGTGCAAAAACCACATAGGGGCTACCCCTTGCCATATTGGAGACACTGGGCAGATTTTTGAGCACAAATTTATTCATTTTTGACCATTTATATAGTTAGAACAAATTGACCTGAGACTGGTGAACTCTGTTAACATAATTTCACACCCGACTGAATGCATTTATTTATC
This sequence comes from Lucinisca nassula, assembly GCA_963580285.1. NCBI lineage: Eukaryota > Metazoa > Mollusca > Bivalvia > Lucinida > Lucinidae > Lucinisca > Lucinisca nassula. Next base: position 134,895,012 of record OY757010.1, on the reverse strand, counting down.
TTCGCCATCTCCCGAAAATGGCGATATTGTTATTCAATACATAGAGGTCGGTAAATAGGTCGCAATTCATGGGATGCCGAAAATTCACGAGAAGTTTACGAAAGCAGAAGTATAAGGCGATAACATTGACTAATTTATTCCTTGCATAAAGGTCAGTGTCAGGTCAATTTGTTTGAACTATACCTTGGTGATAACAACATTGAAGAGGTTCATATGTGACTGTGATTGTTCTTTAAAGTCTTAAGAATAAAATAATTAGGGTTTAAGTTATAGTTTTCGAAGGGATAAGAAAGTTATTTACAATGAAAGTACAAATTCTGTTGGAAATGAGCCTGGGTGTCTCCAGCAAGGAAGATAACTGAAGATGTGTGACGTCATCTGCATCCTCTCATTGAAGAAATATATGGGCTGCATGATGCTCCCAGGCAGAGCTGAATCCGGCCCGCACACGAGTACTGGTAAACAGCTTAGCGGATCAAGCCTGCCCAGGCAAAGCGGTGCGAGTCGGACCGTCCATGCTAATAAACCCTATTGGTTTCATTGGGCGACAGGGCTTGAGATGTCGTTTCATCTCAATGTCGGGTAAAAGTCCCACAAAATTGGAAGCAACGTCTCCAAAATAACCTTTACAGTGTTGACGGGGACATTAAACCTCGTCCAACAAACAAATCATTGTAATATCATAAAAATAATATGACACCACATGTAACAACACATGATTACTGGCATGTAACGTCGCGAAGCCGTCCATGACAAACCTATAATTTCTGTTGAAATTCTTTTGAACTTCTTCCGAAATAAAATTCAATTTAAAATTGTCATGTGATAAACAGAATCTTAAACACTTGTCATTTCATATGAAATTTATGAAACTTGCTGGTGGTTTGTTATCCCCTCGCAACAACGTTGCGAATGGGGATATAGCATCGGTGCCGTGCGTCCGTGTGTTAATGTGTGTGTGTGTGTCTGTGTGTCTGTGTTTCTGTGTGTGTGTCTGTCCGGAACCTTGTGAGCAGGATAGAAGACACAGTATTCATTGTAGAAGCATCAAACCTTCCACAAATGTTCACCATGTACAGAGGATGAACCCTATTGAATTTCAAGGTCAGGGGTCAAAGGTCAAGGTCACAATGGACTTGACCTTGAAAACCTTGTGAGCAGGATAGAAGACACAGTATTCATCGTAGAAGCATCAAACCTTTCACAAATGTTCACCATGTACAGAGGATGAACCCAATTGAATTTCAAGGTCAGGGGTCAAAGGTCAAGGTCACAATGGACTTGACCTTGAAAACCTTGTGAGCAGGATAGACGACACAGTATTCATCGTAGAAGCATCAAACCTTCCACAAATGTTCACCATGTACAGAGGATGAACCCTATTGAATTTCAAGGTCAGGGGTCAAAGGTCAAGGTCACAATGGACTTGACCTTGAAAACCTTGTGAGCAGGATAGACGACACAGTATTCATCGTAGAAGCATCAAACCTTCCACAAATGTTCACCATGTACAGAGGATGAACCCTATTGAATTTCAAGGTCAGGGGTCAAAGGTCAAGGTCACAATGGACTTGACCTTGAAAATCTGTGAGCAGGATAGAAGACACAGTATTCATCGTAGAAGCATCAAACCTTCCACAAATGTTCACCATGTACAGAGGATGAACCCTATTGAATTTCAAGGTCAGGGGTCAAAGGTCAAGGTCACAATGGATTTTCATGTTAATGAATGGTATGCAGTTGCGAGGGTATGCTACGCTTGCGTTGCCTTGTTTCATTAACCCTTGTCCTGCTGAATATTTATATATGCCACACCCACTACCGATTATCAACCAATCAGATTACTTGATGCAAATTATTGCAACAAATTCACAATCTGAATGGCAAACAATGTAGATCCTGATCAGATGGCTTCGTCAGACGAAGCCATCTGATCTTGATCTACATTGTTTCAAAGATAAGGCATATCCGGGATTAGCAGGACAAGGGTTAATTTCATCTTGTTATAAAGATCCTCTATATAGGTGAAATAATTTTGAAGGACTATTTCTCCACCCATCTGAAAAATTACCCATTTGCTGGTAAAATGCATTCTGAACTCAAGCATTGTATTGTCGTGGCTACTCTAAAGCATGGTTTCTGCCATCCATTCATTTGTCAAGCTGTCAACATTTTCATCCACCCTAGCCTTCACCATAATGTGCAATTCCATTTCTCAATCAATATTAGAGCTTAATTAATGCTACTGGGTACAAACTTGTATCTAGGGATGGCAACTTTATCCCACTTAGTACCAGAAACCCCAAAATGGGTACCCTGGCAAACAGTGCAGGCCCAGATCAGACACTGCAGAACGCGCGTCTGATCAGGGCCTCCACTGTTTGCTGAAAGTTAAGCCATTTTCCAAATTAATTTTGAAGAAAACACAAACTGACACCCCTAAATTTTGAAATTGGCATGTGCTATATATAAGGAGGAAGATTCCATTTGGTACAAAGCATCCATATTTATTCAACAGGTCAAGGGTTACTGTAATTAACCCATATTTTATGGGATACCCCAAAATGGGTCATTGGCAAACAGTGCAGACCCAGACATCACGATAACGCACCCGTACGGCATAGTGCATTTTTCACATCTCCAAAATGGCTACTTTTCTGATGAAAACCCTTGCTTTTTTCCTATAAATGCTCAAAACATAGGTTGTGTGTGCTCGTTAGAACCGCCTCATTGAGGCGGTTCTAACGAGTACCCACAACCTATGTCTTGGAGCAGAAATAAGAAAAATAATGACTACCCCCGTAAACCCCAGTTTTCTCTATATAAAGTGGGGTTAAGGGGGTCTTCATTTCACGGACTTGTTCATGTGATGTAAGATGGTGCAGAATGAGGTATCTAATCAGGGTCTTCACTGTTTGCAAACAGTTTGCCCAGTTTATAAATAAATTTCTAAAACAACTCATTCCGCCCCCATCAAATATTGATATGGACTGGCGGGAGATTTCATTCAATACAAAATGGGTCAACATGCTCTCATATTTTATGTTTTCATGAATTTTATTCATTGTTCCAGGATGGGAGTCTTAGCGCGACTGGAGACAGCGTCATAGTAATTGGTGCAGCGTCAAAGGGTATAATCCAACGTGACCAGCAACACAATGTTCAGGTATACAAGACACAGTATGCGGCAAATCCGTTCGAGAATATGTCTGAGGAAGAAATCGAGAGATACAAGTATGACGTGGAACACAAGGGCCTGGAACCAGAGAAGGAAGAGGAAGGTAACCAGCCAATTTCTCAGTACAGAGAACCCTCATAATAATGACAGCATTGGTTTCTTTACATATTGCCATAATAATTTTCTGCTGTGACAAATCCTAGTAAGGGGTAGTATTGTAGATTATATGAGCCCCGCCAAGCGAATTTGTGTCTTCGAGCATTCCGTCATGACAAATTTTAACTGCGCATGCCCAGCCATTCAGAGGGGCCAGGGATATGGCTTTCAGTCTGAAGGTTCCTCTTGATTCAATGGTTGTATGAGCGAGCAGCGAAGGTTCTGGCGAGACTGCACAGATGCGCAGGCTCGCCTGAACCTTCGCTGCTCGCATAGGCGATAAGTACTAAAATCGCTTGACGGGGCCCATATAGAGTTTATTAATCGGCCCATTTACAATTCGAGGGAGGGTGACGATCGGATAAAGGAAGGAGTGCGCAAACGCACTCGTTTCTTTATCGGATGTTCAACCTCCCCAGGTTTATAAATCCCATATTTAAAATGGGCTGATTCAATAAACTGTATATTACATGCATTTTGGATAGGGCTGATGGATCATTTTGCATCTCATTCTTAGGACAGTTCACTCTTAACATACAGTCGATGCAAACGATAGTGGGCACAGTGACACATGAGCTGACTGAAACAAAAACTGTTTAGACGCCATCTAGAAAGTGCTTTCTATTGTGTTGATTGAAAAGTTATTATAGTGATAAAAGAGTTAAAAATATGAGAGTACAGTAACCAAACTTAGGCCCATTCGTTGGTTATGTCCATGTAATCTTAATTTCAACTCTGCCTCCGTGTTAAACGTCATACTTGCTGAACGTTGTTGACATCTCCTGAGACGCTGTTGACGTCACATCATCAAGAACAATCCTTCAATATGCCTTAAAATTTCCAATGTCTAAATATAACAGTTGCATTGGAAAAGTAGAACCGGCTACAGGGATATATTTCCTTGGTACCTTCAAGGTCAATGTCATACTTTGGGGTCATAGGTAAAGAAAAGTGTCTTTTTCTTGTGTCTGGTCAATACCTTTGTTGTTCCTGGATGGATTTGGAAATTACTTGTTAACCATCATGAGACATTTTGTTGCACGCTAGATCCAGGTTCTTACATTTAATGTCAAGCTTAGCGGTCAATAGCAACATTTTTTCAAGTTGGGGGATCCGTGTCCTGTGCACACATTTGTTGTCTATATCTAAGACTGTTGGTAATCTGTGCTGCTGGGTAAGCAAGGTTGCATCTTATCTGGTCGCATAACCAGAAGTCAGGTTTGCTTGTGGCGGCGCTCCTTAATACTTTAAAAATCCTAAAAATTTGAAATTTGGACACTTTTAGAACTTGCTGTAATTCTCCTATAATTTTAACAAATTTGTTTCATGATCCAGCAAGGAGTCAAAAAGGTGCGGACAGAATGGCAAACAGTGTAGATCCTGATAAGACTGCTCCTTCAGGAGCAGTCTGACCAGGATCTGCACTGTTTGCTGAGGCCTAGCTGTCTCAGTAATTAGGTAAATTATGGTATACAGAAACTGTCTGCTTCTGAGGTCAGACAGTTATACATCTAAACCTCTCAGGCCTATCGGTCTCAATACTAAGGATCACTGCGGTAGGTTAACCTTTGTCCTGCTGAATATTTATATATGCCACACCCACTACCGATTATCAACCAATCAGATTACTTGATGCAAATTATTGCAACAAATTCATAATCTGAATGGCAAACAATGTAGATCCTGATCAGATGGCTTCGTCAGAAGCCATCTGATCTGGATCTACATTGTTTCAAGGATAAGGCATATCCGGGATTAGCAGGACAAGGGTTAACTTGGCAGTGGAACGTTTTGTGTGTCTTTAGAGACCTCGACATACCTGTATTTTATATTCACAGAAGTTCTTGAACCTGGACCTGAGGGCAAACTGATTTCTACTGAAGAACGGATTCAGCAAGTTCAACAGAAAGCGTCTGAAAGCTCTCCAGCAAGACAGGCTGAAGTCAGTGAAGATGGTGAGTTACCCCCCTTTGTAAGAGTTTTTGTTTTAAAGCTGAGCCATGGTAAAGCCAGCTAATGAAGTGTTGATTTGTAAGTCTCTGGTCAGCCTGAATTTATATACATATGGTACTGTGGGGGTGGATACCTTGCTGATGTGCTTATATTTTGAAATCTACAATATTTAAGCGTCCGTTATTAAACTAGTGTTCGGAGTCCAAAGCAGAAACCTTGTTAGTTAAAAAAATGTGCTAAATCCAAACAAAAAATTATAGATTCTGTGAAAACTGACCATTTATGGTCATTTTTTTTCTATATAATCTATACATTTTTTGGAATAGATTATGTATATGATCTATATAGATTACATATGTAATCTATATATTTTTGGAATAGATAATATTGAAAAATGGCCATTTATGGTCATTTTTAGCTCACCTGTCACGTAGTGACAAGGTGAGCTTTTGGGATCACTTTTTGTCCGTCGTCCGTCGTGCGTGTGTGCGTGTGTGCGTGCGTGTGTGCGTGCGTAAACTTTTTCTTCAAACGACATCTCCTCCTAAACCACTGATAAGATTCTAACCAAACTTCACAGGAATGATCCTTAGGTGGTCCCCTTTCAAAGTTGTTCAAATGGTTCCGGTCCATTGCACATCTAGGTCGCAGGAGCTAAAAATAGATTTTTAAAATGAAAACTTTAAAAATCTTCTTCTCTGAAACCGAAAGGCCCAGGTCTTCGATATTTGGTATGAAGCTTCATCTAGTGGACCTGTACCAAGATTGTTCAAATTATGGCCCTTGGGCCAGAAATGCCCCCGCCCCGGGGGCCTTTGGGTTTACATAGGCTTATATAGGGAAAATCTTTAAAAATCTTCTTCTCTGAAACCACAAGACCCAGGTCTTTGATATTTGGTGTGAAGCTTCACCTAGTAGACATTTAACGAGATTGTTCAAATTATGGCCCTTGGGCCAGAAATACCCCCGCCCCAGGGGCCTTTGGGTTTACAAAGGCTTATATAGGGAAAATCTTGAAAAATCTTCTTCTCTTAAACCGAAAGGCCCAGGTCTTCGATATTTGGTATGAAGCTTCATCTAGTGAACCTGTACCAAGATTGTTCAAATTATGGCCCTTGGGCCAGAAATGCCCCCGCCCCGGGGGCCTTTGGGTTTACATAGGCTTATATAGGGAAAATCTTTAAAAATCTTCTTCTCTGAAACCACAAGACCCAGGTCTTTGATATTTGGTGTGAAGCTTCACCTAGTGGACCTCTACCAAGATTGTTCAAATTATAGCCCTGGGGCCAAAAATGCCCCCACCCCGGGGGCCTTTGGGTTTAAATAGGCTTGTATAGGGAAAATCTTTAAAAAATCTGCTTCTCTGACACCACAAGGACCAGGTCTTTGGTATTTGGTGTGAAGCTTCACATAGTAGACCTCTACCAAGATTGTTAAAATTATAGCCCTAGGGCCAAAAATGCCCCCCGCCCCGGGGGCCTTTGGTTTTACATAGGCTTTTACAGGGAAAATCGTTAAAAATCTTCTTCTCTGAAACCGCAAGGCCCAGGTCTTTGCTGTTTGGTATGAAGCTTCATCTAGTGGACCTCTACCAAGATTGTTCAAATTATAGCCCTAGGGCCAAAATTGCCCCCACCCCGGGGGCCTTTGGTTTTACATAGGCTTATACAGGGAAAATCTTTAAAAATCTTCCTTCTCTGAAACTGTAAGGCTCAGATCTGTGATATTTGGTGTGGAGCTTCATCTAGTGGACCCCTACCAAGATTGTTCAAATTATAGTGCTGGGGCCAAAGATGCCCCCTTTGGTTCTATATGGGCTTATATAGGGAAAATCTTGAAAAATCTTCTTCTCTGAAACCACAAGGCCCAGGTCTTTGATATTTGGTATGATGCTTCATCTAGTGGACCCCTACCAAGATTGTGCAAATTATAGCCCTGGGCTATAAATCTTTAAAAATCTTCCTTCTCTGAAACCGTAAGGCTCAGATCTGTGATATTTGGTGTGGAGCTTCATCTAGTGGACCCCTACCAAGATTGTTCAAATTATAGTGCTGGGGCCAAAGATGCCCCCTTTGGTTCTATATGGGCTTATATAGGGAAAATCTTGAAAAATCTTCTTCTCTGAAACCACAAGGCCCAGGTCTTTGATATTTGGTATGATGCTTCATCTAGTGGACCCCTACCAAGATTGTGCAAATTATAGCCCTGGGCTATAAATCTTTAAAAATCTTCCTTCTCTGAAACCGTAAGGCTCAGATCTGTGATATTTGGTGTGGAGCTTCATCTAGTGGACCCCTACCAAGATTGTTCAAATTATAGTGCTGGGGCCAAAGATGCCCCCTTTGGTTCTATATGGGCTTATATAGGGAAAATCTTGAAAAATCTTCTTCTCTGAAACCACAAGGCCCAGGTCTTTGATATTTGGTATGATGCTTCATCTAGTGGACCCCTACCAAGATTGTGCAAATTATAGCCCTGGGCTATAAATCTTTAAAAATCTTCCTTCTCTGAAACCGTAAGGCTCAGATCTGTGATATTTGGTGTGGAGCTTCATCTAGTGGACCCCTACCAAGATTGTTCAAATTATAGTGCTGGGGCCAAAGATGCCCCCTTTGGTTCTATATGGGCTTATATAGGGAAAATCTTGAAAAATCTTCTTCTCTGAAACCACAAGGCCCAGGTCTTTGATATTTGGTATGATGCTTCATCTAGTGGACCCCTACCAAGATTGTGCAAATTATAGCCCTGGGGCTAAAAATGCCCCCCCCCCCCCCCCCCACCCCCGGAGGCCTTTGGTTTCACATAGGCTTATACAGGGAAAATTTTTAAAAATCTTCTTCTCTCTGAAACCACAAGGCTCAGATCTTTGATATTTGGTGTGAAGCTTCATCTAATGAACCTCTACCAAGATTGTTCAAATTATAGCCCTTGGGCCAAAAATGCCCCCATCCCCGGGGGCCTTTGGTTTTTCATGAGGTCTAATTGGCCTAAACTAGCTAGTCTGGCCCAGAAAACATGTACACTCCATATGTTTCACTTCTGTAGTGTATTCCTTGCTTCCAAAGGATAACCCTTTTATAGAACATATTTAACTTCATACAGCTGGTGTGTGGGAATGTGTGGTGGCGGTAAAACGTCTCCCTGCCCTACATCATAGTGTAGATTATATTTTCTTGTTCTTTGGGATCATTGATTCCATTGTGGAATTTTGAAAATATCTGAGGGTCACTAATGAGGCCTAATTGGCCGAAACTAGCTAGTCTGGCCCAGAAAACATGTACACTCCATATGTTTCACTTCTGTGGTGTATTCCTTGCTTCCAAAGGATAACCCTTTTATAGAACAAATTATATAGGGAAAATATTTAAAAATCTTCATCTCTGAAACCACAAGGCTCAGGTCTTTGATATTTGGTATGAAGCTTCACCTAGTATAGCCCTTGGGCCAAGAATGTACTAGAGACACTGATTCTCAGGTGAGCGATTCAGGGCCCTCTGGGCCCTCTTGTTCTAAATAATCTACCGTATACATTTTTTGGGAACCAAACATTTTGAAGATTATATCTAGAAAAGCATTTTTTCTATACAATCTTTTCATTTTTGTTTGGATGTAAAACTTCTGGATCAATTTAAACCATGTTATATCTAGAGCCGTGTTATAATGAACTGTGTCGTATATTTTCAGATCTTTACACTGAAAGAGTTATTGATCAAGATTATGTTCCATGATTCCATGAGTCATGAATCATCGAGTCTAGATCTTTTGTAAAGGTGTTTTGATAAAATTATACTATAAAAATTGAAAATCATTTAAGAAATGTAAGAGAAATCCCATCCCCATCTTATCTATACAGTCTTAAGTTATCATTCCATGATTTCCTGTTACAATATGCTTGTTACAATTTTTGATGGACCGGCTGATCAGAGACCTGGCAGTTGACTTTGCCATAAGACTGGCTTATATTCATTGATGTTGCTATTTTCTGCTATCATGCTAGACAGAATGCTGCCTTCCTAATGCTTTTGCTGTTGTAAAGAGTGAGATTCCCCACAGTGTTGAACTTGTGAACAACGTTTGTGAATAGTTTGTGAATATTAAAAAATTTTGAAGTCAAATTGCATCAAATTGTAAATGACTATAGTTGACAACTAGAAGGTTTACAAGAATCATACAAAAAGTTGCAGTTTTGACTGAACCAAAATTGCAAAGTACAAAAATGAGGAAGTAAGATCTACAAGTACAGTAAAATTCCTTTTTAAGACCTCCTTTGAGACTGTTCAAAAGTGGTCTTACAGACCACTTTTGAACAGTCCCAAAGGAGGTCTCATAATAAGAGACACAGAAAGCAGATAGAAAGAATAACTGAAACCTGCTCAATAAGCTTTCAAAAGCAGAATTAGTCTTCAATTTAGGTGGTCTTAATAGCGGAATTTTACTGTTCATTGTATATATGCTTCATGAAAGTATTTAGTTATTGCCAGAGAGCAGAATTTACTTGTTCAGATTTTAGAACAAGTACTGGTTACCCAGTTCTAAGAGTATTGAATAAACCTCGTTATCCCCCTTTGTTTTCGCCACTTTCTTATGCTCTGATGTTTTACGCACTGTCAAATTATCTCAGTCATGAGAAAACTTGTCTTTGTTACCAGATAAGTCACAAACCAGACTGTTCAGCGACACAGAGTAGCAAGAGTGTTGAAATTTTAGATATAGAAACTAGAGATATTGTACTTTACAAGCAGCGAACACAAAGGTGCTGATCAGACTGCGCGGATGCGCAGTCTGATCTGCACCTTTGTGTTCGCAAATGACAGAAGAGTGATTTGCGCCTTTTGTTCTTCGTAAATGGCAAAACGGGCTTTCTAGTGATTGTGGCTTATGTTTGAATGTGTATGGCAACAGTGTGTTTGTGTGTGAGAACCTGCTTGGCATTCATCTGAATGTATACACCTCCCAAGATAGACCACTCTGAGCTGAAAGTATTTGCTGTTTTTGTTGAAGAGGACAAATTGTGCCCATGCGCAGGAAAAAGTATGACCAGCGAAGATGGAATTCAGTCTGTGTGCCGAAATAGCCTGATCTGATTCTTTGCTGATCGCACAAGCCAACTTGACCTTTTCCTGTTCTTGGGCTAAGTTGTATATACCAGTTACTGGCTTCATATGGAGGCAAGTGCCTAAAAAGCCAGTTTGGTATTTAGAAGTGATTTGAATGCCCTGGAAACAAAATTTTCATTTAGTGAGTTTGATGTATACCGTAATGATCCTGAGTATTGGGACAGATAGGCTTAAGCAAACAGTGCAGGAGCAGTCTGATCAGGGTCTACACTGTTTGCAATTCAGTTGGCACTTTTTGGACTTCTTGCTGAATTGTGAAACAAATTTGCTTAAATTTTAGGAGAACTACAGCAAGTCCTCAAGGTGTCTGATTATGGTGAATACCGTAAAAATCCTAAAAATTGGGACACCTTGATGACTTCCTGTAATTCTACTATCTGATCTGGGTCTGCATTGTTTGCTTAAGCCTGGCTGTCCCCCAATACTTGGGATCATTTCAGTAAAATAGATTAGAGTGTCGCATCTTTGGGATGTATTCATTTGCCTTCAGATTTTTACTCGGCGCAATTTTGCTTTTACTGTGCACAGAATATGACACTAAAATAAACTAAAATGTCTGTATTAGGCTGCATCTGAAGATGTTGGGACCTACAGATCAGTTTGCAGATATGCTGCTAGTTTTGGTAAAATCTAATGCTGGAAAAACTGTTTATTTATCGTATGGGCTGCGCCAAGCTAAAGAGGGCCATGGTGTGTGTGCACCCTACCAAGGCTCATCTCAACCTGCACTTCTGCATACAATGCTATGAACAGCTTGGCCTTTTTCTGCTCTCACTGAAATCAGACAGTTGCTCCTGGTCACCATTTTCCGATCTGTTTCTTGTACAGGTTCACATCTTCATCTCACTCTGTTTCTACGGGCGTGGTTGGGTGAGGTAAATGTGATATGCATCTAGCATCACCAAGGCATCCAACTGATATTGGCTTATAGTTGGGCAAGGCCTGCTGTCCTTGCAGCAGGGAAGGGGTGCAGGGAAAAAGTTGTTTTTTTCTGCTGTTTCTACTCTTCTGTTCATTTTCCTTTTTCTTCCATGTCCCTCACTGTTTTTCTACTACCTCTATTCAGCATGTGTCCGCTGATGCCCAAGTATGAACTGCAATGTTTGTGTTGTTTTATCACCGTGTTTGTACATGTTATTTCTTACAGGGCGAGGAGAGGGCTATAAAGTCACGTCAAGTGAGTCACATTTTCATCACCTCATTATCGCGCTAGGAAAGTTTTGTCCTAGTCTTAGCTCATTCTGTTCATACCAAAAACAGCTTGTGGGGCTTGATTTGACCCTAGTCCTACTGATCCAGAATATCCACTACCTCTCGCAAGCTCATAACAACAGATACGTTATTTTGTGAAAAATGAAGGATAGTTTTCCTTATTTCTCCATAAAAACCTATGTTGTAGGTATTCATTAGAACCGCCTCATCGAGGCGGTTCTAATGAATACCCACAACATAGGTTTTTATGGAGAATTGACAAAAACTATCCTTCAATTATCACAAAATACTTACCTTACCTGTTGCTATGAAGCAGTGTATATACAGATCAGATGGCTTCTAAGAAGTTCTCCGATCAGTGTCTACACTGTTTGAAAGCCAGTTGGTGAATTTTTAGGAATTAATTAGATCAGGTAAAGTCAGTTGGTGAATTTTAAGGAATTAATTACATCAAATAATCTGATTGGTTGAAAGTCAGAAATGGGTATGGCAAAATTTATTTATTCAGCAAGACAAGAGTTAAAAGATTTTCCAGTCCGAGCCAGATAGGATTTTAACCCTAAGACACTGACAATCAAGAATGTTGCCGAGTTCATTTTCTCACCCACAATGCTTGGACAAATAGATTGGGCTGCATGGTGCAGAGCACAGAGCAGAAACTGACCACACTTGGGTACTGGTAAACCGCTTAGAAGGACTAAGCCTGCTCAGGCAAAGTGATGAGTCAGACAGTCCAATGCATATAAGCCTTTTGGTTTCATTGGGCGGCAGGGCTTGAGATGTCATTTCATCTCGATGTCAGATAAAAGTCCCACAAAATTGGAAGCTGTGTCTCCAAAATGACCTAGTGTTGACGGGGAGGTTAAACCTCAATTCAGACAAAGACTTCATTTTCGTACATTCATTTCTCTTTATTCAGACTCGCGCAAGACTGTTGCAGACGTAATTTTCAAATATTCTTGTATTCGTTTCTCATTGTTCTTAGAAAATTTGTCTTGATATTTCTTGGAATCATCTGCTGGGAAAATATCAAGTCAGATTTTCGCAGGAAAATAAGAAAGAAAAATGAATGTCTTCTGTATTGCAGTTTTGCAATATTCAGTTCAGGAACGAGCATTGTTTCTGTTTTTCTGAATGCATTGAAAATAAGAGCTTTGACAGATTTCATTGATTTATAGACAATGAATTATTAACCCTTATCTTGCTGTTCACGACAACCCCTATCTTTGCAAACAGTGTAGATCCAGATCAGATGGCTTCTGAAGCCATCTGATCAGGATCTACACTGTTTGGCATTAAGTTTATGAATTTGTAGGAATAAATTACATCAAGTAATTTGATTGGTTGATAGACATAAATGGGTGTGGCTTAAATGAATATTCAGCAAGATAAGCGTAAAAATCCTAAAAATTCTGACACATTGAAGACTTGCTGTAAATCTCCTGAAATTTTAACAACTTTGTTTTCTGCCCCAGGAAGGAGTCCAAAAGGCGCAGATGGAATGACAAATAGTGTAGACCCTGATCAGACTGCTCCTTCAGGAGCACTCCTGAAGGAGCAGTCTGATCTGGGTCTGCACTGTTTGCTTAGGCTTGTCTGTCCCAATACTTAGGATCATTATAGTTTTCTAAGTAAAGTTTTTGAGATGAACATTCATGAGCTAAAGGCACTTCATTTTTTTTTCCGTTTTTTTTTTTTTTACATTTCATTATATATGTTTTCTGTTTCATATTCATTTCATAATTGTGTGTGTTTGTCCCTGTCTCTGTTCCTGTGTCAAATATTTTCAGTTGTTTCATGTTAAAGTGTTCAGATCATGACTCTGTCTTAGTCTCTGAATTTAGGAAATTGACGACGAACCATGTCATTTTCAGCCTCTATGTTAATTGTTTGTTCTGTTCTTCCAGTAGTTAGAAAAATATGTGTACCTGTACATATAACTTTGTATTTGTCTGTCGTAAGGGTTGGCCAGATGTTGATGTTTTGAATGTTTGTATCTGTTTAATGAAGGGTCATTGATTCGGATGCTTTTTGTCGCACCTGCTTTAGCAGGAAGACATAGGCGTGTAAGTTTCCGTCCGTCCGTCCGTCCGTCCGTTCGTCCGTCCGTCCGTCCGTCCGTCAGTCCGTCCGTCCGTCAGTCAGTCCGCCAACATTTTACACTGGATGTCTTGTCATCGCAACTCCTCCTACACTTTTAGACCGATCATTTGGAAACTTTGCATGTGCTTTCGCCATGGTATGAGGATGCGCATGTGGTTTGGACTTAATCTTCGAATCAATTTTTGTCACTTTTTCCATATTGTGAACTTAGTCATTTTTAGGTATGCGATACGTACCTCTTGTCATCGCAACTCCTCTTGCAGTTTTATACCGATCATTTTGAAACTTTGCATGCGCTTTCACCATGGTATGAGGATGTGCATGTGTTTTCGACATAATTTTCAGAATATTTTTTTCCGCTTTTTGCACATTATGAACTTAGCCATTTTTAAGCTTCATTTGATATACGATAGGTACCTCTTGTCATCGCAACTCCTCCTACAGTTTCATACCGATTATTTTGAAACTTTGTGTGTGATTTTGCCATGCTATGAGGATGCGCATGTGGTATGGACTTTATCTTCGGATAAATTTTTGTCACTTTTTCCACATTGTGAACTTAGTCATTTTTAACCTTCGATTGATATATGATAGGTACCTCTTGTCATCGCAACTCCTCTTGCAGTTTTATACCGATCATTTTGAAACTTTGCCTGTGCTTTCGCTATGGTATGAGGATGCGCATGTGGCTTGGACTTTATCGTCGGATCATTTTTTTTCACTTTTTCCACATTGTGAACTTAGTCATTTTTAAGCTTTAGTTGATATACAATAGGTACCTCTTGTCATCGCAACTTCTCTTACAGTTTTATATTGATCATTTTAAAACTTTGTGTGTGTTTTTACCTATGGTATGAGGATGTGCATGTGGTTTTGACTTTATCTTGGGATCAATTTTTATCACCTTTTCCACATTGTGAACTTAGTCAGTTTTTTACCTCACATATATAGGCTATGGATTCTTCTCAAAGTAGAAGTAAAACAAAGATCAGGAATTGATACAATTAACTTACTCCATCCATAAAAGACACCAAAGGGAAAGAAATACAAACATTAAGCGACCAGACCATAATGGAAACCTAAACAAAGGAAGGCCATACGGACAGTTACTTTCCCACAAAATGGCCATATGGCCATCCAAAATTAAAAGACACAAGTGATACACACAGTAAGTAACAAACAACAACATAAATAAATCGCCACAGAAGAGCCGCCTTGGAACGGTCAGTGTAAGATTTCCACTGGTGGGCTTAAATCGATTTTACGTGGCCACAATCCTCGCCCTTACTTCCGTCGCGATTTAGACAAATAATTTGTTCAGTCCGCATGAAGGCCTCCTAACTCATCAGTGCAACATCTCCGTGAACACAGAAATCAAAGAACCACAGAGGTGAGACAACGGTGAGGACTCGACAGCAAGAAACCACTGAAATGCTGGAGCAAAAGAAAACCAACAGTTAGACTCCGATGAGCCCGACCAGAGACAGAGCATCAGGCACCAACCAACATTATCTCTTTAATTTTCAATAAGCCTTTACGTTGGAGCCGTCATAGAATCTGAGGCCTGACCCACCGGCGTGCAATTAAAGAGGGAAGCAAAGTTGCCAACCGTGATTGGGTTAACTACCATGCATGCAGTCTGTCGCACAACACCCATGCTGCACCCAATCTCCCCACATCGAAGAACGATCTTACGAAATTGGGTGCTGAAGTCATTGCGGTTATATATTAGCCCTATATTCATTTCTTCTGCCTTAAATAAACTTTTATTTTTTTGTGTGGGGCAGGTGGGGAGCAGGTGCGACATCAACTTCACCGAAGTTGAATTTCTGGTATTTTGCTGTTTTAATTGCAAATAGGAATCTGATTTGCAATTGGGATATTCAATATATCAAGAGCATAGCACACTTAGACATTGGATTTTAAGGGGAATGGGAACACCTGGCAGACTTTTTTGCCAATCAAAGGGAAACAACTTTTGGGACTTTCTGTTAACTTTTCTATAAGCCCTGTCCCAAAAAGGGGTTTACTCTTAAAGGAAAGAATTTGCTCCACAGGAACAAATCCCTTCCTTTAAGAGTTGACCCCTATTGACATGGGAGACAAAAATATTTTTGCTGGAGTTGCCACCCCTGACAGCCATGTCAAAGATGGCATTAGTTATTTGGGTTTAAGTTCCCTTAATTGCACTACCAGGCAAGGGTCTCCGTGTCTTTTTGACACATTTCTTATTCTTCTAAAGGTTCTCATATTTTTGCTAACCTCTGATTAACTCATAGCTTGATATAAGTGAAACATTCTTGAATCATCATAAAATCTGTGTACAGAAAAAGAAAGAATCCAGTTAGTTATTGAGTTAAAAGAGCGGTGGTCTTGGCTCATATCACTAGTAAGCATCTGAAAATTGCTACCATAAATTAGAAAATGTTGTTCATTCGGATTATTTGGTTTTCATTGAGAGTGTTTTAACGAGCAAGCAAAAAAGGCTGTCGTAAAGCCAGATTAAGCAGCATTATGAATGATTTTCTACCATTATAAAGAAAGCATGCAATGAAAGCTTTAATAGTTTGTTTGAATGCCTTGCTTAATTGTATGAGCATGTAGGCTTTGCATAGTGTAGAATTACACTACAGCCTCTTTTTAACATTATCGTTGGGATGTAAAGCAGAAACCGTGTAAGTTAACCCTTATCCTGCTGAATAATTAAGTTAGCCACACCCATTTCTGACTTTGAACCAATCAGATTACTTGATGTAACTTATTACTACAAATTGGGAAACTGAATGTCAAACAGTGTAGATCCAGATCAGATGGCTTCTTCAGAAGCCATCTGATCTGGATCTACACTGTTTGCAGAGATAGGGTTGTCGTGAACAGCAATATAAGGGATAATACTATCGTTGGGATGCAAAGCAGAAACCGTGTAAGTTAACCCTTATCCTGCTGAATAATTAAGTTAGCCACACCCATTTCTGACTTTGAGCCATGTAACTTATTTCTATAAATTCGGAAACTGAATGTGAAACAGTGTAGGTTCAGATCAGATGGCTTCTTCAGAAGCCATCTGATCTGGATCTATGCTGTTTGCAAAGGTAGGGGTTGTTGTGAACAGCAGGATAAGGGTTAAACAAATGTCACATCAAAACAAAAATATATAAATTATATAGAAAAATGACCATTTATGGTTATTTTGCATTTTTATGCCCCCAACTTTGAAAAAGTTGGAGGGGCATATTGCTTCTGGTTCGTTCGTCCGTTCGTCTGTTCGTCCGTTCGTCCGTCCGTTACGCTTTTGATGCATAGCATAACTAAAGAACAGTGTATGCTAGGGTTTTGAAATTTCATATATGGATTCCTCATGGAAAATTAGCTGACGCGTATTTTTTTTCTCGTCCGGATTATGCCCCCTTCAAGAGTTATTGCCCTTTGAAATTTTTTTAATAAAATCTTGTCAGCAAGATATCTCAAAAACTATTGGAGCTAGAGCCTTGAAAGTTGGTGATAATATTGGTGGTGATGAGTAGATGAACTGATTAACTTTTGACAAAATTCCGAAAAATACTTTGTGAGTTATGGCCCTTTGTCATTTTGGTAATTTGTGCCCATTGTAATGTATGCTAAAAGTGATGCATAGCACAACTTTAGAACCGTGTATTCTAGGGTTTTGAAATTTCATATATGGATTCCTCATGGAAAATTAGCTGACGCGTATTTTTTTTCTTGTCCGGATTATGCCCCTTTTAAGAGTTATTGCCCTTTGAAATTTTTTTAATAAAATCTTGTCAGCAAGATATCTCAAAAACTATTGGAGCTAGAGCCTTGAAAGTTGGTGAATATATTGGTGGTGATGAGTAGATGAACTGATTAACTTTTGACAAAATTCCGAAAAATACTTTGTGAGTTATGGCCCTTTGTCATTTTGGTAATTTGTGCCCATTGTAATGTATGCTAAAAGTGATGCATAGCATATCTTTAGAACCGTGTATGCTAGGGTTTTGAAATTTCATATATGGATTCCTCATGGAAAATTAGCTGACGCATATTTTTTTCTCGTCCGGATATGCCCCTTTTAAGAGTTATTGCCCTTTGAAATTTTTTTAATAAAATCTTGTCAGCAAGATATCTCAAAAACTATTGGAGCTAGAGTATTGAAAATTGGTGAATATATTGGTGGTGATGAGTAGATGAACTGATTAACTTTTGACAAAATTCCGAAAAATACTTTGTGAGTTATGGCCCTTTGTCATTTTGGTTATTTGTGCCCATTGTAATGTATGCTAAAAGTGATGCATAGCATATCTTTAGAACCGTGTTTGCTAGGGTTTTGAAATTTCATATATGGATTCCTGATGGAAAATTAGCTGACGCATATTTTTTTTCTCGTCCGGATTATGCCCCTTTTAAGAGTTATTGCCCTTTGAAATTTTTTTAATAAAATCTTGTCAGCAAGATATCTCAAAAACTATTGGAGCTAGAGCCTTGAAAGTTGGTGAATAGATTGGTGGTGATGAGTAGATGAACTGATTAACTTATGACAAAATTCCGAAAAATACTTTGTGAGTTATGGCCCTTTGTCATTTTGGTAATTTTGTGAAAAACTTTGTCATCGTTCTAGCGCCTACATTTCTTCACCAATTTCAATATAACTTCACACAAATGTTCCTTATAAAAAATCTCGAGCGAGTTCGACTTTCAAGGTCATGACCTCAAGGTCATGGTCACTGTGGCTATTTTTAGAAAAACTTTGTCATCGCTCTAGCGCCTACATTTCTTCACCAATTTCAATATAACTTCACACAAATGTTTCTTATGACAATATCTCAGCGAGTTCGACTTTCAAGGTCATGACCTCAAGGTCAAGGTCACTTTGGCTATTTTAAGAAAAACTTTGTCATCACTCTAGCGCCTACATTTCTTCACTGATTTCAATATAACTTCACACAAATGTGCCTTATGACAATATCTTGAGCGAGGTCGACTTTCAAGGTCATGACATCAAGGTCAAGGTCACTGTGGCTATTTTTAGAAAAACTTTGTCATTGCTCTAGCGCCTACATTTCTTCACTGATTTCAATATAACTTCACACAAATGTTCCTTATGACAATATCTCGAGTGTGTTCGACTTTCAGGGTCATGACCTCAAGGTCAAGGTCACTGTAGCTATTTTTAGAAAAATTTTGTCATCGCTCTAGTGCCTACATTTCTTCACCGATTTCAAAATAACTTCACACAAATGTTCCTTATGACAATATCTCTAGCGAGTTCCACTTTCAAGGTCAAGGTCACTGTGGCTATTTTTAGAAAAACTTTGTCAATGCTCTAGCGCTTACATTTCTTCACCGATTTCAATATAACTTCACACAAATGTTCCTTATGACAATATCTCAAGCCATTTCAACTTTCAAGGTCAAGGTCACAATGGCTATTTTTAGAAAAACTTTGTCATCGCTCCAGCGCCTACATTTCTTCACCGATTTTAATATAACTTCACACAAATGATCCTTATGACAATACCTCGAAAGAGTTCGACTTTCAAGGTCAAGGTCACTGTGGCTATTTTTAGAAAAACTTTTTCATTGCTCTAGCGCTTACATTTTTTCACCAATTTCAAAATCGATTCACACAAATGTTCCTTATTACAATATCTGTAGCGAGTTCCACTTTCAAGGTCAAGGTCACTGTGGCTATTTTTAGAAAAACTTCTTCAATGCTCTAGCGCTTACATTTCTTCACCAATTTCAATATAACTTCACACAAATGTTCCTTAAGACAATATCTCGAGCGATTTCGACTTTCAAGGTCAAGGTCACTGTGGCTATTTTTAGAAAAACTTTGTCATCGCCCTAGCGACTACATTTCTTCACTGATTATAATATAACTTCACATAAATGTTCCTTATGACAATACCTCGAGTGAGTTTGACTTTCAAGGTCAAGGTCACTGTGGCTATTTTTAGAAAAACTTTGACATGGCTCTAGCGCTTACATTTCTTCACCGATTCCAGTATAACTTCACACAAATGTTCCTTATGACAATATCTCGAACTATTTCGACTTTCAAGGTCAAGGTCACTGTGGCTATTTTTAGAAAATCTTTGTCATCGCTCTAGTGCCTACATTTATTGATGGATGTTAATAGAACTTCACACAAATGTTTCTTATGGTAATATCTCGAGTTGCTTTGACTTTCAAGGTCATGACCTCAAGGTCAAGGTCACTATGGCTATTTTTAGAAAAACTTTGTCATTGCTCTACCGCCTACATTTATGATTTTAATCTAACTTCACACAAAAGATGCTTATGATAATATCTTGAGCAAGATCTACTTCGCGGCCATGGCCTCAAGTCAAGGTCCCTATGACTATTTTTAGAGAAATATTGTCATCACTCTAGAACCTACATTTATGGATGGATTTTTAAACAAACTTTACACAAATGTTGCATATGATAATATCTCAAGCAAGTTGGACTTTTGGCATTTCAGTGTTTTCCACACACGAAGTTGTCTTGTGCGAGGGGATTTGTATCGCATGCGATGCCTTGTATTTTTTAATAAAATCTTGTCAGCAAGTCCATATCTTGAGAACTATTAGAGCTTCATTAATCATTCTTGGTACAAACTTGCATCCAGGCATTGCAACTTCAACGCAAGCATTCA
The DNA here is from genome assembly GCA_963580285.1 of Lucinisca nassula. NCBI lineage: Eukaryota > Metazoa > Mollusca > Bivalvia > Lucinida > Lucinidae > Lucinisca > Lucinisca nassula. Next base: position 134,874,635 of record OY757010.1, on the reverse strand, counting down.
TATCTGACCATGACCTATATTTCATGGTTCACTGACTTCGTGAATTATTGCGACCACCCTGACTTTCACCATTTCTCGAAAACTATTAAAGCTTTTTAAATTATAATTGGTACAAACTTGCATCTAGGAATTGCAACTGCAACGCAAGCATCCATATTTGACTTTTACCCATATTTCATGGTTCACTGACTTTGTGAATTATTGCGACCACCCTGACTTTCTATCTAATGTAAGAGTCCATTTCTCAAGATCTATTAGAGCTTCATTAATTGTATTTGGTACAAGCTTGCATTTAGGAATTGAAACTTCAATGCAAATATCCATTTCTGACTTTGACCTACATTTTATGGTTCACTGACTTTGTAAAATAGTGTGACAACCCTAACTTTCACCCTGATGTAAGAGTCTGTTTTTAAGAGTTTCATTGATGATACTTGGTACATGCTTGCAACTAGGAGTGAAATTTTTATGCAGGCATCCATGTTTGACCTTGACCTAGATTTCATGGTTTGGTGACTTTGCGCCCTCACAGGCGCAACATAGCCTTCGGGGGAATTCTTGTTGTATGTTTTTGAGTCTTTAACAATATTTGTTGAATATTTTGCCATCTAAGGACAAGCAAAGGTTGGGGGCATTGTGTTTTACAAACACCATTTCTAGTTTACACCATCTTCAAATCATGTTATATCCAAAACTATGTTATATAAACAGTATTTTAAAGAGGTTTATGTGTGTTTAGAAAAGGGTGAATTTATGTTGTGTTATTTTCATGTCCTTCAGTTTATTGTTCTAACACAGAAACAGCTTTCCAAATATACCATTTTATAAGTAATGAAAATCTAGTGTCTGTGGTAATTAATTATAAGAAATAAGAATATGCATGCTGATACAAGGGCTGATTTTATTTTTTGACTTTGGATGTCAACAAAGCATTAGATAAGGTTAGTATTTTGTGATAATTGAAGGATAGTTTTTGTCAATTCTCCATAAAAACCTATGTTGTGGGTATTCATTAGAACCGCCTCGGCGAGGCGGTTCTAATGAGTACCCACAACATAGGTTTATATGGAGAAATAAGGAAAACTATCATTCTGTTATCGCAAAATACTTACCTTATCTGTTGCTATGAAATTGGTAACTCTAGAAACTGCCAATCATGACATTTGCAGATGTTATTTTCAGATTTTTTATGAATCATCTGCTGGGTGGTCAATTCACATGAATTACCAAGCTTAATTTTCTCTGAAAAAAAAAAAAAATAAAATAAAATTGTCCTCTGCTTTTAAAATTTCTATGGTGCTTTATGGATTAGTTTTCAGAGACTTGTATCAAGAAATGCATGTGTAATGATAGTATAATTATTTCATATTTAATTAGGGCCCCGCACTGAAAGTGTGGGTGCCCTATAGTAATCACTCTGTCCGTCCGTCCGTCTGTCTGTCTGTCTGTCTGTCCGTCCGTCTGTCCGTCCACAAATTTTTTTATCCTCCATAACTTTCTTATTCCTGGATGGATTTAAATATTACTTGTCAGAAATGTTAACCATAATGTGATGGAGTGTTGCGCGCAAAACTCAGGTCCGTACCTCAAAGGTCAAGGTCATACTTAGAGGTTAAAGGTCTGTCTGTCGCACTGAAAGTGTGGGTGCCCTATAGTAATCACTTTGTCCGTCCGTCTGTCTGTCTGTCCGTCCACAAATTTTTTTATCCTCCATAACTTTCTTATTCCTGGATGGATTGAAATATTACTTGTCAGAAATGTTAACCATAATGTGATGGAGTGTTGCGCGCAAGACTCAGGTCCGTACCTCAAAGGTCAAGGTCATACTTAGAGGTTAAAGGTCTGTCTGTCCGTCTGTCCGTCCACAAATTTTTTTATCCTCCATAACTTTCTTATTCCTGGATGGATTTAAATATTACTTGTCAGAAATGTTAACCATAATGTGATAGAGTGTTGCGCGCAAGACTCAGGTCTGTACCTCAAAGGTCAAGGTCATACTTAGAGGTTAAAGGTCAAAAAAGGGTCTTTCCTGTGTCCAATTAATAATTTTGTTATTATTATTCCTGGATGGCAGAAGTGTTAACCATAATGTGATGGAGTGTTGCGCGCAAGACTCCGGTCCTTACCTCAAAGGTCAAGGTCATACTTAGAGGTTAAAGGTCAAAAAAGGGTCTTTCCTGTGTCCAATTAATAACTTTGTTATTATTCCTGGATGGATTTAAATATTCATTGGCAGAAATGTTAACCATAATGTGGCCCCGCACTGAAAGTGTGGGTGCCCTATAGTAATCACTCTGTCCGTCCGTCTGTCTGTCCACAAATTTTTTTATCCTCCATAACTTTCTTATTCCTGGATGGATTTAAATATTACTTGGCAGAAATGTTAACCATAATGTGATGGAGTGTTGCGCGCAAGACTCAGGTCCGTACCTCAAAGGTCAAGGTCATACTTAGAGGTTAAAGGTCACAAAAGGGTCTTTCCTCCATCCAATTAATAACTTTGTTATTATTAGGGCCCCGCACTGAAAGTGTGGGTGCCCTATAGTTATCACTCTGTCCATCCGTCTGTCTGTCTGTCCGTCCACAAATTTTCCTACTCCTCTGATAGCGCTGCCGGGGCCCTAGTCAGTTTCACTGACAGCTCTAGTTTTGTTTAATATATATGAGCATATTAAACAGTCTGTGATCTTGAGAAAACCTGATATACATCATATGCAGCCAGTTAACGTTTAACCTTATCAAACTCGTTGGATTGGCAAGATTTTTTCCATAAAATCTTTACTACAGTCATTCTCTCATTTCTGTGGATTCAAGAAGGGCAGTTGTCAGTTCCTGGCAAAGGTATGCACATTGTACTTGTTAACTGCTCACACACAAGCCTGCCAGCTGGGTAAACTGACTGACTTGACAAGACGTAAATATGTATATACAGTAAAGATCATAAATATTGGGACAGGTAGACCTGAACAAACAGTGCAGACCCTGATCAGGCTGCTCCTAAAGGAGCAGTCTGATCAGGGTCTACAATGTCTGCCATTTCGTCTACACCTTTTGGACTCCTTGCTAAGCCGTGAATCAAATTTGTTAAAATTTTAGGATTTTTACCGTAGTGTTGGCTGTCCTGGGCCCAGTTGTTTAAAACATCGTTAGCTTAACGAGCTCGTTAGTAGTCGAATTGTTAACTATTCTAGCAAGTTTAATATAAAAAATTTTCTTATTTTTGCTGAAAAATGTGAGCAGCTTTTGCATATGCAAAAGCTGCTCATTTTTTTTCAGCAAAAATATAAGCATATTTGCCATATTAAATGATCAAAGTTTTAACGGTACTTTAACTAACGAGGTCGTTAGTTTTGAACAACTGGCCCCTAGTCAACTCAGATCCAAACCCAATCAAAACCTTTTCAACACTGTAGACAGTAAAGATACCTTTTCAAACAGTGTAGCTCCAGATAAGACTGCTTGTAATGAGCTACCTCATCAGTGCCATCACTGTTTGCAATCCTGTTAGTCATTTTCACTAAAATCCTTGTTTACATTTGATGTGGTCAAAATTTGAAAATGGAAGAGTCTACTGTTGAAACTCGGTTCTGAGGGACGGGCTCTGTGGCCTGGTGGATAAGAGCACTGTCTCTTAATCATTTGGTCCCTCAGCCCTGTGGATTTGAGCTTGGCTTGGGTAACATGTGAGGTGTCAAGTTCTGCAGTGGGAGGTCCAGTGGTTTTTCTCTGGGTACTCCAGTTTTAGCCCATCCCTATTTAAACCTTGGCATGAAATAAGTCATATAATCTTGAAAGGGCCATAAAACCAAAGCAAACAAACAAACAAAAAAAAAAAACAAAAAAAAACTCAATCTCTGGTTGTATATTCTGTCAGGTTTTCTTCTTACACATCACAGAAAGCTTTCAATATTGTGACAGGCTACCATATTTACCGTAACTATTCAGAGACCTCAACACCTTACCATACTTGTTCTAAAATTTGAACTAGTAACATTTACTACTTGATATTGTGTTAAAAATGGCTTGATGAGTGGCAAACAGTGTAGAACCTGATGAGATGCCACATTATGCGCCGTAGCATCTGGGTCAACACTGTTTGCTTAGGCCTGTCTGTCTTAATACATACAGTAAATAAGGTGTTTAATTTGTATTTCTGTTGTCTTATTCTAATTCAGTTATTAGATAACTGATGGCTTCATTGGAATGAACATAATTCTGTGTAATCATTTGAGCCACTTCATGAGAAAAGATGCTTTTGCCCTTTGCAAACAACAAAGATGCAGATCAGACTCCACATCTGCGCAGTCTGATCTGTGCCTTTGTGTTTGCTGCTTTGATAGTACACAACCTCTAAGTTCAATAAAATTTCAAGACTCTTGCTAGTCTGTGTAGCTGAGCAGGCTGGTTTGTGTTTTACCTGCTCACAAATCCGAAAGTCTGGTTTTCTCATATCAGGGCTCATGTAAGCAGTCTCAAAAGATTATTAATAAGCAGTAACAAGAAGAAAAATTATCTTGGGGAGATAAAAAAAAAAACAGCTGGCAAATCCACTCAGTCGGAACGCAGCATTTTTGACCCTGAGGTTAAAGAACTTTTTTTATTCTCAGAAAATATGAGCATGAAATTTGTCCTGCTCATAAAAATTTAAGGGGAATTAAAAATTTAAGGGGAATGGGAACACCTTCATGGGAGGCAACTCCTGCAAAAAGTAGTTTTTGTCTCCCATGTTAATAGGGGTCAACTCTTAAAGGAAAGAATTTGCTCCTGAGGAGCAAATTCTTTCCTTTAAGAGTAGACCCCTTTTTCAGTGGGACAGGGCCTATAGAAATGTGAACAGGAATTCCCAAAAGTTATCTCCCTTTGAAATATGGCTGACTAATCTGCTAGGTGTTCCTATTGCCCTTTATAATACAATCCAATATGGTGAACTTCATACCCAGATCAGCAGAAAGTAGAATTTGCCCTGCTTGCAAATATTAACCCTTGACTTGCTGAATATTTAAATATGCCACACCTACTACCGATTATCAACCAAACAGGTTACTTGATGCAAATTATTGCGACAAATTCATAAACTGAATTAGAAACAATGAAGATCCAGATCAGATGGCTTCTGAAGAAGCCATCTGATCAGGAACTTCATTGTTTGAAAGATAAGACATATCCGGGTTCAGCAGGACAAGGGTTAAAATGTCGACAACTCTTGACATTAAATATTTATGAACAGGACAAATCTCATGCTGAAGTGTGTAAAGCATGAAAAAATGGTTTTGTAACCTTGAGTTAGTGAGCTGTTCACATAGTTGTATGTGTTCCACACAGATAGGAATTTCATGAAGCTGTCAGTTCCAGTTATGAATATATTTATTTTGATGCATATTGCAGTAGATATAATTTAGTTTTTGTTTACATGTGCATGTATTTTAGAACCAATAGTTCCACGCAAACCAGATAGGCAACCATCTGACTCGGGTGAGGTGTTTGAGTCACCCTCCCCTAAATCACCAACTACTCCAACTTCAAGTGTCCCGCCAGGTTTGTGTTCTTTCTTTCTGTTTATTGCACTTCATAATATATACCCCTATATATAACGGGATGTAAAATTCTATTGTTCTGTTCTCAATAGAAGACATTTTTTGTTGTCATAAAACCTAACACTGCAAAGAGAATTACTTTCTTGAATACTGTAGAACGTATATTTGAGCAACAGCCTGTGGTGGCATTCTTTTCAGCGAACAAAATACGTGATCTTTATACTGTACAACATGGACATGATTTGCTTAATTAGTTTTATTTTTTTCAAAAGGAAGCATCTCAGATTTTCTTTTTAATCAGAAGTACAGCGGACCGTCATTATATCGACATTATTTGTTCTCTATTATTGTGCCGTTACAAAGAATTTGCAGTCGTAAAGAATTCCAGTTAGGAATATATCAGGTAATAAAAGGCCTTTTCCCCATTATTACTCCAAAAACAAATGTTATAGACATTTGTTAGAATCGCCTCGTTGAGGCGATTCTAACAAATATCTATAACGTTTGTTTCTTGGAGTATTAGATTACAAGACCTTTCTTGCTATGGACTCAATTTGTGCATTTCCGACCAGAGGGAAGCCCAGGCCGCTCGGAACCAAGGCTAAGCCTTTAGCTATGTAATCATTCCATTCAAATTGCTGTTATAACAAGTTTTGCTTCTGTTATAACGAATGTCGGTATAAAGAGGGTTGACTGTATTTGTTTTAATTTGTTTGATTTTGTTTGTTTGATTTGAGGTCTAACATCCCTGTCAACACTGTAAAGGTCATTTTGGAGACGTTGCTTCCAATTTTGTGGGACTTTTACCCGACAGTGAGACGAAATGACATCTGAAGCCCTGTCGCCCAATGAAACCAATAGGGTTTATTAGCATGGACGGTCCGCTTCGCACCGCGGTTCCTGGACAGGCTTAGATCCTAAGCAGTTTACCAGTACTAGTGTGCGGGCCGGATTCAGCTCTGCGTGGAAGCATCATGAAGCCCATATATTTCTTCAAGCCCCTTTGTTAAGTGTGGTAAATATATTGAACTAAAGTATGTCAGATTAAGATTTAATCTTTTCTTGTGGTAATTTGTTGCCTGTAGATTCCTGCTTTGTGACCTTTGCTTTATCAACCACCCCCTCTCAAATGGCTTTGGTAATAGCTTTCTTCCTTCCTCCATATGCATCGTTTAAAACCTAAAAACCAATCTTGAACTTCTCCCTTGATAAATAAACAAAGATTCTGTGGGGTTTCTGTTCCGTTACACGTGAGCTTAGTTCATGATTTCCACAGTCTGATTAATCAGGTTAACATGTTCATGAAATGATTATGAAGACCCCCATCCCACCTAAACACCACTTTATGTATAGAGAAAAGTGGGCTTTATGGGGTATTCATTATTTTCCTTAATTTTGCTCAAAAACATAGATTATGGGTACTCGTTAGAATCACCTCAGTGAGGAGGTTCTAATGAGCACTCACAAACTTGTTGGGTAAACCTTAACACAATCAGTCAAAATATCCTCAGAAGCCAATTCTTCCCTTTATGAGAAGACCGCTATTGATAAGTGAGGCAAAAATGATTATGAAGAATTTCCCAAATATAACAAAGATCCTATTAGGTTTCATACATTAAAACTCATTACTACTACTATAACAGTGACAAGACTGCGAAGACTACCGTCAAAGGAGACAAACATTGACGAACTTTTCTTTGAGACCAGTAAATCGAAGGAAAGTAATGTCGACAAAATTGGTGCATCGAAAGAAACTAGTGTTGATGGCATTACTGGTCACACGTCTAGTCGTTCAAGTTTGTCATCAGATAAGAGGAACTCTGGTTGGTAAACATTCTTCCTGTAACTGTCCTGTTTGCTAGATGAGGTGATGTGGTGTCTCTCCGATTTTCGTGTTGTCCTTTATAATCTCTTCAAAGAAACTTTAAAATAATGTTCTTATGTTAATCCTTGTCCTGCTGAGCCCGGATATGCCTTATTTTTCAAACAATGTAGATCCAGTTCAGATGGCTTCTGAAGAAGCCGTCTGATCAGGATCTGCATTGTCAGTCAGATTGTGAATTTGTTGCAATAATTTGCATGAAGTAATCTTATTGGTTGATAATTGGTAGTGGGTGTGGCAGATAAAAATATTCAGCAGGACAAGGGTTAAGCTTTATTTTCTCTGAAAAATTATAAGATTTTTTTTTCTTAATTTGAAAATGCAGTCTGCAAACATCTTGATTGTAAGGCTTGGCCTAACATAGCTAGGAAAAAATTGAATCTCTTTGAAATCCAATTGGTGGTTTTTGTTGAGGATAAAATGTGCTAAATAATCAAATCATTTACTTTATCCATTAGTTTTAATGGACAAAAGCTCAGGTTAAGAATATCCTAAATATGTCCCTTGATCATCTTTAATTTTGCAGACATTAGATTTTCATTCCATTCTTTGATGTAGCTCCTTATAAAGCATATTTGAACAATCCTCTGTGGCCTAGTGGATAAGAGCGCTGACTCGTAATCATTAGGTCTCTCACTGCTGTGGGTTCGAGCCTGGTTCGGGTCACATGTGAGATGCCAAGTTCTGCAACGGAAGGTCGGGTGGTTTTTCTCCGGGTACGCCGGTTTTCACGCACCTGTAATTAAGGATTGGCTAGATATGAGTGAAATAATGTGGAAAGGGCCGTAAAACCAAAACCAAAAACCAAAAAAAAAAAAAAACAGTAAAACTTTTTTGAGAACTGTATAAGCAGAAAGAACTGCAAGAGTTGAATGGAAGTACAGGGGAATACTTTCTGCCATTTTTGAATAATAATTTCAGAAAAAAATTATATCTTCCCATAGTTTTCAAGAAAAGTATATTTACTCCCAGATTCAGTAATATATTTCTCCTTGAATATCTGTCTACAACAAGGGAGACCAGTTCATCTGGGTCTGAATGACCCCATCTCAGTAGCATTCACTTTTACACTTTTCCTTAACAGTTAATTTTGTAGTTGTCCTAAGTTTTATTTATAAGTTTCTTTGAAGATGTTTTCATTTCTGTCTAACACTTAATGACACCAGTACTCAAGATCACTAGAAAACTGTCTGTGCTGTTAAAACAGGAGTTGTAATGTAGAAAGGATAAGATGGATGAATATATCTAAAAAAAGAAAAAAAGTAAATCAGCTACCATGTTTCGAAGTGCAAAATAAAGCTATAAAGATTTCTTTTTTGCAAACTAAGACTACATTACAGAAAGAAAATAGGAGTCTCAGTTTTATTGAGACTCATGAGCGGTACATTGCTTAAGCATATCCAAAAAAAAAAAAAGAAATAAAATAAATAATAAAAAAAATTAATAAAAATAAATAAATAAAATTAAAAATTAATACCTCTTTCCAAATATTCAAGGGTCTTCCCTCTTCCTTCAGATATATAGACACCACTCTTTACATCCTACATGAATTTTAGAATAGTTCATGTAGAATGTAAAGAACGGTGTCCATATAACCCTCATTATGCAAACACGCTTATACAAATACATTGCCACCTTTATCGCCAAAAAAATGAAAATTTTATGGTGAAAAATTGTGATATTTTTCTTATTTCTGCTCAAAATATAGATTGTGGGCACTTGTTAGAACCGCCTCATCCAGGCAGTTCTAACGAGTACCCACAATCTATATTTTAGAGCAGAAATAAGAAAAATAAGGTATACCCCCGGAAACCCCAGTTTTACTATATAAAAGTAGGGTTCAAGGGGGTTAAAATTATATAGGCGTGTTTTCATGATGCTGAGGAGAAGGGGAGATCCTCAACAACTTTGAAAAGAGTTGAAGATTATTATTTTCTTTTATGGAAAAAATTCTACAATTGAAAAATAAAACACACACACAAAAAAACAACACAACAACTGTTTGTGGTAATGGAATCCATTGTGCCCCAACCTCTTTGTAATTGTACTGTTGGGGTCCAGAGCTGATGCTGTGTTAGTTAGACAACAGCAGGACTGGTGTATCCATCCATCTTTAAGGAGGGGGCGCTTGAAGATTTTTTATGTAGCTAGATTGGATTAGTTGGTTGAAGTAATGTGCGACCATGTAAATAATGTTACATGTATGTCAAGGTGTGTATGTATGTCAGTTAGAAATAAAACTGAAGTGCTTGTGTGTTTTAATGGCACACCAGTGAAGCGGCCCCTGCCCATCGGGCTTGTAGAAGTAAATGGGCTGCATGATGCTTCCACGCAGAGATGAAACAGACCCGCACATGAGTACTGGTAAACCGCATAGAGGATCTAAGACTGACCAGGCAAAGCGGTGCGCATCGGACCGTCCATGCTTATAAACCCAATTGGTTTCATTGGGCGTCAGGGCTTGAGATGTCATTTCATCTCAGTGTCGGGTAAAAGTCCCACAAAATTGGAAGCAACGTCTCTAAAATGACCTTTACCGTGTTGACAGGGATGTTAAACACAAACAAAGACACACCAGTGAAAAAGCTTCAAAGCAATTCTATGAATTGGTTTGTTTGTTTGTTTGATTTGAGGTTTAACGTCCCCGTCAACACTGTATAGCTCATTTTGCATTTTCCTATAAGCATGGATGATCCGACTCACACAACTTTGCCTGGGCAGGCTTAGATCCTCTAAGCGGTTTACCAGTACTTGTGTGTGGTCAGTTTCAGCTCTGCGTGGAAGCATCATGCAGCCCATCTATTACTTCAAGCCCCAATTGGCGGGGGCCGTCTATGAATTGGATTAGTTATCCTAGAATTTCTGAGCTATTGGCGACAGGAAACATTGTATGGAAAATAAAATGTAGGATAGGTCTCCATAACCTAGCAATTAAGCATGCTGTCTGTTCAACATTAGGTCTATCACTACTGTGGGTTTGAGCCTTGCATGGGTTACTGGACTGATGTCAATAAGAAGCAAGGTTCTTTGCAAAGTTTTAACTTTGGTGGTATGGTAGAGTGTGCAAAACCCTTAGACATCAAAGCACTGACAGCACTAGGGGTCAACTGTCTTTTTGTGTAGGCTTAAACAAACGTCCTGACACTGACTGGTCTTTGTTTTTAGGCTGAAACAATTGTCCTGACTGGCATAAAAATGTTCCTGACACTGACTTGCCTATGAATGTTGGCTGAAAAAAAAGGTCCGTACACTGGCTTGTCTATGAATGTTGGCTGAAAGAAAATGGTCCTGACATGGACTGGTCTATGTGCGTTGGCTGAATAAATGGTTCAGACATTGAATGGTCTATGTGTGTTTGCTGAAAATAAAAGTTCCTGACACTGACTGGTCTATGTGTGTTTGCTGAAAATATGGTTCTGACACTGACTGGTCTGAGTGTTGGCTGAAAAAATGGTCCTGACACTGAGTTGTCTGTGTGTTGGCTGAAAAAAAAAAATTGGTCCTGACACTGACTGGTCTATTTGTGTTGGTTGAAAAAAATGGTCCTGACACTGACTGGTCTAAGTGTGTTGGCTGAAAAAAATGGTCCTGACACTAACTGGTCTGTGTGTGTTGGCTGAAAAAATGGTCCTGACACTGACTGGTCTATGTGTGTTGGCTGAAAATACTTGCCTGACACTGTTGGTCTGTGTGTGTTGGCTGAAAATATGGTCCTGACACTGACTGGTCTATGTGTGTTGGTTGAAAAAAATGGTCCTGACACTGACTGGTCTGTGTGTGTTGGTTGAAAAAAATGGTTCTGACACTGACTGGTCTGTGTGTTGGTTGGAAAAAATGGTCCTGGCACTTACTGGTCTATTTGTGTTGGCTAAAAAAATGGTCCTGACACTGACTGGTCTATGTGTGTTGGCTGAAAAAAAAAAAACACTTATGAAACTGACTGTTTTGTTCCCTTGAATTCCTGTAAATTAACTTAACAGTAGACCCTGATCAGACAACACATTGTGCTGCATGTAATCTGAACCTATAGTGTTTGCCAATGTCCCTTTTAATACCCCAGGCATACGCAGTATGCCATGGGGGTATATAGTTTTCGTATTTTCTGTGTGTGTGTTTGTGTGTCTCTTAACATTTTCGTGTCCGCTCCATAACCTTTAAACCGCTTGACATACCTTCATGAAACTTCACATAAATGTTAAACACCATGAGACAACGTGCAGAACACATGAACTGTAACTCTTGCTTTTCTACTTTCAGAGTTATTGCCCTTTGTATGTTTTAACTTGCATTTTTGTGTCCGCTCCATAAATTTTCAACCGCTTGAAATATTTTCATGAAACTTCACATAAATGTTAAACACCATGAGACGACGTGCAGAACACATGAACCATAACTCTTGCTTTTCTACTTTCATAGTTATTGCCCTTTGAATGTTATAACTTGCAATTTTTACCATACACTTGTGTCCGGTAACTTTCAAACCGTTTGAGATAATTTCATGAAACTTCAAACAAATGCAAAGCACAATAATAGGATGGGCGAGTTCAACTTTCAAGGTCATGACCTCAAGGTCACTGTGGCTATTTTTAGAAAAACTTTGTCATCGCTCCAGCCCCTACATTTCTTCACCAATTTCAATATTACTTCACACAAATGTTCCTTATGACAATATTTCAAGCGAGTTCCACTTTCAAAGTCATGACCTCAAGGTCAAGGTCACTGTGGCTATTTTTAGAAAAAAACGTCATCGCTCTAGTCCCTTTATTTCTTCACCAATTTCAATATAACTTCAAACAAATATTACTTATGACAATATCTCGAGCGAATTCGACTTTCAAGGTCGTGACCTCACTGTCAAGGTTACTGTCGCTATTTTTAGCAAAACTTTGTCTTTGTCATGGCTCTAGCGCCTACATTTCTTCATGAGTCAGAGTTGAAAATGGCCATTCTATGGAATATGGCTTGTATATGCAAAGAAGCTTTTGACATTGCTATTTTCAGCTGAGGTGATGGCACTGGCCGGGGGTATACCTGCCCCACAGGGCACTTTTGTCTAGTTTGGGATGCTAGGCCTTAATGGGTTAACAATTCAGTCTTGAAAAAACAGTTTCTGGTACTTGCTGTTCCTATATTTCCAATGCATTCTGTCAACATACAACACCTAATATGTGTATGGTTTGAGTTAATTGGCCAGTGGTAGTCACATAGACATCAGTAATATAAGAAGTACATCACAACCTATAACACAGTCGGTTATAACACTTTTTAGGATATAACTCGGTTTCATGATGGATCCCAAAAATGTATAGATTATATAGAAAAATGACCATAAATGGTCATTTTTCTATATAATCTATACATTTTTGTTTGGATATAACTTGGTTGTCTAACTAAAACAGTTTCTGTTTTGGAGCCCATTAATAGTGTTATAAAGAGGTTGTGGTGTATTGTGCATGTAACTTTGGGTGGGGTGACAAACAGTCAACCCAAAAAGTATATTTTCTTGAGGTCATAGTAAGATGCTGTGCTAGAAACACAGATAGGTAAGAGGGCAACAATGTTAATTTCATGTGCGCCGAATATAACATAAACGGATGGATCAGTAACACCAACATCCTTATCTTATTTTCTGTTCTTTTATGGATCTTGAAAGAGAAGGATAGAACACAATTTCACTTTCATTCTAGCAAGAACTTACACTAAAACTTTGCTTCGGAATGTTTTATCTCCTTATAAATTCTTTAACAAGATTTTCCATTATTTTTGTTTCACTTTTAGGCTTTAATACTTGCCTTGACAAAGTCTAGGAAGAGCTATTGCACTGCCCTTGTCGTCGGCGTTGGTGTTAGTATTGGCATCTGTGTCCACATTTACATTAAAGTTTTTAAGAGCTGATAATGTCCAAACAGTATTATGGATTTGGTTCATAGTTGGTATGATGATAGATATAGATCCAAGGGTTTATTCAACAATACCCCCACCTATGCCCATGACCTTAAAGCCACCTTTCAGGCTAGCTATACTATGGTTAATTTTGTTTCGAGTTTTTTTTTTATTTAAGGAACTATAAATGATAGATACAGTATGTCTCAGTCAAACTGTGTTCGATTATCGGTGCTTTCCTTTTGTTCATGCATGTATAGTCTTTGTGTTATAGACATTGTATATTTTGTACACAAAACAAAAGAGAATGCTTGTTTCATTACATAATTGTAAATATTGAGACCGTACAGGGCATACCCACCATAGACTGATTACATTAACATTGCAGTAATAGATTGACATGTTCAATCATTTCGTCACTTTGGTATTAACCCTTGTCCTGCTGAGCCCGGATATGCCTTATTTTCCAAACAATGAAGATCCAGATCAGATGGCTTCTGACGAAGCCATCTGATCAGGATCTACATTGTTTGTCATTCAGATTGTGAATTTGCTGCGATAATTTGCATCAAGTAATCCGATTGGTTGATAATTCGTAGTGAGTGTGGCAGATTAAAGTATTCAGCAGGACAAGGGTTAACTTTGATTTTATTTTTACTTTGCTATTTGCATTTTGCCTTCACTGTTGTCGATATTGTGTAGCGGCATAGACCAATAAAAATTACATATAAGCAATTAAGTGTATGTCTTGCAATATCTCGTACTCGTTTTTCTAGTTTTGGTAACTTGTTTGTAGCAAATAAAACTTAACCCTTATCATGCTGTCCACAACAACCCCTATCTTTGCAAACAGTGTAGATCCAGATCAGATGGCTTCTGAAGAAGCCATCTGATCAGGATCTACAATGTTTGACATTCAGTTTATGAATTTGTAGGAATAAATTACATCAAGTAATCTCATTGGTTCAAAGTCAGAAATGGGTGTGGCTAAACTGAATATTCAGCAAGATAAGGGTTAAAATTGCTTGAGATTCAGAAATACGCTTTTCAGGTCTGATATGCAGAAAAGTTGATCTGTCATTGGGGGTAAATTTCATTTCAAAATTTGATTTGTTTTATCATGTAATCAATTTTTGAAAATGATGAAAACTGAGTAAAAATCTCAGATTTATAATCAGAAATCCAATAATAAATATTTCGTCAAAATGTAATTTTGGCCAGCCATAGAATGCCTAAATCTCTATCATATGACACCAAATCTAAAAAAAATAAAATAAATAAATAAAAATGCTTGAAAATTGTAGGAGGAGTTTGTGCTAAAAGATTTTATAACTGAATACAGCGGTACGGTGATCCACAAGATATTGCAAGATTTCAGCCATGCTGCCTATCCTGGGATTTTATAAGTCCTTGGTAGCAGCATGATTACTATAAACAAGAACCACAAAAGAAACAAAGGAGCTTACAGTAAAAATTCCTATATTAAGATCACCTTAGGGACTGTTCAAAAGTGGTCTGAAAAGACCACTTTTGAAAGTCCCAAAGGCAGATCAGTCTGATGTTGGTCTGCACTGTTTGCATAGGCCCATCTGTCCAAACACTTAAGATCATTATGGCAAGTAAGCCTTTATGGTTGCACTTAAAAAATGTTTGTACGTTGCACAAGAAATTTAAGCTCCTATGTTTGTTGTTTACGCTGTTTGTTGTTGAATGTTGCATGATTTTGTTGTCTTGCATGTTAGCTGAACCCCCAAGCCCCGAAGCTGGAAAGTTCCAACGATCTGAATCAGCCAGATATCCCCCTAAAAGTCCTGAACGTAAGTTGTAATTATTACCAGAAGCTAATATAGTTTTCTTAGTTAATACTTTACCTTGAGTTACTTTCTTTTGAGTTTAAAGTTCTTGTTGAGTTTTGATCATGTGTGTGCAGATTAAGTTTTCACCACAAGTATAACCAAAATAATGTTCCCATTGGAAATGCCAATCACGACAATTGCCCTCTGCTTTGTCGTCTGCCGGTTACTTTAAAACTCATTTTTGCAAACAGTGTGGACCCAGATCAGACTGCTCCTCTAGGAGCAGTCTGATCTGGGTCCACACTGTTTGCCTGTTTGCAAAAGTATTTTTAAAGAAGTTTGCAAGAAGATTCAGCAGACGTCAAAAGCAGACGACATTTTCAGATGTAGTTTTTCTCGGTGTTTTATGGGCTAATTAACGTTGACATCCATTTTATCACAGTCTCCATATGACCTTAGTTGTTGGTGAGTAACAAAAAATCTGACAAATAAACAAACAAACAAACACTGCCATGAGTGAAACACGCAAAGTGTCTATTTTAGAAACAGTCAAGGATATAATAATTCAGTTGAAGTCAGTTTTCTTCAGTTGACTCAAACCAGTTAAGGCAATTTGTAAAAATCAAAAGAATATTGTAGCATGTTTTGATGTATAAATTGTGAAGGATATATCAAGGACATGGAATAAAAACGGACTATTCCATTATCTGCCCAGATGTGTGTATTAATACACATTTTTGTTCAGATAAATACTTCAACCTCTCTCAGTGACAGCCTGTTAAATGATTTTCACTAAACCCCCTATTAACCCAAAATGGCAGTGTCCAAATTCAAAGATGGAGGAGTCTACTTTAGAAACTCAAGGGTGGAAGGGTAAAAAGAAAATCAGCTAAACTGAAGGATACCAACCCTTATTTACAATGTTTATTAGGGCCCCGCACTGAAAGTGTGGGTGCCCTATAGTAATCACTCTGTCCGTCCGTCTGTCTGTCTGTTTCTCACAGATGTATACTTATGTGGCTATTTTTGGCAGCATTGATACTTAAGTGGCTACTTTTAGCCACTGAAAAGAAGTATTTTCGGTGTCTAACGGAATAAATCCCATAGACTTACATTGATTCTGTCCATTTACATAGCCACCTAACTATACATTTGTTGGTGCGGACAGCGTCTGTCCGTCCACAAATTTTTTTATCCTCCATAACTTTCTTATTATTCCTGGATGGATTTAAATATTACTTGTCAGAAATGTTAACCATAATGTGATGGAGTGTTGTGCGCAAGACTCAGGTCCGTACCTGAAAGGTCAAGGTCATACTTAGAGGTTAAAGGTCTGTCTGTCCGTCTGTCCGTCCACAAATTTTTTTATCCTCCATAACTTTCTTATTCCTGGATGGATTTAAATATTACTTGGCAGAAATGTTAACCATAATGTGATGGAGTGTTGCGCGCAAGACTCAGGTCCGTACCTCAAAGGTCAAGGTCATACTTAGAGGTTAAAGGTCAAAAAAGGGTCTTTCCTGTGTCCAATTAATAACTTTGTTATTATTATTCCTGGATGGCAGAAGTGTTAACCATAATGTGATGGAGTGTTGCGCGCAAGACTCAGGTCCGTACCTCAAAGGTCAAGGTCATACTTAGAGGTTAAAGGTCAAAAAAGGGTCTTTCCTGTGTCCAATTAATAACTTTGTTATTATTCCTGGATGGATTTAAATATTACTTGGCAGAAATGTTAACCATAATGTGGCCCCGCACTGAAAGTGTGGGTGCCCTATAGTAATCACTCTGTCCGTCCGTCCGTCCGTCCGTCCATGCATCCGTCTGTCTGTCTGTCCGTCCACAAATTTTTTTATCCTCCATAACTTTCTTATTCCTGGATGGATTTAAATATTACTTGGCAGAAATGTTAACCATAATGTGATGGAGTGTTGCGCGCAAGACTCAGGTCCGTACCTCAAAGGTCAAGGTCATACTTAGAGGTTAAAGGTCACAAAAGGGTCTTTCCTGTGTCCAATTAATAACTTTGTTATTATTAGGGCCCCGCACTGAAAGTGTGGGTGCCCTATAGTAATCACTCTGTCCGTCCGTCTGTCTGTCTGTCCGGGCAGACGAGAGGTACCTAGTGGGGTTAGGATTCTGCCCAATTCAACTTAATGGGGTTTATTCCGTAAGGCACAGTAACTTTTCAGTTAGTGGGGTTAAAAATTTCGTATATGGGGTTAAAACTCTGTACAGTGGTGCGTTATGGGGTTAAAGTCTCCATAGACTTTACATTAGTAACCCCACAAGGTACCTCTACTAAGAACGTCCGTCTGTCCGTCCACAAATTTTCCTACTCCTCTGATAGCGCTGCCGGGGCCCTAGTCAGTTTCACTGACAGCTCTAGTTGCCGTAAAAATCCTAAAATTTCATACATCTTGAGGACTTGCAGTAATTCGCCTAAAATTTAAAAAAAAAAAACTTGTTCAATGATCCACAGGGAGTCCAAAAGGTGCAGACAGAATGGCAAACAGTGTAGACCCTGATCAGACTGCTCCTTTATGGAGCAGTCTGATCTGGGTCTGCACTGCTTGGTTAGGCCTGTCTGTCCCAATACTTAAGATCATTACTATAGCAGTGTTGAATCCCCTTTCCAAATAAGGGATCTGCCCATGTAAGTCATGTCCCAAATATTCTTCAGGGTTTATATGTAATTTTTTGTTCTTTATTTGCAAATAATCAGGAAGCTATGTTTTTGCCTTGCATGACACCCCTTGATTTTGCTGAAAATGAACCCTTGTTTGTGCATGTTTTTGCTTCTTTTTGATCAGTTATTGATGAGTTGAAGGCGAAAAACTTTGATCGCTCAAAATCAGAGAGAAAAGCGAAAGACAAAAGTAAGAAACACAAAGGTGAGCTCTTCATTAAAGATGCACCAAGTAACCTACTTTGCTTTTACTTCTATAACCCGCTGGCTTCTAGCATTTTCATACTTATTCTGACAGGCTGAATTTGTTGCGGCTACAGGGCTAGTTTCCCGTGTCCCATGCTCTACTGTCCTACAGCTTCTAAAAATTCAGACTCCTTGAGGACTTGCTGTAATTCTCCTAAAATTTTAACAAATTTGTTTCACAATCCAGCAAGGAGTCCAAGAAGTACAGATAGAATGGCAAAGAGTGTAGACCCTGATCAGACGGCTCCTTCAGGAGCTGTCTGATCTGGGTCTGCATTGTTTGCTTAGGCTTGTCTGTCCCAATACTTAAATGATCATTACCATACACTGTTATTGGGATTCAAAGCAGAACTGTGTTAGGTACACAAACTTGGTTTATACAAACAAAGATGTATAGATTATATAGAAAAATGACCAGATAGTCATTTTTCTATATAATCTCTACATTTTGGGACCAAATGGTATGTATGACACAAATGTATTGTCATGATCATTTGTTGTCATTCCTGCTTTAAGAATGAGGCTATACAGGAGTCTGTTGTTTTTTCGAGACCGCATTTGCGCCAACTCCAATTTTTGAACATATATTACAAGCGCGACATAGCCTCCTGTGGAATTCTAGTCATTTTCAGGGCTTTAGGTGGTTTGAGACAGGCTTTTGCCAGATATGATCTACATCTCATTTTAACATGAAACTGTTCTCATTATTTTGTGGTGTGTTAAAGTGTCATATATTCGCAGCCACAGTCTTATAAGAGCTTCATACATATGCATTTCTATCAAATCTTCTTTGGCTCCTGCACATTCAAAATACATTTGATTCTGTCTGTTAAATCTAATGAAAAGGGAATGGCCTATGCATATACTCTTTTTCTTCTGTAACTATTTCAAAGTACATGAAATATTTTACAAGGTATCCAATTAATGCATGTCTGTCCACAATAAACTCTGACCGCCTCGAGTAGGGCAAGACCATTTACTTTTCAAGGACTGTTGCTATTCGTTTCTGAAAGTAACAACAAAAAGGCAATACACTGAGCATATGCCAATATCTTGGTCTTTGCTCTGGCATACATGAAATTTCAGAATTTACAGGATAACCAATTAATGCCTTGACCTTTACAGTGTTGGCAGGGACGTTAAACCTCAAATCAAACAAACAAAACCAATTAATGCCTGGCTTCCTAGAGTGGATTAGGGCAAGACAATTTACTTTTCAAGGACTGTTGCAAAATTAATCCTTTCTGAAAGTAACAACAAAAAGAGCAGCAGACCTTGAGCATATGCCAATATCTGGGTCTTTGCTCGGGCATACTAGGCATTACTGGAAAAGGCGTGGGCTAAAGTAGATGGGCCAGTTCGTGAGAAAAGGGTACTTATCACAGTTGAACAGCAACGGCTCTGGCGAGACTGCGCAGTCTCGCCAGAGCCTCTGCTGCTCGCGGACATGTTACAGAGACATTGCAAGAACCCATGTGAAGAAGATAAATCGGCCAGTGCATAGTGCCCTTTTCTTGTTTGTCAGTTCTTCTTCTCCTATACCATTTTCTTACCTGCACCTGTAGATAGGTTAATGTAGTCATTTTTGTCGTTGAATTCATTTCAATTGCATAACTGCCATGAGAGGAGCTTTGAGAGCTTATTGGGAAGGGTCCAAAATCATCATAATCATCATTGTCACTGTCATCATCATCATCATCATCATCATCATTAGTATCATCATCATCATACGAATCATCTTCAATATCATCACCATCATCATTAGTATCATCATCATCATCATAATCATCATTAGCATCATCATGTCTGGTCAGTTTGGTGAAAAGATATCTGAAAAGATGTTATACTGGTGATGGTAGTTGTAGCCCCGAATAGCTCATATTAGAAGACTGTTTTTTGCTTACTTTTCAGAGAGAAAAAAAAAGGCTTGACACTTGATGTGAAGAAATTCACATTTATACTGCAACTAGTCATTCTACTAACCTAATAAAGGTGCTCGCTAGTCGGTAGTAACCTGTAATGCCTTATACTTATCTATAATAAGTCAAGTGACCGTTTATAGATTGGACCTACATTTTAAGTACATAATTTGGAAGTGTTAACAATAAATACACGTACAATCCATAATACCCAAGAAAACAACCGAACAGCCAGCTACATGTATTATCTTTTCAATATTTATTTTGAATAAATTTTCAGAAATTTCAGCTAGATTCTTGGTTTGAACAGTCCATTGGAAAAATGTACACTGCTACTGCGGTTGAGTCTAAACCTCAAAAATAATTTCTGGCGCTAAAATAAACTATTTATTTGTAGATTTTCATTCAGGATGTAAAGTGCTGTGAAAATTTTATTCGAACGACCAGCTTGCTTCTGACTCTCTTCAAAATCATTGCTCTCTTTGACATCATGTCTGGATCTGCTCGGCATGACATTGCATGTCATTTAACCTGCCTGGTATGCAAAAATTCGAAAGATATATTGCCAATATTGAGCAACACTGGTATTAACTTAATACATAATTAGTGTCTTAAATAATAAATTATAATAATTGGGCCTTAGACAATTTTTTATTGGGTGGGTGAGGGGGAGAGCTTTCCACTGCAACATTTTTATAAGGGCGAACTTTGACATTTTTATAGGGACTTACTAAAGCTTGCCTCTCTGAATTTGTCTGAGGCTGACTGATTATATTTTATTATTAAGGACACTAACCATGTATCAAGGCTTGTTCTCCCTGAAAAAATATGGAATAAATTAAAAAACAATCTTTGAAATTAAAATGTCATCTGCTAATCATGGTTGACATCTTGAGGGTTGAGCTGGTCTGAATTACTTACATCAGAATTTTTATCAAAATTCAGAATATTTGAAGACGATATTACATGTCAGAAGCCAGCCTCAGTGGCTCAGACGAATGTGCCTCTGGTGGTGATCAGGTGGTAGTTGTTCAAAACTAATAATGTCGTTAACATATCTTTAAAATTTTGTTCATTTAATATGGCAAATATACTTACATTTTTGCAGAAAAAAATGTGAGCAGCTTTTGCAAAAGCTGCTCACATTTTTTTCAGCATGAATACCTAAGTATTTGATACTTTTCAGCATAAATACCTAAGTAATTGATATTTGCTTGCTAGAATAGTTAACATTTTGACTACTTACGGGCTTGTTAAGCTAACAATGCTTTGAATAATTGGATCCTGGTCACAGGTTTGAACTCCAGCAGGTCCCTCAACATTCTTTCATGGAGATTAATCATGGAATATTAACTTGTTGGCTTGTTTGTATTTCCAGAGAAGGCAGTGAATGGAGAAGATGAACAGATGCGCTCACCGGCCAAGTCTGACACGCTGAGGTCAACAGACAGCGCTAGTGGTGGGGAAACCTTGGAGGAGAGGAGTAGTAGAGAGGTAAACATATAGAGCATCTTCTCATATGATATTTATGAAACAAGCCTTTGGCGAGTTTCATAAATTTCAAATGAAATGACCACAAGTGTAAGATTCTGTTTATCACATGACATCTTTAAATTGGATTTTGTTGCCTTTGAATTTGACAATTTTTCCACAAAAAATGCATTGTTAACATCTTTATGCGTAAACCACTACAACTTTAGGGCGATTCCAGAATTAGTCAGGGGGGGTGGGTGGGAGGCACTTTTTTAAAAACCCCACCACCCGTAAAATATAATTTTCCCTGACCCCCAGTACCCATGAATTTAAAAAAAATGAGAACCCCGCCACCCCCTATTTAAGAATTAATTCAATACCCCATCCACAGTCCATAAAATTTTTTTTTGTACCCCCACTAACCGTAAAAAAAAATGTATGTATAAAATTACCCCCCCCCCCCCACAAAAAAAAAAAAATCAATGAATAAATAAAGAAATGTTAAAATGGTTAAAGGCCGGAGTGATTTGACTGTACTCAACAGCTGTATACTTTGTTTCCTTTTTAGAACATGTCATAGAAGAATATATAGGTTTTTCAAGCCTATAGTCACATCTGAATTAGTATAAAGAAGAGGGATGCTGCTCAGGGGTCCCTTCAAGAATGAGAAATATCTGCATGTCAGAAGAAATGAACTGTCCAATTTCCTGACCAGTTGATTCTGGAGACTTACATCAAAGGGATAAATCGGGCTAGAAGGCAGACATTTTGCAAGAACCTCTGTCTAGTTCTGTACTGCATATGTGCAAATAGTGAAGGCTCTGGTGATACTGTACAAATGCACAACCTCACAAGAGCCTTGGCTGGTGATATATGTGTTTAGTACCATTACTCATAGGAATGTCCATCAAGGTTTTTGTGTTTGGGTTGTATGTTTCAACAACTCTTAAGATCATATGTAGACTCATCCAAAAGTCTGGTAAGTTCAGTAATTGAACGGACAACTCTTACTTTATGAAGCGAGTACTCAACCACTACAACACATCATGGTTGTTGAAATCAGAGGGCCACATGAAGGATTACCGTATTTCGGCGTGTATAATACGCACTTTTTTCTCTCAGAAATATGAAATCAAAACTGGGTGCGTGTAATGTAACAGAACACAAAACTTCCAACATTTTTCCAAGCTTTGTCGATGTTTTGCCGTCGCGAAATCTAATGACAATCGCGAATTTACTACAAAAAATTCTTGTTAGACCGACTTCAACGATAAACAGATAGTTTTGGATACCAAGCAAGCCCCTGAATATATTTTCTTACCTGGAAACTGTAATTACTTATTTTTGCTTCAGAAATTTGACTTTATTAAGGTTATAACGAATGAAAGAAAAACCTGAATCTATATATATATTTGATTGACAGCTAAGTAAGGGAAGCAACTATGCATAACTTTAATTTGAGCCGGGGCATTAATTTCCTGCAATTTAACACGTGCGTCACCGCGAAGAATCAGACCCGCCTAAGCACCCATATAGTCTGACCAGATTTTTTTTTAGCTTTCCTTAGATTGCACATTAAACACTGATAAGACTGCGCGAATGCGCAGGCTGCTCTGAGTGAATGGTCATTGCTGGGCGCACATGAAAATTATAATGATTTCTCTTCCTTGACGAAAGAGCAATCCTTAGAGCTTTCAGCAAAGTTTGATAAGACTGCACAAATGCCCTGCGCTGCTCTGAGCAGACGGACTGTGCAGGGTGCACATGTAAATTGAATAGATTTCTCTTGCTGCCGAAGGAGCACAACGAAATTTGAAAGGGTGCGCAAATGCGCAGGCTGCTCATAGCAGACGGTCTTTGCAGGGCGCACATGTATTTTGTAGAGATTTCACTTGCTGCAAGAAGGAGCACAACGAACTTTGATAAGACTGCGCGAATGCGCAGGCTGCTCTGAGCAGACGGTCTTTGCAGGGCGCACATGTAAATTGTAGAGATTTTTCTTGCTGCACGAAGGAGCATTGGGCCCTTAGCTATCGTTACAGCGCACAAGGAACTGATCAGACTGCGCGACTGCACAGGCAGCTCTGAGCAGACGGTCCTCAATGTGAATTGTAGGAAATTATTCCAAACAATACGACTGCTTGTAAATTAGAAGAGTCACTTCAGTATAAAAATATTCCATTTGCCTTTTTTGTATATAATTAAATGAAGCGTTGCAGTATGACATGCTATCAACAGTGATTGGTGTTTATTGCACTGAGGTGTGAATTTCACAACAAACGGATTTAGAATACTGCAGTTGAGAAGGTGCTAATTATTGGACGTGTCTAGCGACTCAAAACTCTAGAAAACTGTGCCCAATATACACACATTTTGTAATCCCCTCGGGGTGTCATAACAAAGACTTATTTTAACACTCTGGGTCTTGGAAATTATTTTTTTGTCAAATAAAACTATTTTGTCATTTTTTTTTTCACAAGATAGAGAGATCAGTACCCTTAGAAATGACCCTTGTCACACTTCAGTTATGTCTTTTGGCAACGAGATTGGGGAAAAACTTACGATAATTTGTCTTTTATTCCCACGAAGAAAAAATAAACAAAACACATTTACACTTGATATGTCACATTGCCATACACCTAATTTGTTTAAGTCTGGAACAGGGAACCAACTTTTACCTGTGGGGCATCTGGGTAAAACTGAAGCGTGTTATATATACAAACTTATTTTTTTCCCGCCGATCAGACACTGAAAATCGGGTGCGTATTATACACGAGTGCGTGTTATACACGGCAAAATACGGTAGTTTTTAATTTAATAGTGAAATTAAAAACAATTTAGACATCTGAAAATATGCTATGCTATTCTAAACTTTTTAAAAAATAGATTTGTACCTGGCAGTGATGTTGCTTGTGTTTTTGTTAGTCACTTAAGGTGACATGGAACACCTGCAGGTTTGGTAGCTTTTTTTTTCTTAGTTTTCAAATAAGTAATACTTTTTCTATGTATGGGGCTACTGTTGCACAAAAAGACTGGGTAGGGTAAAGAAGTTGCAGATTCTTTCAAGCAAAAGAAACCTTTATAAAATTGGGGCCAACTTCAAGACAAGATTTACCTTCTCTGTTGGTGTTCTCACTCGCCTTGACAACTGTAAACCTTCAGAATTTTGCAATTTTCTCTACTTTTCTAAAGAAGAATTTCTACAGCGTCATATTAATGTTTCATGCAAGGTGTGATGGTTGTAGTCGATTAGAATACTAACTTTGAAGTAAATGATGACATAAATGTCGAACCTCGACGTAAATGTTGACAGACGGACGGACGGTCGGATGAACGAACGAACGGACGCCTATATCGCACCATGCTATAAGCAGGTGCGACAAAAACAACAGGAAACAAATGACCAATATTAAACTACTTTAATAACCAAACCAAACTGTAAAATGTCAACACACATGGCTTATAAGCTTATAAGCCCTTAAGATGCCAATCACACCAATTGTTGTCTGCTTTGTTGTCTGCAGGTATAAAACTTTACAAGTCATTGCTGGAAACAGTGTGGACCCATATCAGACTGTTTTTCCTAGAAACAGTCTGACCAGGGTTCACACTGCTTGCCTGTACATGCAAAAATGTCTGAAAGGTTTGCAAGATGAAGGAGACAACAAAGACAACATTTAGGTACAGTTTTCAAAAAATCCTTCCTATAAAATACACGTGTCTGGGTGGGCCTTGGGTGTCATAGATTTGTACCCGACATGGCCCATATTGGAACTTAGCCCAGACACTGTCAAAACAAACAATCTGATAAAGTTTAATGAACATTCATTACAAAATATGAAGCCTCAATTATGTACACAATATTTTTCAATGATTCAACGGACATTTTCGAACTAACCTTGATATTTTGTGAACGAACATTCTAAGAGTTTCACAAAGATTCAATGGAAAATGGAGCCTCTATTGTGTACACAAGGTTTTTCTTCGATTTTACCTAATGACCTAGTTTTTAACCCGACATGAATCAGTTTCAATGGCCTAGACTTTATATAGATAAACATTCTGACAAAGTTTCATAAAGATTGGATCAAAACTGTGCCCTCTAGAGTGTATACAAGCAAAAGTTGACGGCCGATGTTGGGATGTATGACAGACATCACTGTATCCCAAAAGCACACCTATTTCTAAATAATTTAACAGAAATACTACTTTGTGATCCTCTGCCGAAATTGCAAAAATGTTCCGGGAGAACAAAATGGCCCTCAGAGATAAAAATAGAAAAACTTTGAAACAACATCTCCTCCTAATCTAATGGCCAGATTTCAAAATAATTTCCAAGAAATGTTCCTCTTATGACCTTTTATTAATATTCTGTTCTGCTGAACAAAATTGTTGCCAGAGTTAAAGATAAAAAAACATTTTTCTCCTAGGCAAATGGCTCAATTTCAAAGTATTTTCACAGTTTTTTTTCTAAGATTTGACCTAGTAACCTAGTTTTTGACCTGACAGGACTCAGTTTCAAACTTAGCCTGGATATGAGCCTAGGCACAGCAATGCCAAAAATTTACCTGTAAAGTAGAAGTAAAACAAAGATCAGGAATCGATACAATTAACTCACACACCCCACCAAAGACACCACAGGGAAAGAAACACAAACACGAAACGACCAGACCATAATGGAAACCCAAACAGAGGAAGGCCAAAAGGACAGCTACTTTCCCACAAAACATTAACATTTGGGCCCGAAGTGATCCATAGTACAGCGATAATTGTATTTTTGGGTTCGAAATAGCTCCCAAATCGGATCAAAAATGTTCTGAAGCATGCTCCAGTGTCTTGAACCAACTGGTACTTTCAAAGAAGATTTCAGTCCTACTCAAAGAGGGAACAGTGACCCCTATCTTCAAGAAGGGAGACCCAACTAAACCTGAGAACTATCGTGGTATTACAGTCACACCAGTGATCCTTAAGGTTCTAGAGCATATCTTGAATGTAAGACATAACAAAATCCTAAACCCTACTCAGTCAGTACTACAAGGAGGTTTCACAACAGGATGTTCCTCGCTCAATGCAGCTGTAATCCTGTCCGAATGTATTCAGGAATCCAAGAACATAAAACAGAGCCTGATAGTGACCACCCTCGATGCCCAAAAGGCTTTCGATGTGGTGGATCACAACTCACTGTTAAGACGCCTATACCTTGATGGTATCCAGGGTGACGATTGGCTTTTGATCCAAGACCTCTACTCAGATTGCTTGTCGAGAATCAAGTGGGCTGGTTTGCTGTCGGACCCTATCAGCATCAACCAAGGTGTCCGCCAGGGAGGGGTGTTGTCTACGTCGCATTATAAGGGATACAACAACCCCCTCCTCCTCCAAATGGAAGAACGATACTTTGATGTCAAGATTGGATCCATCAAAATCCCACACGTTACAGTGGCTGATGACCTGGCAGTATTAAGCAGAACTTATGGCTCCCAGCAAGTAAAAATCTGGGATGTGGAGAACTACACCATCAGAGAAAGATATTGTGTCAACCCTACGAAGAGTAGTACTCTACGCTACCCATCAGGGCACCCGGAATCGGGTGAAATTACAAATATTCATATGGCGGGGGATCAGATATCAAATGACAATAACACAACCCACCTCGGTATTTACAGAGATGTCGCATACCAAATGTTGAAGAAAAAATCAACTTAGGTCGAAAAACTGCCTACTCCCTTATGGGAGCTGGTTTCCAAAGCGGTAATGGCCTGAAAGCTTGTCTCAATGGGTTTCTCTGGTCTACGTACGTTGTCCCAAGATTAACTTATGGCTTAGAAGTTCTAACCCTAAGGCAAAAAGACATTGACTCACTTGAAAAATTTCAAAGAAAGTCCCTAAAGCAGCTTCAAGGTCTTCCAGACAAAACTCCGAATGTTATCTGTACATCATTATTGGGTATACTCCCTATTGAAACCGTCATAGAGAAAAATGCATTGATTTTATTTATGAATATTATAAGGGACCAAGACTCTATTGAATACCAGATTGCGGAACGGCAGCTTGCAATGAAAGACATTAGTGAAAAAAGTTGGTTTAACTATGTAAAGTCAGTTTTAAGCAAGTACAATATGCCTTCAATCTATTCCCTACTTGAAAGTGACATTTCAAACTCAGAATGGAAAACTCTACTGAATCACTCAATAAGCTTTTATGTTGAAGAACAGTGGAAAAAGGAAGCCAAATCAAAATCCTCTTTAAAATATGTTAATCCAGACTGTTTAAAAGTAGGTCAAAGTCATCCTGTCTGGTCCACGGTTAGATGTAATGTCATAGACAACAAACGGGCACAACTGAAATGTAAATTGTTAACAGGCACCTATATTTTGCAGGGGAACCGGGCGGTTTTTAACCAACACGCAGTGGATCCGACTTGCAAGTTGTGCAACAGTGCGCCAGAAACAAGGCAACATCTCATAGCAGAGTGTCAAGTTTATGCGACTGAAGGAAACGAGCTTACTGGAAAGCTGCTCAATAACCCAGTATTACCAGCATCAGTGAGAGACAGTGTAAAAAACCCAGAAATATTAACCCAGCTCATGTTAGATGGCTCTGCAGTGGTGAAAGGCTGTGATTCCTACGTCGACGTTCTTGACTACCTGGAGCTGCAGTCCAGAGATTTCATCTACAAGATACACCAGAAACGAATCGCCAAATTGAAGCTGATCGCCTAGAACAAACGCGCATGCTGTATATAGTAATATAACACCAGCCGAAAAGTTTACGCCATACCGGCGGGGCCCCGCCAAGTTATCGGGGGATCTCTAAGAAGAACAGAACAGAATGGCCTAACGGCCATCCAAAACAGTCCATGGTCGTTTCGCACCAAGACACCCAACCCTGGTCGTTTCGCACCAAGACACTGGAGCATGCTTCAGAACATGTTTGATCCGATTTGGGAGCTATTTCGAACCCAAAAATACAATTATCGCTGTACTATGGATCACTTCGGGCCCAAATGTTAATGG
This sequence comes from Lucinisca nassula, assembly GCA_963580285.1. NCBI lineage: Eukaryota > Metazoa > Mollusca > Bivalvia > Lucinida > Lucinidae > Lucinisca > Lucinisca nassula. The sequence goes on along the minus strand of OY757010.1, from coordinate 134,846,203 downwards.
GCCCAAAGTTACTGTCTTTTTGGACTTCTTGCTCAGTTGTTCTGAAATGGTGTATTCACCACATAATCGAGATACCGGTGCAATCTGGTGCATTCTAAGACCCTTTTTAGCCTTTATATTTGTGACATTTTTGGGGGCATTTTTTTTTTTAAATTGAGAAGATTGTTGTGAAGTTTTTTTATTCCATTACAAGCTTCTGAGATGTTCCTTGAATACTTCCATGTAAATGACAAACACATCTCTGCCTTTAAATGCATGGGTGAAAGTTGCCAGAAATCCAAATACTGAAAAATTCGCTGGGGGTCAAGGGGGCCGCCTAGGCCCCCTTGTGAGTCCAGGGCAAATCCCTGGTGGGAGCCCAGGGGGCAAAGCCCCCGGAAGCTCCTTGATTTTAGCAATTCAGAACCCCCTAAAACCCCTAAAAATTTACAAATTTTTTCTGCTTGAAAAAACTAAGTCCACACCTAAAAAAAAATTGAGCAGGGGTTCCCCCCACTAGGCGCTGGCCAGCTTTGTTCACCCCCTGCCCATAATAATCCCGGCCTTCAAAAGAGTTGGGCAAAGACAGAGTGAAGAAGAAGTGGGTGGGGTGTCTGAAATGTAAAGTAAACAAAGTTTCCAGAACACCTTCTTCTTCAATTGATAGAACTTTTGGAAAATTGATAAATGTAATTAAATGCCACATACCTTAAACGCCCCTTTTTGTGCCTCCAATCCAACAAATTTATCATAAATATAACAATGATGGCTGATTTTTCCACTCGTTTTCCTAGCGTGTTCACAATAAATGCCTGTCCTTTACTGTCTATCTATCCATCTATCTTCTAATACTGAGTCGGTCATACTTAGCCATTACCTCAGAGTCATACTTGGTCATTACCTGGGAGTCTTTTTTCGGAAAATCGTCAACCCCCCCCCCCCCCCCCCAATTTTCTCCTCGGATCTGCATGAATCACAAGATCGTCAAAATCGGACCTCCGATCCGCGGTTATACGCGTTTCCGCGGAACTATCACATCCCTGAATTATAAAAGATGCGCGAAACCTCTCGTGGGGCAAAACCTCAAAGTGGCGAAACTCTTGGTGGCGAAACCTCCGATGGCGAACTTGTTTGGTGGCCAATCCTCTGTAAACGCTGTGTTTCACCCAAAGTTCTGTGTTTTACCAAAAAACATGTAAGCAAACATTCGGAATCATTCGGGCGTTTCACCGCCGTTAAAAAAGAGAGAAGTTGAATTTCTACCCGTAATTAATTAATTACCGTTAGAGTAGTTTTCTACCCATAATGATTTTTTAATTGTGGGTTTGACAATGACCCCCACCAGGCATGGAATTCAATTTTCTCTGGACCCCCCCCCCCCACCCGTGAAATACAATATTCACCCGACCCCACCACCCGTACAAAAAAATATCGGGTGCCGCCCGCCCTCCCCCCATGGCTAATTCTGGAACCGCCCTTAATTTTAACCCTTGTCCTGCTAAATAAATTAATTTTGCCATACCCATTTCTCACTATAAACCTATTAGAATACTTAGTGCAACATGTTCCAGAAAATTCACAAACTGAATGACAGAAACTGTAGATCCTATAAGCCATCTTATCTGGATCTATACTGTTTACAAAGGTGTGTTTTCCAGTTCATCAGGACATTTCTGACCATAAGCCTGTCAGAATACTTGTTGCAATTTATTCCTGCAAATCCTTAAACTGGATGACAGTGTAGATCCTGATCAGATGGCTCCTGAAGAAGCCATCTGATCTGGATCTATAATGTTTGCAAAGGTAGTATAACTCCCAGTTCGGCAGGACAAGGGTTAGAATCTGATTAGTCGAAGACTCCAACAAGACAAAACAAAATGACAATAACAAAAATATCAAACCACTGACACCACTGGCTGGTCTACTGTGAGTGTTTTTGTTTGAGTTGAGGTTTTACGTCCCCGTCAACATTATTTTGGCTATTTTGGAGATGTTGCTTCAGATTTTGTGGGACTTTTACCTGACAATGAGATGAAATGACTTCTCAAGCCCTACTACCCATAGAAACCCCCAGGGTTTAAGGAGCGGTCCGACTTGCATCACTTTTCCTGGGCAGGCATAGGCCTAAATTAACTTTATTTGCTGGTTACAATCATGTGTACAACAGCAGTAAAGGTGTGCCGTATAGTAACTTTGAGTCAGTTGACAAAAGATCAACGCCAGAGCTAAGAAATTGAATAACAGTTCATCTCTTGTTGTGCTGATCATATTAGCTCTTTACATCTACCTGTATATTTGAGTAGTGGATGAGCTACTCCCCTCATAAACCAGGGGTCGTAGGTTTGACGCGGGGGCTTCTCCAGACTTTTGGATGAGTCTCGAAACAGAGGACCTGTCTCTTTATGACCTTAGCTGTTGGTTAGATGTAAAACACACAGTACAGTACATCATTATTTGAATTGAAAGTTGACAATTCAAGTGGCATAATAAATATGTTCCAAGTGGCATACCATCCCTTGATCAGATGTGACTTTCAGACAGGGTCCATTATTTCAGGGTTTATGCTAGTAGATTATTCAAACATTTTATATGAATAATTCAGCTTTTTGAGAACATTTTAAGTCAAGATGCCATTGTAACACAAGCCTGTCAAGCACTAAGTGCTTTTAGTAGACAGCAATTTCCGAGTATTTCTTGGCTTATTTTTCAGCAAAAATAAGGCTTGAAATTACGTGAACCATCTGCTGGGCAGATGATTCACATAAATTAAGGCTTGAAAGTACATGTGAATCGTCTGCTTGGCAGAAAATTCATATGTACTTTATAGTCTTATTTATGCTGAAAAATACTTTTGGCTGAAAAGCAATGGAAAAAAATAAAGGGATTGCCTGCTGCTCCAGGAGTGACTGCAGTGCTTAAAGGCTGATGTTAAGGGAATGTGTGATGGCCGTAAAAGGTCTCCCTGACCTTCATCATAGTGTAGTCTATATTTTCTTTTCTTTGGAATCATTGATTCCATTGTGGAATTTTGAAAATATTTGAGGGTCACCGATGAGGCCTAATTGGCTTAAACTAGCTAGTCTGGCCCAGAAAATATGTACACTCCATACGTTTCAGTTCTGTGGTGCATTCCTTGCTTGCGAAGGATAACCCTTTTCTACAGCATATTACATATTTGTTCCAGGGATCACCAACTAAAGAACATCCTTCACCAGTGAAAGAAAAGAAAAAGAAGAAGAAATTTAGGATGCCATCATTCACTAAGACAAAGAAAAGCAAAGACAGTAAAGAGAGCACTATCTGAATCTTCTAGGCTTACAATTTCAGTTATAAGTGTTGTATGGTTCAGATGCTGTGTGAAAACAATTCCTTGTCAGCGATTGGTTAAAGGAATGTCAATCATGTTGGATAACACATGGTGATTGGCTGAGGAGATTCCTTACTGTGATTGGTTAAAAATGGTGGAACAATGTTCAAGAAAGTTTATACTCAGATCAGAAACAGTGCTTATGGTGGAATTACTGCGAAGAGGAGATAATTCTGTCCCTAGATTTGTTGTTTTCATTACAATAACACACCTGTGCGATATAGTGCAGTTTTTCATGTCTCCGAAATGGCGACTTTTCTGATGAAAATCCGTAATTTGTTTCTTATTTATGCTGCAAAACTAGGTTATGAGTGCTCGTTATAACCGTCTCATCGAGGCGGTTCTAACGAGTACCCACAACGTATATCTTGGACCAGAAATATGAAAAATAATGTGTACCCCTGTAAAGTAGGTTTTGGGGGTGTTCATTTCACAGACTTGTTAACATGATGTGTATATGATCTGCGTTAAGTAAAAAAGTCTTCTGAGATGCGTGCTCATTAAGGATTCAGAGCTTGCATAGTCTCTCCGTAAGATAACAGCTTTCCCAGCTTGCCTCAAGAAACTTTGGACCAATGGCTGTCTAAAAAGGACCGACCAAATGTTCTGCTCGTCTAAGAGGATTTGCAGGCTGATCGGAGTCTTTACTACCCACACGTCTTAAGACAAGTTTCTGCTTTTCGTATCTCATATAGTCACTTAATAGGGATTTTCAAATTCGATAAATGCTGATATAGGTTAGCAGTGTTAACAGCAGTGTTAACGGTCTCCACTTAATTTGAATTTTTTCAGTAATGGTATTTCAATTAGTATTGTAAGGATTTTACTTAACCAAGATTACATTATGACAGAAAAAGTGTTGGAAAGCCAAAAACCTTCCCTGACAAAGGTAGTGTGGATGGAAGACATTTAGGAACAGTCTTATCTAATGCATATATTGTTGACTTTATAAAATATTCAAGTAGTCGATTTTTGATATACTTGTAACATTATGAAATAGGACTAGCCGGTTTGCTTGCATGCTATTTTAGGTCATTTAAGGGGACTGGATACACCTTCAGGGGAGGCAACTCCAGCTAAAGTATTTTTGTCATACTTTTCAGTAAGGGTCTATTCTTAAAGGAAAGAATTTGCTCCGTTGGAGCAAATTCTTTCCTTTAAGAATTGACCATTTATCAAAGGGACTTGATTTTAAGAATCCCAAAAGTTGTTCCCTTGCCCATTCCCCTTGAATCATTTAACAAGTCTACCCAAATGAGTTACCATTTTGTTTATTCATTATGTATGGTCATATTAATATTTTGCTCTTCCTCGCATATTGTCATAGCCAACTGCCTGCCTCATCAGTGGATGTAAAATTGAAACATTAAATAAGGTTGTGTAAAAGAGTTGTGGGAGAGTTAGTAGTTGGTGCAAAATTCTCAGATTTTTAATTGACATTAACTTGACCGTAGTTATTATATAGCCCTGTCCCTTTTTTTTGTCCATTTACTAAGTGAATGAATTGGACTGTAGATTTAGCGTGAAATTAACCTTTATTTGTACAAAGGTTTAAAGTGATACGACTGCGTCATTTTGATAGAACCATTCTGTTTTGTACATACTATGTTGTTAATTTTATTCTCAACTTTTATCTGAAAAAAAAGGAAGTTTGCAATGCAAAGAGTCATTTTGCTTTCGTTTTATTTTGTTTTTGGCTCAGGAATTGGATAACTGTTGAACCTTCGAAGATTATATGTGATCATAGGGTCCAAACTGGTCTTTAGTAGAAGTTAGGCCTTATTTTCAATGGAAAAAAAAAATTAGAAAACCGTTTGAAAATGCTGTCTGCTATGTTGTGATGTTGCTTAAAGGCTAATATAACCTTAAAACACCTAAGAAATTTTAGAGCAGACAGCAGTTTAATTTTTGGAACTATTTTTCCCAGAAAATGAGGCTTAGCATTTCATGTGAATCCTCTGCCCAGCAGACGATTCACATGTAATGTCAAGTTTTTTTTCTATGCAAAATAAGACAGAAATATTTGAAAATGGCATCCGCGGATGTGGTTATTAGCAGTTTAACCCATTGTATGCGGGGAAACCCCTTAAGGGGTACCTTGGCAAACAGTGCAGGCCCCGATCAGATGCCGCAGAAAGTGGCATCTGATCAGGGCCTTCACTTTTTGCTGACAGAATTTTTTGTCAGAAGTAGAATAAATACAAAAAAATAGGCCTGACACCCCTGAGATGACAAATGGACTTGTCCAACATATAGCAATGGAAGAATCCACTTGTATACAATGGTTTAAGAGTTAAAATTGTTGACTTCAAACAGAAACGACAAACTATGTGAAAAGGCTAGTTAGCGGCCTCCGTATCCACATATGACCTTTTGAAGGTTTATATGTTTTCTGGTTTCGTCAGTCAGGTTAATGAATGTACGGTGTATTACGTAACCGCTTTAGCACTACTTGTATAGTCACGTTTTATACGAATGTCCCTTCTGAATGTCACATACATTTTTCACTTGCCATTTCACATGTACGTTACGTTAATGTGCATGTATTGCAGCATTTTGTGTGTCCGTTGTGTCCGTGATATAATTGATGTTGTTGATACATGCCACAGTATTAATCCTTAAGACTCCAAGAAAAACTGCATCTGAAAATGTCGTCTGCTGCTGCTTCTTTAAAGCTTTTCAAACATATTTTTGCAAACAGGCAAACAGTGTGGACCCTGATCAGACTGCTCCTAGAGGAGCAGTCTGATCTGGGTCCACACTGTTTGCAACAATGACTTTTGAAGTAGCCAGCAGACGACTAAGCAGAAGACGATACTTACAGGTGTATCCATTTTCTTTAATATTCCAGCCATGACTAACTAAATTTTCCATACTTAAGAAACACAGATCAGATTGGGCTGTGCATTGGGGAAAAACAGTGATCAGGCAATAACAACAGCATGCTAAAAATGGATCTGGTTTTGTCTGTATGAATTCTGGCCATACTGTTCGCACTTCACCTACCATAATAATCCTAAGTATTGGGACAGACGGGCCTAAGCAAACAGTGCAGACCCAGATCAGACTGCTCCTTCTGGAGCAGTCTGATCAGGGTCTACACTGTTTGCCATTCCATCAACATCTTTTGTACTCCTTGCGAGATCATGAAATGTATTTGTTAAAATTTTAGGAGCATTACAGCAAGGCCTCAAGGTGTCCCAATTCTTCGGATTTTTAAGGTAGATATAGAGCAGTTTTGTCTTAATGTGTATATCTCGGAATACACCACATTATTTTCTCCTCCAATTATGTGGTAAACCGAGAGTTGCGCACCTGTCCTCAGTGAGTCCTCTGACACCAGGTAACAAAATATTTGGTTAAGAGGTTGGACGCATTTGGTCGAGATTGAAAGTTGACCATGTGGAATTGCACTTCCAGGAATGAAATAAATCCAGATAAAAAAACTAAATGTCCAAGGGAGAATAACCTTTAAAGTGAAATTTCTGTAACCTTGGAAGATTTTGTGGAGGTTTCTTTTAAAGGAAGAATTTGCACCCAGTGGGGGAGCAAAGTTCTTTTCTTTAATAGCAAACTTCCGCTTTTGGGAAGCAAATTCATGTTTGCAGAATTATCGCATAAGGGTACCAAAACCAAACATACATGTAGTTGTGGTATCTGTGTTGTCTTTGTAACAAAGATTAACCCTTATCTTGCTGTTCACGACAACCCCTATCTTTGCAAACAGTGTAGATCCAGATCAGATGGCTTCTGAAGAAGCCATCTGATCAGGATCTACACTGTTTTGCATTCACTTTATGAATTTGTTACAAAAAATCACATCAAGTAATTTGATTGGTTGTTAGACAGAAATGGGTGTGGCTTAAATGAATATTCAGCAAGATAAGGGTTAAATAACCATTTTGTTTCTCCTGTATGGTAATCATAAATCATGGATAAATGTGCTCCTTATGGCAGAATGGTGCTTTCATAATTTCGCAACTACAACAATATATTGATTTTTTTTCCCCCAAGAAAAGACACCTTTAAGGTGAATGGATACACTTTCAAGGGAGACCACACTGTTCTGGATGTAGTAATCTCCCTTGTTACTTGGAGTTACTCTTAAAAGAGAATTTACATCCACAGGGGAGCAAACTCTTACCCAGTAAGAGAAGGAAGGATCTACTCTTAAAAGGGAAGAATTTGTTCCCTGTGGGAACAAATTCTTCCCTTTTAAGAGTAGTTCCCCTTTGATAGAGCCTTTCTGCAACAGTGTTCTCCCGAAAACCTCTTGATGTATACATTTACCTTAAGGAGTCAAAAAGAGTATGTGTCTATGTATATGTCAGAGTTTCTCCTCTTGTCTGGCTGTTAATTTTCTGTTGCTGTTAACCTTTAATTTATCCCTTTTATTTTCGTTAAACTATGGAAACACAACAGAGGAGACAGATAAAGGGAGGATTTTTCGACACAGAAAATGGGTCAGCCAGACTTTTCGTGCTCTCATAGATTTATTTCGAAGTAAAGTGTATGCATTTCATTTTGACGGGTCATGGTGTTCAATTTTTGCCCTCTGCTAGAACCCTGGTACCTTTCTAGCAAACTCATTTAGGGTACTTCTGACAGTGTTATTGATAAGCTTTTGCCCGAGGAGTACTGTTACTCCTTCAACCAAAGACATAGGCGTATCCTGTGATTCTTTGAGAGTATCGGTACTCCTAGATTCGAAACTAGGGTCGTATCTTCATCTGTCATCACAAGATGGCTGCTAAGTGCACTTATATTAATTTCAGACGTGGCAATGGCCATATGTAAAAGACGTTAAACACATATTCTATCATCGTAACATACCGACATACATTTTCATGTTAATATAAAGCTGGCGAACAGCAAAATGAAAAATTACTTTTTCTTCTAAAGAATGTAAATCCAGCCAATGTGGTCATAATCTTCGCATGTGTTTTGGAATTTCCCAGACGCTATTGAAGGCTCGTTTTGATCAGACTGTGCAGGCTGGTCGGAGTCTTCAGCCGTCACACAGATAATACTGTCATCAAAACGTTTTCAAACCCACGTTTTGTGTCTGCAGTGGCCCTATGTGCTACGCGTTCAAAGGCGAGGGAAAATCTCCACTAATTGTAGCAACTGCATGCGATTGGTAAAAGGCGAGAAATTCAGCGCCCAGCGTGCGACCAGTGAAGGCTCAGATCAGCAAGCGCATCTGTGAAAGCTAATCAGTCCGTCCTAGTTGCTGTGTTTGCGTTCTTTTATGATGCGCTGCCAGTCATTCTGCTTAATGTTCAAAGACGCCGGCGAGACATCTTAGGGTGTTAATTTAATCGGCTACTTAATAGATAGCGGTAAATAAGCATGCACTGCATGCTGACCTGACCATCCGTGCTTCACAATTAGATATATGAGTACCCAAGTATTACAGGTTAATCCTGCCATTGTGACTCAATAAATATAATTTTGGTCAAATGTAATATTCAGAATCGTATTTTTATGCACGCTTGTCATAAAGTTACTGTTCATGCTTCAGGCGTTGTTAATAAAGTTAATAATGCGGGCGGCTTTCCCTTAGATAATAAATACCGTTATGTAATCACGCATCAATAATCGGTTTCCTAATCACATTGATAGTTGTCATAACTTGAGGCTGATTAAATATAAGCTCAATATATGATCGTCAAAAGGTAAGGTTGAAGGGTTTCAGCGTAATTAAAACAAATACCATCATTCATGAATGGATGAATTTCAAATCATTCTTGAAGATTGGAACAGTTTTTGTTGAAGACTATGATGCGGCGAAAATTACCGCGATTTTGATTGCTTTTTGTCAGGCGTCACGTTTATTTTTTGCTTTTGTTTTTCCATTGCCGATACGACTGCAATGGAACGACCTTGGCGTATCGCCAATTTGACGGTCGTATTTGGTACGACTGTTTCTTCTTTTCTAGTCGTATTTGCTCGATTTTAGAGTCGTATTTACGACGATACGACCCTTATCAATTTCTCTGTTCTGAACTTTATTGTGACTCAGTATTAGAAAAATACAAACTGTATTCAGTTTTCTCTAAAACCACATTTCATAGGAACCATTAGTTTTTAATCCATATCTGAAGTGATTTTCAGTGATTTTTTAAGATCTTAATTGATGTACAGTTCTGATTGGTTAATTTCAGTTTAATTTTGATTGGCTGGTTCATTTGATTGGCTGGTTCATTTCATTGCTCATTTTGATTGGCTTGTGTATGTGAAAGCTAAGGTTATGGTTTTGAATGCTTGAGGCAGAACTAGTTACTACTTACATATGTACATAGTCATGTTACCCACAATGCATATGACTTATTAAGCTTGCAGCGGAAAATTATGCATAATGCTCGTGTGTCGTACATATGAAGGTCATGTGAGGCAAAAACTGCATTGACTGTGTCTTTGAAATTCCTGAACCTAGACAATTGAATAGTTAATCCTTTCAAAGTATAACACACTTTTAATGGGGTCCAAAGCAGAAACCGTGTTAGTTGAACAACCATGTTATATCCAAACAAAAATGTGTAGATTATATTGAAAAATGACCATTTATGGTCATTTTTCTATATAATCTACACAATTTTGGGGTCCATCTTGAAACTGCGTTATATCAAAGCAGTGTTAAAATGAGGTTGTGGTGTACTCGTAACCTTCTTCAAGACGCTGTGGATTATAATACAGGTTTAAAGGTGGAACCAAAAACATATATGTATAGATTATATAGAAAAATGACCATAAATGGTCATTTTTCTATATCATCTATACATCTCTGGATATAACACTGTTTAAGCCCTGTTGGTTTCATTGGGGGGCAGGACTTGAGATGTCATTTATCTCACACAAAATTGGATGCAACGTCTCCAAAATGACCTAAATAGTGTTGATGGGGATGTTAAACCTCAAAACAAACAAACAAACAAACACTGTTTGAAGTTCCACAATTTCAGCTTGGGATCCCAGCGATCCAACAACGGTGTTATAAAGAGGTTGTGGTGTACTGCAAAATATAGGAATAGGATTATGGTGTTTAGATACATGTTGAGGACAGCATTTTGCTTTGCGTGACTTACATTGTAATTTTACTAGGTAATTCACAGTTAACTGTAGACATTGCTTGACTTTGTATCAATTATGTAATAATTATATAGATTATAATATTGGCAAATTATTTCTATTATGAATAGAAGCACAGCTCAAAAGATTTTTTTTTATTTTGGTTTTACGACCCATTCAAGATTAAATTACTTATTTTGAGCTGATTGTTAATCAGAGCTGGGCAAAAACCAGGTGTATGTGGAGTTAATTCACCAGACCTTCTGTTGCAGAAGCTGGCATCTCATGTGTCCTTGAGCAAGGCTTGAACAACAGCGGTGAAAGACTTAGTGAATAAGAGTTGGCGCTGTTGCCCATTAGGCCACGGAGATCATTTATTTAGAGACGTTATAAAATGGTTTCTGAAAAATATAAATAAAACACTTCTTGTAATAAAAGTCAGTCTGTGATTTAATTCGAAAGTAAACTTAATGGAAGTAAATTGTTTATGTCCGTTAATTTACCAGAACTTTTTTTTCAAATCCAAAGACCCAGATTCTGGACAGGTTAAAGCAAGAGTTTTGTGAAATTGGTATATATACAACATAGACTTCGAGAAGTTGTTATACATACAAAATAGAACCTGTCAGTGCACTGCTTTATTGAATTATAACAGGGTTCCGAAATAAGGTCATATAATTTTATTCTTGAATATGTTTTAGTGCTATCACAAAAAGATTTTAGAGGCATGGATACACCAAAATGATTTCCCATCCATCTTTTTTTCAAAGGGAGACAATTTTTGTTTACCAGAGCTTGAAGAGTTGTTCTCCTGACAATTAAATGCTAAATAAGGGGCTACTCTCAAAGGAAAGAATTTGCTCCCATAGGGAGCAAATTCTTTCCTTTAAGAGTTGCCTCTTATGGGAGCAAATTCTTTTTGAAGAGTTGCCTCATTTGGGAAGGGAGGTAAATCTTGCCAAGTCAAAGATACTTCCCTTGATGTATTCATTTCTCTTGAACCTTTTACAGAAATCTGTGTCATTGCAAGATGTTTTCTTGCATTTTAGCAAGTTTTTCAATCGCTTTAGTAGAATCTGCCTTATATAATTCTCTTCCATGTTGTAAAACAATGAATGTGTTCAAATTTCTGTATGTTTCACGTTTTATGAACATGTTGCGTAGCTTTTTTTTTTAACTTGTAAAGTTATTTATAAATAAGTGTATTTTTTCCTGTTTTTTGTTTTTTTTAATTCGGTAAATATAAGTTCAAAGGATCTGAAGCTCTACGTTGTCTTTAAGAATGGCTGCAGAAAAGTTCAACTTGCCGCCATTCCAAAAGCGTAGATTACATCACCATTTTGAAAAAAAAAGGTCATTGTTCCCCATTTTAAAAGAAAGGTCAACTGTCAACATAGTGAAAAATAGGTTTCATGTCATAATTTTGAAATATGGGCTACATGTTACTATTGTAAAAAATAGGCTACATGTCACCATTTTGAAAAATAGGTTACATGCCGCCATTTTGAAAAATAGGTTACATGCCGCCATTTTGAAAAATAGGTTACATGCTGCCATTTTGAAAAATAGGTTACATGTCATCATGTAAAAAATAGGTTACTTGTCACCATCATGAAATATGGGTCACATGTTGGTAGTAGGTTTCATATTGAAATGGCTGGACAAGTCAGGGTGCAGCAGAAATGATGGGATGCTACATAGAAACCATAAAGATGCAGTTTCATTAATTTGTGCAGTGTTTGACCAGCCCTCACTGTGAGAATGCCTTTGAGCAAAAAGACAAGCTGAGGTGTACTGTGCAAGTGAACTGAATACAGGCAGATGCAATATGCATTGTAATATTTTGTATATTGTTAAATGCCCTGGCTTGGACTAACATTCTTAAATGGGAAAAAATGGCTTTAGCTGACTTTAGCGATCACTATTTCATATTATTAATATTGTGATTAGCCAGGTCAAAGTAAAGGATTTTAAGAAACAAACCAATTTTGGTGTAGCAATATGTGGGACAGTTAAAAAATTTTTTATAGTAGATCTTCTATGATACTAAAACAAAACAAGAAAGTCCCTTTAAAGAGAATGGGCACTTCCCAAGGTAGATCACTCCTTCAACCTTCAAGCACTTCAGAAAATTTTAGAACAGATTGCAATTGATTTTTTTTTTATTATTATTTTCAGCTGAAAATAAGGTTTGGCAATTCATGTGAATCATCTGCTCAGCAGATGATTCACATGAAATGTCAAGCCTTATTTTCACTGAAAAATAAGAAAATAAAAAAAAAAAAACAACTTGAAAATGTTGTCTGCTTCCAAGCGTGCTTGGTGCTTGAAGGTTTAAATTTTGGTCATTTTTTCGCAGTTGCAATAGGACAGCTCTTTTACTTGACCTGGCTAAAAAAAAGCTAGCAGTGGCTTGTGTCAATATTTCTTGCTAAATACAGGTAATAATAATAACGGTAATAACCTGAAAGTATTTATCACACGTTTATATACTCACTGGAGCTGGGTGACGATTGATTTCTTGAAATCCATGATAATTACGGTAAAAATTCACCATTTTGCACATCATTCATTGATATGCATTGTGTTCTACAACTTGAGCAGATGGCGTATTTGCGTTATTTTTCTTGAAAATGGGGATTGATATTCGATTGACTTGGTCTTTTCAAAGGATGACTTGAATGAAATGTCAAGCTGCAGTTCATGCTAAAGACATTTTTAAAACATATAATATTTAAATTCAGGTTAGTAATGAACGGTGGTAAAACACATTTTGTTGCATAGAGGCTTACGATCTCAAATTTATATGGTTAACATTCAAGTGATGTCAACAAGCTTATACTGTGATGTAGCACAGCTGAATTTAAACACTGGGTTTATAGTCCCAGATTCATGCTCAAAGACAAGACCAAAGCTTTGTGCAGTGTGGTGACATTTACTAGGTTGTCACGGTTACATGAATCAATTCGTATCCCAGCTCCTTAACGTAGCAAGGTAGTCACTGTTGTATTATGGATGAGGTGTATTTTTTGTTAGATTTTCATCCGGGCCTTGGAAACTCCCGAATTGAAATTTGCTACAAATCCTAGAGATAAGAGATCAGTTGTTCAAAGCTTCGTTAGCTTAAGGAACTCGTTAGTAGTGTAAACGATAAGTGGTCTGGCAACTGCAGTGTCTAATACACAGGAACATTTTGCTGAAAAAATTTGAGTAGCTTTTGCATTTGCAAAAGCTACTCGAATTTTTTCAGCAAAAAATGTTAGCAGATTTGCCATAAAAAATGATCAGTTTTAACAACACATTAAGTATTGCTGTCGTTAGTTTTGAACAGCTGAGTCAAGGATAATGTTCAGAATTTGACTTTGTATCATAGAGTTGTTGGAGGTTGGGTGGCAAGTGTTTGCTGGCACATTTTGGAAATATTTCATCTAAGAAAGTTCCCATTTGTTAATGTACTTGTATTTATGAAACCCGTCTATCCCAGAAGTGCAGTTGACATTTGCTTAAAGTATGTGAACTGCACTGAATAACTGCTTAGAAGGTCCACACCTGTCCAGGGAAAGTTTGGTTAGGTTTACTGACCAGTCTGAGATGACCTGAATAGTGTTGACTGGGCTGTTAAACTCCAAAACAAACATAAGGCTATGCAGATATACCTGGTTTTCATCCTGTAGATCTCTTTCGGGCTGTTAGAATCTGTTGAAAAATGTCTAATCCAGTTCAGCAGGTGACAACAGAAAGATCTTATTTCCCTCTGTTAAAAACAGATGACACAAAGTCTTCTGTATGGGTCTACTCCTAAAGTCTGAAAATGTTGCTATTGTAGATTGTATCCATTATCCGCAAAGGAATGTTGGGTTGGTTTTTTTTTCCAGGTACTCTGGTTTTCACCCTCATCTGACTAACAATCAGCTCAATATAAATGTAATAATCTTGAAAGCGCAGGGCCGTAAAACTAAAACAGTAATAATAAAAAAAAATAATTCAAGTTTACTGAAGTGGGGATTTCACAAGAGGTATATTATCATCCCTATGTACAGCAGTGACTGTGTAATTAATCTTCCATCCTGCCCCTTTTTGTGTTTCATGCTTTTAGTCAGCCTGTACATGCTGTGTCCAATAAATACAAACTTTAAAACCATTGTTGTGTCTCATTTTACCTCCATATATACTACTTTTAACCCTTGTCCACATCCCGCAATCAAATTATTTGATATAATATTTTCATTCAATTTACAAACTAAATGACAAACAGTGTAGATCCTGATCAGATGGCTTTTTCAGAAGCCATCTGATCTGGATCTACACTGTTTGCAAAGCTTCAGCAGGGTGAGGGTAAAGTGAAAAAGATCTTTTACCCTTTCACCCCTCCGTTTCTGAAGTAGATTCATCCAGCTTTTTAAGGGGGACACATCCATTCTTGTAAAGAATTGTGAATGGTTGGTGTGTTGAGTCAACAATCATAAATTGGATGGGAAATGGTGTTGTCCTGATGAGATGGCTCATTATGAACTATCTCATCAGGATTTACACTGTTTAAATAGATATATGTACCAGTCTAAGGAGTGGAAAGGTTAATAATCTGGGCCCATCGTTTAAAGTTAACCAAGCTGTTATGCTATGTTCCCACTATCACGATTCGCGCCACGATTGCAATCGTGGCGCGAATCGTGGACTAATCGTGATGATCCTATCAGATCTTATCAGATCTTGAGGTCAGTCGTGGCAATCGGGTTAATCGTAGAAAATTTTTGAACGGTTCAAAAATTTTCCACGATCAACACTATCAGTTGTCAAATCGGGATCAACGTATCACATCGTATTGCATCGTAACAAAGCGCGACAGATCGCATCTAATCGTGCTCCTAAATCGTGGTGATCGGTGTCGATCTTGGACAAGACAAACACCGCGTTCTGTTGAGATGTGTTGCGATCTCCGACGAGATGTCACGATTAGTTACGATCTGTCGGGTTCCATTGCTCAAGACCTGTCCCGAATGATTCGGGATCAGATGCGAGTTGATAAGAGAAGATACGAGTAAATGCAAGTAGATACGAATAGTTACGTTTTTACACGAACGTTCACGATCTGTTACGAGTTCTCGTGCCCATTTGTATAACGGACAAGATTTAATGCGACTCATTCAGCGATCTGCTCTTCAAGAGGGTACATCTAGGTACAGGCCTTTGCTAGTATTTTAGAGCCTTTGAAAGATGCCACCCAAGGGTACTAGATGCAGGAAGGGAAAAGGAAAGGCTGTCCCTTTCCAGGAGCCTGAACCTTTCCAGACAGAAAAAATGCCACATTGTCATCATCCGCAACTCCTGCCATCAGCAATGCTTGAGGGTTAGTGTTTATGCTGTAAAAGTTCGAGAAACAATGAAGTCCATGGTCAGTCTGGCTGTATATATTATGGTCGGGGTCCAGTCGTAGCTCAAATCGTGATCGCCCTTGATCATGATCGTGAAAACATCGAGACGACAGTCGTATGCTATCGTAATGGAGCGCATCGGTTCTTGATAAGCGTATAAGACCGTACCTGCACGTATCAGATCGTCCCTATTCGTGATGATCGTTCCAGATCGTGACCAAGTCGTAGACTCAATCGCAACAATCCTATCGGTACGTATTTGATGTATCTGAACGGGAGAACAGACCGTGGCTGATCGTGACACCTGAATTGACAAATCGTGATTGGATCGCATCTGAGCGTAACAAATCGTACCAAAACGTATCGACACTTATCACCTCGTATACAAACCTGAAATTTCAGAGAAGATTCCACGACCAGCTACGAATGGCTAATCGTGGCGTTCGTAACGGATCGCACGACAGTGGGAACCTAGCATTAGCTAACGCTACATTTAATCCTTATGTAATTTATGTGGGGAAACCCCTAAATGGGACACTGGCAGACAGTGCAGATCAGATTCAGATGCCGCAGAATGCGTCATCTGATATTCTGCGGCATCTGATCTTGACCTTCAGTGTTTGCAAAATTGAAATTTCTAAAAATTAAATTGGTGTGATACCCTTTTACACCCACGTCTAACAATCAACCAAACCTACAGCCTCTGCAGCAGATTGACATGGCATTGATCAGACAGATCTTCAATGTCAAGCCACAGGATACTGTCACTATCCGGTCCAGTGAGCTACTTGCAAGGCTTGGCATTGAGGACCAGGACCTCATCCTGAAAGAGAGAAGGCTCCGCTGGTATGGACATGTGGAATGCTCCAACGGTGCAGTCAAGACTGCCTGTGACATGCAGGTAGTTGGAAGGCGTGGGTGTTACATGTGGGTTTATGGCGTCCCGCAAACCCCCATGCTGACAAGACAACCGAGCATGATCTCTGACAGGTGTACGGGCAGCTGTGGGGTAAGGCACAAGAAAGATATCAAACAAATGACATGAATTATTTACAGCATCTATATACAACAATACTAACACAAAACATCACAATTAGTTGCTTCTGTAGCCCACTCACGACTTCCGCCCCGAAGGCAAAACAATGTTCTGTGCTCGGAACTGGTGACGTGAATGCCTACAGAAGCAAACAACAAAAACAACAAAATAATAAAAGAAACAACACAAGACGCGACTGGCCAGATTATAACTTAGGGTGAACCCCCCTCTCGCGCACTAGTGTGAACTAGTCGACTTTAATGTCGACCACAGGTTGATATGTATCCTTTATCGATCAACGAACTTGGAAGTCCCCGTAACTTCGTTTGCATCGCCTGCAGGTTACGACCTGTTTAGAATGGTCTCAGGTTGACCTGTTTATTTTTGCTACGACGTCTGTTATTGGGTTTGTCCGCCCTTGCTGGACTCTAACCGACAGCGTCGTACCAGTACCTGCTGCTATCTTGCAGGGAGCAGCAGGTCACCACACATTGTTGTGCCTGCAAATAACGATAATTGGACTAAGATGCAATTCACAAAACATACATGCTATATCATGATCCCCCTCCTGGAGAAGTAAGAATATGCTCATGCATATACCGTTATTGCGCATGCCCCGACCAGACACACAGGCTGATTAGTGCATGCGACAAATAACTGCACAGCAGAACTCGACTGCATCAAATTATCAGCACCCCAGCGCTTGACACAAGAATACACAAAGTCTATGTTTCCTTACTGAGCACTACAGAAATCAATTAATGCTCACTACTACTGAGCATAATACTCATCAAATTTGTGCTCACCACATTAGCACAAGTAAGAGGCAATTGAACAGACCACGCCTTTGCGCTACCTGGTCAGTCGCCAATTACAGGAAACACAACAAACTCTATTTCATATCCATCTCCGCGACAAGGCTCACAAATGTAGCTTTTCACTACATTACATTAACAACAGATAGAAACTACAAACAGAAAGATTTTCATCTATTCTCCACAACATTTGTTAGTGTCTCATAAGGGCCAACACTGTTTGCTGTAAATTCTCTCTGTACCGTCCTCGCGATGCTGATGACGCAGCTGACATCATCCACGCCACTCAGGCCGTTATGACGTGTGGCGACCAAATACGCTCACTTATCATCATCACATTCTTTATATGTACATACATGCACAAACCGAGTTCTCAAGACAAAAACGGCATCATTACAAAATGAACTCGTAATTCTTCTTGAACAAAATTATTTCTACTCAACATGAACACGCTTGTTAAATCAAATTCATCACGGTTCATCATCACGGATAACCCGACAGGCTCTTGTAAGAGTTTGCCCTGATGAAGATATGGTTAAACCCGTCTTAATTTTACTTCCCCTCTACACCTAATATCATAATAGAGACGGGACCACGGTTTTCTAATCACAGCTAGTCAAAAGTCATGGATCAAACAAGTGACCCGGCGTTTATTAAATATATTCTACAAAAGGGGTCTAAAAGCCTAAATGAATCTAGAATGAGCGGGTGTCCAAACTTTATGTCTCACCAACATCTAGGGTCAGAATGAGACAGGACCTCGCTTAAAAAGACTCATTCTACTTCTGGGGAAGCCTGTGATCGATCCTGCGACCTCTAGCTGGCAAAGCTAGTAGCCTAATCACTACACCACAGAGGCTTCAAAAGTGAATTCAGAATAGGCTTCAGAAAGTTGGGGTATACTAGAAGTATACCCCTCCAAAACCTACAAGCATGTTCATACAACAATAATACTAAACGTAGATTTAACATACCTTTCAATATACTTTCACTGTCCCGTCACAATGTTGTGCGAATTTGTTACAACTTGACCTGCTGCTGAATAGTGTTCGCTTTTCAGGGTTTTTATATCTATGAATAATACCGGAAAATCATGCATACTCATATTAGCTCGCTAAAATCGTGGCGAGGTGAAGATACCGTCCACAATTAAAGCCAGATAGCAAAAATCGAGTAGATAATGGATTTGCGTTCAAATAGTATATTTCCCATAGGAAAAAAATGATGAAACGACCCTATAAATCAATGGCATGACTCCTGTCAAAAGAACACCCACACAACACGTGAGGGGAATGAAAATCATATATGGCACAATTTGGCGGTTGGCGATTTTTAGGCAAATTTTATAGAACTCGGCCTTATAGCGGCCCCCTGTATTGTAAAAACAGATCTCCACAAACCACTCATGCATACATCGTATGCAGCACATTTTGCCTACCATATTTCACCTAAAATATTTCACTCCCACCGCCTTACCATATACCTACTTAAATAATTTAGATGTGCATAAGCACCAGAGAGGTTTCCTATTCCATCTCATAACAGTTGGCCCGGGAGGCCCAAGATGACCTTGAAGTAGCTGACAAACCTGGAGATCTGGTGCGATATCTGTCATGCATGCAGCAAGACAGACACCTGGATGGGGGCCCTTTATGTGGATATTGCCCCCCTGTACCTGAATGTTAATCAAAACTCTGATGATGATGACCACTTAATTTTGAAATGGATCCCTGCTTTACAATAAGGTGGAAGAATCCATTATGTACAAAAAGGGTTAAATTTCAACCATTTAGTACAGAAAATATTTTGCTGAAAAAAATGTGAGCAGCTTAATTCAAAAGATGCTCAGGTTTTTTTTATTCAGCAAATACTTTTAGCAATATACAGCTGTACCAGACATTGACCTCACTAGAACAGTTAACCCTTATCTTGCTGAACATTCATTTAAGCCACACCCATTTCTGTCTATCAACTTATCAAATTACTTGATGTAATTTATTGCTACAAACTCATAAACTGAATGCTAAACATTGTATATCCTGATCAGATGGCTTCTTCAAAAGCCATCTGATCTGGATCTACACTGTTTGCAAAGATAGAAGTTGTTGTGAACAGCAAGATAAAGGTTAACATTTGACATTTAACAAGTTCATTAAACTAACAAGGCTTTAAACAGCCAGGCCCAGTGAGTGAGTGAGTTTTAGTTTTACGTCCCACCAACAGCTAAGGTCATACGGAGACGGGACCTCGGTTTAAAGACTCATCCGAAAGTCTGGAGCAGCCCGGGATCAGATCCTGCGATCCCTGGTTTACAAGGCGAGTAGCATAACCACTGCATCACGGAGGCTTCTTAGCCAGGCCCAGTAGATGCTCAACTCTGAATGGGTAAAATTATTAGCCCCAGCATGAGAAAACCTGTCTTTTGTGTTTACAACCAGAAAGGACACAAACTAGTCTGGGGCCCCCGCCCATCGGGGCTTGAAGAAATAGATTTGGGTGCATGGTGCTTCCAAGCAGAGCTGAAACCGATTGCATATGAGTACTGGTAAACGGCTTAGAAGGTCAAAGCCTGCCCAGGCAAAGTGGTGCAAGTTGGACCGTCCCTGCATATAAACCCTAGCAGTAGAGCCAGAGATGTCATTTCATCTCCGTGTCAGGTAGAAGTCTCACAAAATTGGGAGCAACATCTCCAAAATGACCTAGTGCTGTGAGCAGCTTTTGCAAATGCAGAAACTACTCATATTTTCACAGCAAATATTCACATATGGCAACATATTTGCTATATATGATCAAAGTTTTAAAAGTATGTTAACTAACAACATTGTCAGTTTTGAAAAACTGGACCATGGACCCAGATATGCTTAAGGTTCCCTGGAAATATAAAACAAGAAATCAATGGTTCCTTTCACATTTAATCAGTAATTCTGAACGAAAGTTTTCTTAAATTAACACTGATTAGACAGACAGAAAACATACAGCTTTAGTTGAACTTCAAGAGCTTGAACACATTTCAGACTATGGAAATCTGTTTCATTATGATGACAATCCAGTATAACAAAGAACCTTCTTTCATATCCCCAGACAGTATTGTTCTATAAAAAGTTTTGGTATTTTCCTTATTTATACTACACAGGTTGGGGATGCTCATTAGAACCAAACTGCCTCAATGAGGCAGTTCTAAGGATAACCAACAACCTATGTCTTGAAACAGAAATAAGAAAAATACACCTAAACCTCTTTATAACTGGCCCCCACCCATCGGGGCTTGAAGAAATAGATCAGCTGCATGATGCTTCCACACATAGATGAAACTGACTGCACACAATCTAAGGCAAAGTGGCATGAGTCGGACTGTCCACGCTTATAAACCATATTGGTTTCATTGGACAACAAGGCTTGAGATGTCATTTCTTCTCAAAGTTGGGTAAAAGTCCCACAAAATTGAAAGCAACGTCTCCAAAATAACCTATACAATGTTGACAGGGATGTTAAACCACAAATCAAACAAACAAACAAACAAATAAAACCTCTTTATAAGACTGTTCATTATATTGGGTTTTGGATGTAACATGGTTTAATGGTGGATCCCAAAAATGTACAGATTATAAAGAAAAATAGCCATCGGAAGAGATGGCAAATCCCCCGACCCAAAGCCAATATGGCCTTCAGAAGATTGTTCACCAATAGAAAGTGCACCAGAATTAAACTAGCAATATATCACAAAAGTATTGCAGTTATGGCCATCACAAGATTATACTTCAGGAGAGATAACTAAAAAACCAGGGTACTCAGAACTGTGGTTCTTGCGCATGACATGCCTGCTTAAGCTCGTGCATTTCTGTACAAAGTATCATCAATATGTCTCAAAGGGTGTTGGAGATCACAAGCTGGTCATACTGTTATATTGGAAAGGTAGATAACTCAAATGTTTATCATAGCACCCAGAATTGTGGTTCTTAGGCATGAAGCGCCGTCCCAACCTTGTATACAATTGTGCCAAGTACCAGCAATATATCTCAAAGGGTATTGGAGTTATGGCCATCAAAAGGTTATATTGTCAGGGGAGATAATTAAAAAACCAGGGCACCCAGAGTTGTGGTTCTTGCATGTGACACACCTGCTTAACCTCATGTACAACTGTACCAAGTACCAACAATATATCTCAAAGAGTGGACAGGCCTCCATGGCCTAGTGGATAAGAGCGCTGACTCTTAGCCATTAGGTCTCTCACCGCCGTAGGTTCTAGCCTCGCTCGGGCCACGTGTGAGACGCCAAGTTCTGCAACGGAAGGTCAGGTGGTTTTTCTCCGGGTACTCCGGTTTTCGCCCACCTCTGATTAACGATCGGCTCGATATGAGTGAAATAATCTTGAAAGGGCCGTAAAACCTAAACCAGAAAAAAAAAAAACAAGAGGGCCATGATGGCCCTGGATCGCTCACCTGATCCATAGAGTAACAAGTCGGACCCCGGGGAGGGCCATTATTGACCCCAGGGCTATAATGTGCATAATGCTGAAGAAGGTCTTCAAAGGTGAAGCTTCATACCAAATATCAACAAAAGCTATAATTTGAACAATCTTGGCAAAGGTCCACTAGATGAAGCTACACACCAAATATCAAAGACCTGGGCATTGTGGTCTCAGAGAAAAAGATTTTTTTAGAGATATTCCCTATATAAGCCTATGTAAAACCAAATGGCTCCGGCATCGGGTCAATTTTGGCCTCAGGGCTATAATTTAAACAATCTTGATAGAGGTCCGCTGGATTAAAGCTTCACACCAAATATCAAAGACCTGGGTCTTGCTGTTTCAGAGAAGATTTTCAAAGATTATCTCTACATAAGTTTATGTAAAACCAAAGGGCTCCGGGGCGGGGGCATTTGTGGCCCATGGGCTATACTTTGAACCATCTTGGTATAGGTCCACTAGATGAAACTCCATACCAAATATCAAAGACATGGGCCTTGCAGTTTTAGAGAAGAAGATTTTTAAAGACTTCCCTATTAAGTCTATGTAAAACAAAACGGTCTCGGGGTGGGGGCATTTTAGGCCCCAAGGCTATAATTTGAACAAACTTGATAGAGGTCCACTAGATGAAATTTCACACCAAATATCAAAGACCTAGGCCTTGTGGTTTCACAATGAAAGACTTTTAAAGATTTTCCCTGTATAAGTCTATGTAAAACCAAAGTGCCCCCAAGGCGGGGGTATTTTTGGTGTCAGGGCTATAATTTGAACAATCTTGGTCGAGGTCCACTAGATGAAGCTTCATACCAAATATCAAAGACCTAGGCCTTGTGGTTTCAGAGAAGAAGATTTTTAAAGATTTTCCCTATATAAGTCTATGTAAAACCAAAGGACCCCGAGGCGAGGCATTTTTGGTCTCAAGGCTATAATTTGAACAATCTTGGTAGAGGTCCACTAGATGAGGCTTCATACCAAATATCAAAGACCTAGGCCTTGTGGTTTCAGAGAAGATTTTTCAAGATTTTCCCTATATAAGTATATGTAAACCGAAGGGCTCCTGAGTGGGGGTATTTTTGGCCCCAGAGCTATAATTTGAACAATCTTCGTAAAGGTATACAAGATGAAGCTTGATACCAAATATCAAATACCTGGGCCTTGTGGTTACAGAGAAGAAGATTTTTAAAGATTTTCCCTATATAAGCCCATGTAAAACCAAAGGGCCCCGGGGTGGGGTCATTTTTGGCCCCAGCACTATAATTTGAACAATCTTGGTAGGGGTCCACTAGATGAAGCTTCATATAAAATAGCAAAGACCTGGGCCTTGCAGTTTCAGAGAAGAAGATTTTTAAAGATTTTCCCTATATAAGCCCATGTAAAACCAAAGGGCCCCTGGGCGGGGGCATTTTTGGCCCCAGCACTACAATTTGAACAATCTTGGTAGGGGTCCACTAGATGAAGCTTCATACCAAATAGCAAAGACCTGGGCCTTGTGGTTTCAGAGAAGAAGACTTTTAAAGATTATCCCTATACAAGCCCATGTAAAAACAAAGGGCCCCGGGGCGGGGGCATTTTTGGCCACAGCACTATAATTTGAACTATGTTGGTAGGGGTCCACTGGATGAAGCTTCATACCAAATAGCATAGACCTGGGCTTTGCAGTTTCAGAGAAGAAGATTTTTAAAAATTTTCCCTACATAAGCCCATGTAAAACCAAAGGGCCCCGGGGCGGGGGCATTTTTGGCCCCAGCACTATAATTTGAAAAATCTTGGTAGGGGTCCACTAGATGAAGCTTCATACCAAATAGCAAAGACCTGGGCCTTGCAGTTTCAGAGAAGAAGATTTTTAAAGATTTTCCCTATATAAGCCCATGTAAAACCAAAGGGCCCTGGGGTGGGGTCATTTTTGGCCCCAGCACTATAATTTGAACAATCTTGGTAGGGGTCCACTAGATGAAGCTTCATACCAAATAGCAAAGACCTGGGCCTTGCAGTTTCAGAGAAGAAGATTTTTAAAGATTTTCCCTATATAAGCCCATGTAAAACCAAAGGGCCCCTGGGCAGGGGCATTTTTGGCCCCAGCACTATAATTTGAACAATCTTGGCAGGGGTCCACTAGATGAAGCTTCATACCAAATATCAAAGTCCTGGGCCTTGTGGTTTCAGAGAAGAAGACTTTTAAAGATTTTCCCTATACAAGCCCATGTAAAAACAAAGGGCCCCGGGGCGGGGGCATTTTTGGCCCCAGCACTATAATTTAAACAATGTTGGTAGGGGTCCACTGGATGAAGCTTCATACCAAATAGCATAGACCTGGGCCTTGCAGTTTCAGAGAAGAAGATTTTTAAAGATTTTCCCTACATAAGCCCATGTAAAACCAAAGGGCCCCGGGGCAGGGGCATTTTTGGTCCCAGCACTATAATTTGAACAATCTTGGTAGGGGTCCACTAGATGAAGCTTCATATAAAATAGCAAAGACCTGGGCCTTGCAGTTTCAGAGAAGAAGATTTTCAAAGATTTTCCCTATATAAGCCCATGTAAAACCAAAGGGCCCAGGGGCGGGGGCATTTTTGGCCCCAGCACTATAATTTGAACAATCGTGGTAGAGGTCCACTAGATGAAGCTTCATACCAAAAATCAAAGACCTGAGTCTTGTGGTTTCAGAGAAGAAGATTTTTTAAGTTTTTGGTAAAAAAAATCTATTTTTGGCTCCTGTGACCTATATGTGCAACGGAGCGGAACCATTTGAACAACTTTGAAAGGGGACCACCTAAGGATCATTCCTGTGAAGTTTGGTCAAAATCCGATCAGTGGTTTAGGAGAAGATGTCGTTTGAAGAAATTGTTTACGCACGGATGACAGACAAAAAGTGATCCTAATATAAATCACAAGAGGGCCATGATGGCCCTGGATCGCTCACCTGATCCATAGGGTATCAAGTGGGCCCCTGGGAGAGCCATTATTGGCCCAGGCTATAATATGAAATCGGGCCAAAGGGCTAGGAGGAGATGTTGCTTAAAGGTATTTCTATTTTTAGCTCTGGTGGCCATTTTGTTCAGCGGAGCAGAACCATTTTATCAATTTTGGTAGAGGGTCATCCAAGAAACATTTCAGTGAAATTATTTTGAAATCGGGCCAAAGGGCTAGGAGGAGATGTCGTTTAAAGGTTTTTCTATTTTTAGCTCTGGTGGCCATTTTGTTCAGCGGAGCGGAACCATTTTAGCAATTTCTGTAAAGGGTCATCCAAGGAACATTTCAGTGAAATAATTTTGAAATCAGGCCAAAGGGCTAGGAGGAGATGTCGTTTAAAGGTTTTTCTATTTCTAGCTCTGGCGGCCATTTTTTTCAGCGGAGTGGAACCATTTTAGCAATTTTGGTAGAGGGTCATCCAAGGAACATTTCTGTGAAATTATTTTGAAATCAGACCAAAGGGCTAGGAGGAGATGTCGTTTAAAGGTTTTTCTATTTTTAGCTCTTGCGGCCATTTTGTTCAGCGGAGCGGAACCATTTTAGCAATTTCGGTAGAGGGTCATCCAAGAAACATTTCAGTGAAATTATGTTGAAATCTGGCCAAAGGGCTAGGAGGAGATGTCGTTTAAAGGTTTTTCTATTTTTAGCTCTGACGCCATTTTGTTCAGCGGAGAGAAACCATTTTAGCAATTTCGGTAGAGGGTCATCCAAGGAACATTTCTGTGAAATTATTTTGAAATCGGGCCAAAGGGCTAGGAGGGGATGTCGTTTAAAGGTTTTTCTATTTTTAGCTCTGGCGGCCATTTTGTTCAGCGGTGCGGAACCATTTTAGCAATTTCGGTAGAGGGTCATCCAAGGAACATTTCTGTGAAATTATTTTGAAATCGGGCCAAAGGGCTAGGAGGAGATGTCGTTTAAAGGTTTTTCTATTTTTAGCTCTGGCGGCCATTTTGTTCAGCGGAGCGGAACCATTTTAGCAATTTTGGTGGAGGGTCATCCAAGGAACATTTCTGTGAAATTATTTTGAAATCGGGCCAAAGGGCTAGGAGATGATGTCGTTTAAAGGTTTTTCTATTTTTAGCTCTGGCGGCCATTTTGTTCTGCAGAGGGGAACCATTTTAGCAATTTTGGTAGAGGGTCATCCAAGGAACATTTCAGTGAAATTATTTTGAAATCGGACCAAAGGGCTAGGAGGAGATGTCGTTTAAAGGTTTTTCTATTTTTAGCTCTGGCGGCCATTTTTTTCAGCGGAGTGGAACCATTTTAGCAATTTTGGTAGAGGGTCATCCAAGGAACATTTCTGTGAAATTATTTTGAAATCAGACCAAAGGGCTAGGAGGAGATGTCGTTTAAAGGTTTTTCTATTTTTAGCTCTTGCGGCCATTTTGTTCAGCGGAGCGGAACCATTTTAGCAATTTCGGTAGAGGGTCATCCAAGAAACATTTCAGTGAAATTATGTTGAAATCTGGCCAAAGGGCTAGGAGGAGATGTCGTTTAAAGGTTTTTCTATTTTTAGCTCTGACGCCATTTTGTTCAGCGGAGAGAAACCATTTTAGCAATTTCGGTAGAGGGTCATCCAAGGAACATTTCTGTGAAATTATTTTGAAATCGGGCCAAAGGGCTAGGAGGGGATGTCGTTTAAAGGTTTTTCTATTTTTAGCTCTGGCGGCCATTTTGTTCAGCGGTGCGGAACCATTTTAGCAATTTCTGTAGAGGGTCATCCAAGGAACATTTCTGTGAAATTATTTTGAAATCGGGCCAAAGGGCTAGGAGGAGATGTCGTTTAAAGGTTTTTCTATTTTTTGCTCTGGCGGCCATTTTGTTCAGCGGAGCGGAACCATTTTAGCAATTTTGGTAGAGGGTCATCCAAGGAACATTTCTGTGAAATTATTTTGAAATCGGGCCAAAGGGCTAGGAGATGATGTCGTTTAAAGGTTTTTCTATTTTTAGCTCTGGCAGCCATTTTGTTCTGCAGAGGGGAACCATTTTAGCAATTTTGGTAGAGGGTCATCCAAGGAACATTTCAGTGAAATTATTTTGAAATCGGACCAAAGGGCTAGGAGGAGATGTGGTTTAAAGGTTTTTCTATTTTTAGCTCTGGCGGCCATTTTTTTCAGCGGAGTGGAACCATTTTAGCAATTTTGGTAGAGGGTCATCCAAGGAACATTTCTGTGAAATTATTTTGAAATCAGACCAAAGGGCTAGGAGGAGATGTCGTTTAAAGGTTTTTCTATTTTTAGCTCTTGCGGCCATTTTGTTCAGCGGAGCGGAACCATTTTAGCAATTTCGGTAGAGGGTCATCCAAGAAACATTTCAGTGAAATTATGTTGAAATCGGGCCAAAGGGCTAGGAGGAGATGTCGTTTAAAGGTTTTTCTATTTTTAGCTCTGACGCCATTTTGTTCAGCGGAGAGAAACCATTTTAGCAATTTCGGTAGAGGGTCATCCAAGGAACATTTCTGTGAAATTATTTTGAAATCGGGCCAAAGGGCTAGGAGGGGATGTCGTTTAAAGGTTTTTCTATTTTTAGCTCTGGCGGCCATTTTGTTCTGCGGAGCGGAACCATTTTAGCAATTTTAGTAGAAGGTCACCCAAGGAACATTTCTGTGAAATTATTTTGAAATCGGGCCAAAGGGCTAGGAGGAGATGTCGTTTAAAGGTTTTTCTATTTTTAGCTCTGGCGGCCATTTTGTTCAGCGGAGCGGAACCATTTTAGCAATTTTGGTAGAGGGTCATCCAAGGAACATTTCTGTGAAATTATTTTGAAATCGGGCCAAAGGGCTAGGAGGAGATGTCGTTTAAAGGTTTTTCTATTTTTAGCTCTGGCGGCCATTTTGTTCTGCGGAGCGGAACCATTTTAGCAATTTTAGTAGAGGGTCACCCAAGGAACATTTCTATGAAAGTATTTTGAAATCCATTCACTGGTTTAGGAGGAGATGTCATTTAAGTGAATTGTTGACGACGCACGACGCACACCGCACGACGCACAACGGACGCCGGACAAAAGGCGATCACAATAGCTCACCTTGAGCACTTCGTGCTCAGGTGAGCTAAAAAATCTCAAAGAGTATTGGAGATGTGGCAATCACAAGGTAGTGATTCTATATTATTGGAAGGGGAGATAACTCAAAACCCATGGCACCCAGAGTTGTGTTCTTATACATGACACACCGTCTCCGCGTTGTGAACAACTGTGCCAGGTATGATCAATATATCTTAAAGGGTACCGGAGTTATGGCCATCACAAGGTAGTCATTCTATTTTATTGGAAGGGGAGATAACTCAAAAACCATGGCACCCAGAGTTGTGGTTCTTGTGCATGACACACCCTCTCGGCCTTGTGAACAACTGTGCCAGGTATCATCAATGTATCTTAAAGGGTATTGGAGTTATGGCCATCACAAGGTAGTCACTCTATTTTATTGGAAGGGGAGATAACTAAAAAACCATGGAAGCCAGAGTTGTGGTTCTTGTGCATGACACACCGTCTCGGCCTTGTGAACAACTGTGCCAGGCATCATCAATATATCTTAAAGAGTATTGGAGTTATGGCCATCACAAGGTAGTCACTCTATTTTATTGGAAGGGGAGATAACTCAAAAACCATGGCAGCCAGAGTTGTGGTTCTTGTGCATGACACGCTGTCTCAGCCTTGTGAACAACTGTGCCAGGTACCATCAATATATCTCAAAGGGTATTGGAGTTATGGCCATCACAAAGTAGTCATTCTATTTTATTAAAAGGGGAGATAACTAAAAAAGTATGGCATCCAGAGTTCTGGTTCTTGCGCATGACACGCCGTCTCAGCCTTGTGAACAATTGTGCCAAGAACTATCGATGAATCTCAAAGGGTATAGGAGTTATGGCCATCACAAGGTTGCGTCTACGGACGGACGGACGGACGGACGGACAGACGGACGGACGCCAGGCTGATCGCTATATCCCCCGAACCTATTCGGTCGGGGGATAAAAATGACAAAAATTGTCATTTTTCTATATAATCGATACATTTTTGATCGGATATAACACAGTTGTTTTAAAGAAAAGAATTTCTGCTTGGACCCGAACAATAGAGTTATGAAGAGGTTGTGGTGTACCTAGTCCGCTAGACTTTGAATTATCCAGATTCTACAATAGGGATCACCCATGTGATTTCATGCATCAACATTTGTCCCGTTCGTTGGAAAATATTTGAACACGAGACCTAGTGTTCAAATAGCTTCCAACGGACCCGACAAATGTTGAAGCAATGAAAAAACCATGAATGATCATAATTCTTGCATAAATTACAATTCCAACAGCAAATTGTGACAGAAATGCCCCATAACTCCATGTAATCTCTTCAAAGTTGACCGTAAAACCAACATGGCGGCTAGTTCAGAATGCTGTTAACACTAACAACAGTTGCACAATGACCTTCTGATGTCATCATAAAATTTTAAAATGCTATGTTCAGGGCGACAATGTTACATCCTTCAACGTAAAGAAAGCAAGGCCCAACTTGTCATATCTCAAGTTCAAACCCCAAGTTCAAACAGCATGTGAATTTCATGATTTGAACATCGGTTTTGTTGTTTAACCCTTTATGTACCAAATGGAATCTTCCTCCTCATATATAGTAGTCCATATCAAACTTAAGGGGTGTCAGGTTATGTTTTCTTCCCAATTTATTTGAAAAATGGCTAAACTTTTTGCAAACAGTGTAGACCCTGATCAGATGCCACATTCTGTGGCATCTGATCTGGGCTTGCACTGTTTGCCAATTACCCATTTTGGGGTTTCTAGTACAAAAAGGGTTCAATGCAGCTTCTCGCCCATTCAAGAATAGCTCCCAACAGCTATGTTCGTATGTTGTTATGCAAGAATCATAATGTGGTTTAGGAACTCTGTGGTTTATCATTTTTGTCAGATTTTTCATAAAAAGTTTATATGGAATAAATGCAAGCCAGCTGTTTGAGGCTACTGATGACATTAGTTAACATAATTGTAAAAACTAGAGCTGTCAGTGAAACTGACTAGGGCCCCGGCAGCGCTATTAGAGGAGTAGGAAAATTTGTGGACGGACAGACAGACAGACAGATGGACAGACAGAGTGATTACTATAGGGCACCCACACTTTCAGTGCGGGGCCCTAATTACACCATTAACCATTTAACCTGCTGAATATTTATATATGCCACACCCACTACCGATTATCAACCAATCAGATTACTTGATGCAAATTATTGCAACAAATTCACAATCTGAATGGCAAACAATGTAGATCCTGATCAGATGGCTTCATCAGAAGCCATCTGATCTGGATCTTCATTGTTTGGAAAATAAGGCATAGCCGGGCTCAGCAGGACAAGGGTTAAATAAGGCAAATACACGAACATTTTGATGAAAAAAAAAATGTGAGCAGCTTTTGCACTGTGCTCTTTTTCAGCAAAAATATAGGTGTTATAAGATGCTGTGCTTGCTAGAACTTTTAAGGGGAATGGATACACCTTCAGGGAAGGCAACTCCTGCAAAAGTATTTTTGTCTCCCTTGTTAACAGGGGTCAACTCTTAAAGGAAAGAATTTGCTCCTGAGGAGCAAATTCTTTCCTATAAGAGTAGAGCCCTTTTTCAGCAGGACTGAGCCTTCAGGGGAGGCAACTCTTGCAAAAGTGTTAACTATTTTTGTCTCCCATGTTAACAGGGGTCAACTCTGAAAGGAAAGAATTTGCTCCTCAGGAGCAAATTCTTTCCTTTAAGAGTAGACCCCTTTTTCAGCAGGACTGAGCCTTCAGGGGAGGCAATTCTTGCAAAAGTATTTTTGTCTCCCATGTCAATAGGCGTCAACTCTTAAAGGAAAGAATTTGCTCCTGAGTAGACCCCTTTTTCAGCAGGATTGAGCCTATAGAAAAGCAAAAAGGAAGGCCTGACCATTGTCTTCCTTTGAAAAATGGTGGAAAAATGTGCCAGGTGTTCCCATTCCCCTTAAGGTTTTTGATCACTAATTAATGGCACAGCAAAAACAACTGGGCACAGAGTGTTTTCGGTTTGAAGTTCTATGGCCCAGTCAACACTATTTCAGGTCATGTCCAGTCAGTCAATTTAAAAATCACACTTCTTAGCAAGCTTATAAAGAAGCAGTTAACCATTCTAGTGCACATCCTTTCAACAACTGCCCTTCTTGAATCAGCAAAAGGGACAGAATGACTGTAGAAAATATTTCATGACCAATCTCCACAACATTATGTCGCCAACCCGGTAGGGATCAAGCCTGTGACCTCCTGATCACCAGTCTGTTGCCCAGCTGACTAAAGGACCCAAAATAGTAAAATTGTATTTATCTGGAACTTTAATAAATCCAATAACCATTTAAAGAGAATCTTTAATAATAATACAATATTTATCAAATAAGTTAAATATTTTCCATCTTTAGCAAACCTTAGTGAGCAAAAGACTGAATTGAATGAAAAAGTTTAAAGAATATCATATCATAAAATATCATCTGACAGGAATACGACTGTAAGTTTCTTTTCCTCACGTGGCCCCAAAACATTACGATACATCCGTGAGGCACAGTGCATTTTTTCTTACCTCAAAAACGGATATTTTTCTGATGAAAATTTGTAATACTTTTCTTATTTTCACTCCAAACAATGAGGCGGTTCTAACGAGTACCCACAACCTACCGTATTCGGGTGTGTATTACTCGCATTTGCGTACTACCCGCACCCCCCTTTTTTGCCAAAATCTGGGGGAAAACTGTTAATCTGTTGTATTACCCGCATGGAACATTTGCTGAAATTTTGGTGGATGCGTGAGAAAAAGTAAGAATTTGACCAGTTTTTGTAACACACAACGGAACGCGCGATCGTCTTCAAAAGGCGGGAAAATGCACATGCGTGCGAGTATCACCAGAAAGCATTGTATTTTGCACTAAAATGTTGAAAAAACTTTACCTGTTCACCATTGTAATTTATTTATTAACCCACATATGCCCGCGGCCCTTTTTTGGGACATCGGCAAACAGTGCAGTCCAAGATCAGACACCTCAGAAAGGCGCCGCAGACGTCTCTTTTTTGGGACATCGGCAAACAGTGCAGTCCCAGATCAGACACATCAGAAAGACGCCGCAGACGTCTGATTTGGATTTACACTGTTTGATGATTTATAACGGTTCAATTATGACACTATTGTTAATCCCTGTCATATAATTGCCACCCTGCGGTGCGTGTCGATAAGGTGTGAAAATATGGTCAAGTTATGTCTCTAATTTGCATTTATTCCCCAATCATAAAATTTAATCTGCAATCAATGTGAAAATTATTTAATTGCTCCTAAGACGAGTTGCTACGACTACTCTACTATCTCGTAAATGGTTATGTTTTGGCGCCAAATAGCAGACGCTTGGCGAGAAAAGTTGAACACTTTAATTTGTGTAAACACATCTGTATGCTGTTGTTGGTATTGACACAGAGCTTTCGGAAAACGCTGTTTTCCACAACAGTTTTGCTATCGAGAATATTTTTACCGTTTCCAAACAATTTTTTTATGAGAGAGATATCCCCATTAAGATAAAACAATAGACACGTGTGGGGTTGCTGGGGTCCTATGACGTCATTTACCCATCGCATGCAGAAAAAAAAAACTAGCGGTGGTTTGTGGGCGGCCGTTTTGATGCTGGAAAACTTTGATGTTCGCATTGAACTTGCTTGTTTCTTTCGTTTAAAATCAGAGTTTTAGGAATAATACTCACAAAATCGGGCTTGCTAGTAATGGAGATTGTTATATTACTCATGTGTAAGTAAAATTGAGTGGACAATTAAACGTTTTTTATGTCGGGAATCGTAAAAGGATAGAGCATAACACGAGATGCATCGTATTTTTAGCTGACAAAAGTAAAAATAAAATGGTCCAAAAATAATTCGGGCGGATTACCCGCACCCTGAACTTGGGCCTGTAATTTGAGGGAAAAAAACTGCGGGTAATACACACCCGAATACGGTATGTCTTGGAGCAGAAATAAAGAGAATAATGTCTCCCTAAACCCAATTTTTCTCCATATAAAGTGGGGTTTAGAGGGGTTGTCATTTCACAGACTTGTTGACATGATGTTCAATTTTTACTCATTTTCTGTGTTTATGCACCTTCAGTAAACGATATGTAATAATGTAATGCTGTGGTATTTTATGCCATAACCGTATTTTATTATACTAGTGTAATATGAGATTTTCATGTAATAGTGTCACTAAATTACATTTAAATGGAATCATAAGTTGATGGTGTCAAGTCCTGATAAGAAACATGATAAGGAGCCATAATTTATGGAATGTGATTTTGAACACAATACTGTGAGGAATAAAATCATTTTGATATATTTTAACAGAAAGCAAAGCTCTATTACCTTATCTAGTATAAAAACTTTCATCTTTTTGACCATAGTATTTAACCCTTTTCATACCGGAACCCCTAAACTGGTAATTGGCAAACAGTGCAGGCCCAGATCAGATGCCTCATTCTCAGACGCCGCAGAATGCGGCATCTGATCAGGGCCTACACTGTTTGCAAAAAGTTCAGCTATTTTCCAAATAAATTTTGAAGAAAACACTCCTGACACCCCTAAATTTTGACATTGACTCCTACTATATACGAGGAGGAAGATTCCATTTGGTACAAAAAGGGTTAAGGGGTATAAGCACACAAATTTACTGCAATGTTTACAAGAGGGAGAACTTGCCACTCCCAGTCTGCCTTATGGTTCTGAACAGAGCCCCTCTGAAAACGGGGTCTATTCTTTAAGGAAAGAATTTGCTCCTATGGAGCAAATTCTTTCCTTTAAGAGTTGACCCCTTTTGGGGAGAGAATCAATAAAGAGGAAAGCAAAAGTTGTCTCCCTTGCAATGACAAAAATTGCGAGGTCTTCCCATTCACCTAATAATCAAATACAGTTGACTCTCATTATATCTGACGACAAGTGACTGGAATTATTGGTTTGATAAATCAGGTTCTCTAAGGATAAAAGTGTTGAAATCCAAAAGGCATACAGCAAAACAAAAACACTGCCTTTTTGGTTTTGGTATTATGGCCATTGAAAATTATTTCACATATTAAGGGTGGATCCTTAATCAGAGATGGGCAAAATCTGTAGTTCCAAGAGAAACAACCTTGTTGCAGAACTTGGCGTCTCATAAAGTGACCCAAGCTGGGCTCAAACCCACAGTAGTGAGAGGCCTAATGATGAAGAAACAGCACCTGGCCAGGGAGGCTTGACTTAAGTTGTTTTGTTTGTTTGATTGTGGTCTAACAGATTAGATCAACACTATTGAGGTCATTTTGGAGATGTTGCTTCCAGTTTTGTGGGACTTTTACCCTACACTGAGATGAAATGACATCTCAAGCCCTGCCACCCAATGAAACCAATGTGGGTTATATGCAATGGATGGTCTGACTCGCCTGGGCAGGTTTAGTCCATCTTAAGCAGTTTAGCAGTACTCATGTGTGGTCAGTTTAAGCTATGAGTGGAAGCATCGTGCAGCCCAATCTATTTCACCAAGCCCCGATGGGCTGGGGCCGTCACTTAAGCAGTAGTTAGAGATATCAATGTTTGAGATTTCAACAGTCAACTGTACTCTGTATACACATTCTCTGAATTAAGAAAAGAAAACAAAACAAACAAAAAAAGCCCTCATCATGCTGATGGTTTTGATAAACTTTATAAACATTTACAGTAATGTCTCAAATACAAAATTGATTATGTAGCACTCATCAATCAAAGTTGTATCAATTATCAAGTGAAATATTTTTATGCAAAAACAAACAAACCAAAATAACAAAAAAGAACACTCAAATTAACAGCAATAAATAATAACAACAATAAATATGAATTTAGCCAGGGTACAACAAAAGATATACAGTCAAACTTCAATGGCTCGAACACCTTTGGGACCTCGAAATTCTGTTCCAGATAGGGGTAGTTCGAGCCTCTGAGATTTACTACCAGGAGGCATAAAGAGATACTTTTGGACATCTTTTCAGTGTTCTATAATGAAACTGTTTGCTGTATGTACTCGTTAGAATCGCCTCATCGGGGTGATTCTAATGAGTACACACAGCATACATCTGCAAGGTAGAAGACAAAAATCGCTTCAATTATCCCCCACTATTTCTTAACTAAAGGATTTCCCTAGGGGCTCAAGAACTCAGCCATGGTAAATGAGCCATCAATGTTTGAGCCATCGAAGTTCTTCTGTATAATGGTTTGCACAACCAATGAATATTCAGATCAGCCTGTCCACTGCATTTTCCAAAAAGGAACCTAGCTGTTCCATTTATGTGTGACTTACTGCCATTTTGACTTACGATATGCAGTTGAAATTTAGTGAATCATACAAATGGGATTTTATTATGGCTGGTTTGAACTTAATCATTTACCAAAATGTCTTTATGATAATGTATCTCCAAAATGGTTACTTTTCTGATGAAAATCTGTGATATGTTACTTAGCTATACTACAAACATTGGTTGTTGGTGCTCATTAGAACTGCCTCGTTGAGGCAGTTCTAATGAGTACCCACAACCTGTGTCTTGGAGCAGAAATAAAAAAAGTATTGCATACCCCCACAAAAGCTAATTTCTCTATGCATGTATAAAGTGGGGTGTTCATTACACAGGCTCGTGATCATGATGGTTTTATGTGTTCTCATTAAATTTTGCTTTGATGAGGCAATTCCAATGATTAAGACAACATACCTTTACAAAATAAAAGATTGGAAAGATATCTCCACTATGCCTCATAGCCTGGGGCTATGATTTACCTTCAAAAGCTTGAACTATCCCATAACAACAGAAAAGGTAAGTATTTTGTGATAATTGAAGGATAGTTTTCCTTATTTCTCAATACAGTAGAACTTTGATGGCTCGAACACTGATGGCTCATTTACCATGGATGTGTCGAACCCATTCTTGAGCCCCTAGCGAAATCCTCTACATTAGAAATAGTGGGACATACTTAAGGAGATTTTAGTCTTTTATCTTGCAAATGTATGCTGTGTGTACACATTAGAATCGCCTCGATGAGGCCATTCTAATGAGTACACACAGCATACATTTTCATTATAAAACATCGAAAAGATGTCTAAAAGTATCTCGGTATGCCTTCTGACAGTAACCTCAGTGGCTCGAACTACCCCAGTCTCGAACAGATTTTCAAGATCCCAAAGGTGTTTGAGCCATTGAAGTTCGATTGTATAAACCTATGTTGTGGGTATTCATTAGAACCACCTCGGTGAGGCGGTTCTAATGAATACCCACAAAATAGGTTTATATGGAGAATTAACAAAAACTATTCTTCAGTTTTCACAAAATACACACCTTATCTGTTACTAAGACACCTCCTACCACCAACCTTTCATAGTTTAAGGTGTCTTAACCATTACATTTTTAGTTTGACTGTAAGAAAATTGATCAGATTCTTGATGAGCAGGCTGCTATGCATCTTTGTTGGCTGCACATGCAATCTAGCATCCTTTGTTTTACCCTGGCTCCAGCAAAAATATAAATCAGCCACATCATGAGAATACCTGTTTCTGCCGTTTGCAGACAACTAAAGTCAGATCAGCATGTACATCTCCGCAATCTGATCAGCAACTTGGCATTCACCGCTTAGATATTTCGATACCTCTACTTTCTACATCTAAAATTTCAGGACTCTTGCTAGTCTGTGTATCTGAGCAGGCTGGTTTGGGTCTTACCTGCTCACAAAGCCTTTACCAAACAACAATGGTGCAGACCAAGCTGTGCCTTACTGCAGGCTGATCAGCAACCTAGCATTCACTGCTTAGATATTATAATACCTCGGGTTTTTATATCCAAAATTTCATGATTCTTGACAGTCTGTGTATCTGAGCAGGCTGGTTTGTGTTTTACCTGCTCACAAAGCCTTTACCAAACAGCAAAAGTGCAGATCAGGCTGTGCATTCACACTTTCTGATTAGCACCTTTGCTCTTTGCTGCTTGGATAGTATAATACCTCTGGTTTCTATATCTAAAATTTCAAGACTCTTACCTGCTCACAAAACCTTTACCAAACAGCAAAGGTGCAGACCAGGCTTTACATCTGCTCAGTCTGAGCAGCCATAGTGTTTGCTGCTCTGATAGTACAATATCTCTAGTTTCTATATCTAAAATTTCAAGACTCTTGCTAGTCTGTGTGTATCTGAGAAGGCTGGTTTTTGTCTTTCCTGCTCACAAAGCCTTGAGACAGGTTTTCTCATGATGTGGCTCAAATCTGATTGCACTATATCTCTGACATTTCTATATCTTTGATTCATCATGTCTATACATCTGGGCCCAGCTGTTCCCAACAACAAAGTAGTTAGTTAACATTATGCTAATTTCAATTTCCTTGTGGCAAAAAAAACTCAATATTTTTGCTGAAATAAATATGAGTAGCTTTTGCAATTGCATTGCAAAAGCTACTCATATTTTTTTCAGCAAAAATTATCTTTGTATCTGATATTTTACTTGCTAAAACAGATGTTTTGGCCACTAAGGAGCTCGTAACGCAAATGAGGCTTTGAAAACTGGGCCCAGACTGTTGGTGATGCCTGCATTCAGTGTATTAAAGATCAACTGCAGGCCTTTTTACACACAAGTGTCTTTAGCATAATATATGCAAACAGCTAAGGTTCTGCTGTAAGACTCTCAACAATGCCTTAACCATTTCAACCAATCCTGTGCTGATCTACAGGATCTGCACAGATGGCTCATTATCATCAGGATCTAAACTGTTTATCATCCCATTTATCCCGTTAACAATTCTGACAAAAATCCCCTATCTACAAGAATGGACATATCCCAAATTTAAGGAGAATGGGAACTCATGCAAATGTATTTTTGTCTGCCATGTCAATAGAGGTCAACTCTTAAAGGAAAGAATTTGCTCCTGAGGAGCAAATTCTTTCCTTTAAGAGTAAACCCCTTTTTCAGTGGGAAAGGCTTATAGAAAAGCGAACAGGAAGTTCCGAAAGTTGTCTCCCTTTGAAAAATGGCGGAAAAATTTGCCAGGTGTTCCCATTCCCCTAAGACAGAAGAATCCATTTCAGAAACTCAGGGATGAAAGGGTCAAGGCTTGCTGTTTGCCCAAACAAGGCATGGGCTAAAAGGAAGCCACCAATCAAAGATATATTATGGATTGAGTGAAAATCTGTGTATGACAACTTCACCAATTCCTGTTCAGTGGCTCTAATGCACTTGTGTATGTCTGATAGGATAATGTCCAAAATTTGAGACTGTATATTCTGTAATATACTGTCGGAAACCTGCTATCATTACATGACGTCGCTATTCACTGGAATCACACAGGTCAAAATGCTTGCTGCTTTGTGTAAATAGTACATTTTTCTAACAAAGCGAAAGAATAAACACATTAGAATAATGATAACCACATTGAAATCTGACATCTGGGGTGGTAAATCATGTTTTAAGGTCAAAAATTACATTTTACGGCTCTTCTGACAAGTCACCATAAAACAAATTTAAGGCCATTAAACTGACTAGTTATCTTCCCAAATTACAATTTTCAATACAGTTATCTCCTAATTTAAGTGTGATGCTGAACAGCTCAAATGCTGTCGCTTTATCTGACTGTCTGTGCCATATGCAGGGGATTTAACATCAGTTCAAACGCAGCCCCTTTTAGGTTGGCTCCTCTCAAGTTGGCTTCTTGGAGATCACACCCCGATAAATCACAGTTCTGAAACATAGATTATCATATGGAATTTTTCATATCATACCCCCACATCAGCCCAAGACTCCTATATCAGCCTGAGGGCCTTTGGCCCACAGACTGATATGGGTCGAGGGCTGATATGGGGTATGATATGGCCCTTGGGCTGATCTGGATTGAAGGCTGATGTGGTGTTTGCTATGAAAAATGTCAAATCATAAACTATTTATCATAACATTTCCCAATCTTTGTCCTTCTCAAAAAGTGTTGAATTATGCTTTATATGTTTAAAGCTCTTCTAAAAAGAAAGCAGTTTGAGGCTTTGTCTATAATTTTCTTAACCCTTGACCTGCTGAATATCTATATATGCCACACCCACTACCGATTATCAACCAATCGGATTCCTTGATGCAAATTATTGCAACAAATTCGCAATTTGAATGGCAAACAATGTAGATCCTGATCTGGATCTTCATTGTTTGGAAAATAAGGCATATATGGGCTCAGCAGGACAAGGGATAATGACAAGAAATTTCTGTGTGTATAGTAGTCGCAGGTAAGATTGACTAGGCGGAGCAATTCAGGTCTTGTCAATATATGTCAAATTCGCCGAGTCCACCAGAGGCTTCAGTAGAGTGCCTTTCTACAAGTGCACGAAATGGTCATATACGCCACAGCTATGCTTGTGTTACAGTTGAATTCACACAATCGTGTGACTTGGTTTACCTTTTTGTTAATGGAATATTCCTAAGGCAGGTACAAACGATAGCTCTGCCTAGTCAATCTTCTCTGCGACTACTATACACATATTTAATGAGAACCAACTATAAACAAGGTTAATTATAAATTCCAAAAAGAGAGAAATGCATTTACACGGCACCGTTCAGATGCTGCAGAATGTGACATCTGATCAGGGCCTTCACTAATTGCCATAAAGTGTGGTGTGATAATAGGAAGACAGCCGAGTGTTCCAAAGACTGTTAAGTCAGAGGTATGATAAAGGGTGTGTGATATGGCTTTTCAGGTGTGAGAAAAGGGTGTGATATGGCATCATGGGCTAGCGACTTAGATAATGTGATGCATGCACGGATTCCATGCTCGTATCATACATTCAAAGACAAAGTATTTTATAGTAAACATGTGATAAATGTGTTTTTATTCTGTAAGTGATAATATGCTTCAATTCACGTGAATTGATAGATCTTCAGGGGAGGCAACTCTTGCAAAGATATTTTTGTCTCCTTTATCAACAAGGGTCTACTCTTGAAGGAAAGAATTTGCTCCACAGGAGCAAATTCTTTCCTTTAAGAGTAGAACCCTTTTTTCGGAGGGGTCGAGTTTATGGAAAGTGTACAGGGAGTACGAAACGCTATCTCCCTTGTTAAAAGTGGTGGAAACTGGGTCAGGTGACTACACTCCTCTTAAGAAATGAATTTCATTTGTTTATATTCATGGAAGTTTGAGTGATAGTGTGTCACGAACAAAGTAAATAAATCAAAATCAACAAGACTTAGTATTTCATGTAAATTTTTCTAGCAAATGTGATATTTTCAAAAACATCAGATTTGTTTGATTTGATGTTTAATGTCCCCGTCAACACTATTTAGGAAATTTTGGAGACATTGCTTCCAATTTTGAGGTACTTTTACCCGATATTGAGATGAAATGTCTTTTCAATCCCTGCCGCCCAATGAAAGCAATTGGGTTTATATGCATGGACTGCCACCACTTTGCCTGGGCAGGCTTAGACCTTCTAACCTGTTTACTAGTATTTGTGTGCGGTCGGTTTCAGCTCTACGTGGAAGCATCATGCAGCCCAATCTATTCCTCCAAGTCCCAATGGGCAGCGGCTAACATTTTTTTTTTTTTCCATTTTAAGTTTATTGGACAAAAACAACATTGTTCATCATCCTATAACATAGAGCAGTTTACAAATCGAGAAGAGCATGACACACAGCAAAACAATATAGATACTACATACATATACTATCCCAAACTGCCAACGCAACACGATTTTTTGTTATAACTTTTGAACCAAAAGGGATACGGACACAAAACTTCACAATTTTTTATTCTACCCAATATTCTTTATGTCTGTATACGCAATTGTCATGGTTGATTACGATTCACTGAGCATGGAATCCAGGGTACAAAACCCAATTTTCGTGCTCCACGTGCGCCACTGGGTGATTTGTTTTAAACCGTGTCTACCGACATAAAGCTAAACGATAGGCCAGTAAGATAGGGTAAAAGAAACTGCTTTCATGGCCAGACTGACAACAGAACAGAGGGGCCAAGCCATCGGGATGTTGCAAGCTGGTCGAAGCCAGGCGATGGTTTCCCGTATACTGCGTTGTGCGAGGTCTTCGATATCCCGACTCTGGTTGAAATTTCAGCAGACAGGTAAACAACATTTATTCATTTCATTTAAGCTTTCTGTGCAATCGATAAGTTGCTTTTTGTCGTTTCTGAAATTTTGGTACATTGTTCCCCATCTCCATCCATACCACGTGACTCAACGTTTTAAAATTCCAGGCCACGTCCAAGATCTGCCCAGGGCCTCTAGAAGTCGTGTAACCACACAGGCGCAAGACAACCGATTGAGGACCCAGCACCTCAGAGACAGATATCGACCAGCAACGAGGACAGCTGCCATCACGATAGGAAATCATGGTCGACCGATCAGCGCCCAGACCGTCATCAACCGGTTGAGGCGTCACGGAATTCGTCCGCGCCGCCCTTATGTTGGCCCTCAGTTGTTGCAAAGGCACAGGCGTGCCAGGTTGCAGTGGTGTAGAGCACACGTGAGATGGCAAGCTGGACAATGGCATCAAGTTCTGTTTTCAGATGAGTCGAGATTCACCCTGGAGAGATCTGATGGACGTGCCCGTGTCTACCGAAGTACCGGTGAGCGTTATACCGACGCTTGCGTCAAAGACGCTGACAGGTTCCGCGGAGGGTCGGTTATGGTGTGGGCGGGCATTAGCCATGCCAGGAAGACGAATCTTGTGGTTATCAATGGGAATCTCAACGCCCAATGCTACAGAGACGAAATCCTGGCTCCGGTTGTTGTCCCGTATACCAACGCTAATCCTAACGCGTTTTTTCAACAGGACAATGCTCGACCACACACGGCGCGACTTACGACGCATTATCTACAGGCTAACAACGTGAATGTGATGGAATGGCCATCCAAATCCCCGGACTTGTCGCCGATAGAGCATGTATGGGACTTGCTTGACAGGCGTGTGCGTCAACGTCCTGTCCAACCACAGACGTTGCGTCAGCTTCAGATGGCGTTGGTGCAAGAATGGAACAACATCCCGATGAACGTGATTCGGCGGTATTTACGCTCGATGAGACGACGCTGTCGCGCTGTCATTCAATCTGCAGGAGGACACACTAGGTACTGAAATGTAACTTTTAAAAACCAACCCCAGTCACGTGATTGTGCACATTCTGGTGTAACCTTAAATGTTGACGGCACAATTTTCTTACTGAGTGTTACCGGATAATTGATGATGAATTGTATGAAATTTCATGAAATTCTATCGGAAATTAGATGAAATATTTGAAATTGAATTCGTTGTTGCGTTGGCAGTTTGGGCTAGTATATATATGCATTTTTACATCTGATAAATATGGTACGAAGAGATGTCGATAACTTTTTTTAGCTTATTAGAATTGTAATATCTTTTTAGCAAAACACTGCCGTCATCAACGCTGCAACCTTGTACGTTTACCACTCATTCTAGCGATTTAGTAAAGACTCCGAGCATGCAATTCACGGGTATTGGTAGGCTCGGATAATTCCCAATATGTGTATTCAATACTACCTACGAATTGGATTATAACATGTTTGTGGTAAGTCTGAAACATTACGAAAACACACATATTGAATTTTGTCGAAAATTTTACCACCAATATATGATTTTTTTTCAGATAAAAATACTGTTATGCCTCCCATCCCCACTGAGAACATAGACCGTGGCGTGGGTACCCGTCAGAATCGCCTCAATGAGGCGGGTCTAACGAGCACCCACAATCCACGCTTCTTAGAAGAAATAAGGAAAAATATTGTGTGCTTTCGTAATGTTTTGCAAGTTACGAATATAACAAAAACATAAAAAAAATCAATTTACTATTCATTCATGTACATGTGTTTACATTGTTCTTCCCCACTGTTTATGTAAAACTGTACGAGGAATACTTTATTTGAAACATAAATAAATAAAATTTAAATATTGCATGTCATGTAAGATGATCTTTGAGCTGTGTGAGTGATGACACATTCTATTTGGTTTAAGTTCAACATTTACCTCTAAATCTGCCCCTGCTAACACCGCTCCTCTGAGATCACAATTCTGTAGGTTGGCATTCTTCAAGGTTGCAACCCTCAGGTTGACCCCAGCCATGTGACTGCCTTC
This sequence comes from Lucinisca nassula, assembly GCA_963580285.1. Classification (NCBI taxonomy): domain Eukaryota; kingdom Metazoa; phylum Mollusca; class Bivalvia; order Lucinida; family Lucinidae; genus Lucinisca; species Lucinisca nassula. The sequence goes on along the minus strand of OY757010.1, from coordinate 134,803,003 downwards.
TAAGTTAACATTTTTCATTAGGGCTCCTGCAAAATATTTGTTAAAACAATACAAACACCGATGCCAAGTGGGCTCTATTAACCCAAAATCAGAACCAGTCCACATTCTATTCATTAAGGTGATTTTCATTTTATTTTTTAAGTCCCCAACAGGTGGGGACGGGCAAATATGTTTATCCTTCATTTCCAAAACAGATCTGTGATCTAAAATGGCATCTTTCTTATCTCCAGAAAAAGGCATTTTTCATGAAAATTTTTGATATTTTTCTTATTCCTAGTTCAACATAGATTGTAGAAACTTGTTAGAACCACCTCATTGAGGTGGTTCTAACAAGTTACCACAACCTATGTCTTGGAGCAGAAACAAGAAAAACACTGTATACCCCTGTTAACCCCAGTTTTATTTATACAAAATGGAGTTTACGAGAGGGGTGTTCATTACATGGACTTGTTGAAGTGATGCTTATCAATATATATGTCTGTTCTGGTATATACATTGTATGTCAAGCGCATTCTGAATTTCTGTTACACTTTTACCTTGTCTTATTTCAATCTGAATACACTGCAGCTTCATTATAACATGGTTCATTATAACACAATTTTGGATATAACACTGTTTCAAGATGGATCCCAAAAACGTATAGATTATATAGAAAAATGACCATAATCCCAAAAATGTATAGATTATATAGAAAAATGACCATAATCCCAAAAATTTATAGATTATATAAAAAAATGACCATAGATCATTTTTCTATATAATCTATACATTTTTGTTTGGATATAACTTGGTTAATTAACCAACATGGTTTTGCTTGGGACCAAAACAAAAGTGTTATAAAGAGGTTGTGTTGTAATAAATACTATCTGTTCATGGTGCGTCCATGTGAACACATCATCTGACCTTTTCAAAATTATTTCATTTATATCAAGTGGATTGGTAATCAGAGGTGCACAAAAACCAGAACACTCAGAAAACAAGAGGCCCATGGGCCACAATGCTCACCAGAGCTCAGGCGGGCACTGCCAACTGGCCGCCATGTATGGTTTCAGGTTTTAATTTATTGATTATAAAGTCTCCCGAACAAACCCCCATTTCCAAATGAGCACCCATGTGGACTCTGTATCTGAAATATTAGGCCTTTTATGAGGAGGAGGGATGAGACATGGACCCAACAGAGCCCAGGCTGGTATCACTGAATCCATCTTATCATAAGGCACATGAATATATTATGGTTTAGGGGTTGGGATGTGTACTATTCCTGAAGGCCTTTTAAGCTGCGGAGGGGTTGGAGCATGGCCCTGGCAGGCCCCAGGAAAGCCAAGATTGTTGTCGCTGAATGTGTCTTATAATAAGGACCAAAAAAATATATTGTTTAGGGGTGGGGATATGAACAGTTTCCAAGATATGAGGCCCTCTTGTGAAATGATGAGGAGAGGAATGGCCCCTGTGGACCACCAAGTTGGTGTGACTGAATGTGTCTAATCATAAGAAACAAGAATATATATGATTATGAGGTGGGGATCTTAATGGTGTCTGAGATATATGGCCTTTTATGAAGTGGAGGGGTGGCCATGGCATCACCATGTTGCCCTAGCACATAGCGACCCCACATTCATGTAAGTGAATGAGTCTTATTATAGGGAACAAAAATATACATATTTTAGGGGTGGGGATCTGAACAGTTTCTAGAATATATGTGTCTCGTCATAAGGAACAAGAATATATATGGTTTAGGGGTGGAGGTTCTGAATGGTTTCTGAGATATTGAGCCTTTTACAAAGTGGAGGGGGTTGGGAATGGCCCGGGCACATCCCAGGGGACCCCCAAGTTGGTTTCAATGAATGCGTCTTATCATAAGAAACAATAGTATATATGGTTTTGGGGTGGGGATCTGAATGGTTTCCGAGACATATCACCTTTATGAAGTGGAGTTGTGGGGCACAGCCCCCGTGCGGCCCGGGAGACCCTTAAGTTGGTATCACTGAATGTGTCTTATGATAAGGAACAAGAATTTATATGCTTTAGGGGTGGGGATCTGAACGTTTTTTGAGATATTGGGCTTTTACAAAGTGCAGGGGGTGGGGCATAGCCCTGGCACATCCGGGGGGACCCCCAGATTGGTGTCACTGAATGCGTCTTATCATAAGAAACAAGAATATACATGGTTTTGGGGTGGGGATCTGAAGGGTTTCCGAGATATCTCACCTTTTATGAAGTGGAGGGTTGGGGCATAGCCCAGGTGCAGCCTGGGAGATCCTTAGGTTGTTATCACTGAATGCATCTTATCATAAGGAACAAGAATTTATATGGTTTAGGGGTGGGGATCTGAACTGTTTCTGAGATATTGGGCCTTTTATGAAGTGGAGGGGTCGGGCATAGCCCCTGTGCGGCCAGGGAGATCCTAAGGTTGGTATCACTGAATGCCTCTTATAATAAGGAACAAGAATTTAAATGGTTTAGAGGTGGGGATCTGAACGGTTTCTGAGATATTCAGACTTTTACGAAGTGGAGGTGGTGGGGCATAAGACCCGCCACATCCTAGGGGACCCTCAGATTGGTGTCACTGAATGCGTCTTATCATAAGAAACAAGAATATAAATAGTTTAGGGGTGGGGATCTGAATGGTTTCTGAGATATATGGCATTTATGAAGTGGAAGGGTGGGGCATGGCCGCAGCCCACCCCCGAAGAGACCCCAAGGTTGGTATCACTGAATGTGTCTTATCATAAGGAACAAGAATATATATGGTTTAGGGGTGGGGATCTCAATGGTTTCTGAGATAAATGGCATTTTATGAAGTGGAGGGGTGGGGCATGTCCCAGGCACATCCCGGGGGGACCCCCAGGTTGGTGTCACTTAATGCATCTTAGCAAAAGGAACAAGAATATATATAGTTTACGGGTGGGGATCTGAACGGTTTCTGAGATAAATGCCATTTTATGAAATAGAGGGGGCAGGGCATGTCCCCGGCACATCCCGGGGGACCCCCAGGTTGGTGTCACTTAATGTATCTTATCATAAGGAACAAGAATATATATGGTTTAGAGGTTGGGATCTGTAAGGTTTCAGAGATATAAGGCATTTTATGAAGTGGAGGGGGGGGGGGCATGGCCCCGGCACAACCTAGGGGACCCCCAGGTTGACATAAAAGCATATGGCTGAGAGAAGTTTACTCAAGGAACATGTTTATATAAGTTTTGTCAAAATATCTGCAATGACTTGGCAGTAAATGCCATTTTTCAGTTTTCCCCATTATAAGTCAATGGAAACTCTTAGTTGCCATAGCAACAAAACTAAAATGCCAAATTTCATAAAAAACACAAAACCTGTAAAGGCAAATATGGTGAATATTTTCATAAAGTCTCAGCCTCCTAGAGCATATGGTTTCTGAGGAGATAATTTTTTAAGTATTTTTTTGTCTATTTTTTGCATTTTGGTTTCCATGGCAACCAATAAAAATGACTAGAAGGCCTAAAATCATACGGCAGATAGTAGATTGCCTATGGAACATTTCTATGTAAGTTTTGTCAAAATATCTGCAGAGGCTTGGCAGTAAATGCCATTTTTCAATTTTCCCCATTATAAGTCTATGGAAACTACAAGTTGCCATAGCAACCAAACTAATGAGCCGATTTTGATAAAAAAACACAAACTTTCAATCCCCCAGCCCAAGGATGCTACAGATAAAATTTGGGCCCAATCGGCCCAGTGGCTTCAGAGGAGATGTCGTTTGAAAGTGTTGACGCAGACGCAGACGACGACGGACAACTGCCTATCCTATAAGCTCCCCCGGAGCCTTCGGCTCTGGTGAGCTAAAAATCATCTGACCTTCCACACCTCATAGATGAATACATGTTTATTGCAATCTGCCCTCTAATAACTTCTGTTAATCATTATAAATCATGGTAACATTACGAAAGCATGCCTATTCAAATATATTGAAAATTTTATCACCAAAAAATTATAAAATTTGCAGATAAAAAAATTGGTATTTTTTATATTTCTGCTCAAAAACATGATTGTGGTAACTTGTTAGAACCGCAACAGTTACATTGAGGCGGTTCTAATAAGCACCCACAATCTATTTTTGGGGCAGAAAAAAGGAATATAATATATACCCCTATAACCCCAGTTTTACTATATGAATGTGGGGTTTAGGGGGGTTATAATTATATAGGTGTTTTCATGATAAGGATTTTGGTTTGGTTAATGGCCCAGTCAACACTCATAAGGTCATGTCTAGCTGGTCAGTTGCCTTACCACACTTTTCCTGGGAAGGCTTATGCATAAGCGGTTAACCTGTACAGAGCACATTCTTTCACCGGAAACTGACAACTGCCCTTCTTGAATCAGCCGAAGGGACAAAATGACCATAGAAAAGATTTCATGATCAATCTTCACGAAAAAATATTGCCGACCCAGCAGGGATCAAACCCATGACCTCCAGATTGCCTGTCAAAATCACATCCAATCTTGCCTGATGCCTCCAGTTGAGTGTGTGTGTGTGAGAGTGTGTGAACTCGGGTTTAACGTCGCTTTCAACAATTTTTCAGTCATATCACGACGGTGTCTGGTTGCGACATGGAGCTCAATGCTTACTTTTATAGTGCTGTCTCACTGAAGTATCATGTCCCAAACACATTACATGATACCAGACCCAGTCACATTATCCTGACACTGGGTCGACCAGTCCTAGCTCTACCCCGAAAATCTGAGTGCCAAGCGAAGAGCAGCTAGTACCATTTTTAACGACTTTGGTATGTCACGGCCCGGGATCGAACCCGTGACCTCCCATTCCCCGTAGCGGACACTCTACCAACTGAGCTATCAGGGCCTCCAGTTGACCTGTCTCATAGGCTACGCCGGTCGGTGTGTGCTCAGAGGGGGATGTGCTGTGTTTGCCCGGTCTTGTCCATCATCCATTTCAGTTTCAGAACTCTGGGGTTGAGACACACTGATGGAGATTAAATATCAGAAAGGCCTCTTTGTCACTAAATTTGGTATAGTTACGCCTTAATCCAAATGAGCCACCAAGGCCGGCTATGGTAAGATAAAAACTATTTCTTAAATATGTTGTGTGATGTGGTTTTAGGGCCCAGTCAACAGCTAAGGTCATGTCAGGCTGGTTAGCTACCTTCACTGTTCCTGGACAGACTTAGATCCTCCAAGCTGTTTACCAGTACATAGTGATCAGCCAATCAGAATTAATTGCCAACTACTCATACTGATACTTTACCTTCCATATTAGCTCTGCTCCCTGCAGGATCTTCAAAGTTGCACCCTTTTAAAGAGGCACCTTCCAAATTTACACACAACATTTTGACACCTAGCAGGTTGGCTGACTGAAAAATAAATTTCATTTCAGTTCTAAGGGTGTATGGCGGTAACTGTAGATGTTTCAAAAGTATTTCTGTCCACCTTATTAGTAGGGGTCAACTCTTAAAAAGAATTTGCTCCTCTGGAGAAAATTCTTTCCTTTAAGAGTAGACCCCCCACCTTTTTTTTTTTTTTTTTTTAGACAGGTACCATTTATAGACAAGAATTCCGCCGAAGGCTATGTCGCACCTGTGGGGGCGCAAAGTCACCGAACCATGACATCTAGGCCAAGATCAAACATAGATACTTGCATAAAAGGCTTGTACTAAGTATCATTAATGGAGTTCAAACAATTCTTGAGAAATGAACTTAAATCATTAGGGTGAACGCTAGGTGGTTGCAATATTTTACAAATTCAGTGAACCATGAAATGTAGGTCAAGGTCAAATATGGATGCTTGAATTTAAGTTGCCATCCCGAGATATAAGTTTGTACCAAGTATCATTAATGAAGCTCTTATGGTTCTTGAGAAATTAACTTGACCAGTAGGGTGAACGCTAGGGTGGTCGCAATATTTTACAAAGTCTGTGAACCATGAAATTTAGTCAAGGTCAAATATGGATGCTTGCATTGAAGTTGCTATCCACAGATTCAAGTTTGTACCAAATATCATTAAAGAAGCTCTTATGGTTGAGAAATAAACTTGACCATTTGGGTGAACGCTAGGGTGGTCGCAATATTTTACAAAGTCAGTGAACCATGAAATGTAGGTCAAAGTCAAATAAGGATGCTTGCATGTAAGTTGTTATCTCCAGACACAAGTTTGTACCAAGTATCATTAATGAAGCTTTTATAGTACTAGAGAAATAAACATGACCATTAGGGTGAACACTAGGGTGGTCGCAAATGTTGACGCCTTGACAAATGGACGGATGAACGTCCGAACGAACGGGTGGACTAACGAACGGATGGAAAACAGGGCGCCTATATTGCACCATGCTTATAGCAGATACGACAAAAAGCAAACGGGAAGTCCCTAAAGTTGTTCCTTTAGTAAAAAGTGATAGAAAATAAGCTAGGTTTATCCAATCCCATTTAAGGGGAATGGGAACACGTAGCACATTTTCTGCCATTTTTCAAAGGGAGACAACTTTCTGGACTTCCTGTTCGCTTTTTTATAGGCTCAGTCTTGTTGAAAAAGGGGTCTACTCTTTAAGAGTTGACCCCTATTGAATTCTGCTGAAGGCTATCTCATGCCTGGAGAAATGGAACTTGAACATTTGAGTGATGCTTGGGTTGATGTAAATGTTGATGGACTGACAAGAGGATATTTGGATTTTTTTTTCAGTGTAAGATCGAATTTTTTTCATCGAATGAACACCAAAACCAGTATTTTCACAAAACCAGTATTTTCACAAGTGGCGTAACAAAGAGTTAAAATACCAGTTTTGGTGCTCATGAGTGAAAAAAAAAATTGATCTTACACTGAAAAAAAAAATCCAAAACTTTCTGTTTCTTAGCTTCAACAAGAGCACCGCATGCGGGTGCCAATGCTCAGCTGCAGTTTCTTTTAGTTAAACAAAAATTCTAAGTCGAAAAAGAGGCATAACTGTGCCAAAAATATTTTAAGAGTCACCTCACCTATTGGTATGAGTTCCCCTTTTCATAATGAACAACTACCGGTATTCCGAGTTTCAAGTAAATATGTTCAGTAATGACAGAGATATTACAAAATGTCCAAGTTTTTGCAAAAATTCTAAGTCCAAAAAGGGGCATAACTGTGCCAAAAATATTTTGAGAGTTACCTCACCTAGTGGTGTGAGTTCCCCTTTTCATAATGAACAACTATTCCGAGTTTCAAGTTAATATGTTCAGTAATGACAGAGATATTACAAAATGTCCAAGTTTTTGCATGACGACGACGCAGACGACAGAGCTATGACAATACCTAGTCGTTTTCTTCGAAAACAGCCAAGCTAAAAATGGCAATATTTAGCTTCACTTATCATGTCACTTTGTTCCTGGTAATTTTGCGTCAGTTTAGTGGTGTCCAACGTGTTTTTTGGGTATAATATTGTGTGCAAGTCTGCACCTAAGAAATAGCCAGGGATGGCATTATTATAAACGGTTACTGAAATAATAGAGAGAGTAGTTTCCCAAAGAAGTTGCAGACTGATCTAACGTCGCGGGACAAAATAAGCGACGTTAGCGTGGAAAACGACGGCCCAGAGGTTCCTGTAGAAAACTAGAGCTGTCAGTGAAACTGACTAGGGCCCCGGCAGCGCTATCAGAAATTTGTGGACGGACAGACGGACGGACAGACAGACAGACAGATGGACAGACAGAGTAATTACTATAGGGCACCCACACTTTCAGTGCGGGGCCCTAATAAGTTTTAATCTTCATATATGAAAGGCCTTAGGCCAAGGTAAAGGAATTACCTTGACCTGGAATAATCAAGTAATTTCATCCACTGATTTAGCTTACTGCATCTACCAATTTTCAGATCAGAGGCTGCAATAGTTTCAGAAAAATACACAGTTATGACTTTTTCCCATACAAAAGTCAATGTGACCAAATTTGACCTTGGCATGAAATAGGTCAAGGTCATCCAAGGGCCATCGTTTGAACAAGATATGATGGGCCCGAATCCCCAATGCTACATACCAAGTTTCATGACAATCAGCACTCTGGTTCTGGATAAGACAGTTTTTGAAGGGTTTTCACCTTATAAGGGCATGGTGGCCATCTTGGTCATGTGACCAAACTCAAATTAATCCATTTTCATTTCCTTTGTTTCTAAAAGCTTTTATATGAAAGACTACCAAAGTCAAATCAAATCTTTAGTAGGTTGCAATGATATACTGTCCAAATTTCATCAATTCGTTCATGAGATAGGGTGCAGACAAGTGAAAATTGGCAGTTTTTGGGGGCCTGTGTCCTTGAAAATAAGGTCAAGGTCACAAAAAACTAATCAAATATTTGGTAGGTTGCAATGACATACTGTATATTACTTTGACCAAATTTCATCTATTTGTTCATATGGTGCAGACAAGCCATTTTCTGGCCCAAAATTTGCTGTCCTTTGGGGGCCTGTGCCATTGAAAATAAGGTCAAGGTCACCAAAACCTAAACAAATCTTTGGTAGGTTGCAATGATATATTATACCAAGTTTGACAAATTTCATCAATTCTTTCACGAGACAGGGTGCAGACAACCCCAGGCGGCCCTCGCCCATCGGGGCTTGAAGAAATAAATGGGCTGCATGTTGCTTTCACGCAGAGCCGACCGGACATCAATTCGTTCATGAGATTGGGTGCAGACAAGCCAAAATTGACAGTTTTGGTGGGCCTGTGCCATTGAAAATAAGATCAAGGTCACAAAAATCTAATCAAATCTTTGGTACATAGCAATGACATATTGTACCAAGTTTGACCGAATTTCATCTATTCGTTCATATGGTGCAGACAAGTCATTTGTGGCCAAATTTGACTGTCTTTTGGGGGCCTGTGCCCTCGAAAATATGGTCAAGGCCATTAAAATCTAATGGTTGTTTTCTCCCATCCTAGTGATGTAACCATCCAAGTTTGGTCAGAATCCTTCAGTAGGTTTAGGAGATATAGTGGTTCAAACAGACTATGCCTGCGCCAATGCCAACACAAAGGCAAACGGGGTCCGCACCAAAAACTATGTCCCCCCTCACCCCCGCATGAACAACTGGACCCAGATGTTTTAAATGATATTAAATATTACGTTAGGTAAAGCCTTCAATAGCTCTGAACAACTGGGCCTTGACCTTGCATATTACACAACTGTATACTTACATCCAATATGGCTTTTGATAAATCAGCTCTCTCAAAGTTACAGTAGGATAGGTTGGCACCAGACAGATTGGCATTCTTTAATATGGCATATTTGAAATTAACATATCTGAGATCAAGTTTGGAAAGGTTGGCACCCGTGAAATTGATTCCCTGAAAAAAAAAAAAAAACAACACATTTTTATCTTGACTTGTTTTCTCAGTTAACATATTGGTAAAATTCTGTGGCCAGTTGTTCAAAGCATTGTTAATAGCTTAACAAGCTCATTTGTGATCAAATTGTTAATTGTTCTAGCAAGTAAAATATCTAACATAGTGTTATTTTTGCTGAAAAAATGAGAGCAGCTTTTGCATTTGCAAAAGCTGCTCACATTTTTTTCAGCAACAATATCAGCATATTTGCCATCCTAAATGATCAAAGTTTTAACAATATGTCAACTAATGACGTCGTTAGTTTTGAAGAACTGGCCCCTGATCATTAAATAATTATGGCCTATACACTATTATTTTTGCTGAAAAAATGCAAATGCAAAAGCTACTCACATTTTCTTGCAAAATTTGCAGTATAGTAGATATTTTTCTAGCAAAAACATTTATTTGCAGAGTTTAAGATATTGTTCTAGCAAAAAGTATCAGATATTCTTCTAGCTTAAACATTTAATGATTTGACCACTAACCAGCTTGCTAAGCTAATGGTGCTTTGACCAAGTGGGCCCAGACTATTATTTTTGACATATCTATTTTATGAGCTGGTGAACCAGACCAGCTGGGGATCACATATACCCTCAGTGAGAGCCACTGCTTCTAATGAAATTTTGAAGTCACTCACAAAACTTAGGATAAAAATTTTAACATAAATTCAAGAATTAGAGCAACCCTCATAGAATGGAAGGTATTCTAATGAGTACACACAATATTAATTTTCAAACTAAAAAAAAGAGAAATCTTCCTAAATAATGCTAAAACTAGACAAAAGTGCCCACTGGGGCTCGTATACCCCCGGCCAGTGCCATCACCTCAGCTGAAAATAGCAATGTCAAAAGCTTCTTTGCATATACAGAACTACAAAGGGAAATAACTCTAAAAGGCCTGACCCCTTGGCCCTTATTTTCCCTACAATACAACTAGTCATACTGATCATGTTTGCAAAATTTCAAGTTTCTATGTACAGTGAGAAATCTTTGACAAAAAATAACAAGAGCTGTCGCCAGACAGCATAGCTCGCCTGTTTCGCGACTTCAAGATAAGGAAAAATTTATGAACCATGAAATATAGGTCACACTCACCTTGATATATTTGAGATCAATAATCAGGTCACATGGAACATATATTCCATTTCAGGATCAAATTGTATCTGAATTATAAGGCAAAATCATTGAACCATGAAAATAGGTCACAAGGACCTAGATATATTTCCATGTCAATCATCGGGTCACATGGAACTAATTATCCAGGTAAGACATTTCTCCATCAAATAGTATTCAAGAAAATAGGAAAAATCACTGAACCATGAAATATAGGACACACTGACCTAGATATTAATTCAAGCTCAATCATGGGGTCACATGGAATAAATAATCCAGGTATGACATTTCTCCATCAACTAGTGTTCAAGATAATAGGCAAAATCACTGAACCATGAAATATAGGTCACACTGACCTGGATATATTTTGCGGTCAATTATAGAGTCACAGGGAACTAATAATCCAGGTGTGACGTTTCTCTATCAAATTGTATTCAAGATAACAGGCAAAATCACTGAACCATGAAATATAGGTCATACTGACCTAGATATATTTTGAGGTCAATAATGGGGTCACATGCAACTAATAACCCAGGTATAACATTTCTCCATCAAATAGTATTCAAGATAATAGACAGAATCACTGAGCCATGAAATGTAGGTCACCATGACCTAGATATATTTTGCGGTCAATTATTGGGTCATATGGAACTAATAATCCAGGTATGACATTTCATCATCAAATAGTATTCGAGATAATAGGCAAAATCGCTGAACCATGAAATATAGGTCACAGTGACCTAGATATATTTTGAGGTCAATAATGGAGTCACATGGAACTAATATCCCAGGTATGACATTTCTCCAACAAATAGACTTCAAGATATAAGGCAAAATCACTGGACCGTGAAATGTAGGTCACCATGACCTTCACCCTTTTACACTTGAACCAATATGTCACTTGATTGGCTGATGTATAACCAATCGTGTCTATAACTCGTTAGTATAATGGAAAGGAAAACAACAAATTACAAAGGTGTCCTAGATTTTGATCCCCAGCCCCACCCCATCCCCAATCCCAGGCATGAACCCAGGGGTGTTTTGTCTTGGAATCTCAGAAGACACTCCCAGGTATCCAAGTTGTAAATATGAATGCTTTGTGATGAGTGACTGTTGAGATATAAGCATTTCAAAAACTTTAACACAGAATTACAAAGGTGCTCTAGATTTTGACCCCTAGCCCCACCCCAGGGCATGAACCCAGGTGTCTGTTCTCTTTGAACATCAGAGGACCCTCCCAGGTACTTAAGTTCCAAATATGAGTGGTCTGTGATGAGTGACTGTTGAGATATAAGCATTTGAAAAACTTTAACGCAGTGTGCAAGAACGCAAACGCACACGCCATCCGAGGTGACAACAATAGCTCTCCTTGTACTTTGTACAGGCGAGCTAAAAATATACACTATTAAACAGCAAGAACTACAAAGGGAAATAACTCTAAAAGGCCTGACCCCTTGGCCCTTATTTTCTTTCCCACAATACAAGTAGTCATACTGATCATGTGTGCAAAATTTCAAGTTTCTATGTGGAGCAGTTCCTGAGATATCTTTGACACAAAATAATTGTTTACGGACACACAGCCAGACAGACGGAAAAGACAAAAACTATATACCCCCATTGCATACTTGGTATGCCGGGGGTATAAATACTGATGTCTGAGGTCACAGGATAATTTTCCGAGCATCATGTGAACAAGTCAGTGCAATAAACACCCCACAAACCCCACTTAATATAGAGAAAACTTGCGTTTATGGGGGTATACATTATTTTTCTTATTTATGCTCTAAGACTTAGGTTGTAGGTACTCTTTAGAACCTCAATGAGGCAGTTCTTATGAGCACCCACAAACTATGTTTGCAGTAAAAATAAGAAAAATATCAAGGATTATCATCAGAAAAGTAGACATTTTGATTATGTGAAAAAATGCACTATGTCACATGGGCGTGTTTTTTTTAATTGAGGTTTAATGTCCCAGCCAACAATATTTAGGTCATTTTGGAGATGTTGCTTCCAATTTTGTGGGACTTTAACCCGACACTGAGATGAAAGGAAATCTCAAGTCCTGCCGCCCAATGAAACCAGAAAGCTTATACACATTGGAAGGTCTGACTCGCATCACTTTGCCTGGTCAGGCTTACACTACATCATAGTATAGATTATATTTTCTTGTCCTTTGGGATCATTGATTCCATTGTGGAATTTTGAAAATATCTGAGGGTCACTGATGAGGCCTAATTGGCCAAAACTAGCTAGTCTGGCCCAGAAAACATATACACTCCATATTTTTCAGTTCTGTGGTGTATTCCTTGCTTTCAAAGGATAACCCTTTTATAGAACATATTAGTGTGTGTGTATTGGAGTTTAACGGCCCAGTCAACCCTATTTAGGTCAATTTTGAGCCGGTCAGTTTACTAATCCACACTTTCCTGGGCAGGCTTATACGTAAGCGGTTAACCAGTACAGTGCACATTCTTTCGCCAGAAACTGACAACTGCCCTTCTTGAATCAGCGGAAGGGAGAGAATGACGGTAGAAAAGATTTCATGATCAATCTCCACGAAAGAATGTTGCCGACCCCGGCGGGAGTTGAACCCGCGTCCACCTGATCACCAGTCAGACGCGCATCCGACTGAGCTACTGAGGCCGGCTTGAACATATTAGTACTTCTAAGCAGTTTACCAGTACTAATGTGTGGTCAGTTTCAGCTCTGCGTGGAAGCACCATGCAGCCCATCTATTTCTCCGATAGGCAGGGGTGATGCATGGGGGTGTTAACAATGGGGTCTCAAGAACAAGTTTGAAATCATCCACGGTAAACAAAACATCAGTGTTCAAATTTCGCTGTAGTAACTAACGAAACTCTAACCTGACATCGTAACTCTTTATCGGTGGATGTAGCTAGTAGTTTCATGACAACCTCCCTCCTGGTAATCGGGGTGAAATCTCCCGGTGACTGCTCCTTCTGAAATGTAAGAATAGCGCTCATCACCCATATTACGCATGCGTGTAATGAGAATAAGTTTCAAATACACCACAACCTCATTATAACATGGTTCATTATAACATGGTTATGGATATAACACGGTTTAAAGATGGATCCCAAAAATGTATAGGTTATATAGAAAAATGACTATAAATGGTCATTTTTTCAATATAATCTATACATTTTTGTTTGGATATAACACGGTTGTTTAACTAACATGGTTTCTGCTTTGGGCCCCATTAATAGTGTTATAAAGAGGTTTTGGTGTACTGCTAATAAATGTAAACCTTTTAAGCACAAAGCAAAATTTCAACCAGATGACAAAGAGGATATTTGATTTTTTCAGTGTACGATCGATTTTTATTTCACCAAATGAACACCAAAAAGAAGTATTTTCATGAGTTTCTTTCATGCTTTAACTGTACATGTACCGTATTGGCCCTAATTACCGCACCGTGCTTAGTTTTTTCAAAATTGTGTCAACAAATCACGTGAAAAATCTACCTAATTAGCCGCACTAGATGCAAAAACACTAGCTTCCGAGATGATGCATACTGATATACTGACCGGAAATAGAAACTATACACTTTTAAATTGTCTCGCCTGACAAAACAAGTGGATAATTCAGTTAAAAATTACTGATTAAGGACTTTACTAACCATCGACATGATACCTGTAACAATTTAAAGAAAATATGGGGTTCAAAATATAAGTTTTTTGGAAAAATGTAAAAAAGTGCATTTTACACAAAATCTGTTTATTACCGAATTTTGACATCAACATTTTTTGCGTATAGGTAACAAGTAAAAAACAAGGAATAAAAAAATAACATAACATCTAAAAATTATCGAGAAACAAACATTGTATTGAAATCTCAAAAACTGCTTTTTTTCAGCGAAATTTTCAAAATAATGTTTCAAGCCAAAAATCGACCCGAAAGTGCCTTCAATCGTTTTAGCATTCTCAACTGTGTCTTAAATGTTGACAAAAGCAAAAACCGCAATCAGAAATGTCATACTTTTCGCTCACTTCCGGTGGTTTGGTCCAATATTTAAACGTCGATAACATTTCAACCATTGTGAAAATTTTCATTTTGTAAACAATATTCCCAACGTTAGACAATGCGTCATAACTGGTAAAAATGGTTATCACATTCGCGACACAAAAAGTTTGACCCAATGGAAACTTGAACAGCATAATTTTGATCCTTGCTTTGAGCCTGTGGCTCTACCCGTTAAATCGTAGCTATCATTTAACATTTTATTCGATAAATCAGACATGCCACTGAGGATAATTTATATAATTGGAATTCAAATTTCATTAAAATGTTTCGCCAGTGACAACTTAAAAGTGAGTGTATAGTTTCTATTTCCGGTGAGTATATTTAATGGGATGGAAAAGGATACTAAAGCATTGCCTTCACTGTTGAAGAAATAACGTTAGGTTTTTTTATAGATTTACTGTGAGAGTGTCTAGAGGGAGGTTACTTTAAAGTATACGCTTATGTATTTCCTTTTCATAAATAGCTTTGGTGTGCGCTTATAGGAGCATGTGCAGTAATTTGGGCGAATACGGTAATTATTAATTCAATTTTATAGCATCAGTCGTAATCAAAGAAATGTGAGTTTGGAGTGGTCAATTTCCAATAATTGGTTTGTTTTTGTTTGTGGCAAATTTTACAGAAAAAAAATGAATGTTCTTTAAGCAAACAGTGTAGACCCAGATCAGACACTGCATTCTGCGGTGTCTGATGTGGATCTACACTGTTTGCCAAGGTCCCAAAAATGGGCCACCATGCATATATGGATTAAAAGCAACTATCCTTAATGGACAGGCCACAGAGGCCTGTACTAAGGTAAAGTTAACTTAAAGTAAAGTACTGACCTCAACTATATCTTCTAACAGTTCCATCAGTGATGAAATACCGAAGAACTTAGCTTCCTCCAAAACCCCTGTAACAGAAAACAGGGCCCCTGAGTTATTCAAAGCATTTTTAGATTAACAAACCTGTGAGTGGTCAAAACATTAACTGCTCTAGCAAGCACAATATCTAATTCGCTGGTATTTTTGCTGGAAAATGTGAGTAGCTTTTGCAAAGGCAAAAGCTACTCACATTTTTTCAGCAAACACATTAGGGTATTTGCCATATTAAATGAACAAAGTTTTAACGATATGTTAACTGACAATTTTGTTAGTTTTGAACTACAAACCCCAGATATGCAAAACTAATGATGTTGTTAGTTAACATTTCATTGAAATTTTGATAATTTTTTATGGCAATTTTTTGTTTGTTGGACTGAATTCAGGTTTTATAAACAAACCAGCCTATAATCCTTTTATAGAACATATTTATGTCCCGATCAACACTATTTAATAGGTTATTTTGGAGATCATCATCTTGCTTTCAATTTTGTAGGATTTTTACCTGACACTGAGATGAACTGACATCTCAAGCCCTGCCGCCCAAACAAACCAAAAGAGTTTATATGTAGGTATGGTCCAACTCCCATCACTTTGCCTTTGCAGACTCAGACCTTCTAAGCAGATCACCATTACTCGTGTGTGGTCCGTTTCAGCTCTGCATGGAAGCATCATGCAGCCCAATCTATTTCTCCAAGCCCTGATGGGCGTAGGTTCTATTCTTGCACACCAGACAAGGAAATCCGTGATTTTACCCTGGGATAGAAATTTATGTTCTGACCCTGGTGTTCCGACCCCGAATCGAATATAATCGCGTGTTTGATAAATGCACTGGTTGATTACAACCTCATAGGCGTCGTCATCATGCGTGATGTCACTAAACATTCCTGTTGTGTCATCACAAAATGGCGGACGTTGGTAACCGAAGTGACAGCAGCATTAAAAATTCACAATAGAAATGGATGGTATGCAAGAAAAAGAATCCAATATGGGTGTGAGGGGTGAATAGAAAAATCCGTCCCTCGGGATCACTGTCCGGCATCACTCGGCAAGCCTCGTGATGCCAGAGAGTGTCCCTCGGGACGGATTTTTCAATCCACTCCTCACACCCATATAAGATCTTATATTACAGCAAATACATATACATGCATGCAAAAGCTACTCACAATTTTTATCAGGAAAAATACCATTCTATCAAATATTGCACTGACTAGAACAGTTTGATCAATAACAAACTCGTTAAGCTAATGATGCTTTGAACAACTAGACGCAGTGGTCAAAGATCACCAAGGAATAAGTTAACATTTTGTTTAATTGTTTATCATTTAACAAAGCCATTACATTAAAACTTCTGCTGAAAAATGTGAGTAGCTTTTGCAGATGCAAAAGCTACTCACATTCGTTTTTCAGCAAAATACTCGTGTTTTGGATATTGCCCTCACTGGATCATTACCCATTTCAGTCACAAGTGGGTCTGTTAAGCTAACAATATTTTGAACAGTTGGGTCAGACTTACATATTTTAAGGATAGTAGGACTCACACCACTTTGCCTGGGCAGGCTCTGACCCTTTAAGCAGTTTACCAGTACTCATGTGCAGTCAGTTTCAGCTCTGCATGGAAGCATCATGCAGCCCATTCTATTTCTCCAAGCCCTGATAGGCGTAGGTTCTATTACAGCAAATACATATACATGCATGCAAAAGCTACTCACAATTTTTATCAGGAAAAATACTTGTGTTTTGGACATTGCCCTCACTGGATCATTACCCATTTCAATCACAAGTGGGTTTGTTAAGCTAACAATATTTTGAACAGTTGGGTCAGACTTACATTTTTTAGAATGGTCACTTTTTTATATAAACCACAACCTCGTTATAACACTGTTTCTTATAGCATGGCTTTGGATGTAACACAGCTTCAAGATGGATCCAAAAATGTATAGATTAAAGTGACAAATGACCATAAATGCTCATTTTTCTATCTAATCTGTCATCATTTTTTTATATAATCTATACATTTTTGTTTGGATATAACACGGTTGTTTAACTAACACTATCTGTGCTTTGGACCCCATTAATAGTGTTATGAAGAGGTTGTGGTGTAATTTAAACATCCTTGTTTGTTAAACTTACACAGTTTCTGCTTTGCTCGCCAACAATATTGTTATAAACAGGTTGTAATGAACAAACCTTTTTGTGAAACTTACAATAAACAAACTTATAGAAACACCCATTAAATTGGTACTATGAACCTAATTAAATGTTTGTTTCTTTGAATTAAAGTTTATCGTCCCCGCCAACATTATTTAGGTCAATTTGGAGAAGTTGCTTCTAGTTTTGTGGGACTTTTACATGACACTGAGATGAATTGACATCCCAAGCCCTACCGCCCAAACAAACAAATAGAGTTTGTATACAGGGACGGTCCGACTTGCACCAAGTTGCCTAGACAGACTTAGACCTTCTATGAAAGCAGTTTACCAGTACTCATGTGTGGTCGGTTTCAGCTCTGTGCTGAAGCACCATGCAGCCCAATGTATTTCTCCAAGCCCCGATGGCTGGGCGCCGCTTAACTAAATGTAACTATAGGTTATGAGGAAGAAGATTCTATATATCAGACACCACAACCTCTTTATAGCACTGTTAATGGGGTCCAAAGCAGAAACCGTGTTAGTTAAAAAACTGTGTCATATCCAAACAAAAATGTTTAGATTATATAGAAAAATGACCATTTTTGGTCATTTTTCTATATAATCTATACATTTTTGGGATAGATTATATGAAAAAATGACCATTTATGGTCATTTTTATTTTTGGGATCCATCTTGAAACCGCGTTATATCCATAACCGTGTTATAATGAACCGTGTTATAATGAGGTTGTGGCGTATGTGGTGTGAAAGACACTTACCCGTGGGATTGATATTTTTGTCAAGAATTAGCCTGCCATGCCTGAGATAGTTGAGTATGGGTTCAAAGTACTGTGGGCTTCTGTCAATCAGGTAAGCCCCTGTTTCATCTACAGAGCTATACCAGCCTTGGTCTGAAATAAATATGGAACTTTTTATAGGGCATACGACATATAACACAGCTAATAGTCTCATCATAAGGAATGACACACTTATATATAATGGTTTGTATAAATTTCTATTTTCATTTTCAGTGTAAAGTCTAAGGTAAACCTATAGAAAACAATGTTGTTTATACTTCCATGAACACAGAGTCACATGATTTTCACTGACGTCAAGTGCTCCGCTCTTTGTAGAATATAAGAATCTTATATGGGTGTGAGGGGTGGATGGAAAAATCCATCCCGAGGGTCACTGTCCGGCATCACGAGGCTTGCAGAGTGATGCCGGAAAGTGATCCCGAGGGACGGATTTTTCTATCCACCACTCACACCCATATAGGATTCTTTTTCTTGCATACCTTCCATTTCTATTGCGAATTTTTAATGCTGCTGTCACTTCGGTTACCGATGTCCGCCATTTTGTGATGACACAACAGAAATGTTAAGTGACGTCACGCATGACGCCGCCGCACATGAGGTTGTAATCAACCAGTGCATTTATCAAACACACGATTATATTTGATTTGGGGTCGGAACATCAGGGTCAGAACATAAATTTCTATCCCAGGGTAAAATCACGGATTTCCTTGTCTGGTGTGCAAGAAAATGTTTTTCAGCTTTAAAAGTTTGCCCTATAAGCATTTTTATTGCCCAGTGATGAGGGGCAAAGAATGAAAATATAAAAAAAATAAACTTAATTTTTCTGCTTTTCATGAAAGTATGAATGACAGCTGGTCGCTAGCAAAGTTTACACGAACCCCATCAGGGTTCATTAACTTTGCACACCACCCACTGCATTCATACTTTCAAGAACAGCAGAGAAATAAAATTAATTTCTTAAATGGATTGTAAAAAATTTCCATGGGTGTGAGGTGTGGATAGGAAAATCCTTCCTAAGGGTTACAGTGTAGCATCATGAAACTTGTCAGACTGGGATCCCCATGAACAGATTTTTTTATCTACTCTCACACACCCATGACAGATTATGCATTCTTTTGCCAACCTTTCATTTCTGAAAAATGTCACCCTCCCAGGAATATGAATATCAACCTCGGCTACGCCTCGGTTGATATTCATATTTCTCAGGGTGACATTTTTCACTATCACCCTCTGAGGAATGTAATATTATATTGAATTATATATGGCAACAATATGTGAATAACCTATTTACAACTGAATGGAACCTTCCTCACTATGTACAGCAGGAGGCCATTTTGAAACTGAGGGGTTTCAATTTGTGTTAGTTTCAGAAAGTCTATTAGAAAATGGTTGAGCTTTTTGCAAACCGTGAAGGTTCTGATCAGATACCGCAGAATAAATATCTGATCTGCATCACATAAATTCGCTTATAGAAATATGACCCTCTTAAACCCCACTTTTATATAGTTAAAGTGGGGTTTGCAGGGGTATACATTATTTTTCTTATTCTGCTCAATAACATTAACATAGATTGTGGGTACTTGTTAGAACTGCCTCGGCAAAAAAACGCCTCACCGATGCGGTGTACTCGTTAGAACCGCCTCAGCGTCAAACCGTCTCTGTGAGGCAGTTCTAACGAGTAGCCAAAACTATGTTTTGTGCAGAAATAAGAAAAAATATCACAATTTTTCATCTGAAAATTTTCATTTTTCGTTGGTAAAATTTATAATATATTTGTAAAGGCGTATTTTCATAATGGGGTCTGCACTGTTTGCCAACATACCCATTTTGGTAGTTTCCATCTGAAATTGGGTTAAGAGAAAAATTATAATTAACAATGGACTGAGATGTTATAAATCATTTCCTATGTGAATTTTAGTATCATTTACCTTGTGTTTCTGTGAACATTCTTGATAACATACTCTCTGGGTGTTGCTGTGTGAGAGTACCCCTGCAAAGAAAGAGTACAGAACAATTGTTAGAACAACTGGCCTGTGATATGCATTTAAATACAATATATCTAAGATTATTATACCTCATGTGACTTTCCTATACAAAACTCCCATAAGCTGGAGGGTGATAACTTTGACTATCACCCTGCGATAATTTTGATTATCACATGCGCGTGATCGGTCCTTTAAGAAAGCTGGAGAAAAAGAGTCTAAACCAAAAATTGTAAAAAAGTCGAGAAATGTTGGTACTAAAGTTGTTCCTTTTGATGTAGTGAAGAAAACACACACGCAACATTAAGGATTTTATTCAGAAATAATGAACTTTGAACTTCTGAATATCTGTATCACCAGCTAAAATTGCTTATCTAGAAAGGTGAAGTTATCCAATAATTTGAAATGCCATGACATCAAATGTCGCTGTCAGCTGTCCTGTGTATTTTTCATTAAAAATCCCTTACCTTAATTATTAGTTTTATTCAGTATAATAAAATAAATATTACATTCCTGAGAGGGTGCATGTTGCTTCCATGCAGAGCTGAAACCAACCACACTTGAGTACTGGCAAACTGCTTTGAGGTTCTAAGTCTGCCCAGGAAAAGTGGTGCAAGTCTTACCATCTGTGCATATAAACCCTTTTGGTTTCATTGGGCAGCAGGGCTTGAGATGTCATTTCATCTCAATGTCTGGTAAAAGTCACACAAAATTTGATTAACTTGCAGGTACAGGGGCAACATCCACATAAGTTGGTCCCCTTCAAGGTAGCTGGCTTGCTGCAAGCTTGGCATATCTTACACCAGATGTCCAGGTACATGTATGTCTTTCATTAAGGTCTATAGCCGAGAGCTTCCACTTTCTGCAATCTCTCTCTGTCAGCTGCTTCCAGGTCATCTGGGCCTCCAAGGTCCAATTTTCCATCCACCTGTATGTCAAAGGCTGTCTTGACTACATCAACATAAGTTGGTCCCCTTCAAGGTAGCTGGCTTGTTGCAAGCTTGTTGCAAGCTTGGCATATCTTACAACAGATCTCTAGAACAGAACTCGTGTGACGAGGCTTCAAGCATAATGATGAAAAGCAGAGGGCGGAGTATGGAGCCTTGATGAACACCGACATTCACTTCGAACACTTCAATGTAACTGTCACCAACACGAAAATGGCTCTACACATTAGCATACATCCCTTGGACCAGTCTACCCATCCACTCCAAGTTTTCTCAGAGCCCACCAGATGACCTTCTGAAGCACTCTATCAAACACCTTCTCCAGGTCAACAAGAGGTCCAAGATGGCCCTGGATCGCTCACCTGATCCATAGAGTAACAAGGTGGCCCCGGGGAGGGCCATTATTGACCCCAGGGTTATAATGTGCATAATGTTGAGGGAGGTCTAAAAAGGTGAAGCTTCATACCAAATATCAACAAAGGCTATAATTTGAACAATCTTGGCAAAGGTCCACTAGATGAAGCTACACACCAAATATCAAAGACCTGGGCCTTGCGATTTCATAGAAGAAGATTTTTTTAAAGATATTCCCTAAATAAACCTATGTAAAACCAAATGGCCCCGGGGCGCGGGCATTTTTGGCCTCAGGGCTATAATTTAAATAATGTTATGAAGCTTCACACCAAATATCCAAGACCTGGGCCTTCCTGTTTCAGAGAAGAAGATTTTCAAAGACTATCTCTAAATAAGTCTATGTAAAACCAAAGGGCCCCAGGGCTGGGGCATTTGTGGCCTGAGGGCTATAATTTGAACAATCTTGGTAGAGGTCCACAAGATGAAGCTCCATACCAAATATCAAAGACATGGGCCTTGCAGTTTCAGAGAAGAATATTTTTAAAGATTTCCCTATATAAGTCTATGTAAAATCAAAGGGTCTCTGGGCAGGGGGATTTTTGGCTCCAGGGCTACAATTTGAACAATCTTGATAGAGGTCCACTAGATGAAATTTCACACCAAATATCAAAGACCTTGGCCTTCTGGTTTCAGACAAGAAGATTTTTAAAGATTTTCCCTATATAAGTCTAGGTAAAACCAAAGGGCAACAAGGCGGGGGCATTTTTAGTCTCAGGGCTATAATTTGAACAATCTTGGTAGAGGTCCACTAGCTGATGCTTCATACCAAATATCAAAGACCTAGGCTTTGTGGTTTCAGAGAAGAAGATTTTTTTCAAGATTTTCCCTATATAAGTCAATGTAAAACCAAAGGGCCCCAGAGCAGGGTTTTTTTGGCCCCAGGGCTATAATTTGAACAATCTTGGTAGAGGTCCACAAGATGAAGCTTCATTCCAAATAGCAAAGACCTGGGCCTTGCAGTTTCAGAGAAGAAGATTTTTCAAGATTTTCCCTATATAAGCCCATGTAAAACCAAAGGGCCCTGGGGCGGGGGCAAATTGCCCCAAGCACTATAATTTTAACAATCTTGGTAAGGGGTCCACTAGATGAAGCTTCATACCAAATAGCAAAGACCTGGGCCTTGTGGTTTCAGAGAAGAAGATTTTCAAAATTTTCCCTATATAAGCCTATGTAAAACCAAAGGGCCCCGGGGCGGGGGCATTTTTGGCCCCAGCACTATAATTTGAACAATCTTGGTAGAGGTCCACTAGACGAAGCTTCATACCAAATATCAAAGACCTGGGCCTTGCTGTCTCAGAGAAGAAGATTTTTAAAGATTTTCCCTATATAAGCCTATGTAAAACCAAAGGGCCCCGGGGCGGGGGCATTTTTGGCCTTAGCAATATAATTTGAACAATCTTGGTAGGGGTCCACTAGGTTAAGCTTCATACCAAATATCAAAGACCTAGGCCTTGCGGTTTGAGAGAAGGAGATTTTTAAAGATTTTCCCTATATAAGCCCATTTAAAACCAAAGGGCCCCGGGGCGGGGGCATTTTTGGCCCCAGCACTATAATTTGAACAATCTTGGTAGGGGTCCACTAGACGAAGCTTCATACCAAATATCAAAGATCTGGGCCTTGCAGTTTCAGAGAAGAAGATTTTTTAAGATTTTGGTGAAAAATCTATTTTTGGCTCCTGTGACCTATATGTGCAACGGACCGGAACCATTTGAACAGCTTTGAAAGGGGACCACCTAAGGATCCTTCCTGTGAAGTTTGGTCAAAATCCGATCAGTGGTTTAGGAGGAGATGTCGTTTGAAGAAATTGTTTACGCACGGACGACGGACAAAAAGTGATCCCAAAAGCTCACCTCGTCACTACGTGACGGTGAGCTAACAAAAGCCAAGTAGAGTCTTTTGTTGGCAGCCAGATACTTCTCTTGCAGCTGTCTGACAACAAAGATTGTGTCTGTTGTACCTCAGCCTGGGACGAAGCCAAACTGGGAATCGTCGATTGACATCAGCTATCTGATGAGGCCATCCACAATGCTCTCCTGGACTTTCACGATCTGCTCTGTCAGCTTGAGACCACGGTAGTTGCCCCTGTCCAATGCATCCCCCTTGCCCTTGTACAGATAATGAAACTCTGCTCCCAGTCAGAGGGTACCTGGCCATCACAGATGATTTCAGCTGCGAGGTCATGGATTATCGAGCCGCTGGCATCACCTGCTGCTCGTATCATCTCCACCACTGTGCCCGATGGGCCTGGTGCTTTGCTGACCTTCATCTGAGAGATAGCCTTCTTAACCATATCAATAGTGATTGGGATTGGCAGTCCTTCCACTGGTTGTTCTACAGACAGGTGGTCTGGGTCCCAGTCAAACTCAACATTGAGTAGCCTTTGCTAGTGCTCTAACCAGGCCCTCTGCTTTGAGTCTTTGCTCATTGACATATCCCCTGCATCATTCTTCATTCTCTCTTCACAACTGATTAGCAAGGTGGTATACTTCTGAAGACTTAGGGTCAATATTCTTGTAGATCTCCTTGTTGGCTTCTTGGTGAGCATGGTGCACAGCACGTCTGGCAAAGCGTTTGGCCCAATTATTATATGATGCCCTAGTGCCTTTACAAGTCTTCCAAGCCTTAAAAGCTTGCCGCTTGGCTGCAATAACCTTATCAACATGCTCATTCCACCACCAGGTTTCACGGTGCCATGGGTGGTGCCGAGTTGTGCCACACACCTCAGTTGTCTTGAACAGGCCTGTCTTGATGTTCCATATATCCTCGGTGGCAGCATTAGTTAAACCTGCAGACGACTCACATTGAGGTTGAAAACCTCCAGGAAACGATTTCTAATCTGAGGGTCTTTAAGCTTCCAAACTTAAGTCTGGGGCTGACCTTACACTTGGTTTTAGGTGGCACATCAATCATATGTTGCAGAAAAGCTTTTTTTGCCCTTTGACCCTGTGACCTTGAAAATAAGGTCAAGGCCATCAAAACCCAATCACTGGTTTCCACTATCCAAACCATGTAAGGAGATATAGTGCTTCAAAGTAGGAAGAAATGGGATCCACATCAAAACCATATCGTTGTCCACCTCCCTCCCCTTAGTGGGCTCAGTCTATTTTTTAATTATAAATAAGGAAAAAACAAAATTTTTCGTTCAAAAAAAAATATATATTTGCTAAATCTATGGAAGGCAATTTTTTCTCAAATATGGGGCAAGAATATTCCTTTGTGTGAGTTCTAGGGTGAGAAAGCAGTGTGTAACAGAGACTTTAAGACAGTGTGTGATTTCTCTGTCACACACTGCTGTCTCGGCCTAGGGTTTTTTAGCTCTCTCAATCTGTAAATCTGGCTTAATATGGGAATACATGTACATTGCAATGGGACTATTTTTTTTCTTCAAAACTGTCTTCTGTTGAAAGCTGTGTTACCCATGCAATTAGGGAAGCACTTTCTTTGTTTCTCCCTAGATAAACATTTTTAACAGCCACACTTGATCAACCTTTAATGAAATGGACATCAAACTTCTGTCAAATGTCAGGGAAAGCAAGTCATGAAATGTACCTGCAATGTTGTTTTCAGATTATCACTACATATAAATGAATGTCAAGTAAAGCAAGTCATGAAATGTACCTGCAATGTTGTTTTCAGATTATCACTACATATAAATGAATGTCAAGAAAAGCAAGTCATGAAATGTACATGCAATGCTGTTTTCATATAAATGAATGTACTGAAAATGAATGTAACAACGTTTAAACAGCTGTCTCTAGAAGGTAAGAATAATAAATGATCTTCCTCTATTTGCTCTGTTACATTTGTGTAAAGGGGTCATTTTGCAAACTGATATTCTGTATTCTTGGGCAGTCTGATAGCAAAAGCTTTGCCAACACATTCTTTAACCCACTGTATACCAGTTTTGTTTTTTGTTTGATTTGAGGTTTAACGTCCCCGTCAACACTGTAAAGGTCATTTTGGAGACGTTGCTTCCAATTTTGTGGGACTTTTACCCGACACTTGAGATGAAATGACATCTCAAGCCCTGTCGCCCAATGAAACCAATAGGGTTTATTAGCATGGACGGTCCGCCTCGCACCGCGGTTCCTGGACAGGCTTAGATCCTCTAAGCGGTTTACCAGTACTAGTGTGCGGGCCGGATTCAGCTCTGCGTGGAAGCATCATGCAGCCCATATATTTCTTCAAGCCCCTATGGGCGGGGGCGTACTGTATACCAGTGACTCTTCCATTGCTATATGTTGGACAAGTCCATTTGACATTTAAGGGGTGTCAGGCCTATAATTTTTGTTTTTAGTCTATTTTTGATGGAAAATTTGGATAGCAAATAGTGCAGGCCCTGATCAGTCACCACATTCTGCGGCGTCTGATCTGGGCCTGCACTGTTTACCAAGGTACCCCTTCAGGGTTTCCCACATAAAATGGGTAAAAGGAGATGGGCGCAAAGACCAATCAATGATGGGGTTGATACCTGGACAAGAAAATCTCAGGCTTGTTTTCAGTTTATTTAAGTCTCATGCTCGGCATAGCCTCACAGGAGACTTAAATAAACTGAAAACTTGTCTGAGTCTTGTCTTGGTCTTATCCCCATCATAGATTCTATTATCTCACATAGATGAAATTTCTTACTGTAGTTCTGAGGTGACTGAGACTTACCTTGATGTAGTGAAAATTCTCCCACCAACATTCAGGGTGATCCAGTCCCCAAGACTACACTCAGACACCCCCTTACATAATGACTGGTCATGTGACTTCTCCGTGGAATGACAAACAACACCAGGTGGCACTGAAATACAGTTTGTACAAAATATACTGTTTTCACCATAATAAGGGTACAGTGGTTTTAGACTTTTCATTCTATCATTGATATAAACAAGCTCCAGAAATTCCTTCTGTTAAGGGGAATGGGAACACCTTTAGGGGAGGCAACTCCTTCAAAATTATTTTTGTCTCCCATGTGAATAGAGGTCAACTCTTGAAGGACAGAATTACAGAATTTGCTCCTGAGGAGCAAATTCTTTCCTTCAAGAGTAGACCCATGATTCAGCAGGACGGAAACTACAGAAACGTGAACAGGAAGTCCTGGAAGTTGTCTCCCTTTGAAAAATGGCAGACAAATGTGCCAGGTGTTCACATTCCCCTTATGCACTCTGTCAGGTGCAAGGGTATACTCTTAATGCCAACTTTGGATATGTTTTGGTTGAATCAAACATGTCCAATGTTGGCAAAAGAAGCATATGCATTTAAACAATAAGTTCCTTAATAAACATTTCAGCACTTTGCCCCCCTTTATCACAAAAGCAAAATAACTGTTTTGAACTTCAACAGATTACAAAATCTTGCACTCATAACCCATTTTGAACCGAAAACCCAAAAGGGGTATTTGGCAAACATTGCAGGCCCAGATCAGACGCCAGCATCTGATCAGGGCCTATACTGTTTGCAAAATGTTCAGCCATTTTCCAAACAAATCAAACACAACCTGACACTTATATACAATGAGGAAGATTCCGTTTGGTACAAAAAGGGTTAATTGATGTCAAATACACAGGGCTTTAAAATTCCGATCATCACTTGCCAAGTTTCCCAATGTATTTGGTTTAAACAATATTTATTGTGTTTCAATGCACAAATACACTTATCATACACACAAGGATATATTGGATTTGACAGTAAGCTATACACTTATATGGGAGTAATCTCCTATTTACATCCCGATGTATTTGCCCAAAATCTACATGCTTCAGTCATGCAGGACAAGTGAAATTTTGAACGATTTTCCAGCCCTGAGTATATGGGTACATTTTTTGAAAATGTATTGGTGTGTACTTACTTGCATGTGTTTTGTTTGATTTGAGGTTTTAAGTCCCTGTCAACACTATTAAGGTCATTTTGGAGATGCTGCTTCCAATTTTGTGGGACTTTTACCCAACATGGAGATGAAATGACATCTCATTTCTTGCTGCCCGATGAAACCAATAGGGTTTATATGCATGGATGGTCCTACTCACACTATATGAGCCCATGTTCCCCATCAAGAAGCAAAAGAACTTATAATGTTGTGGGTATTCATTTGAACCATCTCATCAAGCAGTTCTAACTCGAATTTGTTTTTCTACAAAAACACAGGTGTCTCCCCCGTTTTTGACCTCTAAGTATGACCTTGACATTGGAGGTATTGAGCTGGGTCTTGTGTGCAACACATCATCTAATGAAGATGAACATTTCTGCAAAGTAACTTTAAAAATGTTCATAGAGAAATAAAAGTTATTAGCCGTACACAAAAAAAGCTCTTTTTTACCTTTGACCTCTAAGTATGGCCTTGACCTTTGAGGTACAATACATCGTCTCATGATGGTTAACATTTCTGCCAAGTAATTTCATTATCCATCAAAGAACAAGGAAGTTATTGACTGTCCCTTTTTTACCTTTGACCTCTAGGTATGACCTTGACATTAGAGGTTGGACCTTGGTCTTGCACATGACTCATGGTCTAATGACGGTGAACATTTCTGCATGGTTACTTTATAAAGTCCATCCAGAAATATAAAAAGTTATTGACTGGACACAAAAAAAACAAACTTATTTTACCTCTGACCTCTTAGTATGACCTTGATCTTGGAGGTACGACCTGGGTCTAGTGTGCAACACATTGTCTCATGATGGTTAACATGTCTACCAAGTAATTTCACAATCTATCTAGGAATAAGAAAGTTATTGAATGAACACTAAAAAAGGCCCCTTTTTGTCCTTTGACTTCTTAGTAGGACCTTGACATTTGAGGTACCAAATTGGGTCATGCACGCAACACATCGTCTCATGGTGGTTAACATTTCTGCGAAAGTAATTTCAAAATCCATCTAAAAATAAGAAAGTTATTGACAGAACACAAAAAAGGCCCCTTTTTTACCTTTAACCTTTATGTATGACCTTGACCTTTCAGGTACCAAACTGGGTCATGTGTGCAACACATCATCTCATGGTGGTTAACATTTCTGCCAAGCAATTTCAAAATCCATCTAAAATAAGAAAGTTATTGACCAAACACGGAAAAAGGCCCCTTTTTGACCTTTGACCTCTATGATTGACCTTGACATTTGAGGTACCAAACTGAATCATGCATGCAATACATCATCTCATGATAGTTAACATGTTTGCCAAGTAACTTCAAATTCTATCTAAAAATAAGCAAGATATTGACAAAACCCGAATAAAAGGCCCCTTATTTACCATTGACCTCTAAGTATGACCTTGATCTTTGAGGTACCAACCTGGGTCATGCACGCAACAAATCGTCTTATATCGGTTAATATTTCTCCCAATTGATTTAAAAATCCATCTCAAAATAAGAAAGTTATTGACCAAGCATGAAAAAGGCCCCTTTTTTGCCCTTTGACCTCTAAGTATGACCTTGACCTTTGAGGTACAGACCTGTCTCATGCGCACCACACATCGTCTTATGGTTGTTAATATTTCTTCCAAGTAATTTAAAATCCATCTCAAATATGAAAGTTATTGACCAAACACAAAAAGACCCCTTTTTTGACCTTTGACCTCTAAGTATGACCTTGACCTTTGAGGTACCGACCTGCCTCATGAGCACCACACATCGTCTCATGGTTGTTAATATTTCTGCCAGGTAATTTTAAAATCCATCTGAAAATAAGAAAGTTATTAACCGGACACGATTTGCCCATACCGGTACATATATACATACCGACAAATTTCCAAGGGAAATAATTCAAAAAGTATAAAAGCGAGAGTTATAGATCTTGCACACTGTGCATCCTCTAATGCTGATTAATATTTATATGAAGTTTCGTGAAGATAGCTTCAACAGTTTTCAAGTTATAGAGCGGACACGAATGTGTGAAAGACAGACAGATGGACGGACAGACAGACAGACCGAAGACAGACACCCAGGGGAAAAACAATATGTCTCTCCGAAAAAAAAATTTCGGGTGAGACATAATGAATAACCACAACATAGGTTTTTAAGGAGAACTGACAGACATTACCGGGTATCCTTCAATTGTCATTGAATACCAACATTAACCATTTCTATGTGTATTAAACCAGTATAAGTAGGATACCAAAATATACACAACATCTTCGCCTCACCCAGTCTGTTTACTGCATATGTAAAGCTATCCACAATACATGTATACAACAGCTGCCTTACCTTTAAACTGTTCGCCTGCTGATACATACAGCACATCATCTTCCCTGCAAAATAATAGTGAGATACTAATTAGGAATGTTGTCAAACCTGTGTGTTAGGGCCCAGTTGTTCAAAGCCTTGTTAGCTTAACAAGCTCATTAGTGGCCATGCTGTTAACTATTCTAGCAAGTACAGCATTGCTAGCAGTTAAGTCTGTGCCTAGCACGGGGTTAGCAGCTAACCCCGTGCCAGGCACAGCCTTAGCTGCTAACCCTGTGCCAGGCACAGACTTAGCTGCTATTGTGTATTCTTGACTTTTTTGATGGCAGCACCATAAAAGCACTGCAAAATGCACAAGATTTTCTTTGAAAAAAAGTGTCACTTTCTATGTCGGAAAATACATTCTAGTTTAAATTAACACTATTCTTGGGACCCAAAGCAGAATCTGTAAGATAAACATTACAGCTGTGTTATAGTCAAACAAAAATGTATAGACTGTGTGGAAAAATGACCATTTATCATTTATGGATATTTTTCTATATTACCTCTACAATTTTGGGATCTAACTTTAAACTGTGTTAGATCCAAAATCATGTTATAATGAATAGTGTTATAAAGAAGTTAGAGCACATTCTTCTTTTTGTTTGTTTTGCAGTTTAACGGCCCAGTCAACAAAATGAAGGTCATTTTGAGCTGGTCTGTTGACCTGACAACACTTTTCCAGAGCAGGCTTAACCCATATCAACCTATGAGAACACAACCTTTGAAAACAGTGTAGATCCTGATCAGATGGCTTCCGAAGAAGCCATCTGATCAGGATCTACACTGTTTGCCATGCGTGTGTGTGTGAATTTGGGTAGAATGTCGCTTTCAACAATTTTTCAGTCAAATCACGACGGTGTCTGCTTGCGACAGGGAGCTCAACGCTCACTTTTATAGCCTGTTTGCCATGCAGTTTGTGAACTGAACCAATATGTTATATAGTAATTTGATTGGCGGATAGTCAGAAATGGGTGTGGCTAAATTAATTTATTCAGCAGGATAAGCAGTTAACCAGTTCAGTGCACTTTCTTTCACCAGCAGCAGACAAGTGCACTTCTTGAATCAGCTATAATGACCACCGAACATATTTTAAAACCAGTCAGAACCTGCATGAAAACATATACCGTATTTCCGTATGTGTTCGCCTGTTCGGACACTGTATGTTTTCGGACACCATGTAGAATCAATAAAACTAGCTAATTTAATGTACTGTATCTTTTCCGACACCCCCGAAAATTCGCGCTCTTTATTTTCGTAAGTTTTCGGACACAATTCTGCCTTCTATCTAGACAGTTTTTTCTTTTTATAAGGTATTCATATTTTTATGATTTACCGTCTTTAATTTACCATCAACCATTATGGGCTGAACCATTTTCAGTGCAAGTACGGCAGTTATTACATTGAAGAAGTCATACCTGGTTTCTGTCGTTTTTATCCCAATCTGAGATACATAAGGCTAATTATATTTTATGGGTTTTAAATACACATGCTAAACTAGAATTTGTTTTTCTACAAAAACACAGATGTCTCCCCCGTTTTTGACTGCTAAGTATAACCTTGACATTGGAGGTATTGAGCTGGGTCTTGTGTGCAACACATCATCTAATGAAGATGAACATTTCTGCATAGTAACTTTAAAAATGTTCATAGAAAAATAAAAAAGTTATTGGCCGCAAACAAAAAAAGCACTTTTTTACCTTTGACCTCTAAATATGGCCTTGACCTTTGCAGTACAACACATCGTCTCATGATGGTTAACATTTCTGCCAAGTAATTTCATAATCCATCAAAGAATAAGGAAGTTATTGACTGTCCTTTTTTTTACCTTTGACCTCTAGGTATGACCTTGACATTGGAGGTATGGACCTTGGTCTTGCACATGACTCATGGTCCAACTTTCAAGCCTCTAGCTCCAACAGTTTTTGAGATATCTTGCTGACAAGATTTTATTAAAAAAAATTCAAAGGGCAATAACTCTTGAAAGGGACATAATCCGGATGAGAAAAAAATACGTGTCAGCTTATTTTCCATTAGGAATGCATATATGAAATTTCAAAACCATAGCATACACAGTTCTAAAGTTATGCTATGCATCACTTTTAGGATTCATTACAATGGGCACAAATTACCAAATTGACAAAGGGCCATAACTCGCAAAGTATTTTTCGGAATTTTGTCATAAGTTAATCAGTTCATCTACTCATCACCAACAATATACTCAACAACTTTCAAGGTTCTAGCTCCAATAGTGTTAATAATAATAATAATAATAATAATAATAATAATAGCCTTTATTTACAGAGGGTAACACATTTAGCAACAAACAGCTAATCTTCCATGAGGCCCTCTCTAGTATTTACACTTATTACAAAAATGAGCATAATGAGCAAAAATATAACAATTAATTAACAGCAAAATTACAAAGTGATCACCTTAGGTCCACAACATAACATGAGATATTTTGCTGACAAGATTTTATTAAAAAAATTTCAAAGGGCAATAACTCTTGAAAGGGGCATAATCCGGACGAGAAAAAAAATACGCGTCAGCTAATTTTTCATTAGGAACCCATATATGAAATTTCAAAACCCTAGCATACACGGTTCTAAAGTTATGCTATGCATCACTTTTAGCATACATTACAATTGACACAAATTACCAAAATGACAAAGGGCCATAACTCACAAAGTATTTTTGGAATTTTGTCAAAAGTTAATCAGTTCATCTACTCATCACCACCAATATATTCACCATTTTTCAAGCCTCTAGCTCCAATAGTTTTTGAGATATCTTGCTGACAAGATTTTATTAAAAAAAAATTCAAAGGGCAATAACTCTTGAAAGGGGCATTATCCTGACAAGAAAAAAAATACGCGTCAGCTTATTAGCCATCAGAAATGCATATATGAAATTTCAAAATTATAGCATACACCGTTCTAAAGTTATGCTATGCATCACTTTATGCATACATTACAATGGGCACAAATTACCAAAATGACAAAGGGCCATAACTCACAAAGTATTTTTCAGAATTTTGTCATAAATTCATCAGTTCATCTACTCATCACCAACAATCTATTCACCAACTTTCAAGGCTCTAGCTTCAATAGTTTTTGAGATATCTTGCTGACAAGATTTTATTAAAAAAAAATTCAAAGGGCAATAACTCTTGAAAGGGGCATATTCCGGACGAGAAAAAAAATATGCGTCAGCTAATTTTCCATGAGGAATCCATATATGAAATTTCAAAACCCTAGCATACATGGTTCTAAAGTTATGCTATGCATCACTTTTAGCATACATTACAATGGGCACAAATTACCAAAATGACAAAGGGCCATAACTCACAAAGTATTTTTCGGAATTTTGTCATAAGTTAATCAGTTCATCTACTCATCACCATCAATATAATCACCAACTTTCAAGGCTCTAGCGCCAATAGTTTTTGAGATATCTTGCTGACAAGATTTTATTAAAAAAAAAATTCAAAGGGCAATAACTCTTGAAGGGGGCATAATCGGGATGAGAAAAAAAATACGCGTCAGCTAATTTTCCATGAGGAATCCATATATGAAATTTCAAAACCCTAGCATACACGGTTCTTTAGTTATGCTATGCATCAAAAGCGTAACGGACGAACGAACCAGAACCAATATGCCCCTCAAACTTTTTCGAAGTTGGGGGCATAATAAGAAAGTTATTGACAGAACACAAAAAAGGCCCTTTTTTTACCTTTAACCTCTATGTATGACCTTGACCTTTCAGGTATTAAACTGGGTCATGCGTGCAACACATCATCTCATGGTGGTTAACATTTCTGCCTAGCAATTTCAAAATCCATCTAAAAATAAGAAAGTTATTGACCAAACACGAAAAAAGGCCCCTTTTTACCTTTGACGTCTATGTATGACCTTGACATTTTAGGTACCAAACTGAATCATGCATGCAACACATCGTCCCATGATAGTTAACATGTTTGCCAAGTAACTTCAAATTCTATTTAAAAATAGGCAAGTTATTGACAAAACCCGAAAAAAGGCCCCTTTTTTTACCTTTGACCTCTAAGTATGACCTTGACCTTTGAGGTATCAAACTGAATCATGCATGCAGCACATCGTCTCATGATAGTTAACATTTCTGCCAAGTGATTTCAAAATCCATCTTAAAATGAGAAAGTTATTGACAAAACACGAAAAAAAAGCCCCTTTTTTGACCTTTGACCTCTAAGTATGACCTTGACCTTTGAGGTACCGACCTGCCTCATGTGCACCACACATCGTCTCATGATTGTTAATAATTATGCCAAGTAATTTTAAAATCCATCTCAAAATTAGAAAGTTATTGACCAAATACGAAAAAAAGGCCCCATTTTTGACCTTTGACCTCTAAGTATGACCTTGACCTTTGAGGAACCGACCTGCCTCATGCGCACCACACATCGTCTTATGGTTGTTAATAATTATGCCAAGTAATTTTAAAATCCATCTCAAAATAAGAAAGTTATTGACCAAATACGAAAAAAAGGCCCCTTTTTTGACCTTTGACCTCTTAGTATGACCTTGACCTTTGAGGTACCGACCTGCCTCATGCGCACCACACATCGTCTTATGGTTGTTAATAATTATGCCAAGTAATTTTAAAATCCATCTCAAAATAAGAAAGTTATTGACCAAATACGAAAAAAAGGCCCCTTTTTTGACCTTTGACCTCTAAGTATGACCTTGACCTTTGAGGTACCGACCTGCCTCATGCGCACCACACATCGTCTTATGGTTGTTAATATTTCTGCCGAGTAATTTTAAAATCCATCAAAAAATAAGAAAGTTATTGACCGGACACGATTTGCCCATACATATATACATACCAACAAACTTCCAAGGGAGATAATTCAAAAAGTATAAATGCGAGAGTTATGGTTCTTGCGCACTGCACGTCGTCTAATGCTGATTAATATTTATACGAAGTTTCGTGACGATAGCTCTAACGGTTTTCAAGTTACAGAGCGGACACGAAAGTGTGACAGACGGACAGACGGACAGACGGACAGACGGACAGACAGACAGACGGACAGACGGACAGACGCCCGGGGGAAAAACAATATGTCTCTCCGAAAAAAATTTTTTCGGGGGAGACATAATAAATTGTTTATTGGTGAAAAATGTCAAGTTGAAGTGTTACAACGTAAATTGAATACGTTCAACTATTCAAATGGATTATTCCACTAATCAACGGTAACACCCTCAATCAGCAATCAGAGACAGACAAAAACTGAAGTACCCAGAGGAAAGCAATCTGACCTTCATTTGCAGAAATTGGCACCTCACATGTAAACATTGTTAGTGATGCCATTTGAGATAGGCTTGCCTGTACTCAAGTCAGGTCTCTTTACACAGTTAACCCTTAAGACGCCGAGAAAAACTACATCTGAAAATGCTGTCTGCTTATGTCGTCTGCTGAATCTTTTTGCAAACATTTTAAGAATATTTTTGCATACAGGCAAACAATGTGGACCCTGATCCTAGAGGAGCAGTCTGATCTGGGTCCACACCGTTTGCAAAAGATACTTTTAAGTTAACCGGCAGACGGCAAAGCAGGCGACAAGTGTTGTGATTGGCATTTTATGGGTTAGACTTTAATGGCTTGAACTCTGGTGGCTCATTTAGCATGTGGCTAATTCGAACACAAGATCTACACACACATGTACATGTACCTCAGCCAAGAAAAGACTCTGTCAGAGACACAGAAAAAAAGCAGAACCGTACCTGATTAAACAAACTTCTTCAATGAGACCCCCTTGAGCTGTATAAATCTTCTTGCCAACAAACCCCAGTTTCCGACTTGCTTCATTCAGCACATCCTCGAGACTGGAACTGTGAGTAACAGCTATGACCTGGCAGAAAATAATTTTCTTGCACACCAGACAAGGAAATCCGTGATTTTACCCTGGGATAGAAATTTATGTTCTGACCCTGGTGTTCCGACCCCAAATCGAATATAATCGCGTGTTTGATAAATGCACTGGTTGATTACAACCTCATGCGCGGTGTCGTCATGCGTGACGTCACTAAACATTCCTGTTGTGTCATCACAAAATGGCGGACGTCGGTAACCGAAGTGACAGCAGCATTAAAAATTCGCAATAGAAATGGAAGGTATGCAAGAAAAAGAATCCAATATGGGTATGAGGGGTGAATAGAAAAATCCGGCCCTCGGGATCACTGTCCGGCATCACTCGGCAAGCCTCGTGATGCCGGACAGTGTCCCTCGGGACGGATTTTTCAATCAACCCCTCACACCCATATAAGATTCTTATATTACTCATTTACACATGGCATGATTTCAACAGGGGAGATATGGCAGTTTTACTGGTAGCTTTCTTTTACCTAATGGGTGTTCAAAATAAAAGAATTTGCTGCCAGTGTCTTTTTGGTAGTCCCAATTTAGGATTTTAGGAGAGCAAGGGCTACATAGTAATATGTAATGTTATTAATTGACTACCCTGTATTGATCAGAGGTCATCTGTATTAACACCAGGTCAACCAATATTAACTGAGGTCAAGTGAGGTCAAAAAATCAATAATCAGGTTTTTAATTGTGTCAATTACCAGTAATAAATATGCCATTAATAAATGATTAATAACATTATATTATTAATCACAAGTAATTTCGTATTGGCCCAGTTACAGATCCTCGGTCAGCTGTATTGGCCCTCTGCTGATTAATGAGAATTTTATTTACAATTATAAAGCATGATTATTGATTTTTTGTTTTACCTCACTTGACCTGCGGCTAATATTGGTTGACCTGGTGTTAATATAGATGACCTCCGATCAATACAAGATAATCAATTAATAAAAGTCTCTACCCGTATGGATAGCTTACACACAGAGGTAAGCCATACTGCAGTTTTCTTTTATGAGCGAAAACTGTAACATGTTCATAAATCTGCTAGCTTGAGTTAAGTCAGTCTAACCAATTTTGTACCGGAAACCCCAAAAAGGGTAACAGGCAAACGGTGCATGCCCAGATCAGACGGCGTCTGATCAGAGCGTACACTGTTTGCAAAAATAGCCATCGGAAGAGATGGCAAATCCCCCGACCAAAAGCATATATGGCCTTCAGAAGATTGTTCACCAATAGATAGTGCACCAGAATTAAACCAGCAATATATCACAGAAGTATTGCAGTTATGGCCATCACAAGATTATACTCTCAGGGGAGATAACTAAGAAACCAGGGCACTCAGAATTGTGGTTCTTGTGCATGACATGCCTGCTTAAGCTCATGTATTTCTGTACAAAGTACCATCAATATGTCTCAAAGGGTATTGGAGATACATGTATGGTGATCACAAGCTGGTCATACTGTTATATTGGAAGGGTAGATAAATCAAACAGTGGTGGTTCTTGCACATGACACCCTTTCTGCACCTTGTATACAATTGCGCCAAGTTCCTTCAATATATCTCAAAGGGTGTTGGAGTTATGGCGATCACAAGGTTATATTGTCAGGGGAGATAACTAAAAAACCAGAGCACCCAGAGTTGTGTTTCTGGAGCATGACACACCTGCTTAACCTCGTGTACATCTGCATCAAGTACCACCAATATGCCTCGAAGGGTATTGGAGGTACGGTGATCACAAGGTGGTCATACTGTTATATTGGAAGGGGGGATAACTCATATATCATAGCACCCAGAGTTGTGAATTTTAGGCATGAAGTGCTGTCTCTACCTTGTATACAATTGTGCCAAGTACCATCAATATATCTCAAAGGGTATTGGAGTTATGACCATCACAAGGTTATATTGTCAGGGGAGATAATTTAAAAAACCAGGGCACCCAGTGTTGTGGTTCTTGCATGTGACACACCTGCTTAACCTCATGTACAACTGTACCAAGTACCATCAATATATCTCAAAGAGTATTGGAGATGCAGCCATCACAAGGTTGTGATTCTATGTAATTGGAAGGGGAGATAACTAAAAAACCATGGCACCCAGAGTTGTGGTTCTTGAGCATGACACACCATCTCGGCCTTGTGAACAACTGTACCAGGTATCATCAATATATCTTAGAGGGTATTGGAGTTATGGGCATCACAAGGTAGTCACTCTATCTTATTGGAAGGGGTGATAACTCAAAAACCATGGCAACCAAAGTTGTGGTTCTTGTGCATGACATGCTGTCTCAGCCTGGTGAACAACTGTACCAGGTACCATCAATATATCTCAAAGGGTATTGGAGTTATGGCCATCACAAAGAAGCATTCTATTTTATTAAAAGGGGAGATAATTAAAAAAGTACGGCATCCAGAGTTCTGGTTCTTCCGCATGAAATGCCGTCTCAGCCTTGTGAACAATTGTGCCAAGAACCATCAATGAATCTCAAAGGGTATAGGAGTTATGGCCATCACAAGGTTGCGTCTACGGAAGGACAGACAGACGCCAGGCTGATCGCTATATCCCCCAACCTATTCTGTTGGGGGATAAAAAGTTCAGCCATTTTCGAGATACATTTTGAAGAAAACACAACATGATACAAGATACCCTAAATTTTGAAATGGACTTATTCTGTATATAAGGTGGAAGATTCCATTTGGTACAAAATGTGTTAATAACTCAAACACTGACCGCTGGTTTACCATGGCTAATTAGAAGTTGTTCAAGAGTTTCGAAAAAAAACTTTCCATAGCTTCAGATACCCATTATATTTAGGATACCTTATGGAGGGGTGAAAGAAAAAACTGGGATCATGTAATACCCCTGTCTGTCATCCATCCATCATTTTCGGGCATCTGTAATGTCCCACTATTGTTGTTGTGACATTTAGTGCAAGTTTCTTTATTTTTTTTCTTAAGAAATATTTACACGTATAACTATTTATTACTTTTAGCAATAACTGTCAACAACTGCAGGGATAATTTTTGGGAGAGACTTTGAGAGATTTGCTATTTTTGTGGGCCTCAAATCTCATTGAAATGGGCCAAATGGGAAAACAATCTCAAAGCAAAGTATAATTTGGGGGAAGATTTTGCTGATTTCCCACTGAAAAATTCATATGTTTTGGCTGAATGTGATACATTTTTTCCCATGTTATAATCACTGTAACTGCTGTATGGCTAGCCGGCTGACCCCGGGGTTCGTGAAGACTGCCTGTTTGACAATTCACTGCCTTTATGCTGTTATGTATCTACATGTACATGCATCAATGATTTTCCCTGGAAGTGGGATGGCAGGATTAACCATGGGGACTGTAAATTTTTGACAATTGTGCATCTTATTTCCACTTTCAGGGCATTGATTGGTTGTATTGGGGTTAAACCATACATCAACTTTTGTTGGCCATTTTGAGTTGAGAAGAAGAAGAGAAGAAAAGTGATAGAATAGATAGTAGATGAGATGAGGGGAAGAGACAGTGGAGCAAAATGAAAATAAATGGAAGTTTAGAAGCGGAAGAACCTTCTACCCTTACCAGCTGCAAGGACAGGCCTTGCCCAACTGTAAGCCAATACCACTAGATGCCCAAGTGACGATATATGATTCTTGCACACCAGATCAGGAAATCCATAGTTTCAGCTTGGGACAGATATTATGTTCTAATCCTTGTGTTCTGACCCTGAATCAAATATTCTCGCGTTGAATACAACCTCATATGCGGCTTCATTAAGGAAATGTTAATTAGGAATTATTACCTGTTTTGATCAATACCGTTAATCACATTGTTTATTTGATTTGACACATTAATCACACAATTAATGCCCTTTATGATAAGGTGTGAAAACATGCGCTCTCTGCAAAGTTAAACATCTTTAATTATCGCTCAAGCACCTTTACCAGTTTTGTTTTAAATTGGACAGTTGGTTCGTTAACAGAGTCGGCCAGTAATACATTGTTGAAGCCCAAAATGCCGTCTACACAACATCGCGTCAACGCCGATGCAACGTAATAAAGTTGCATGGGCGTTGATACGACGTTGCAAACACATTGTCTGCCCACTAGGTAATACATGGTTGAGTATTGCCGCAAATGTCATCTACGCAATGATGCATCAACGCCGATGCAACATAATAAATAGAAGTGGAAGTCGATTCCTTTCATCAATGTTCTGTCAGCAATTTGTGTATACTCTGATCAGATTTGTGGCGTCAGACCCAGTAATACCTGAACTGTAAGCAAATAGTGCAGACCCTGATCAGGCAACGCGGTTAGCTTGATACATTCAAATACAGCTTCTTCCCTAGGACTATACCCGGTCAGAATTCTTTACCAGCATCTGTTTCTGAGGCCCCTGACTTGGTATCCTTCAAGCAGGGACCGTCTACTCTCTCGTTTTAACAACTAGGTAGGGGTCGGTCTGTAAGTAAAGTCTTAGGGATTTTTTAACCTGTGCCGGTTGGGCGACGCTACTGTAGCCGGAGAGGTCTGGTTTCCAATGATGATTGGAAAAAACCGACAGGAATCTTTCCTTTCTTTCTTTCTTGTCTATCCACAACTAGGTGTTTCTTTCCAATATTTCCCACTTTCTCTTTTTCACACACAATCAGAGACATACTGTTCAAGTATGAACGATGTCCCTTAACGAACAGATACAGATACTTAGGCTGACGTGACAGGGCGATGATGCTACTTAAACATTTGCCTCTTCTCACCTCTAATAAAAGTTCAACATTGCAAATTAGCCTTACAGTGAAAAGCGGGCGAAAAGACTAGGGGACGAGACGACTGGGGGGGGGGGAAACGACTGGGGGGAAACGACCAGGAAGGAAACGTCTTGGTGGCGAAACAACTAGGGAAGGAAAAGGTTTGGGGCGAAATGTCCCGGATTCCGAAACGACTAGGGAGCAAATCGACTGGGGGGGGGGGGGGGTTTGGGGGGACAACCAGGGCGGAATGTCTTGGGGGCGAAACAACTAGGGGAGGAAATGGTTTGGGGGCGAAACGTTTGAAGATCGGGAGGCTAAGGTAGTGATTTTCATTTCCAACTTAATGACAGTCACCCCTTGCAAATGATGACAATTACGCATTTTGGGAAGCCATGGGCTTGGATTATTTTGATGTCTCTTTTGGGAAAAACAATAAAACACAGGTAGATTGAGGAAATAGGAAAACGTACCACACTTCCTGTCCCCAGGCTATAGGTCACTTTATTAGGTGCAGTTTCAAGCTTTTTGAGAGGAAAGATATACTATCCTATAGGAGGTTTTAGGAATTCCGTTTATGACGTCATTCTTGCGCATGCGCAAAGTACTGGCCGTCAATTGAAACGGCCATCGCTATTCAAATGTATTGGTGGAACTTAAAAAGCTAACAACTTTCAGACATTTTGAGAGAAAATATACCCGTTTTCATTGAAATAATGCCTCGAGAAGGAAAGAATGATATTTTGCTTTTATTACCAAATTCATTTATCCTAAAACCTTATTTTAATTGACAAA
The DNA here is from genome assembly GCA_963580285.1 of Lucinisca nassula. Taxonomy (NCBI): domain Eukaryota; kingdom Metazoa; phylum Mollusca; class Bivalvia; order Lucinida; family Lucinidae; genus Lucinisca; species Lucinisca nassula. The sequence goes on along the minus strand of OY757010.1, from coordinate 134,761,727 downwards.
AATCTTTTCGTGAATGACCCATGTCAATGGCTTGAGATACCGTTATTCACAAAATAAGTTTTTACGTAACTTTCGTTTTATTCGCTATCCAAATCTATCTATCTATCTATCTTGAGAAATCTGTCCAACGATCTGTCTACATCAGCTGGTCTACATGTGCAATTTAAATGTCCATACTGACAGTCGAAATAAACTAATGAGTGGACTGACGGAGGGGCGGTGAGTCCATGTTGGTTCGACGTCATGCCGTCGACACCCACTCCACGATCTGTCTACATGTGCAATTTAAATGTCCATACTGACAGTCGAAATAAACTAATGAGTGGACTGACGGAGGGGCGTTGAGTCAATGTTGGTTCGACGTCATGCCGTCGACACCCACTCCAACTCACTTCATTGTCACATGACCGTTGCCATGAGAGAGAGAGAGAGAGAGGGGGGGGGGGAGGTTTGACTGACAAACTGACAGTAGACAGACAGACAACACACAGACCAACTGACTGAATGACTGACTAACAGACAAACGGACGGACTGTTAGACAGACATATAAACATACCGACAGTCGAAAAAAGAACCATTGAGTTGACTTACAGACAGACGTCGAGTCCACGTTGGCTCGAGGTCATGCCGTCGACAACCACTCCAACTCACTTCAATGGCACGTGACCATTGAGATGAGACAGAGGTTTGACTGATCCCTGTATCCAAGAAGCCCATAACCCTTTTTGTACCAAATGGAATCTTCCTCCTTATATATAGCAGGAGTCATTTTCAAAATTTAGGGGTGTCATGTTGTGTTTTCTTCAAAATTTATTTGAAAAATGGCCAAACATTTTGCAAACAGTGTAGGCCCTGATCAGACGCCGCATCTTTCATTTACCCCTTTTGGGGTTTCCAGTACCAAATTGGTTAATGTAGACCTAAGGGCTGGGCAGGTTGAACTAATCTACAAATCTACCAGATTTTACTGTAAATCTTGCACTTGCGAAGGAGTGTTTCATTCTTATGCTCTGAAAGGGTGTTCTACGTTTGTTTTGAATTTAATGTTCCAATCCCACTGAGTCTTGATGGGTCCGAGCACTGGGCAAATGAAATTTTATTAAGCAACGTTCTGACGTTTCATCGACGATGTGTGTGTGTGTGTGTGTGAAATCGGGTTTAACGTCGCTTTCAACAATTTTTCAGTCATATCACGACGGTGTCTGGTTGCGACAGGGAGCTCAATGCTCACGTTTATAGTGCTGCCTCACTGAAGTATCATGTCCCAGACACATTACATGATACCACACCCAGTCACATTATCCTGACACTGGATCGACCAGTCCTAGCTCTACCCCGTAAATCTGAGTGCCAAACGAGGAGCAGCTAGTACCATTTTTAACGACTTTGGTATGTCGCGGCCCGGGATCGAACCCGAGACCTCCCGTTCCCCGGAGCGGACACTCTACCAACTGAGCTATCGGGGCCGGTCATCGACGATGTAATGTCAAATTCAATGCATTGCTTTGAAGTTGGTTTGATGCCGACACGATGTTGTTGACATGCTACATGTTGGTTGACGTGGCGTCATTTAACGACAAACTGTAATTTACATTTGCTTGCGCTCGCTAATTGTTGGTGCGCAAAGAGAGAGAGAGATAGATAGAGAGAGAGAAGACCCTGTTGGGTCGTATGTACATTATATCATTTTCGTTATGCGAAATTTTACATCTGGCAGCATATCGGTGTTTCTCCCATTATCTTACATTAGATTTAGAATTCGCCAAAAGTTTAAAAGAATTCCACTGTTTTACGCTGTAATTAACACTTTATCTGTCCCACTGCCTTTGAAGCAATGCGACGGATGACGGCCATGGCTTTTCCCTTTCTATTTTTAGAACCGGAAGTATGTCACGAAAAAAGCTCCTATAATGATTTAGTCTATATTATTATAGGATAGTATAGACGGATCCAATGTTTTGACACGTGACCTTGTTTACCTGTCATTGCGCATGCGCAAAATTACTTTTCCTTTTGATTACAATCTTTCGTGGTTGGCAAAAAGCCCCTGGTTCCATATAAACACGTTGTAAATAGGTTTAATATTACGGGCATATTTTAGTTGACTGTCACAGAAAATCGATCGAATTACATTTAAAATGAGTAGATAAATATATTTTAGAGCTCATCCATGCATCTTCCGCGATTAGTCATTCGTTTTGCGAATTTTTATTACAAATAATTAAGACCGTCCCGCCTCGTTACCTGTATGAGTTTAACGGGTAATTTAATCATCAAAACATCCTCAAATCTTCTAGAAACCAATAATAACTAGCCAAGACATGTCTATTATAAAAGTTTAAAGGTAAACTGTGTCGTTTCGATTCCAAACAAAACACAAGTTTAGAGAAAATAACATCGCATTTACAATGGCGTTAAACGGCCAAAAACGTTTTCTGCCAACCACCGGTCAGTCCCGGCAAATAGTATTATTGAGTGATGACGTAGTGTTTGGATGTGTCTATATCTTCCTCTCAAAAACCTTGAAACTGGCCCCTGTGATTAGGTGTATCGATAACAAATGGCTTTTGATTCAATATTGAAGGATTTTGCTGTATCATTACTGTGAAGCTGTAAAAAGTTTAAAAAGTCCACTGTAATGCATTTCCATTTGGCCAATGCTTGTTCGAAATATTATTACTGTCGACTACTAGTTTCTTCCTCACAATTATGATAATTAATAATTGATTAAAGAATTTCTGGAAACCGTACCTTCCCATCCACAGAAGATCCATTTCTGAAAATGGCCACTCTCTTCATCTTATTTCTTTTCTGTCATTCAAGTGGACGCATTTTCATTATAAAGTTTAATATGTGTGTAATAATCACTAATGTACATGTATCAGCTGTTGGTGCAATTCTATTTTGGGGAACAAATTGTTACTAAAAATAAACAGGTGCGACGACTTGCCGAGAGACGAAAGTTCGGATAGTAGTTGGCGATACTCAGAAGGTCCGAAGTTCAATGCTTTTACCCTATGGCATAAAAAAATAATTAATAAACCAATCCTCCAACCAATCAATCGAACATTCAATCAATCAATTAACCAACCAACCATCCAAACAATTTTCAATCAACCAACCAATCAATCGAACATTCATTCAATTCAATCAATTAACGAACCATCCATCCAACCAATTTTCAATTAATCAATCGATCAGTCAATCAATCACGATCAACCAGTCGGTCGATCAATCAATCAATCAATCGATCAATCAATCAATCAATCAATCACGATCAACCAGTAAGTAGATCAATCAATCAAATCAATCGATCAAATCAATCGACCAAGGGCACCCGCCAAGAGGAAGTACACTGAGGGGCATATACAAATCAAAGAAAAAAAGTTTCCCAGCCCACGGAATGTATAAATGGTGCAGAAACTTAATAAATAAATAAATACATAAATAAATCAAGAAGCATAACCAAATACTGGCCCCAACAGCTCAGTGGTAAAGAGTCAACTTCAGAATTTGGAGGTCGCGGATTCGATCAATGGCCATGCCATACCTAAGTGGTAAAATGGTACATGTATAAGGTGCTCCCTTGGCTGACGCTCGCGTTATAAGGCTACTCCTATGACAGGTAACCAGATTTCTTAAGTGGAACTGATTCGGAGCATACCTCGCACACTGATGATTCCAGTTGAGTCACGCCTGCATCCTACACAAATCCCATTAAATTCTTACTATGTTTATAGCCTTCGAAAACAGGTGCTCTATATATCATTCTTTCTTTCTCCTTTCCTGATTTTTTCACTTTGATTTGTTTTATTTTTCTTTTTATCTTCATCTTGTGATTGACTATATCTTTCTGTTATACTTTACAAACATGATTTAGTAATAAATAGTTATTATTTAAACAGGACCATTGAAAACGAACCATTCTGGATATGCTTGTATCATTTTTTACATTGATCATGTCCTTGGTGGAACTAAAAAAGCAATTATGCTTTCGTTCTAATATCCTACAGTTTTGAAACCGTGTTTGATGTATATAATATTATGTGCAAATTTTGGAAATAAATATGTTTAAACCAATATGATACCGGCCTGCAATCGAAAATCACTGGGTGAATTCCATATGTAAAATCCACCAGCTTATACCTGTCAATGGCAAGACAAAAATGTGTGTGCTTATTTAAGAAATACCCCTATATGTCACACACACACACAAACACACACAAACACACACACACACACACACACACCATCTACCTGGTAATTGGTACCTGATAATATAGGCTACACAAGTATGTCTACACACGCACACACACACCGCATACAAACACGAACGCATCATGTGTATCGAAAAAAAAAATCATAATATGATAAATAGAATCTTACACTCGTGGTCATTTCGTGTGAAATTTATGAAACTCGCCGAAGGCTCGTTTCATATATTTCATACGGAATGACCACGAATGTAAGATCTTCTGTACTGTAAAATAGGAAAAAAAATATCCAAAAAAGCTGTTAACACAGAACAGAAACAACTTACGTCACTCACAGAAGAGAAAGACTCACTGACACACACGCGCACGCACGCGCACACTAAACACACACACACACATCACATGGATAAAACACAATGTCAATGAACATACAAGAAGCTGTAAAGGAAAATTGCCTTAGGATGGCAAACAAGGAAAACGACAAAATAAATAAATAAAAATAAAAAGCAACTGATTGGTGGGGCAGGGGGAGGGCTTCAACTCCGGAGTTAATGAATGTTCAAAACAGAAGTGAATGCGATGATCGGACATCGATACAATTATCCAGACAACAAATACATAAACTAACAGTGCCATGATAAAACATTCATGACAAGTAGGAAGCCAAAAGGGCAGTAACCTCGCCCTTAATTCCAATACAGACTGCTGCAAAATAACATTTAAAACTGGCACCAGGGTGAAATCCTAGCTCAGCAGAGGATCATGACATCAAAATAAAGAGTATTCAAAGACAACGTTGAACGAATTGATAGTTCGTCTGTTATTACTGACAAACCATACTGATCAACCATAATCTAATGCGAGAAATGTTATTGTTTGTGTTTTCTAAAGTAGAAGTAAAACAAAGATCAGGAATCGATACAATTAACTTACTCCACCCATCAAAGACACCGAAGGGAAAGAAACACAAACATGAAGCGACCAGACCATAATGGAAACCCAAACAAAGGAAGGCCATAAGGACAGTTACTTTCCCACAAAATGGCCAAATGGCCATCCAAAATAAAAAGACACAAATGGTAAAGACAGTAAGTAACAAACAACAACATAAATAAACCGCCACAGAAGAACCGCCTTGGAACGGTCAGTGGAAAGAATTCCACTGGGGGGCTTAAATCGATTTTACATGGCCATAATCCTCGCTCTTACCTCTGTCGCGGTATACACTAATTTTGTTTAGTCCGCATGAAGGCTTCCTAACTCATCGGTGTAACATCTCCGAGAACATACAAATAAAAAAACTAAAGAGATGAAACAAGGTTGAGGACTCGACAGCATACAACAACAGAATAGCTGGAGCAGAAGAAAACCAACAGTTAGACTCCGAGGGGCCCGACCAAAGACGGAGCATCAGGCGCCAACCAACAAAAGAATACTAAAATAAAATAAAATTCCATTTATGCTTTTACGCTTATAATCTTAAGCCCGACCCACCGGTGTGCAATCAAAGAGGGAAGTAAAGTTGCCAACCGTGATTGGGTTAACCACCATGCATGCAGTCTGTTTTATAACATTTATGTTGTACCCAATCTAAGATGGCTGATTAGACCAATTTAAACTGTCTGTTGCAGATAGAACAACATATAATGAGGAAGATAGCTCTGTTGGTGGCTTTGCGCTGTGCACGTTTCTGCTCGGCTTCGCTAATTCATTTTGACTCATATTCACTGGCAACTCTCCTAATGGGGCCTCGCTTCTTTGCTTGGTCCTGTGCAATTTGTTCCCACGACTATGTTGGTATATTGAAGTCCTTGAGGGAGGATTCGAGGGTATCCTTGTATAGTTTCTTCTGACCACAATGGGAACGTTCCTTCAAAGAGTATTTTCTTTGGCAAACGTTCCGTTCCTCGGGCATTCTGGTAGCTTAACTGTACCAGTTTCAGAAGAGAATGTACACTCTGCACCCCTACCCTATTCAGGATTTCTGGGTCTGCAATCGTGTCTGACCACTTAATCTGTAGTCACTGCCTTCACTTCTATTTTAAAACTTTTCTAATATGTTCTATAAAAGGGTTATCCCTTGGAAGCAAGGAATACACCACAGAAGTGAAAAATATGGAGTGTACAAATTTTCTGGGCCAGACTAGCTAGTTTCGGCCAATTAGGCCTCATCAGTGACCCTCAGATATTTTCAAATTCCACAATGTAATCAATGATCCCAAAGGACAAGAAAATATAATCTACACTATGATGTAGGGCAGGGAGACGTTTAACCGCCGCCACACATTCCCACACACCAGCTGTAGTGAAGTTAAATATGTTCTATAAAAGGGTTATCCCTTGGAAGCAAGGAATACACCACAGAATGGAAAAATATGGAGTGTACAAATTTTCTGGGCCAGACTAGCTAGTTTCGGCCAATTAGGCCTCATCAGTGACCCTCAGATATTTTCAAATTCCACAATGTAATCAATGATCCCAAAGGACAAGAAAATATAATCTACACTATGATGTAGAGCAGGGAGACGTTTAACCGCCGCCACACATTCCCACACACCAGCTGTAGTGAAGTTAAATATGTTCTATAAAAGGGTTATCCCTTGGAAGCAAGGAATACACCACAGAAGTGAAAAATATGGAGTGTACAAATTTTCTGGGCCAGACTAGCTAGTTTCGGCCAATTAGGCCTCATCAGTGACCCTCAGATATTTTCAAATTCCACAATGTAATCAATGATCCCAAAGGACAAGAAAATATAATCTGCACTATGATGTAGGGCAGGGAGACGTTTAACCGCCGCCACACATTCCCACACACCAGCTGTAAGTCAGCTTGTATAGAAGTGGTTCAGTCTTTTTGAGTGCCGTTGGTAAACTGTGCACGTTTCGCATGCATATAATAGTGTTGGCAGCACCACCGCTCTGTAGTCTTTCAGCCTTGTGTCAAGCCGTATTCCACTTCGATCCCAAACACTACCGCGTAGTCGATCATATGCTGCACTAGCTTTGGCGATACTGGCATTGACTTCATCATCAATGTGCACGACTCTTGAAAATGGTAAAAACATAAATGGAATTTTATTTTATTTTAGTATTCTTTATGTTGGTTGGCGCCTGATGCTCCGTCTTTGGTCGGACCCCTCGGAGTCTAACTGTTGGTTTTCTTTTTGCTCCAGCAATTCTGTTGTTGTATGCTGTCGAGTCCTCAACCTTGTTTCATCTCTGTAGTTTTTTTATTTGTATGTTCTCGGAGATGTTACACTGATGAGTTAGGAAAAGTAGAAGTAAAACAAAGATCAGGAATCGATACAATAAACTTACTACACCCATCAAAGACACCAAAGGGAAACCTAAACAAAGGAAGGCCATAAGGACAGTTACTTTCCCACAAAATGGCCATATGGCCATCCAAAATAAAAAGACACAAGTGATACACACAGTAAGTAACAAACAACACCATAAATAAACCGCCACAGAAGAACCTTGGAACGGTCAGTGGAAAGATTTCCACTGGGGGGGCTTAAATCGATTTTACGTGGCCACAATCCTCGCCCTTACTTCCGTCGCGATTTAGACAAATAATTTGTTCAGTCCGCATGAAGGCCTCCTAACTCATCAGTGCAACATCTCCTTGAACACAAAAAAGGAAGCCTTCATGCGGACTAAACAAAATTAGTGTATTCCGCGATAGAGGTAAGGGCGAGTATTATGGCCATGTAAAATCGATTTAAGCCCCCCCCCCCCCCCCCCCCCAGTGGAATTCTTTCCACTGACCGTTCCAAGGCGGTTCTTCTGTGGCGGTTTTATTTATGTTGTTGTTTGTTACTTACTGTGTGTATCACTTGTGTCTTTTTATTTTGATGGCCATTTGGCCATTTTGTGGGAAAGTAACTGTCCTTATGGCCTTCCTTTGTTTAGGTTTCCATTATGGTCTGGTCGCTTCATGTTTGTGTTTCTTTCCCTTTGGTGTCTTTGATGGGTTGAGTAAGTTAATTGTATCGATTCCTGATCTTTGTTTTACTTCTACTTTCCAAGGTAGGTGAACGTGTCTACCACTTGCAATCTTTGACCTTTCACTGTAATGATGGGCTCCTTGTAAGGCTTGTCAGGTGCTAGTTGATAAACTAGGTCGTTTTGAAACTGATTGTGAGGTCATAGCTTTCACAGGAGTCAGATAATTGATCTACACCTTTTCGCATCTTTTCTGTTGGAGCACCCTTTGCTATATCGTCAGCAGAGAGGATTTCGCCAAGCATCCCTGTCTTGTTCTGTTCCTGGCTTTTCTCTTGAAGCTACCTTGCTGTGAAGATCATGTCAATTGTTCCCATGCCCATTCTAAAGCCACCAAGGCTTTTTGGTAGAAGCCCTGACTGTTCAAGCTGTTCATTCAGTCGATTAAGTAGAACCTTTGCTAGAACTTTCCCAGCAATTGACAAAAAAGAAATGCTACGATTATTGTCACACAACTGATTTGAATAAGTGGATACTGGACGATCCTTGAATTCTTGATGGATGGGTTCATTTCTCCATATAGCGTGAAATAACTCATTTCTTTGCAGCTACAGTGAAACTCCTATATTAAGACCACCTTGGGACTGTTCAAAAGTGGTCTTTAAGACCACTTTTGAACAGTCCCTAAGGTGGTCCCTGACCAGAGGATACTGCTTGCAGAAAACACAAAGAACGAATAACTGTACCTTTCTAAATAAGCTTTATAAAGCAAAATTAGTCTTAATTTTGTGGTCTTAATAGCGGAATTTCACTGTATTTTGTTCCTTTCGTACGTCAAGTGCAGCAGCATCTAGACATAGACATAGACATAGAACATAGACATAGAAATTTTATTTAACGTCGAATAGTGTTAACAATATAACATAAGCCCAGTAGGGCTTTTACTTCGACAAACATATTGTAAGACAACAAATAGGATTAAATATATCACAGCATGCAACATAACAGAATAAAAAACACTTAGCACATATATTACGAGTCCAATATCACAGACAGCGGAATTGCATAAGAAGTATGGACATTTTGTTAAGACATTTACATTAAGATGTATGACAAAACTTACAGGTACATATACATATATACAGATAATCACATAAAGACATTGATAAAGGAAGTTTGATACAGCACTAAAAGTAGGGCAAACCAGAAAAGAAAAGTTTGGATTAAAAATATATGTATAATGTAATATAATGTATATAAATAATTAAATAATTTATTCCTGGACTAAAAACTATGAATGCTACTTGCCAGCGATAATGTTAAAGGATCAGAGGGCGTCTAAGTTCAGCTCATTTGCTACACAAAGACATAGCCCTCAGATCCCTGACAATAAGTGCACAAATAACTTTAAAAGAAGAGGCACAAAGTATGGTTTGACACCCTTGCAGCGAAAAGAAACCCACTGAAGATACAACCTTTGGTAAAAAAGCATAAAAAACTAATGCTCAAAAATTGAAAAAAAAAAAAAAAAAAGGATACCAAAATAGAAGTGAAGGCAACTAAACGGCTAAACAAAATAAAAGCTATTTCCAGGACATACATGCAAAGACAAACAGTGACAATAATAAACCATTACATAGCCTTGGAAAAATCAGCAAAGATTTTACCTAGGGATGGGGGTGCCGTGGTGTGGTGTAGGGTTGTATGTGTGTGTGGTGGTGGTGGTGGTGGGGGGGGGGGGGGGGGTAAATCGATTTTACATTAGTAATCATTGGCTTTCCCCACTCAACACCGTAATCCACTCGCAGATTGACGTCACTGTCGGCCATACCCGGAAATATGATTGCTCGTAGGTGATCAATCGTCATTTCCGGTCCGTGACTCGTGACAAACGAGCTTCAGCAGTCTGTGCTAATGATATATAAGCCGGGGCACAGAATTTCCTACAATTTACATGTGCGTCCAGTGAAGACTCAAGTCAGCCTGCGCATCCGCGCGGTCTGTTCCGAATCTTCAGTGTGCCCTCTTGGGATAGCTAAAGGTCCAATGCTCCTTCATGCAGCAAGAGAAGTCGCTGGTCGGACTTAATGGATGCGCAGGCGGATATTCTCTTGGCGCACATGTAAATTGAAGGAAATGCTGTGCCCCGGCTCAAATATCACAAATTCCCCATAATTATGAAACATGCAGATAGTGCAGTGGAATGTACATGTACAGGTGAATGTACAGTGATGTCTGATTTGATATCGTCAGAAAATTGTCATTTGGGAAGGTAAATCGGAGGTTTTACGGTTTACGCCGAAGCCTTAGCGGAGCCGTAAAGCTGAATTTGCGACAGTAAAACCGACGATTTACCTCCCCAAATGACAATTTTCAATACAGTTATCCCCATTTTAATGCACTATTCAGTTTTTAAGTTTAAAATCGTACTATTTTTCACAAGACGGGAAGCGCTGTGAGCTGCGTAAAACCAAAATGTTGTTACATCATAACGTCGGGTTTCCGACAATATATCACAAGAGCTACCTTCGCAAATTTTTGACGTTATCCAATCAGACGTCGCGTTATATACATGAATTCAAGTACATTAGAAACTGCGATGTACGGGAATTCTCTGGCACGTCGCCGTAAGCATAAACTGTCGATATACTACCCCCCCCCCCCTCCCCACCCCCATGTTCAAATGACAATTTTGAATACAGTCATCCCCTAAATTAAAAAAAAAAAAAAAAAAAAAACATTATTTCCCATGGATGTGTTTTTATGATTGGCCTTCATAAAGTTGTGTTTGTTTGTTTGTATCGGAGTTTAACGGCCCAGTCAACACTATTTTAGGTCATTTTTTAGCAGTCAGTTTACCTATCCACGCTATCCTGGGCAGGCTTATAGGGGGCTAGGGGGCGTGGCCGGTGTAGCACATTTCAGTACTGGTCATGAACAGACTCAATAAAACCGAGTCTGTTATTTTCGTTTATTTTGTGTATTCTTTGCTTCCAAAGGATCTAACTATTCAGAACTTATTTATCTTCACTGCAGCTGGTGCTGTGCCGTGTGGCGGCCGTAAAAAGTCTCCCCGTACATCCATCATAGTGCAGATTATATTTTCTGGTCCTTTGGGATCATTGAGTTCATTTAAAATTATTTGAAAATAGAGTTCTGCTTAAGCCGGTGCTAGGGGCGTGGCCGGTGTAGCACATTTCAGTACTGGTCATGAACAGACTCAATAAAACCGAGTCTGCTATTTTCGTGTATTCTTTGCTTCCAAAGGATCTAACTATTCAGAACTTATAGGTAAGCGGTTAACTAGTACATTGCACATTCTTTCGCCAGAAACTGACAACTGCCCTTATTGAATCAGCGGAAGGGAATGACCGTAGAAAAGTTTTATGATCAATCTCGTCGAAAGAATGTTGCCGACCCCGTCAGGTATCGAACCCACGTCTTCCTGATCACCGACTGAGCTATCGAGGCCGGCCCTTCGTAAGTACTTTGAGCATCTGTTTACAAGTTCGTGCTATAAACAGTTTGCAAGTCCTGATAAAAACACCGAGCTAGCGCTTTCGGTTTTTATCAGACTTGCAACGCCCCAGGGAATTATTTCACGCGTTCTAAAACCACTATTCATGTATTGATATATGCATAAAATCGTCAGAATTGAATTTATACATGCGCAGTCCGGTGAACAGAAATGCCTTAACGGACCGGATACGTATTAAGGCACATATTTGCATGCGCTTTATCAGACGTGCTAAATGTCGGTATCAGGGTCAAAAATTACGTATGCTATGATAACATGTGATAACAGCGCGATGGCGTCTTAATGACCGAGGCATACGTTGACTGTAAATAACATTTAACTTTCAATTTCAACCGTTCCAGTCACAGTGTTCTGTTGTGTAGTTATATATTGCCCTTTTTGATAGCCGTTTGGCCATTTTGAGAAAAGTAACTGTCCTTGGAGCGTTTTCATTATGGTGAAGTTGTGTTTTATGTTGGTATATTTCCCATCACGAAAACACGCCTTTATAATTTTGACCCCCTTGAACCCCACTTTTATATTGTAAAACTTGGGTTTCCGGGGGTATACCTTATTTTTATTTCTGCTCTAAAATATAGATTGTGGGTACTCGTTAGAACCGCCTCGATGAGGCGGTTCTAACGAGTGCCCACAATCTATATTTTGAGCAGAAATAAGAAAAATATCACAATTTTTCACCATAATATTTCATTCTTTCGGCGATAAAGGTGGCAATGTATTTGTATAGGCGTATTTTCGTAATGCCATTGATGTCTTGAATGGGAGGTGTGAGGTAGTTATATCGAAACCTGATCATTGCCTTCATTTCTATTATGTTTGCCCAAAATTTATTTGTATGTAATATTATTGTCCACGGACAGTAACCTTTAAGACTACTATACTGGAAGTCTAACATTATATATTCGAGTCGTTTTATGATATAGGTAGATAAATTGATGTTTCTTACTAATTTGCTTTTATCAACAGTAAAAATCTAAACGACAGCGGGTATTTCATCGATACATTTGATCAATCCGTTGTCCCTTTAAATGTCTTATTTGGATAGATTTAATTGACAGTGGTATATATCTTGTCAAAAATCATTAATTTGGTCTATTGATAGTACGATCATTAAGGTTTGAAATAAGGTTAGAAAAATAGTAATATTGATAATTTAAAAACCATAGAATGAATGCTTATACGCGGTTACGGGATACACACATGCACACGCAAGAGAGAGAGAGAGAGAGAGAGAGAGAGAGAGAGAGAGAGAGAGAGAGAGAGAGAGAGAGAAAGAAATTTGATACGTAAGTTTTCATACCTATATTCTCACAATTAAACATGGTGATTTATTATATGACGTCGATTCTGAGGATGTTATAACGCCATGTAATAATAATAATAATAATAATAATAATAATAATAAGTCCCCTAGCGGATTATATATGCAAACAAGTCAGATGCTTATGGCGGAATATTTACATTTTGGTAAAATAATCGTGAATAAAATGCGTTTTAAATGTCATATGATAAATACAATCTTGCATTCGTGCCCGTGAATTACTGAATTTATTAAACTGGTTGAGGAAGAGGAATAAAATGCTCGGCACAGCCTCGCATTTTATCCTTTTGCCTGAACTCGTTTAATAAATTCAATAATACATAATCACTCGTGTAAGATCCTCTATTAAATCCATAACCCGTGATCATTTCAATAACACATCCATGAGACCGTGCATGCATTCTTTCACATCTTCCAAATAGCTACTTACTTTTCTGACTACAATTTGTGGTATTTTTTCTATTCGCACTTCTGACATAGTGTGTTGGTGCTCGTTAGAACGAGAACGCGCACATGTTATCATAGCCTACATAGAGGATCATACACGAGTGGTCATTTCATATGAAATGTATGAAACGAGCCTTCGGCGAGTTTTATAAATTTCATATGAAATGACCACGAGTGTAAGATTCTGTTTATCATATGACCACTTTAAATTGGATTTCATCGCCTTAAAATTTGACAAATTTCCCCCAAAAATGCATTGTTGACATGGACGTCGTCATGACGTTACGTAGTCCCGCCAAAGTGTTATAACACGTGTGGTCATACGATTTTTATTACACGACGTTATCCACTGCTTATCAACGACGTCATATGATAAGTAATTTTTGACCATGATACCGACATTTAGCACGTCTGATAAAGCGCATGCAAATATGTGCCTTTATCACGTATCCGGTCCGATAAGGCAATTCTGTTCACTGGACTGCGCGTGTACAAATTCAAGTCTGACGATTTTATGGAAGAGAAATAAGAAAAATAATGTATATCGCAATAAACCCCAGTTTTCCACAGTTTTCTCTATATAACCTCACAGAGGTGTTCATTACACGGACTTGTCAACATAATGCACAGTGGCGCTGTAATAAAATACTGAAATGAAAGCGGAGGTTAATTTCCTAAACGGACCAGAAAAAACATAGAAACAACAACAACAAGACATCTACTTAAACCTATACCCAGCAATTGACCTTGACCTCTAACGGAGGATACAACGCAAGAACACTATTGGGTCGGGAGTGGTATGATATCGAATTGGTGCCACTATCGCTAAAAGATCCTTTTTTGGCGCCCAGCTGACTGTTCCGGAAAGCCTGTCACGACAATCAAAACTATAGAAAATATGCTCTAAAATATAGATTGTGAGTACACATTAGAACCGCCTCGTAAGGCGGGTACACGATCAAAAATATAGAAAATATACTCTAAAATATAGATTGTGAGTGCTCGTTAGAACCGCCTCGATGAGGCGGTTCTAACGTGTACCCACAATCTATACTTTGAGCAGAAATAAGAAAAATATCACAATTTTTCATCGTAAAATTTTCTTTTTTTTCGGCGGTTAAGTCTACAATTTATTTGCATAGGCGTGTTTTCGTAATGGTGTGTGTATGTGTGTGTGTGTGTGTGGGGGGGGGCAATGTTAAACCTTCTACCCAATACACCGACAGGAAAGAAGCACGCACATAGCAACGACATTTCAATTATATATTTAAACATGTTTTTAATTTATTTCTCAAAACCTGATCTAAAGTTAACACATCCATGTGGTATAATGACGTGTTTTATGTCACCAGAACATGCACTGCTTTCAGGTAAAGAATTGTGATGTTACTTCCGCCCCAAACATAAGCTATGGGTGTTCGTCAGAACCGCCTCATCGTGAACCCCTATTTTCTCCATGTAGAGTGGGATTTTCAAGCACATCATTCCACGGACTTGTTTGCGTGTTATTAACCCGTATCCTCAGTTGCCGTAAGGCGGCGTTTTTGTTACTAACACTTCTTCAGAGTTTTTTTTGGCTTTCGTCGAGAATCTACCGATTTTTGCATGTTTATTTATAGTTTCTTGACAACATATATACATTAGGAGTACACATATAAGCATCAAAGGATTGAATCATTATGAAAACATGCTTACACAAATACATTGTAAATCTACCACCAAAAATCTAAAGTTTTAAGAAGAAAAAATGTGATATTTTCCTTATTTCTGCTCAAAATATAGATTGTGGGTACGAGTACCCCACAATCTATATTGTAGAGCAGAAATAAGAAAACTAAGGTTTACCCCTATAAACCCCAGTTTTACTATATAAAAGTGGGGTTCAATGGGGTCAGAATTATATAGGCATGTTTTCGTGATTGTAGGCTGGGCTCATGTGTATCCTCTCCTTGATGATCGTTACTGGCGTTGATTTTTGTGTTTCTGAATGTTTTATTTTTATTATAGTTATTATAATTTACATATGTTGGAATTTCATAAACTCTGGAGCTGAAGCCACGTTTCCAGCAATTTTATTGCTAGTCATTCCTTTACAGGTTTTTATGCATAACGATAACACACCTGTGCGGCATAGTACATTTTACCATATCTCCAAAATGGCTACGTTTTGATGAAAACCCGTGACATTTTTCTTATTTATCCTGCAAACATAGGTCATTGAGTCGGTTCTAACGAGTACCCACAACTTATGTCTTGGAGTAAAAATAAGAAAAATAATGTTTACCCCCGTAAACCCCAGTTTTCTGTATACAAAGTGGGGTGTAAGGGGTGTTCATTTCACGGACTTGGTCACGTGATGTTTATGTTTTTGGCTTAGTGGTGCAGGCAGGTAGACTTCATGCCACTTTCTGTTCTGTAGATGGTGTAAAGCATACTCAGGAAATTTCACAGTTAAAAGTCACAGTCAACTATGACTTTTCCTGAGTAACTTTTTTCTGCCAATTTTTAACTTGTTGAAAGTTTTTAGTCCCATTTACGTTTTGTTACTTATTGTAATCACTTCTAATCATCTCTTGAGTGAAACTGTATTTGCAAATGTCTTGAACTTGTTCTGTGCAGCCTGCATGTACGTGTCTTGTTACTTGTTAAGCTGCATCAACGTTCATGCGACATGTGCCCAGTGAGTATCCGGAAAGAAAAAAAAAACAAAGGGGTCATTATCCTTTATCACGCGATACTCTCAAGATGACGTACAAGCTTGGGAACTTTTCTATGCAAGTACCTATAAACTGACTATTGACAATGTATAGACGATAATATCTACTGTTTTACATGATTGTCTTAAAGTTTTCGCCAGGATCTATGGTAGTATTATCAGAGGAAGCCAACATTCCAGTGTTTAGCGAGTCAAATGCTTCAATATCCATTATGACAAGGACTCTTATGTATAGTATCAATTATATATTTTATATACTCTTCTTATCAAAACAAAAGATCTGTATTTAACAGCAATTGATTTTTGGCTAAAATCCGATCTCGCTATCATTGTATTGATTGAAATAAGACCTGGATGATTCGTTGATCAATTGACAGCATGTATTTGCCCTTAGATAAACTGTAGGGTGCAAGGATTTGGGATTCTCCCAGACTATCTGCACAAAATTCAAGGTGCAATAATGTTAAGGGACAGTTTAGTGTCAAAACATAACACTTCGGGATATAAAAGATAGGTTTAAAATGATATTTTCAGTGAGAAAAACTGTGGCTCAAACGTTTTTGAAAGGATGAAAATATTTTCAGTATAATAGGAACTAAATATCTTTTTCTGACATGCATATAATTTTGTCGAAGTTGTGATTGTTGATACGAAACTGAAACACCCTAGATACTGATTCGGACAGGTTTTAAATTTTGATGATTCTCTGCATTTGAAAGGCGGCACGGATTTATTTCAAGACTGTTTTATGAAGAACTTTAAAACGTTTCTCTTCAGTATTTTTAGCGACTTATAGGCAGTAAATAAAATGGCTTCAGCGAAAACAAATCCATATTACCAAACAGCAACGAGCCATCCGTATGGACATAAAATACGATTAAAAGCTGTTTCTTCATCATACGCACCAAGATTTATATCGGATAGAGCACTGACGGTAAATACCATCCAAATTACTCCTAGGACCGTTTTTGAATTGGAAAGACCACAGAGTCATGGTACTCCGCGTGTCCTCATCGATATCAACACATCGTTTCAGAAAAGATACATTGATAGATACAAACCGACGAAAAGAGTTCCAATCTTTCCTAAATTAGCTACTGATACTAATATAAGACAGAAATCGCCGACTAGAGGGGTGGAAGAATCGGGAAGAAATTCACGAAACCACAATATTAATACCACACTAAGACCAGGATCTAGTTACAACCCACGAGACTCTTCATCCGCGCTGTCAAACAGAAAAGCATCCGCCGGATTACGAAGAACGCTCTCCGAGAGGCAAAATAGTACATTTGCTGCTTACGCAAAATATAATGATGAACTAAAAGCGAGTGCAAAGGACGATTCTAGGGAAGTAAGAGAACAGTCACAAACTAGGAATATAACAAATTTAAACGACTTTGTCATGGCAAACAGGGCGCAATTTCCGATGTTTCTCTCGAACGAAAAACACTTACGGATAGCGGACTGGGTAGCTAGTACTTCGAAAGCAACGATGACTGATATGCCAAAAGAGGGAGTGATTGTTGTACCAAAGCCTCTACATATAATCAGCGAACATTGAAAACCGCTTAAATATTTGAGCATGTGAACAATAAATGAACCGGCGCATGACAAAACCTACAATAAGACAAACGTGACCAGCAGAGACTCAAATCAACTATCGAACCCATCCACTATGACAAGACATTTTGCCTATGTCTCTTAAGCTATATATAAGCTAGTAGAAGGTACATGCGATCAGTGAAGACTCTGATCAAACTGCGCGAATGCGCAGGCTGATCGGAGTCTTCGCTGGTCACTCAAGCCTTCTTGTAGATTTTGTCGTGCGCTGGCTCGAATGGTAAAACTTGGCGAGTAGCATGGATCGAAATCAGCTGAGTGCCCATGCAGCAATATTAGCGTTTTTCACATTTAATTCAGGGTCCCCGCCCATCCTGGCTTGGATACATGGTGCTCCCACGCAGAACTGAAACCAAATGCACATTAGTACTGGTAAACCGCTTAGGTCTAGGCCTGCCAACGCTAAGTGGTGCGAGTCGGACCGTCCATGCGTATAAACCCTATAAGTCCCGCAAAAATTGAAGCAACGTCTCCAAAATGACCTAAACAGTGTTGACTGGGACGTTAAACCTCAATTGAAACAAACAAAGAAAGAAACAAACAAACAAAAACATTTAATTCTATCGATAAATAAGAATCTAGGGATGACTTTTTTTTTTACTTGCGAAGACGCATCAGCCTGTGCAAATGCACATGATTCTCACAGGCTGATATGGATCTTCGCTGGTCGCGCGCATGCCAAGTTGTCCATTGTCGCGCACACCGGAAAGGCTCACTTGTACTGTTTCGCTCCTGGATATCCTTGTCTTCAGTGGGTTGATATCTAGAGATACATATAATTTGTATACTTTACACAAAGAAAGAATTTTAAAAGCAATCAAACAACGTGTTTTTGTCAGATTTAGTTTGATTTCAGCATATGATACTGCAACCGTAAAGTCTAGCTATTAAGACCACAACATTAGATTAATGAGTCCGTGAAATGAACACAAAAATGGGGTTTACGGGGTATAAATTATTTTTCATATTGCTACTTAAGCACATAGGTTGTGGGTACTCGATATGACCGCCTTGAAGAGGCGGTTCTAAAGAGCACGAAAATACCACAAAATGTCTTCAAATATCATTTTAGAGATGTACTAGGATGCACTATGCCACAAGACCACAAACAAGAAAAATAGATTCACGGGACGTTTATTATTGTTATTATTATTATTATAATTATTATTATTATCATACCCCCAACTTCAAAGAAGTTGGAGGGGCATATTGCTTCTGTTTAATTCGTCCGTTCGTCTGTTCTTCCGTCCGTCCGCCGTACGTTACGCTTTTTTGTACATAGCATTACTTTAGAACCATGTATGCTAGGGTTTTGAAATTTCATATATTGATTCCTCATGAAAAAAAAAATTAACTGCTTTGTTCTTTTTCTCATCAGGATAATGCCTCTTTAAGAGTTATGGGCCTTTGAAAAAAAAAGAAAATCTTGTCAGCAAAACATCCCCAAAACTATATGAGATAGAGCCTTGAAAGTTGGTGAATCGAATGGTGGTGATGGTTAACTTTTGACTAAATTCCGAAAACTACTTCATGAGTTATGGCCCTTTGTAACTTTGGACATTTGTAAAGTGCATACTTTGTGATGCGTACTATGTATTTTTCATATATGGATTCTTCATGAAAAAATAGCTGACGCGTATTTTTTCTCGTCGGGATTATGCCCCTTTCAAGAGTTATGGAGCTTTGATTTTTTTTTATGAAATCTTGTCAGCAAAATATCTCAAAAATATTAGAGCTACAGTCTTGAAAGTTGGTGAATAGATTGGTGGAGATGAGGAGATGACCTGCTTAACTTCCGACTGAATTCCGAAAAATACTTCATGAGTTATGACCCTTTGTAACTTTGGTCATATGTACAATGTATGCTTTGTGATGCAAAGGATAACATTAGTACTATGTATTCTAAGGTTTTGAAATTTCATATATGTATTCCTCATGAAAAAATACCTGATACTTGTTTCTTTCATTCGGATGATGCCCCTTTTAAAGAGTTGTGGCCCTTTCATTTTTTTTTTTTTTTTATAAAATCTTGTCAGCAAGATGTCTCAAAAACTATTGAAGCTAGAGCCTTGAAAGTTGGTGAATAGATTGATAATGATGTGTAGATGACCTGATCTACGTTTGACTAAATTCCGAAAAAAAAAATTGATGAGATACGACCCTTTGTATCTGTGGGCATTTTGTATAGTGTATGCTTTGTGATGCATAGCATAACTTCAGAACCTTTCAAACGTTATTGTCCTTTGAAAAAAAAAACTTCTTGTCAGACCTATTGGAGCTAAAGCCTTGAAAGTTGGCTAATGGATTTGCAGTGATGAGTACTAAGATGACCAGACTGACTTTTGACTAAATATCGAAAAATGCTTCATGAGTGATGGCCCTTTGAAACTTTGGGCATTTGTACAGTGTATTCTTTGTGATGGATAGCATAATTTTAGAACCTTTCAAGCGTTATTGTCCTTTAAAAATGATAAAATCTTGTCGGCAAAATATCTCAAAACCTACTGGAGCTAGAGCCTTGAAAGTTGGTGAATGGACTGGCAGTGATGAGTAGATCACCTGATTGACTTTTGACTAAATTCCGAAAAATATTATATAGTTATGGCCCTTTGTAAATTTTAATGCATGTTTTCTCGTCGGGATTATACCCCTTTCAAGATTAATGTATCTTTGATATTTTTTATGAACTGTTTGGCATTTGTACAGTGTATGCTTTGTGATGCATAGCATACCTTTAGAGCCTTTCAAGCGTTATTGTTTTTGCAACAAAAATGGTAAAATTTTGCCAGCGACATATCTCAAAAGCTATTGGAGCTAGAGCCTTGAAAATCGGCGAATCGACTGGTGGTTATGAGTAGATGACCTGATTAACTGTTGACTGTATTCCGAAATATACTTCATGAGTTATGGCCCTTTGCATCTTAGCTGAATTTTTGCAGCGCGTGCTGCGTGATGTATAGCATTAGTTTAGAAAAATGTATGCTAGGGTTTTTGAAATTTCATATATGGATTCTTTATGAAAAAATAACTGACACGTATTCTAATTCTAATCCGGATTATGCTCCTTTCAAGAGTTACATGTATTGGCCTTTCAAAAAAAAAATCATAAGGTATTGTCAGCAAAATATCTCAAACTCTATCGGAGCTAGAGCTGTGAAAGATGGTAAATAGATTGACGGTGATGAGTAGATGAATTATTAACTTTTGACTAAATTCCGAAAAATACTTCATACTTTATGACCCTTTGTAACATTGGGCATCAGTACAGTGTATGTTTTGTGATGCATTAGTGTTAGTTTATGTATGATAGAGTTTTGCAATTTCATATATGGAATCATGAAACAGCAGTTGACACATATTTCTAACCAGATTGTTTTCCTCTCCTGAGTTACTGTCCTTTGAAAAGAAATGAATGAAATCTTGTCTGCAAAGTATATCAAGAACTACTTAAGTTAGAGCCTTGAAAGTTTATGAGTGGATTGCTAGTGATCAGTAGATGACCTGACTAACTTTTGGCTGAATTCCGAAAAATGCTTCATTAGTTATGGCCCATTGTCACTTTGGGCATTTGTACATTGCATGCTTTGTGATGCATAGCATAACTTGGGAATCGTGCGCGTTTGGATTTTGAAATTTGATATATATATTCCACATAAAACTAGCTGACACGTTTGTTTCTCGGTGTATGCTCCTTTTAAGAGTTATGTCCCTTTTATTAGCTCACCTGTCACGTAGTGAAAAGGTGAGCTTTTGGGATCACTTTTTGTCCGTCGTCCGTCGTGCGTCCGTGCGTCCGTCCGTGCGTCCGTCCGTAAACTTTTCTTCAAACGACATCTCCTCCTAAACCACTGATCGGATTTTGACCAAACTTCACAGGAATGATCCTTAGGTGGTCCCCTTTCAAAGTTATTCAAATGGTTCCGGTCCGTTGCACATATAGGTCACAGTAGCCAAAAATAGATTTTTTTCACCGAAAACTTAAAAAATCTTCTTCTCTGAAACCGCAAGGCCCAGGTCTTTGATATTTGGTATGAAGCTTCATCTAGTGGACCCCTACCAAGAATGTTCAAATTATAGTGCTGGGGCCAAAAATGCCCCCGCATCGGGGCCTTTTGGTTTTACATGGGCTTATAGGGAAAATCTTTAAAAATCTTCTTCTCTGAAACCGCAAGGCACAGGTCTTTGATATTTGGTATGAAGCTTCATCTGGTGGACCCCTACCAAGAGTGTTCAAATTATAGTGCTGGAGCTAAAAATGCCCCCGCACGGGGGCCCTTTGGTTTTACATGGGCTTATATAGGGAAAATCTTTAAAAATCTTCTCTGAAACCGCAAGGCCCAGGTCTTTGATATTTGGTATGAAGCTTCATCTAGTGGACCCCTACCAAGATTGTTCAAATTATAGTGCTGGGGCCAAAAATGCCCCCGCACCGAGGCCCTTTGGTTTTACATGGGCTTATATAGGGAAAATCTTTAAAAGTCTTCTTCTCTGAAACCGCAAAGCCCAGGTCTTTGAAATTGGTATGAAGCTTCATCTAGTGGACCCCTACCAAGATTGTTCAAATTATAGTGCTGGGGCCAAAAATGCCCCCGCACCGAGGCCCTTTGGTTTTACATAGACTTATATAGGGAAAATCTTTAAAAATCTTCTTCTCTGAAACCGCAAGGCCCAGGTCTTTGATATTTGGTATGAAGCTTCATCTAGTGGACCCCTACCAAGATTGTTCAAATTATAGCCCTGGGGCCAAAAATGCCCCCACGCCGGGGCCCTTTGGTTTTACATAGACTTATATAGGGAAAATCTTGAAAAATCTTCTTCTCTGAAACCACAAGGCTTAGGTCTTCGATATTTGTTATGAAGCTTCAGCTAGTGGACCTCTATAAAGATTGTTCAAATTATGGCGCTGAGACCAAAAATGCCCCCGCCATGTGGCCCTTTGGTTTTACATAGACTTATATAGGGAAAATCTTTAAAAATCATCTTCTCTGAAACACAAGGCTTAGGTCTTTTATATTTGTTATGAAGCTACTGTAGCTAGTGGACCTCTACAAAGATTGTTCAAATTATAGCCATGGGGCCAAAAATGCCCCCGCTCCAGGGCCCTTTGGTTTTACATAGACTTGTATAGGGAAAATCTACTTTTGAACAGTCCCATAGGTGGTCCCCCACCAGAGGACACTCTGGCCAGAAAATATAAAGAAATATTAAGTGCACCCTTCAAAATAAGCTTCTACAAGCAGATTCAGTCTTAATTTTAGGTGGTCTTAATAGCGGAATTTTACTGTATTTGGTACATTTCATTTCAGTACTTATCACTCTATCCGTCCCTGTCCATCGGGGCTTGAAGAAATAGATGGGCTGCATGATACTTCCACGCAGAGCTGAAACCCACCGCACACTAGTACTGGTAAACAGCTTAAAAATCATCTTCTCTGAAACACAAGGCTTAGGTCTTTTATATTTGTTATGAAGCTTCAGCTAGTGGACCTCTACCAAGATTGTTCAAATTATAGCCATGGGGCCAAAAATGCCCCCGCTCCAGGGCCCTTTGGTTTTACATAGACTTGTATAGGGAAAATCTTGTTTTACATAGACTTCTATATGCAGGGTAAACCTTTAAAATCTTGTTCTTTGAACCCACAAAGCCCAGGTCTTTCATATTCGATATGAAGCTTCATCTTGTGGACCTCTGCCAAATTGTTCAAATTATAGCCCTGGGGCCAAAAATGACCCTGCCTGGGGCCCACTTGTTATACATTGGATCAGGTGAGCGAACCAGGGCCCTCTGGGCCCTCTTGTTTCTTTTTTTATTTATTTATTTATTTATTCTTTTTTTTTTTACAAAATCTTGTCAGCAATATATCTGACAAATTATTAGAGCTTGAGTCTTGAAAGTTGGTGAATAGATTGGTGGTGATGAGTAGATGACATGATTAACTTTTGACTGAATTCCGAGAAGTACTTCATGCGTAACTTTGGGCATTTCTACATTGTATGCTTAGTGGTGCATAGCATAACGTAAGAACCATTTATGCTAGGGTTTTGAAATTTCAGATAAGAAAAAGCTGATACATATCTTGTTCTCATCCCGATTATGCCCCTTTTAACAGTTATTGACCTTTGAAACAAAATTGATAAAATATTGTCAGCAAAATAACTCATGAACTATTGGAGCTAGAGCCTTGAAAATTGATGAATGGATTGGAAGTGATGAGTAGATGACCTGATATTATTTTGACTATACATGTATTCTTTAAACAACTTCAACAGTTATGGCCCTTTGTTACTTTGGGCATTTGTACTGTGCATGTTTTGTGATGCAGAGCGTAGCTTTAGAACCATGTATGCTATGATTTCGAAATTACATATATCATTACGCTAACACATTCGTGCGACATAGTGCATTTTTTCACATCTCAAAAATGGCTACTTTTTGGATGAAAATCCATGGTATTTTTCTTATTTATACTGCTAACATGGGTTGTAGGCACTCGTTAGAACCGCCTCGTTCTAACGAGTACCCACAACCTATGTCGTGGAGTAAAAATAAGAAAAATAATATTTACCCCTGTAAACCCCAGTTTTCTCTTTACAACGTGGGGTGTAAGGGGCTATTCATTTCACGGACTTGTTCACGTGATGTACTTTCATGAAAAAATAGCTGACGAGTATTTTATTTCTCATCTGGATTATGCCCCTTTCAAGAGATATGGCTGTTTGAAAAAGTGATAAAAGTTTTCATTAGAATATCTGAAGAGCCTCGAAAGCCAGTGAATAGATTGGTGGTTATGAATAGATGACCTGATTAACTTTTGACTGAATTCCAAAAAAATACTTCATGAGTTATGGGCCTTTGAAACATTGGGCATTTGTACAGTGTGTGTTTTGTGATGCATAACATAACTTTAGAACCATGTATAATAGAGTTTTGGAATATCGTATATGGAATAATGAAACGATTGTTGATACATTGTTTTCTCAACCGGATCGTGCCCCTATCCTGAGATATTGCCCTTAAAAAATTGGATGAAATCTTGTCGATCTCGTCTATTTAAGCCAGGGGCCTGAAAGTTTGGATTGCTATTGATCAGTTTTGTTTGTTTGATTTTAGGTTTAACGCCCCCGTCAACACAGTATAGGTCATTTTGAAGACGTTGCTTCCAATTTTGTGGGACTTTTATCCGACATTGAGATGAAATGACATCTCAAGGCCTGTCGCCCAATGTAACCAATAGGGTTTATAATCATGGACGGTCTGTCTCGCACCGCGGTTCCTGGACAGGCTTAGATCCTCTAAGCGGTTTACCAGTACTAGTGCTAGTGTGCGGACGGTTTCAGCTCTGCGTGGAAGCATCATGCAGCCCATCTATTTCCTCAAGCCCCGATGGGCGGGGGCGGGCAATTGATCAGTTAATGATCTCATTAACTTTTGACTGAATTCCGAAAAAAAGCATCATAAGTTATGGTCTATTGTGACTTTGGTCATCTTTACGATGCATAGCATAACTTAATACATGTATGTGTGTTAAATTTTGAAATTTCATATCTGGATTCCTCATAAAAAAATAGATGACACACATTTTTATCATCCGGATTGTGCTCCTGTCCTGAGTTATTGCCCTTTGAAAAAAATGGATGAACTTCTTGTCCGCAAAATATCTCCACAAGAGCTCCGCAAGCGGTGCATTATACGACCGTGGCAATTAGTAAGATATACTGACTGTTGTGCAAGTTTGGGTTTGCGGAATGGAACCAAGGAACAATATGTGCTTCATATATTCTTACCTGGCACTATTAATAACCTTCAATGGTTCAAACTACCTGTCTCCAACAAATTGTCATGGTCGGTAATATTTATGTGGACCATAACCTCAAAATAACATGGGCATAACTCTGGCAATAAGTGGTGGACTGTAACCTTGAAATAATATGCGCTGCTCCACATCATAGTCTAACTATACGTAAAGTTTCAGTTTCATCAGATGTGAAATGTGGGAGGCATTATCCAAACAAAATATGTTTACGAGAAAAATATGTGAAAGAGGAATTAGTCTGGTAATATTTGGCGGACTGTAACCTCAAAATAAGATGCACTTTTCCACATCATGGTCTTACTATATGTAAAGTTTCAGTTTCATCAGATGTAAAATGTAAGAGGAGTTATCCGGAAACGGGGTATAATTCTGGTAATAATTGGCAGACCGTTACCTCAAACTAATATGCACTGTTCCATATCATGGTTTTACTGTATGTAAAGTTCCAACATCATCCGATCTAAATGTAGGAGTTATCGGGAAACAAAATGTTTAAATAATTTTTCAAAGGGGCATAACTCTATTATTATTTGGTGGACCGTAACTTCGAAACAATATGCCCTGCCCCACATCATGGTCTAACTATGTATGAAGTTTCAGCTTGATCGGATGTAAACTGCAGGAGGGGTTATCCGGAAACGATAGGTTTACAAAAAATTTCAAAGAGGCATAACTCTATTAATATTTGGTGGACCGTAACCTCGAAACAATATGCGCTGCCCCACATTGTTGTCTAAATATGTATGAAGTTTCAGCTTCAACGGATGTAAACTGTAGGAGGAATTGTCCGGAAACGAAAAGTTTACAAAAAAATTCAAGGGGGCATAACTATTATTATTTGGCGGACCGTAACCTCGAATTAATATGCGCTGCCCCACATCATGGTCTAACTATGTATGAAGTTTCAGCTTGATCGGATGTAAACCGTAGGAGTTATCTGGAAACGAAAAGTTACTAAAAGTTTCAAGGGGCATAACTCTATTATTATTTGGTGGACCGTAACCTCGAAACAATTTGCGTTGCCCCACATCGTGGTCTAACTATATATGAAGTTTCAGCTTGATCGGATGTAAACTGCAGGAGGTGTTATCAGGAAACGAAAAGTTTACAGACGGACGGACAGACGGACGGACGGATAAAAACTATTGAAGCAAAGGAATTGAAAGTTGATGAATGGATCAGTAGTGATTAGAAGTTAACCTGATATTCTGGGAAAAGAAAAATGGACGAAGTCTTGTTCTTTAGTTATGACCCTTTGAACATTTTGGGATTTAGGGGCAAGTATATTATTGGGAAGATAGTGTTTTACAAACACTATTTCTAGTTACTGTATAATCTGAATTGCTTAATCAGCCAGCATAATGGCTTTTAAAAATTTGGGTCAAAAGCCTCTATGCGTTTTTTATCCGCCGACCGAATAGGTTCGGGGGATATAGCGATTAGCCTGGCGTCCGTCCGTCTGTCCGTCCGTCCGTCCGTAGACGCAACCTTGTGATGGCCATAACTCCTATACCCTTTGAGATTCATTGATGGTTCTTGGCACAATTGTTCACAAGGCTGAGACGGCGTGTCATGCGCAAGAACCAGAACTCTGGATGCCATACTTTTTGAGTTATCCCCCCTTTTAATAAAATAGAATGACTACTTTGTGATGGCCATAACTCCAATACCCTTGGAGATATGTTGATGGTACCTTGCACAGTTGTTCACAAGGCTGAGACAGCGTGTCATGCACAAGAACCACAACTCTGGTTGTCATGGTTTTTGAGTTATCTCCCCTTCCAATAAAATTGAGGGACTACCTTGTGATGGCCATAAATCGAATACCCTTTAAGATATATTGATGATACCTGGCACAGTTGTTCACAAGGCCGAGACGGTGTGTCATGCTCAAGAACCACAACTCTGGGTGCCATGGTTTTTTAGTTATCTCCCCTTCCAATAATATAGAATCACTACCTTGTGATGGCCACATCTCCAATACTCTTTGAGATATATTGATGGTACTTGGTACAGCTGTACATGAGATTACGCAGGTGTGTCACATTCAAGAACCATGACTCTGGGTGCCCTGGTTTTTTAATTATCTCCCCTGACAATATAATCTTGTGATGGCCTTAACTCCAAAACCTTACAGATCCCCACCCCTAAACCATATATATTATTGTTCCTTATGATAAGACACATTCATTGACACCAACCTTGGGGCCCCTCGGATGCGCTGGGGCTCTGCCCCACCCCCTCCACTTCATAAAAGGCCCAATATCTCGGAAACCTTACAGATCCCCACCCCTTAACCATATATATTCTTGTTCATTTTGATAAGACACATTCAGTTACACTAACTTGGGGGCCCCGGGATGCGCCGGGGCCATGCCCCACCCCCTCCACTACATAAAAGCCCATATATCTCAGAAACTGTTTAGACCCCCACCACTAAACCATATATATTCTTGTTCTTTATGATAAGATGCATTCATTAACACCAACCTACGGGCCCCTGGGATGCGCGGGGGCCTTGCCCCACCCCCTCCACTTCATAAAAGGCCCAATATCTTCGAAACCTTACAGATCCCCACTCCTAAACCGTATATATTATTGTTCCGTATGACAAGACACATTCAATGACACCAACCTGGGCCCCCCCCCCCCCCTGGGATGGGCCAGGGCCCTGCCCCACCCCCTCCACTTCATAAAAGGCCATATATCTCAGAAACCAGTCAGATCCCAACCCCAAAACCATATATATTCTTGTTTCTTATGATAAGACGCATTCAGTGACACCAACCTGGGGGTCCCCTGGGAAGTGCCCGGGCCAAGCCCCATCCCCTCAACTTCTACAAAATAGGCCCAATTTCTCAGAAACCGTTCAGATCCCAACCCCCAAACCATATATATTCTTGTTTCTGATGATATGACGCATTCAGTGATACCAACCTAGGTTCTACCGAAATGCGCCATTGCCCCACCCCTCCACTTCATAAAAGGCGATATATCTCAAAAACCTTTCAGATTCCCACCCTAAAACCATATATATTCTTGTTTCTTATGATAAGACACATTCAGTGACACCAACCTGGGGGTCCTCTGGGATGTGTCCGGGCCATGTCCCAATCCCTCCACTCCATAAAAGGCCCAAATTCTCAGAAACCGTTCAGATCCCCAACCTTTATCCATATATTTTCTTGTTCTTTATGATAAGACACATTCAGTGATTCCAACCTAGGGGTCTTCAGGGGTGTGCCGGGGGCATGCCCCACCCTGCCACTTCATAAAAGGCGATAAATCTCAGAAACCTATCAGATTCCCACCCCTAAACCATACATATTCTTGTTTCTTATGATAAAACCCATTCAGAGACACCAACCAGGGGGTCTCTTGGGATGTGCCCGGGTCATTCCCCACTCCCCCCACTTCGTAAAAGGCCCAATATCTCAGAAACCGTTGAGACCCCCACCCATAAACCATATATTTTCTTGTTCCGTTTGATAAGATGCATTCAATGATATCAAATTGGGCTCTGTTGGGTCATCTCCTACCCCTCCACTTCATAAAAGGCCTAATATTTCAGATACAGAGTCGACATGGAATGGGGATTCATTTGGGAGACTTTATAATCAATAAATTAAAACCATACATGGCTGCCGGTGGGCAGTGCCCGCCTGAGCTCTGGTGAGCATCGTGGCCCATGGGCCTCTGATTTAGTTATCTCCCCTGACAGTATAATCTTGTGATGGCTATAACTGCAATACTTTTGTGATATATTGCTGGTTTAATTCTGATGCACTTTCTATTGGTGAACAATCTTCTGAAGGCCATATTGGCTTTTGGTCGGGGGATTTGCCATCTCTTCCGATGTTTTTTTTTTTTTTTTTTTTTTTTGTTAACCCCAATCGCAGTTCTAAACAATGTAATTCAGGCCCGTACGTAGGAGAGGAGTGTGTGTGTGTGTGCGGGGGGGGGGGGTGTTACAAACGCACACCCTCTTTCTGAAAATTATCTCACTTGCAGTTTTTCGCCGGAAATCAAGTTCACACCCCTGATATTGGGCCGGATATCAAGATTTTCTTAAGATTCGCACCCCCTCTGCAGAATACCTAAAATTCGCACCCCCTTAAAGTCTGTGTACGGGGCTGCAATTGCGCTTAAAAAGTTTTGTTTAGTAGATGGTTGGTTGAAAATTTATACAGACCTTTGCGCACACATATTTGCTCTTGTTATCTATTTTAATGTGTTTTGCGAACATGTGTTACGACGCGACCTGCGATAGAGTGTAGAATAAAACCGAAGCGGTGGTTCTTGTTTTGTGCGCTTTTTGTGTGTGTCTAAGCCACATCGGGATAAAAATTGTTTTATGCCATTTGCGAACAACAGAGTTGCAGATCAGTCTGTGCATTCGCGCAGTCTGATCAGCGCCATCAGTAGAACACTACCACTAGTTTCTATATCTAAAATTTCAAGACTCTTACTAGTCTGTGTAGATGAGCAGGCTGGTTTGTGTTTTACCTGGTCGCAAACCGTGAAGACAGATTTTCCTATGGTGAGGCCCATGTGGGTGTACCATCTTTCTTACAGATGGCTACTTTATTTGGTGGTTCCCTCTCCAAGGGAGCGTTCAAGGACGCAGCACTGGGCGAACCATTCACCCATTAATTCGGTTTTTCTGTCAGCGAAGGACAGGTTAAGTTTTCTTTCGTCACTACAAGCACCTGTCGCAACGGTTTCTTGCCCAGGCTAGTCGATTAAGACGATGGCGCACTATCAGAACACGACCTTTTTAGGGCAAACATTCTGGCGAGCAGTCTGCGGTTGTCTGTACCCAATTGATACTACCCATAGTGTTCCTTGCAGCTTTACTGCTGACGGCCGTTCTTACGAGGGCTGATTGATATGTTGTGAGCCTCATATTGAAGGATTTGATTTTTTTTCGGACATATTATATAGAGAATACCAGGTTCGTGTCTTTTGATATCAAGTTTATCAGGCAAGGCTTCTAGGACGCTTGTAGAATCGCGAGGCTTGCCGAGCGATTCTACATGCGTTCTCGAAGCCGAGCCTGATAAACTTGATATCAAATGACACAAATCTGGTATTCTATTTATCAGTTTATCCTCTTCTACACTCTTAAATTTACAATTTACGATTAGTTATTGATGATCCTCAGTGCATCCGAGCATTCTAGCGGTCGATATACTTTGTATCAGCTGACCATATTTTCCTATGATTTTTTTTTTCTGGTAATTTTTCCATTTTCCCAGTAACAATAACAGTTATTGTCATTTTTTCAGTAGTCCGGTTCTTTCGTAAAAGTGTAATGTCACGTTGACACGATAAAGCTCTCTTGTCCTGAGGTAACATATTAGTCCATTTGAAATTTTCAGAACCCAGAAATGCTTGGTACAATGAAGTTTTTTTGTTGTTTTGTGAAGTACAGGGGTTCTATAACAAATTAGGCTTGGTTGCCAGTTTGGCAACTTTGGGCAACTCCCATAATTTGCATAAATCCAAGATGGCCGACAGATGCCATCTTGAAAATAAACTTTTTTTAAAAATGTCATAGAAAGACATGTGATATGTCATTTAAGGGGTTTTTGGGTATGCCAAAATGACATGTGATATGTCATTTAAGGGGTTTTTGGGTATGCCGAATGAAAATTGTAGATGGGTTTGTTTCGTGCAAAATTTATGATAAACACAATGATTTTGATTTTGAGATTGTAAATTTTCCTTTTTTGGATGGTGATGTTCCTTGCGCGCCATCCTATGGCGTTTATATTTTGCAATTAATTCGATTTGCTAGAGTGTGTAGTCATGTAACTGACTTCAACACTCGTAATAAATTATTAACGGCTAAACTCCTTAATCAGGGTTATCGGTACCATAAACTACGCAAAGCTTTTTCAAAATTTTATAGACGCCATTCAGATTTAATTTCAAAATTCAATATTGGACTTAAATATCTTCTGCAACAAGGTCTATCGGAACCCGAATATTATGGTGACTTAGTATATAAATTCAGAAAATATATAACCGCAATGACTTCAGCACCCAATTTCGTAAAATCATTCTTCGATATAAAAAGATTGGGTACAACATGTATGTTATACGACACACTGCATGCATGGTAGTTAACCCAATCACGGTTGGCAACTTTTCTTCCCTCTTTAATTGCACGCCGGACGGTCAGGCCTCAGATTCTATGACGGCTCCAACGTAAAGGCTTATTGAGAATTAGAGAGATCTAATTCAAGGTAGTGTTGGTTGGTGCCTAATGCTCTGTCTCTGGTCGGGCCCATTGGAGTCTAACTGTTGGTTTTCTTTTGCTCCAGCATTTCAGTGGTTTCTTGCTGTCGAGTCCTCACCGTTGTCTCACCTCTGTGGTTCTTTGATTTTTTGTGTTCACGGAGATGTTGCACTGATGAGTTAGGAGGCCTTCATGCAGACTGAACAAATTATTTGTCTAAATCGCGACGGAAGTAAGGGCGAGGATTGTGGCCACGTAAAATCGATTTAAGCCCCCCAGTGGAAATCTTTCCACTGACCGTTCCAAGGCGGTTCTTCTGTGGCGGTTTATTTATGGTGTTGTTTGTTGCTTGCTGTGTGTGTCGCTTGTGTCTTTTTGTTTTGGATGGCCATATGGCCATTTTGTGGGAAAGTAACTGTCCTTAAGGCCTTCCTTTGTTTGGGTTCCCATTGTGGTCTGGTCGCTTAATGTTTGTGTTTCTTTCCCTTTGGTGTCTTTGATGGGTGGAGTAAGTTAATTGTATCAATTCCTGATCTTTGTTTTACTTCTACTATGCCGAATCCAAATCTGAAGTTAATTTTTCATTCAGACATTTTTAAGAGACTTATCCAAGATGGCGGCCAGACGCCATCTTGAAAAATTAACTTTTGAAATAACTATCTTGCTAGGCATGTAATATGTTATTTTAGGGGTTTCTGGATATGCCGAATCCAAATCGGCAGTTAATTTTTCATTCGGCCATACTTTAAATAACTATCTTGCTTGGCATGTAATATGTCACTTTAGGGGTGTTTTGGTATGCAAAATCCATTTCTGACATAGTTGACATATGCCATCATGACAATTATATCCTTTATACTAATTATTGTATAAAATTATGATATCTGGCTTTAGTTAGTTTGTTTGCAGGCAGAATTCAAATTGTATGTAATTTTTGGAATGTCAGACTCAGGCAAGAAAACGGCAAACATATTTATGCTTGCCTGGGTCCCATAGATGTGTCTGCCATTGAGCATGAGAGACATGCTGGAGACAACAAACATGTCTCACAAACACGCTCAAACTGATGAATCAAAAGTGTTGGTAGGAGAAAATTGTCAACTCAGTGTCGGCCAGTGGGATGCATACGAGCTCCTTCGAGGTACTTCTCAATTTCTTCAAAAATCTTACGTCCATATGACAGAAGTCACTGTAAGAGTGCAGCTGCGACACTCCTAAATGCTTGCATTACTTTAACCCAGGATTTCCCGTTGAAGATGCCTGTTAGTCCTCCATAAGCTTTAATGACATACCATTCCAATCCTCAGCCCATCATTAACGTTCCATGCAGCCAAGGAACGATTGATTGTATGATATGCATACCACCTGGGTGAACCACAACATTCTGGAATTTTCTGGGCTGGTTCCAACATACTTGTTTGGTCACAGCATACAACTGCATGTCCGTGCACAAATGCACCTTTTCCATTCCCATGTCATCCAGTGATCTCTGCATGTATGTAAGTGTTGTCAGAACGGTGTCCGGGTGTGAGGGAGGGGCGTCAATCAGGGGACCAAACACATATGTATTTGCAGGATAGAGCACACCTTCTGCTCTGGATACATCATTGTTGAACCCATTCCATTCCTTGGCATCTTCCTGCCCCAAGCTGTTCAGCCAATTTGTGTCCTTTTCTTGGGCAGCGACTAAACTTGTTTTCTGGACACAAACATCAACATAGCTGATTCTTGCTGTTTGCACTCCATGGGGTATTCTTTTTTGGACCAGTGTAGTGCATAAGTGGAATAGCTCTGGTGTCATGAACGGACTTGTATTGCTTGGCAGTTAGCCGTGGAATCACAAGGGTACTGATCCCTGATAGCACAGCCATACCTGGCTCAATGATTCCAGATGGATGAATTTAAAATTCTGTTGCCATAGCATGCGTTTCACGCCGACAGTTTGGGGTTGACACAGACAAATCAAAATTGTCATACCACCCAAACACGAGTCTGACTGTCCGGCTTAAACCCAACATTTGATGAAGGGTCGCAGCATTATTGGTCACATACTTTGCCACGGACTTTCGAAACCGAATGACTTTATCATATGATACGCAATAACCGTGCTCATGCAAAATCTGTATCAAATCAGTACTGCCAAGAGTCCTAGAGTTGTTTGGTTTCCTGTGTTTGTAATACCAAATTGTATGGATTGTGACAAACTCATAGATTCTTAAGTTACTTTGCCATTTGAAATGAGTTTTGAAATAAACCTGAGCAACATAGCACTAGTGTTTTCCTTTGTTTTACTGAAAGTGAAATCCCCAAAAACATACTGTTTATTGTTGCTAGGCATTCCACGAGCTTTGGTTGTAATCATTCTCACTATGACATCCTCACCTTCTTCATCTGTGGTTTCCAACTTCGAAAGTTTCAGAATTTTTCCAACAAACTCACGGAAAACTACAATGGAAGCACAACCCTGTATGGTTAGTACCACTACATCGTCACCAAGGTATGTAACCAGTTTTGTGAACATTTGCTTCCTTGTTAAACAACCCCCATAAGAAACATACTTGTCATGTAGTTCTAGGGATGTCCAGGTACAATGCTTTCTAGCGGCAAACAGTTCGTCAACCAGTGACTGCAAAGCACCGTCACCAATGAAAGGTGTTTGTTCTGTGTGAGCTGGAACCTTTCTGAATTCATTGTCACACCTCAGGTGGTACTGCGCCTCTGCTGCGGCTAAATCATGAACACCATGGCAGCGAATAGCTACTTCCCTGCCCCAGGAATCATTCCTATCACTGCATTGCTGTAAAACAGTAACCTTGAATGGGGATGCACCTTTAATGCCCATATGTTCGCACTGTATTACTCTGTCCCACCTCTCTGGGTGTTTAGGGTTCAAAGGCTCACATACACTGGCACAAAACAGACATTGTGTCTTAAATTCAAAGTCTGTGACTTGTGATCTTCTCACCCTTGCAGCTGTCTGACATACCTTCTTTTCTCTTCTTAGCCAAAAATCTTTTAATGTGCTCTTTGGGCGTGTGTGTGCAATAACAGGTTTTATGCATTTCTATTGATGCTTGTTCACCTTGTGAGTCCAAGACTGCTTGCATTGTAGTGTGCATTCCATCGTCCTGTCTTTGAATGGCACATTCAATTACTTTCAGGAGCCCCTGTTTCTTGCATGTCTGCAGTGGCCCTGAATTATTGCAGGTCGACAGACAACACTTTCTGTTTGGAGTCGCCATTGATACAATGCAGGGGATAATGAAAACTGGGTTTTCTTAAAAATCAATGTGAGCCAATTCAATTAAAACTATTCCGATCACGTCTCTGAGGCGGGATGCTGACGTAGGAAGTATGTGAGAAAGTGGGGAGGGAGGGGGAGGAAAGGGGAGGGGAAGGGGAAATGGGAGAAAGGGGGAGTAGAGATGAGTAAAAAGGAGAAGGAAGAAGCGAGAGCAATGCAGAAGGAAGAAAGAATAGAAGTTTGTAACGAGTATACTAGACCTGATTTGCTACAATATTAATAGTCTTAAGACAGCAATTAAAACAATAAAACGGCGATTACTATTTGTAATCGTCGACAAAAACGTTTTGTGCAAAATTTCCTAAAGTGAGTATCATGAGGTGTTTATGGTAGGAAAGCAGAAGACGTTATGTTGCACATGCTCAACTTTCGCGCCTTATGACGTTGTGTATTGTCACTATAGATACAGTGCTACAAATCAGACAAGTTTTGGCTTTCATAATACCTTATCGAGAAAAGGACGTCAAAAGGCAAATTTGAGCCACCAGATGAGATTTGCTAATAAAATAAAATCTTGTATTAGTATCTTAAAGTATGTCCGAATGAAAAATGAACTTCAGATTTGGATTCGGCATACCCCCAAACCCCTAAAATGACATATTGCAAGCCTAGCAAGATAGATATTTCAAAAGTAAATTTTTCAAGCTGGTGTCTGGCGGCCATCTTGGATAAGTCTCTTAAAGTACGTCTGAATGAAAAATTAACTTCAGATTTGGATTCAGCATACCACAAAACCCCTTAAATGACATATCACATGTCTTTCTGTGACATTTTTTAAAAAAGTTTGTTTTCAAGATGGCGTCTGTCGGCCATTTTGGATTTATACAAATTATGGGAGTTGCCCAAAGTTGCCAAACTGGCAACCAAGCCTAATTTGTTCTAGAACCCCTGTACTTCACAAAACAACAAAAAAACTTCATTGTACCAAACATTTCTAGGTTATATATGGAGCATATAGAGGTGTCAAATGGACTATATCTTTATCAGGTCAGTACGTTACAATGCAATATATATTGCGGGTAACTGATAATTTCTTTTTTCAACACAATCCCCTTCAGTATCTACACACTTTTGCCAGCGGTGTTTAGGGGCCTCAATGCCGCTTTTATAGAACTTATCTTCTTGGCTGTTCAGAAAGTCATCCGCTGCATATATGACAACATCGTCGGAATGAAAGTGGGTGCCTGAAATAGCCGTTTTCAGTTTTGGAAATAGATGAAAGTCTGATGGAGCGAGATCAGGTGAATAAGGTGGATGATTAATCAACATGAATGGCAGCCATAGCGATGACAAACTTGTGAACATTGTCCTAATGTAATAACACACCTTTAGTGAGCTTTCCGCGGTGCTTAAGTTTGTTTCCCGTAACTGCGTCAGAAGTGAAGCATAGTATGTGCCGTTGATTGTTTGTCCCTTTTAGAGATAATCTATCAGCAGAATACCATCTGCATCCAAGAAAACCGAGGCCATAACCTTCCCAGATGTTGGAACTGTCTTTGTCTTCTTTCGCGGGGGTGAGCCAGGGTGCTTTCATTCTTTCGATTGTTGTTTGGTGATGGACCCATTTAACAAATCTCTAAAGAACGTTGGCAGAATCTTTCGCAAAAAAAGTGAAGAGTAGCACGCGATAATGTGCGCCTGGAATACTTCTGATCAACTGTCAGAAGTCTTGCTACCCATCGGACCGAAAGCTTTCTCATTGCAAGATCCTCTATCAGAATGGAAATACCAACTCTACTGGCTATATATCTTTCTGTGACTCGTCAGTCAGTCATAACAATATCATGGACTTTTTTGACAATTTCTAGGGTTGCAACATTGACAGGCCTTCTAGAACGGGGGTCATCCTCAAGGCTGTGTCTGCCATGCTTAAATTCCGCCACCCACCTTTTCACGGTAGCATATGAAGGGGCATCTTTTTCTAGTTTTGCTACCAAATCATTATGGATATCCTTAGATGTTAAACATTTTTTATGCAAATATTGGATCACTGCTCTTTCGCCGATTTTGTCCATTTTGCAAAAGCTGTTTATCGTGCTACCTCGTCGATATCAACTTACCAAATGAGGCCAGCCCTTGGGTACACGGACAGGGAATGGTAGGACTTAAAAGAACATTCCTGCGTTCCTCCTTCAATACGAGCATCACAACATATCAATCATACCTCGTATCTCGGATCTCCAAGCGCATTGACGCAATGGTAAAACACTTGACTCGTTATCGAGGGGTTCCGGGTTCGAGTCCCACACCAGGCACCAGTCGTTGTGTTCTTGAGCCAGACACTTTGTACGTATTGCGTAGAACTGGTTTCTACCCAGAAATTAACTGAGGTAGTGGTTAAATCTGATCGACTCAGTATTAAAAGATCTTTGCCACGGCTGGAAACGTCTCCAAAGATTCTGAATGGTCTGTCTTATGCAGTTTATGAATCTGACAACACGGCATTTAGTGTAAAAGGTCTTTGCATCTATTCCGGTTTACAAAAGAAATATTTCCCATTTATTAACTTGAACCTTATCCTGCTGTTCACAACTCCCTGGGCCTGCCCATCGTGGCTTGGAGAAATAGATTGGGCATTAACTATTTGATGCTTCCATGCAGAGCTGAAACCAACCGCACATGAGTACTTGTAGACCGTTTAGGAGGTTTCCTGCTCAGGCAAAGTGGTGCGAATCGGAATGTCCATGCACATAAACCTTATTGGTTTCGTTGGGCATTAGGGCTTGAAATGTCATTTCATCTCAATGTCTCATAAAAGTCCCACAAAATTGGAAGCAACGCCTCCAAAATGACTTACATAGTGCTGATGGGAACGTTAAACCGCAAATCAAACAAGCAAACGACAACTCCTATATTTGCAAATAGTGTAGCTCCAGATCAGATGGCTTCTGATCAGAATCTGCACTATTGGTCATTCATTTGAAGAATTTGAACGAAAACATTCATCATGCAATCTGATTGGCTGATTATCAGAAATGGGTGTGGCTAATTAAATTATTCAGCAGAATAAAAGCTAGAATTA
Source organism: Lucinisca nassula (assembly GCA_963580285.1). Taxonomy (NCBI): domain Eukaryota; kingdom Metazoa; phylum Mollusca; class Bivalvia; order Lucinida; family Lucinidae; genus Lucinisca; species Lucinisca nassula. The sequence continues at coordinate 134,723,533 of OY757010.1, read as the reverse complement.
AGGCATTAAATACAAGAATCTAGGGATGGTTGTTCATTGTTTATCCATTCATATAGGCACACGTGCAAATTGGTTTTAAGTTTAGTTTGTGTTCATTTCATTTTTAACTGATGGTCAATTATACAGGCTAAAGAAGACTCCTGACCTTTACCGTGAAGCAGAAGAAGAAGAAGAAGAAGAAGAAGAAGAAGAAGAAGAAGAAGGGTTAACATTGGAAGCATGGAGCTATCGTTACATGTGGCGTATCACTACAGTCGTCTCAACCAATGTCCAAAAATGGTTTGCGGCCCAGTCAACATTATAATGATCAGTTCGAGCTGTTGTTTATCTACAGTTCCCTGTGCTTCAACATAATATGAAATTAAATTTTCTAGTCTTAGAGATAATTGATTTCATTGTTGAATTTTGAAAATATTTGAGAGTCATAAATGAAGCCTTATTGGCCGAAAAACTTGTGCATTCCACAATTTTCAGTTTAGCCCTTTATACACATAAGACCATAAAAGTGCACATTCTTTCGGGTGAGAATGATCGCACAAAATACTATTTGAGCCAGCACATGACAAAACCTACAATAAAACATGTGCGCCCAACGAAGACTCAGATCAGCCTGCACATCCGCGCAGTCTGATCAGAGTCTTCGGTCTGCGCGCTAATGATAGCTAAGGACCCAATGCTCCTTCATGCAGCAAGAGAAGTCTCTGGTTAGACTATATGGAAGCGCAGGCTGATCTGAGTCTTCGGTGGACGCACATGTCTTATTGTAGGTTTCGTCGGCCCTGGCTCGTTTGATCGATCAGCACGAAAGACCGTTGCCGGATAAGACGTGGTTCGAATATGCGATCTCCAGGTTACATTTGCACGCGCACCCAACCGAGTCACCAAGACCGGCTCGACGGAGGAGGGACTAAGAGTTAAGAACTGAGCATTTGAATTGATCTATGTTTGGGCATCTGGTTTCGAGGACACCTGGACACAGTTCATCTAAGCCTCGTTAGCTTAAGGAGCTCGTTAGTGGTCGCATTGTTAACTGTTCTAGCACATAAACTGTCTATTTGTTAGGTGAAAAAACAAATGTGAGCAGCACTGTTCTAGCACGTGTAATGACTTTTTTTAGCTGGAAAAATGTGAGCAGCTTTCATATGCAAAATCTGCTCACATTTTTTCTGCAAAAATATTAATATAATCAGATTCTATGAAAACGCACCACTTGTACTATACCTCAAATTTTATTTGCATTTGATCACGTTTAATGGATTATCACTAACTTATCCACACACTCACTACAGAGTTACAGCATTTCATTCGATGCAGAGATACGGAGACTCGAATAAGTCCACACACCCGAAAAATCAAAATCACATATCCTGGCATCGACGCCACATGCTTCGAATTAAACGCTGTATCTTGTCTTGTGTGATATTGTTCCATTCTTCCTGTAGCGCCATGGCAAGCTGCTGACGGTTGATTGGCGGATGACGTCGGCTGTAGTCACGTTTTCCGAGCTGTCCCAAAGGTGTCCAAATGGGTCTAAAATCGGCGAAAACGCAGGTCATGGAAGAACTTGCACACCCTTTTGATAGAAAAAAGTCCATGGTTAGCCTCGCAGAATGAACATGTGCATTGTTCTGTTGGAAAAGCGTAACGTCACCATTATTGCGTAAAAACGGTACTACCTCAGGCTCTAAGATTTCATAGATAAAAACGATACCACCTTGGGCTCTAAGATTTCATAGAGGTACCGACGTGCCGTCAAATTTCCATCGACAACGATGAGTTGGGTTTTGTGCCGCCATAAGATCCCTCCCCACATCATTACGCTACCACCACCCCAACGTGACACCTGTTTAACACAGCAGTCTTGAAATCGCTCACCACGTCGACGCCATACTTTACGCAGCCTATCAAACATTTCAACACAAAAACGGAACTCGTCCGTGAACAGTACACCACGCCAACGCTGTTGTGTCCATCGGATACGCTGTCGACATCAATTAAAGCGACTGATTCAAGTTCCGCCGTCAAAACGTATGGCTAGAAATACCACGTTCCTGGAGACGCCGCCGTACATGTAAGGCACTTACGCGTAGTTTATGGGTTCCCACTGTCTCCTGGGCAGTTTTCACAGACGTCCTAAATCTGTCGCGAAAATGACTCAAAACAATGTACCGGTCCTGCTGACGTGTAGTAACACGTTCACGTCCAGGGCGCTGTCTATCGTCCACAGACCCCGTAGCGTTGTGCCTTTCGACCAATCGAGCAATCGTAGTGTGCGAACAACCCATACGCTCTGCAACCATACCGAGGGCACGATGACGACCGACGTTGCTTAGACGTCCCATTGGCTTGTTCTTATGAAATATTTTGCTGCCCTTTAACGTAAAGAATCCGGACCTTATAATGACAGAAAAGAAAGTGCCAAAAATTTCTTGATTACGAAAAATTTGAAATTTTTGCATTTTGCACACATGAAAATCACGCAGTATTCGTGACAAACAAACTCATGCTTCGGTGACAAATTTACAATACCGTATTTATCCGTGGAAAAAAGTCAGTCATTTTTACCTTAAACTAAAGAAATCAAAATTCGAAAAGTGGTGCGTTTTCACTGAATTTGAGTATATATTTACCATGTATTAGATAAATAAAATTTTAACGATGCTATCTAACGTTAACGATGCTATCTAACATTACCGTTAAGTTCTGAACAACTGAGCCCTATTATCAGTTTTTAGTTCAAACACATTATTTTATTTAGGAAGAGTAAACTGCAAATAGCCTGAAAAACCGTTAAAATGGCTATTTGCAGTCAACTGCAGATAGCTAAAAAACTTTAAAATGTCTATTATAGTCATTTCGTATTTCTGAAATACACATGCGCGCCTATGGAAGACTCGGATCAGGCTGCACACATCCACCCAGTCTTTATTCATAGTTTTCCGTAATGACCGTGCGCTCTTCCACGAAGTTAAGCAACGGATGTCGCTGTTATGACCTGGATGAGTGACCGCGTTGCTTGACTTCGTGGACGACCCGGTATAGGCCTACGCTACATTGATGGCAGAGGTGGGATGGAAACAATGCCGCTGGATTGTTGCTCAGAATCCGCCCTAGAGTTTGCCTAGTGAGACATGTCTGACTTCGGGACGATGGGGAGATATGTAACGGTTATGGACAAATAGCACTTCTACAGCCTTGATGTAGGAGCCGGCTCGGGTAGAGTGGTTGACTTTTTCACTAAGTTAAGCAACGGATATTGCGGTTAGTACCCGGGTGGGTGACCGTGTTGCTGGACTTCAAGGACCACCCGGTTTACGCTACAAAACCTTAGCATCTTGCAAAAGCTGCTTGTAGTAAACATTTTTTTCAGCAAATTATTAGAGTTATTTCCATTTTAAATGATATCGTTTAACAATTTTTGTACCAAATGGTATCTTCCTCCTTATATATAGCATGAGTCCATTTCAAAATTTAGGGGTGTCAGGTTGTTTTTTCTTCAAAATTTATTTGGAAAATGGCTTAACTTTTCACAAACAGTGTAGGCCGTTCTGCGGCGTCTGATCTGGACCTGCACTGTTTGCCACCTACGTACCCCTTTTGGAATTTCCGGTATCAAATGGGCCCCGTCAAGCGATTTTGGTACTTATCGCTTATGCGAGCAGCGAAGGTTCAGGCGAGCCTGCGCATTCGCGCAGTCTCGCCAGAACCTTCGCTGCTCGCTCATACAAGAAGTAAATCAAGAGGAACCTTCAGACAGAAAGCCATATCCCTGGCCTCTCTGAATGGCTGGGCATGCGCAGTTAAAATTTGTCATGACGGAATGTTCGAAGGCACATATTCGCTTGGCGGGGCTCAAATGGGTTATTGCTAACACATTTTTAGCTATCAACAACAACACAGCATCGAAGTGTAGGCAAAAGGAGGCGCACCAAGCGTTGTGTGCTCAGTGAAGAGAGTTCAGCCTGGATATCCCAGAAATATTGTCTTCCCTTACACTCGAATTAAAGCGATACCAGCGTTTCATAATTATGGGTGAGCAAGAGCATTGTCCCTTGATTATAAAACTTCCTGTTTCACTTTCAACAGGTCTGTACCAAGTGCATTTTTATGTCAGGATGGAAAGTTACAGGCCTGCAAAACATGCCCAGTCGGCCAGTCTGCAGATATAACGACACGACTCCAACTGAGGTAGCGGCCAAATGTGACCCATTCAGTATAGGAAGATAGAGGGATAGACAGACACTGAACACTGAAACCGAAAGTAGATCCCTCTCCTGATGTTTGTTTTATTTGACCGCTCACTCAACACTATGTGTACCTATTTAAACCGCACTTATAATTCACATTTACTTCCCATTCTATCGAGTTCATTATTTTTTTATATAGATCTAGTTGTATTTTCTTATTTTTTTTCTTTTTGTTTGTGGGTATATGGGGCGCCATTGTGCTATTTAATCCATACATGTATTTATTACGAAAACACGCATGTAACCTTTACCGCCGAAAAATGAAACTTTTAAGATTAAAATTGTGATATTTTTCTTATTTCTGCTCATAATATATTTTAGAACAGAAAAAAGAAAAATAGGGTTTACCCCTGTAAGCTTGATATCAAATGACACGAAGTTGGTAGTCTATTTATCAGTTTATCCCCTTGTTCACTCTTAAATTAGCAACTTATGAAGTGTATGAAGTTGGCTTGGAGTCTGGAGTATGGAGTCTGGAATTCGATTTATTCCGTAGTAGTAAAGTATAGTAAAATATTAGTGAATGTCAGGGAAAATCGATATGCCAAGCCGCGAATCCCAAGCCAAGTTCACACACTCAAATTTATGATCAGTTATCGATTGTCCTCAGTGCGTCCCAACATTCTGGCGCGCAATAATCCATCAATATATTTAGTATCAGCTGACCGTAGTTTTTCCTATGCTGTTTTTTTTTCCAAGTATTTTTGTTTCATTTTTTTCTGGAAAAAATAACGATTTTGCCATTTTTCCTGTGGTCTGGTTCATTCATAAGTGGGTTCACCTGATAAAGCTCACTTGTCCTGAGATAGCATATCTTTATCGGGTCAAGGTGTGTGTGTGTGTGTGTGTGTGTGTGTGTGTGTGTGTGTGTGTGTGTGTGTGTGTGAATTCGGGTTTAACGTCGCTTTCAACAATTTTTCAGTCATATCACGACGGTGTCTGGTTGCGACAGGGAGCTTAATGCTCACTTTTATAGTGCTGCCTCACTGAAGTATCATGTCCCAGACACATTACATGATACCACACCAAGTTACATTATCCTGACACTGGGTCGACCAGTCCAAGCTCTACCCCGTAAACCTGAGTGCAAAGCGAGGAGCAGCTAGTACCATTTTTAACGACTTTGGTATGTCGCGGCCCGGGATCGAACCCCAGACCTCCCGTTCCCCGGAGCGGACACTCTACCAACTGAGCTATCGGGGCCGGTCGGGTCAAGATGTTACAGTGCATATAATATAGGTGTTAACTGATGAAAAACATAGTCGAAGGGATTCAATTAAACTTTGCTCGTGACCCCATGTTGTTCATACTTCAATAAACGTTTAAAACTGTCTTTTAATTCTGAAAAAAAAATCGAGTTACGAGCAAAGTGGGTACATACTTCGACAACGGCCCCCGCCCATCGGGGCTCGAAGAAATAGATGGGCTGCATGATGCTTCCACGCAGAGCTGAAACCGACTCACACACGAGTACTGGTTAACCGCTTAAAGGATCTAAGCCTGCCCAGGCAAAGCGGTGCGAGTCGGACCGTCCATACTTATAAATCCTATTGGTTTCATTGGGCGGCAGGGCTTAAGATGTCATTTGATCTCAATGTCGGATAAAAGTCCCACAAAAATGGAAGCAACGTCTCCAAAAATGACCTTTATAGTTGTTGACGGGTACGTTAAACTTCAAATCAAACAAACAAACAATCTTCAACAAAAGTTATGTACATCTAAGTTTTATCATATGACGTCGCGTCTGAGAGTGTAATAACGCCATGTAATATTTTCGATAATCCACTAGTGGATTAAATATGCAAAATAGCTAGAAACGTCCCGTAAAGTTACATGTACGACGTCCTTAACGACGTCGCGTTTACTAATTGCGGAATATTGACATTTTTGTAAACAAACGTGAATAAAATGCATTTTAAATGGCATATGATAAATAGAATCTTGCATTCGTGCTCATGTATTATTGAATTTATTAAACTCGTTGAGGAAAAGGGATAAAATGCTCGGCACAGCCTCGCATTTTATCCCTTTTCCTCAACTCGTTTAATAAATTCAATAATACATGAGCACTCATGTAAGATTCTCTATATCTTTATTATTCATATTTACATTATTTCACACCTAGTTTGAGAACTAAAATCGAAACAAGAAAACACATGCACATCGTTCCTTTTAAAGCGGAACAGCGCCGTTAACGTCATAACGTCGCCATCGCCCATATTTGGGAGAACAAAGCTCAGTGATCATTTAACGTCGTGTAAGCCAAACCATTCATAAACATTTGGGCAACATTACGTCTCAATGGTTAATTTAAGGGTTGTCTTGAATGTAAATGTTTATTTATAACACATATTTAGTTTCAGGCGAAGACTTTACTATGTCTACAAATGTAGGATACGTACCTTGCCAACGCGCCAATATGGATACGAGGAAAAATCTTTCATGGTGTGTGGAATGTTCCGAACTTATCTACAAAAGATGTGCAGATTTCCATGTAAGATTTAAGATGTCCTGTGAACATACATTATTAGAAGTTACAGAGAAAGAGGCTTCTGAAATTGTTGCCGCTGTCATGCCACAGTTCTGTGAGTCACACGCACAGGAACCGATTTGTTATTTTTGTGAGGATCATAAGGCAATGTGTTGCAAAATGTGTGTTATTTTGAACCATGAAAAATGCAAAAATAAGAAAGATACCGATATTTTGGGAAAAGCTCTAAAAGATGGTAACAGATCTGAAGACCTGTTTCATTGGGTTCAGAAGTTGGAGCAAAAGATAAAAGGCCTAAAGCTAGGTTTGAATAGATCTCTGAATGTTTTAAAAGACAGAGAAGTAGCTTTTTTAGCTGACATTAAAGAAAGAAGAAATAAAATAAATAGTGTTATTGATACATTTGAACAAGGCGCAATTAACGCTTTCGGTGCCAAACGGAAAGACATAGAAACACGTATAAATTTAGACATAAAAACATTAACTGAAACGCAGTCAGAAGCGAATCGATTGGCTACAGTGCTGGCTGTAAACAAAGATAAAGCAACAGATACGCAGTTCCTTCTGGCGAGTAACGAAGTGAAAAAGAAGCGGACAAACTTGGATGCTAAAGTGAATGGATTGGCAAATAGTGGAATAAAGATTCTTGAATGGAAACTTGTCAATCTTCGTCTTGACAAAGTCTTGCCAGTACAAAATACTGAAATTGTTGTAAACGAGAAACCTTTTCAAACAGAGATTGAATCATTTACAGTTACCGTCGAAAGAACAAAAGACAAAAAGCCATTCTTTGTCGATGTGGTAATGTTGGGGGATGGTCGATTATTGGTTTTGGATCAAACTCAGTCTCTTCTTAGACTACTAACGAATAATCAAGAACATTCAGCGCAAAAACAAATCACAAATGCTAAACACATTGCAGCACTGAACAAAGATATAGTTGTTGTTAGTCTAAATGAAAGCAAAACACTAAAATTTTTAAAACTTACTGGTGCAGACATTGTACATAATGGAGAGATAAAAATAGATGCAGAGTGTTTCGGCCTGTCAAAATACAGGAACTCTGCAATTTTATTATGCACGACAGGAAAAAATGAGGAAAAGTTTGGCATTGAACCTAGTGAAATAAAATTTAAACTACTCGGTGTTGACAAGGAATTGCTCGACTTTAATTTTCCGGTAATGGATACAATAAGTTCTTGGAGGGGTTTCGTCTTTGACGAGCATTCTGACAGATTTGTTGCGATAAGTAAAGATGGCGCATCTTTAATTTGGTTTGACAGAGCAGGACAGACAATCCAAGAGAAAAAGTTTGACAGTATTGGCAGCGGAGGTCTATCCGGATTGGCAGTAGACTGTGAGGGGCGCTTGTATACAGCTGCCACGCGCAAACTTTTCGAAATTGCAAATACGGGACAAATTGTCGGCACATTCCCTGCTACTATTAATATATATAGTATTGCAGTTAGTGAAATGGGAGACAAACTGATCGCAGTTGGTCACAACGCTTCCTTAGAAGTGTTCATGATCAACCATATTAATTAGCGCTAGAAGAATATTTAAAATATGAAAACAAACTCCTGAGTTACTAAAGAGGACTCGTCCATATTTATAAGAGTTTTAGAGGATGGCAAATAGTCTTCAGTAAAATTCCGCTAAATTAAGACCACCGAAAATTAAGACTAATTCTGCTTTAAAAAGCTTATTAAGAGGGGTGCAGCTATTCTGTCTTTGTGTTTTCTGCACATAGTGTCCCCTGGTCAGGGAAACCTTTGGTCCCAACAGTGGTCTTAATACAGGAATTTTACTCTATATCCTAATGAGATCACTCGTTATGAAATGTTTTGAAATGGTCCAATCATTAGTTCATACGACTAATTGCAACACACTGTATTAAATATGGAGCATATGTTGATTTAATAAATTCCGGAACGATTCTTATTATATCCATATAGATAAAGACACAGTAAATTTTCCCTTGTCTGCACTTTCTTTGGATCTGCAATTTTCTAAGATCGTTGTTTTCCGAATAATGACTTCTATTAACAGGACTAAGAAAGCTGTTTTATTTGCAGACTGTCTATAAATTTAAAGACTGTCTGTAAATTTAAAGACTTTTTAGTCTGTATAATTAAATATTAACAGAAGGAAAATCATGAAAACGATGAAACACGAAAAAATCGCATTCTCATACGCTGCCTCATTCTACGGATACTAAAATATTTAATCTCGTGTGTTGAAAACATTCGAATTTTCACTCGTGCTTCGCACTCGTGGAAATTTGGATGCCAACACACTCGATGAAATATATTTGGTATCCGCCTCAAAAAAGTAAATATCCTGTTTTTATAGACATGCAGGATCAGTATGCATCTGAAATTTGGTACAACTAATCCTTCACAGCTCATATTAACCGGTTTCAAACAGCGTGGTGATACAAAAGCTGACTGACACACACACACACACACACACACACACACACACACACACACACACACACACACACACACACACACTATTTTGAGCTTTCTCCAGTACTGAATAAAATAGAAGAAACAAAGCGTCTCACTGATAAAATAACTCTGAATCAGAAATATAACTGGTGTCACGCCAAACAACATTCATTCATCCGGAAAAATATGAGATTACAGTAAGCAAAATGTACTTCTTATTCAGTGGTTATATCCATGATATCTGTGTTTCAACGTTGCATCCGAATCAAACGTCAAGCATTCTGAACACTTGTTGGTATTTTCTCAGATGCCATTGAGATGACGTCAAGAATAACATTAAGGTGATTGAAACTTTCCATTTTTAATATAACGATTCCATTGCAAGAGCAGTATATGGTGTCTTGTCGTCCAAAAAAGGCGGGGAGGAAATATTTCTTTTTAGAAGAGGAAATATTTCTTTTCAGAAGAGAAAAACAATAATTTTATGCCAAGTAGAAATATTTTATGGTATGTATTTCTCTGTTATGCATTTAATATAAGGGATAGAACATTTAATCGCCAAATATAATATTGATGCGAAATCTTAATGCCTGAAACAAATATTAGGTCATCTGAGCGCGAAGTGCTCATGGTGAGCTAATGCGATCGGTTAATATCCGTCATGCGTCGTCGGTTGTGCGTCGTGCACCTTTAAAAATTTTCTTTTAAATAATAACTTCACATAAACCCTTGAGTCAATTTCAATTAAATTTCATTCAAAGGAATGCTGCTTTGGTGGCTCTCTACCAAAATAGCAAAAATCGTTCCGCTCCGATTTTCAGTCAAATTTCATTGGAATGTTGCTTGGGTGGCTATCTACCAAAATAGCTAAAATATGAACAAGGTGACACCAGGGCTAAAAATAGAAATTAAACAACTCCTCCTTTTACCCTTGGGCAAATTCAATTCAAATTTCATATAAATATTGCTTAGGTAACCCTTTACCAAAAGATCTAAAAAAATTTCTGCTCTGATGAGAAGAATGGCCTCAGAGCTAAAAATGGAAAACACGTCAAAAATTGATTTAAATGCCAACTTTTTCTTAACTCTTGGACCAATTTCATTCATACTTCATAGGAATGTTGCTTAGGCGACCCTCTAACAAAATAATAAGAATCAGTCCGCTCCGCTGAACAAGATGGCCACCAGAGCTAAAACAGAAAGACATCTTTAAAGGTGCATTATTGAGCTGTTGGAAAAAGTGCTTGCATTTATATACATATATATCGGGTATTTATTGTCTAAACAATACAAGTAAATACTGGGAACAATTGTGATCTCAGGTAAAGATTTGTTAGACACTAGCTAGATCGATTTTTAATTTCGCGACAAAAATATAGAACTCCGTGTATGACGTCATGCGGTATTATGTAGGGGACATCTCAGTATCGTTTCGTTATACATAATGAGTATGATTTTGCGAATTCTAATGTAAAATAATGGGAAAACGCTGATAAGCTGTCAGAAGTGCAATTTTGTCATTTTTTAGCTCACAAGAGCCGAAGGCTCCGGGGGAGCTTATAGGATAGGCAGTTGTCCGTCGTCGTCGTCGTCGTCGTATGTTTGGCGTCCACACTTTTAAACATCTTCTCCTCTGAAGCCATTGGGGCGATTGGGCCCAAATTTTATCTGTAGCATCCTTGGGCTGGGGGATTGAAAATTTGTTTTTTTTTTTTTTATGAAAATCGGCTTATTAGTTTGGTTGCTATGGCAACTTAGAGTTTCCATAGACTTATAATGGGGAAAATTGAAAAATGGTATTTACTGCAAAGACGTTGCAGATATTTTGACAAAACTTTTATAGAAATGTTTCTTGAATAAACTTCTCTCAGCCATATGCTTTTATGCCAACCTGAGGGTCCCCCAGGTTGTGCCGGGGTCATGCCCCACCCCCTCCACTTCAAAAAGGCCATATATCTCAGAAACCATTCAGATCCCGACCTCTAAACCATATATATTCTTGTTCCTATTGATAAGAAGCATTCAGTAACACCAACCTGGGGGTCCTCAGGGATGCGCCGAGGTCATGCCCCACCCCCCTCTACTCAATAAAAGGCTCAATATCTCGGAAACCATTCAGATCCCCTGCCCTAAACCATATATATTCTTGTTCCTTATTATAAGACCCATTTAGTGACAACAACCCGGGAGTCCCCGGGATGCGCCGGTGCCATGCCCCACCCCCTCCATTTCATAAAAGGCCCAATATCTCGGAAACCTTACAGATCCCCGCCCATAAACCATATACATTCTTGCTCCTTATGATAAGACACATTCATTGACACCAACCTAGGGGTCCTCAGGGATGCGCTGGGGCCTTGCCCCACCCCTCCACTTCACAAAAGGCCATATATCTCAGAAACTGTTCAGATCCCCACCCTTAAACCATAGATATTCTTGTTCATTATAATAAGACGCATTCAGTGACACCAATCTGGGGTCCCCAGGGATGTGCTGGGCCATGCCCCACCCCGTCCATTTAATAATATCACAATATCTCGGAAACCCTATAGATAGCCACCCTAAACCATATATATTCTTGTTCCTTATGATAAGACACCAACCTGGGAGTCTCCCGGGGCCTTGCCCCACCCCTCCACTTCACAAAAGGCTTTATATCTCAGAGAATGTTCTTAGCCCCACCCGAAACCATATATATTCATCTTTCTTATGATAAGACGCATTCAGTGACACCAGCTTGGGAGTCCCCGGGGCATGCCCAGGTCATGCCCCACCGATTTACTTCATTAAAAGCCATATATCTCAGAAATAGTTCAGATCCCCACCCCTAAACCACATACTCGTTCCTTATGATAAGACTCGTTCAATCACACAAACCTGTGGGTCTCTTTGTGCTGAGGCAATGTGCCTCGCCCTTCCACTTCATAAAAAGCTTTATATTTCATAAACCATTCAAATCCCCACCCCATAATCATATATGTTCTTGTTCCTTATTATTAGCACACCTACTGTAGGGGTGTCCGCAGGGGCCATTCCTATCCTTTCCACTTCATAAAAGGTCTCAAATCTCAGAAACCGTTCAGATTCCCACCACTAAACCATATATATACTTGGCCCTTATGATAAGACACATTTAGGGTCAACAATCTTTGGCTTTCCTGGGATCAACAGGGCATGCCCCAACCCCTCCACTGTTTAAGAGGCCTTACAGATCCCCACTGCTAAACCATATATATTCTTTTTCCATATGATAAGACGCATTTAGTGATACCAACCAGGGCTCCATTGGGTCCATGTCCTACCCACACTACTTCATAAAAGGACTTATGTTTCAGATACTGAGTCCATGTGGGTGCTCATTTGGACATAGGGGTTCATTTGGTAGATTTAAATGATAACATGTTAAAATACATGGCTGCCATTGGGCAGTGCCCACCTGAGCTCTGGTGAGCATAGTGGCCTATGGGCCTATTGTTTCATTTTCTGCTCTATACATGTAAGATTTAAGAAGGTACTCCTGAGCCACCTCCTTCGAGCCCGCTGGGTCTCTCTCTCTCTCTCTCTCTCTCTCTCTCTCTCTCTCTCTCTCTCTCTCTCTCTCTCTCTCTCTTACAGCGTTGCCAAAGTTTTGTTGTCTGGTATCATTTGTAGAGACGCATGCCTTAACCTGCTCCTTCCTTCGGATGCGGGTGTTAGCCGGAAATCTCGATCCTGCCAAACCACAAACAATAAACAGCGGGGTTTTCTTTTACACTGTTTTTATCGAAGTAAAAGCCATACAGGGCTAATATTATTTGTCAAACGTATTCGACAGAAAATAAATACTCTATTTCTATAACGTCGGGTCGACAGACAGCGATACGACGTTGCCACGGCCTCCTATCTATCACCTTTGAAATGAAATGTATCTCTGTCGGTGCGACGCTTGACCCACATTCTACGCTGGCTGTGTGTCTTCCATTCAAGGTAAAGTAGAAGTAAAACAAAGATCAGGAATTGATACAATTAACTTACTCCACCCATAAAAGACACCAAAGGGAAAGAAATACAAACATTAAGCGACCAGACCATAATGGAAACCTAAACAAAGGAAGGCCATAAGGACAGTTACTTTCCCACAAAATGGCCATATGGCCATCCAAAATTAAAAGACACAAGTGATACACACAGTAAGTAACAAACAACAACATAAATAAACCGCCACAGAAGAGCCGCCTTGGAACGGTCAGTGGAAGATTTCCACTGGGGGGCTTAAATCGATTTTACGTGGCCACAATCCTCGCCCTTACTTCTGTCGCGATTTAGACAAATAATTTGTTCAGTCCGCATGAAGGCCTCCTAACTCATCAGTGCAACATCAAAAGTCCTCTACCTGAATAATCATATGAGATATTTTGACTAGCAATGATCGAGTGTTTCGATATGTTTGATTTAAGGTTTAATGTCCCCGTCAACACTTTACTATTGGAGACGCTGCTTCCAAATTTGTGGGACTTTGACCCAATACTGAGAGGAAATGACATCTCAAGCCCTGTCGCCTAATGAAACCAATAGGGGTTAAAAGCATGGACGGTCTGACTCACACCACTTTTCCTGGACAGGCTTAGATCCTCTAAGCGGTTTACCAGTCAGTTCCAGTTCTGCGTGGAAGCATCATGCAGCCAATCTATTTCTGCAAGCCCTGATGGACGGGGGCCTTATGATTGAGTGTATGTAAATGTAAAGTGCAGAGTCTGTGGTGAGACATCAACAGACATACAACGTGTAAACAACGTAGTGTCAACATCAATGCAGTACCGTAGCGATGCATTGACGCTGACGCAGCAGAGTTGATGTATAAATGGCTTCAGACATACAACGTGTAAACAACGTCGTGTCAACATCAAAGCAAAATCATGGCGATGCATTGACGCTGGCGCAGGAAAGTTGATCCAACAATGTCGTTGACAGCAGCGTCGATGTAACGTCATAACGCTACATTGACGATGATGCAGCGCATCATTTAAATGTCATTCACCCAGTACTCGTCTCAATCAAAATTGATGGGACCAAGGCCTAGTGGCATTGGAACATAAAAATCAAACAAAATCAAACGATGTCCATATGATTCTTGACTTTAATAAAATTGCACATGAGATAGATAGATAGATAGATAGATAGATAGATAGATAGATAGATAGATAGATAGATAGATAGATAGATAGATATGTAGGTCACACGCCATCTAATCTCTGTCCGTATGTGATTTGTTTGTTTGTTTAATTTGAGGTTTATCGGCCCCGTCAAAATATTGCTAGATTTTACCAACCTCCAAATTTTCATTTTGCACACCCTTCCCCTTTTCCACGATGCATATGCACAGTAAGGGAGATGAAGTGAACGGACAATCGCGATTGAACATGACTTGCGATTTGCACAGTATTCGTGGACGCGGTAAGGAATTCTGGTAACATTTTGACACCGTTTGGAAAGAAAAAACAATGCATGGTGATTCGTGCATGCTACCGTTGGAGATTTGTGTTACCTACATCAGGACAACATTTCGTTGTCTGTATTCATTATCCGTACTGTTATACTGGGACATAAGGACCATTTTATTAAGTGAATGAAGAAGCGGATGCGATGGGCCCAATACCTGATAATAGAATTGCATTGACATAGAAACTATATTTTGCAAATTCAAAAACAAAAAATTTAGTTATGTATTTATTTGGGTTATTAACCTTAAGATCAGTCGGCTGATAATAAAAATCCAGTAAATGATGTTTCTGGAGCGTAAAAGTTGTTAGACGGCGAGCAGCTGCCGAGATATACAGTTTCAGTTCGGTTGAGATGCAGAATTACAGAATTGCTCGCGACATCGTAACCGGCTTCTGCAGAATTGTCTGGATCAGTTTCAGCTCTGACCTGTGGAGAACTATTTTTCACGATGTCACATAGTGCACCAGTAGCGGTATTGGCCTTCACAATGTGAACAATAAAGTAATAGTATCCGGGAAAGACGCACGTGAATTTCCCAGTCAAAGAATTGAAGTGGCCGCCAATGTTGGTAAGGATGGTGCTGAATTTCAGGGTTCCCGAAGAGGTCCGGCTAGAGAGCCCTTCGCAGAAAAACCAGACCTTTTCCCTGGAACACACAAAATAAAACAAAAAAAAAAAAAAATAAAATAAAACCGTGTAAACATAATTTGTGTATGATCACATGGCATATCAGCTTTTTGCTAAATTTGCCGACCTTTCTAATAAATAGATGTGCGAGCCTCAATCGGGTCACTGTGACATGCGAGACGCCATGTTCTGCAGTGGAAGGCCAGGTGTTTTTTTTCTCTTGTTACTTCGGTTTTCGCCCATATCAGATTAATGCTTTTTCGCCTATATCAGATTAATGCTCAAAATAAGTGAAATAATCTTGAAAGGGCCTTGAAACCAAAATAACATACACTGAAAATATGACCTACCTGCAATCTGCTCAGATTTTTAATGATTCCGTTTTAGAAATCAGGAGTATTTTGAAAGTAAGAAACGGACACATTGAAACTTTGCGTCCTGCATTGGGAAACGTCAATGCTTCTTTTGACTTATCAATCAAAGTAACGTCATCTGAACTTAAGCCCCCTTTGGCGTAGTTTTTCAACGTGTAGAAAGACATTTAACGACCTGGTCAAACTACTTAAAGATAAATAATCGCATTTTACGTTCAGTGTGAATCCTGAATATTACTAAACAGTGCAGGTTTTGGGTAGATAATAAGAAGGTTGTTGACTGTATATTGTGGAATCTTCGGCTCTCGTTTTTTTTTTCTGCCCAAGAGTTTGCAGGGCGTTTTGCTCCATTCCACATCTTGCTGAAATTTCCGATGAGGCGGTTCTAACGAGTGCCCACAATCTATATTTTGAGCAGAAATAAGGAAAATATCACAATTTTTCATCCTAAAATCTTAGTTTTTTTCGGCGAACAAATCACCGTGTATTTGTATAGGCGTGGTTTCGTAATGAGAATCATCTTGCTATTGATTGTATTTGGGTTTAACGACACGTCAACCATTATGGGTCATTTGGGTAATCTCTGAGAAAAATGGAGAAAATACATCGAAGAAACAGTTGAGGAAGTTAAAGTGAAAAGCAAAAATGAATGGAGGTGAAGAAATAACAACGTTCCCCTTATACCGCTATCTGCTGCTAGGACCGCAGGCCTTGCCCAACTGTAAGCCAACATCAGATATTTATATCTAGAATTTAAACCTATAGAAATTAATGTAGTTCATACTTCCATGAATGCATCGAGTCACATGATTTTAAGTGACGCCAAGTGACGTTAGTCTAAACCATAGTTCTCTATGGGCATTGGTGACGTCAACCATTTTCCGCTCTTAGTAGAAAAACAGCTTGTAAATGTAGTTTGCCCTTTTTTGCATTTTTTTTTCGCCCAGTGATCAGTACAAGACTATTTTCCCTTCATACCCAGAGACAACTGACCCACCATTGCTGTCAGCGATAAGATTTACCCGTTGGGGAGAAACATCAAACACTTACCACCAGGATGTTGTTTCAGTTGTAGAATATCTGTCTGATGTGACGACAATGTTCTGTTGTTTGCTCCAATGGTTGCTTGGTTACGAGTCACTCCTGCTTGATTCGTTGAGATCTTGGCTTCATTAGCTGTTATCTTGGCGCGATTACTGGCTAAGTCAACTCGATTTGACGCTACGCTAACACGGATGGAGGATAAATTGCCAAGAAGTGATCTTATTTCAACGCGGTTCGCTGAAATATCAGCTTTGTCAGTAGCTAGACTGGAGTTAATTGCCTTGTTGTGCGACACAATAGCTGCAACTTGCTGATGGTCAAGCAAAATGTCTTTACTTAGCGATGATATATTTGACTTAACTTTGGCGATGAGACTGTTCACATTTACGAACTGGCTGTTTATCGACTGGTTCAAAGCTATTATCTCAGAACTGCAACTTGCCCTTTGTGTCAAGGAACCATTAACATCATTAATTGTTTGTTCCATTTTCTTTAATTTGTCTTGTGTAACTCTGGTTAAGTTCAAAAATCCGTTTTCTAGTTCTTTATAACCCACTAACAAAGCATTATGGTCTGTTGATAAGTTCCGGAATTCCAGCGTTAGTCGTGAATATTCAACCTCTAGTTGGTGTCTGTTGGACTGCTCTTTCATAATAGCGTGATTGAATGTGTCCACCTTGCCTTCGTTGTTATGAAGCCCCTGTTCTAAAAGGTTAACACGATTTTCTAGCTGAGACCTTAAACGTTTTTCTTCAACAAGTAGGTCAACAAGTTGTCGAAAATCATGTGGAGTTAGAGAAGAGTTTACGGCGTCCATGACCAAAGAATGGCCCACTGTAAACATAAATGATAAAAATAATACTCCTTTCATTTCGACAGCCATGTAAGAAATAGACATAACATTTAGGTCGCCTTATCTCTTTTATACAATTGTAAACATGGGCTAGATAATCTGCATTATCTGAGGTTGGGCTGGGTGTGGCATGCGACCGACATGAACTCACTCGGATCAGTCAGTTCATCAACACAATCTGTATAGAGCGTTCTTGTGTTCCTCGGTAGATATAGAAGATTCGTACTCAAATAAGGTGTGCATACACACACAGGGTGATCTTAGTCGTCGCTGGTCGCACATTTCATTTTAAGGGTTTTCTATACCCTTACATATATTCTATCGTAAACAAGATACATTGTATACCTTTCTATAGATCGATGACTGTTTACTGAACACTACGTCACACGGACCATTCCATCGGAAACCGTTATGTAGGGGTAACCAACTTTACCCTCGCTTAATTCACAAAATTGTTGCTATATATTATTCTGATATGACATCGTTGAAGGTATACGATATGGCGGCATTGGTTAGATACGTAAACTTTAACGATCTAGTTATCAAATGGTCGTAGGTTCGAATCTCAAATTTTGAATAACATTTTTGTTTTTCGTTCTTTTTTCCTT
Organism: Lucinisca nassula; assembly: GCA_963580285.1. Lineage (NCBI taxonomy): Eukaryota > Metazoa > Mollusca > Bivalvia > Lucinida > Lucinidae > Lucinisca > Lucinisca nassula. The sequence continues at coordinate 134,705,355 of OY757010.1, read as the reverse complement.
TAATATATATACAGTTTTATGCAGCCTGTGGCAAATGTTCAAACCTGAGCTTTTGGAACTTTGCAGACGAAATAAACCAGGTCCTCTTTATCGAGTTGACCAGCCTTTGAAAAGGCACGGGCACACAGTTCTGCGGCTTTCAGCATACCACCCTGGTCTGAATGCGAAAACGATGATATGGGGAAATTTGAAAGTTTATATTTGCCAAAGAAATTTTCAGCTTCACATGACATATCTCAAGGCTCGGATCGAAGAAGACATTGGAAGCATTGTTGGAAAAGAATGGTCTGCTTGCTTAACAAATGTCGAAAAGGCTAAACAGGCCTATTCTTTTGTTTGATCGGTGTATCGTCCCCGTCAATACGGTATTGGTCATTTTTGAGACGCTGCTTCCAATTTTGCCGGACTTTTACCCGACATTGAGAAAAAATGACATCTCAAGCCCTGTCGCCCAATGAAACCAATAGGGTTTAAAAGCATAGACGGGCCGACTCGCCCCGATTTGCCTGGGCAGGCTTAGATCCTCTAAGCGGTTTACCAGTACTCGTGTGTCGGTCCGTTCAGCTCTGCGTGGAAGCATCGTGGGGCCAATCCATTTCTTCCAGCCCTAATGGGTGGGGGCCTGAACCGTGAGGACTATCGTAAAAAGCGACATCGCTGTTGAGGCTGAAATGGACTCTGACAGTGACATTAGAGATGATAGCGACGAAGGTGATTGTGGGTACCCGTTAGAACCGCCTCGAAGAGGCGGTTCTAATGTGTACCCAGAATCTATATTTTGAGCAGAAATAAGAAAAATAAGGATTACCCCTGCAAACCCCATTTTATTATATAAAAGTGGAGTTCAAGCGGATCAAAATTATATAGGCGCGTTTTCGTTATGACTGCCGAAGAATCAAAACTCTTTTTGTTATGCAATTTCGAAATCTGAGATTCTAAAATTAAGAAATTCAAGTTAATGTGAATCGCTGAAATTTGAAAATAATGAATTACATACTAAAATTAAAAAAAGAAAGAAAAAAAAAGGGGGGGGGGGTCTTAGAATAACAAACAACAAATGTATACAATAAAAACAAGCAAAACTATACGTAGAGCTGTAGCAAGGCTCAAAATATATGTGATAATTTTTATTTATAATAATACAGAAAAAAAGAGAAAAAAGAAAAGTTTTAAAATAATTACACCGTACGAGTGTCTCTTCCGCCCCTTGCCCTCACCACACCGCGGACTTCAATAATTCTGAACTGTAACTGTAACCACTGGGCTATTTGTTATTCACGAGCATTTGAGCGTACAGTAAACTTACATTCAAAACGATGCCTACCATCAAATTATTACATAAGGTATTTGTTTTTAAGTTTTCAGTTCTTCTCGACAATTTTTGTGATATTTTTATTTTTTGTCTTTTATAATTTAAACAATGTATGCTATTGTTGCGCATGAGAATGTGTTTCAGCTTTTATCTAAGAAGTTTGCATATACTGATGACACTGTCCTCCCTAGATAACGGTATCAGATGGACCGGCCCGTGTGACGTAATGTTCAGTAAACATTCATCGACCTATACATTGTACGGAACCCGGGAAGGGGCATGATTTTATTTTATTTTATAAATTGTGCGCACAAGATAATATGTTGTGCGGACAAGATATTATCTTGTTCGGACAAGATATTATCTTTGGCGCACAAGATATTATCTTGTTCGGACAAGAAATTATCTTGTCCGCACAACATATTATCTTGTGCGCACAAGATATTAAAAGATATTATCTTGTTCGGACAAGAAATTATCTTGTCCGCACAACATATTATCTTGTGCGCACAAGATATTATCTTTTGCGGACAACATATTATTTTGTGCAGACAAGATATTATCATGTGCGCACAAGAAATTAAGTTGTGCGAAAAGATAAGATAATATCATGTGCGCACAAGATATTAAGTTGTGCGAACAAGATATTATCTTGTGCGCACAAGATAATATGTTATCCGCACAAGATAAATCATTTTGTTCGCACAAGACATTATCTTGTCCCACAAAATTGGAAGCAACGTCTTCAAAATTACCTATATAGTGTTGACGGGGACTTTAAAAGTAAAACCAACCAAACAAAATACTGTTAGATTTTGCATGACTGGGCGTGTCCAGATGTAAAGCTAGAAGTCATTTTCAGAATGTCAGGGCTGGAAGGTTCAGTATAGAAGAAAATAATGAGAACAGCAATGACATATGTTTGCTTCCCATTGCGTATCATTGTATTAACCCTTTTTATACCAAATGGAATCTTCCTTCTTATATATAGCAGGAGTCCATTTCAAAATTTAGGGGTGTCGGGTTATGCTTTCTTCAAAATTTATTTGGAAAATGGCTTAACTTTTCGCAAACATTGTAAGACCAGATCAGACGCCGCCTTCTGTGGCGTCTGATCTAGGCCTGCACTGTTTGCCAGGCTACTCGTTTTTGGGGTTCTGGTACAAAATGGGCTAAATAAAATTTAGACAAAGTCGTTAGGCACATCCTTTTTATGAAACGGATGTGGATTTGAACCACGACATAAGAGAGTCAATTTTTGTCATGCGCGGACAACAAAGGAGCAGATCAGACTGCGCAGAGCGACGAACGACAACGTGAACACAGCTTTGAAAGCACAATGTCTCTTGGTATTTAAGAGTCAGAGTAGCTTAACAGTCTGGCCCCCGCCAATCGGAGCTTGGAGACATATATGGGCTGCACGATGCTTCCACGCAGAGCTGAAACCGACCGCACACGAGTACTGGTAAAGCGTTTAGAGGATCTAAGCATGCCCATGCAAAGCGGTGCGAGTCGGTCCGTCCATGCTTATAACTCTATTGGTCTCATTGGTCGACAGGGCTTGAGATGTCATTTCATCTCAATGGCGGGTAAAAGTCCCACAAAATCGGAAGCAACGTCTCCAAAAAGAACCTATACAGTGTTAATGGGGACCTTAAACCTCAAATCAAACAAACAAAAGCTTAACAGTCCGGTACGTGTCTTAGCTGGTCACAAACCCTTAAGACAGATTTTTTTGTGTGTGACGTAACTCATGTTCGACCCCCGCCAAACGGGGCTAGAAGAAATAGACTAGGCTGCACGATGCTTCCACGCATAACCAACCGCACATAAGTACTGGTAAATCGCATAGAGGTTCTAAGCAAGCCCAGGAGTGACGTGGGTTGGATCTTCCATGCATATAAAACCTATTGGTTTAACTGGACGGCAGGGCTTGGGATGTCATTTCCAAAAAACAAACAACAAACGAAGCTCATTTTATTTCAGAGTAAATTACAAAGTTAAATTTCGCTATTAAGACCACCTATAATTAAGACAAAATATGCTTTTAAACGCATATTTTATTCAGGTACATGTTTTGTGTGTTTTTCACATCTAGTGTGCTCTACTGGAAGACAACCTTTGGGACTGTTTAAAAATTGACCATAAAGGCCACTTTAGAACTGTCCCAAGAGTGATCTTAATATAGGAATTTTACTGTGTATTATATGTGCAGGACGGGCCTCCGTGGCCTAGTGGTTAAGAGCGCTGACTCTTGATCATTAGGTCTCTCAGCGCTGTGGTTCGAGCCTCGCTCGGGTCACATGTGAGACGCCAAGTTCTGCAACGGAAGGTCAGGTGGTTTTTCTTCGGGTACTCCGGTTTTCGCCCACCTATGATTAACGATCGGCTCGATATGAGTGAAATAATCTTGAAAGGGCCGTAAAACCAAAACAAAAAATTATATGTGCATACAAAATATCGGCCGTTCAGCAAATATTTAATGAGACGCGTCACAAGAAAATCTTTCTACAGGCTTATCGACCAGTTCGATCACTAATGTATCTGCTTAACCTCGTAAATTAGCACTTGACTCGAAATTTAGAGGCACTTTACTTTACAAATTTTGTTTGTATGAATTGAGGTTTTACGTTCCCATCATCACTATTTAGGTCATTTTGGAGACGTTGCTTCCAATTATATGTGACTTCTACCCGACATTGAGATGGAATAACATTTCAAGCCCTACCGTCAAATTGTTTTTGTTTGATTTGAGGTTTAACGTCCCCGTCAACACAGTAGAGGTCATTTTGGAGACGTTGCTTCCAATTTTGTGGGACTTTTACCCGACATTGAGATGAATTGACATCTCAAGCCCTGTCAGCAAATGTACCAATCATGAGGGTTTAACATCATGGACGGTCCACCGCGCACCGCGGTTCCTGGACAGGCTTAGATCCTCGAAGCAGTTTACCAGTACAAGTGTTCGGACGGTTTCAGCTCTGCGTGGAAGCATCATGCAGCCCATCTATTTCTTGAAGCCCCGATGGGCGGGGGCGTTCCTACCGTCCAAACAAACCAATAGAGTTTATATGCAGGAACGGTCCGACTCGCATCACTTTCCCTGGGCAGGCTTAGACCTAAGCGGTTTACCTGTAATGTGCGGTTGGTTTAAGCTCTGCGTAGAAGCAACATGCAACCCAATCTATATCTCCAGACCCCGATGGGCGGGGGCCATATCCTGTACAAGTAGCGAATAACAAAGTTGCAGATGGACACGCAGACCGATCTGCTCCTTCTTTGTTCAAAAGTGCCGAAACGCGCTTTCCCATGGCGTGGCTCAGAAAAGAGACTGGAAAAAAAAAATAAATAAATAAAAAAAATAAAAATAAATAAATAAATTGCAAAGAACTGACTGCCTTGGGGCCCCCGCCCATCGGGGCTTGGTTTCTTTGTTTGATTTGATGTTTAACGTCCCGTCAATACTGTAAAGCTCATTTTGGAGACGTTGCTTCCAATTACCCGACATCGAGATGAAATGACATCTCAAGCGCTGCCTCCCAATGGAAACAGTAAGGTTTATAAGCATGGACGGGCCGACTCGCACCCCTTTGCCTGGGCAGGCTTAGAGCCTCCAAGCGGTTTACCAGTTCTCGTGTTCAGCTCTGCGTGGAAGCATCCTGCAGCCCGTATATTTCTCCAAGCACCGATGGGCGGGGGGCGTCATATACACTTGACTGCATGGTGCTTCCGCGTAGAGTTGAAACCGACTGAGCATTTGGGTGCTGTTAAACCGATTAGAATGTCTTGTCCTGCCGAAGCGAAGTTGATCAGAACGGATCGTCCCTTAAATCCTAGCGGTTTCTTTGGGCGACAGGGCATGAAAAGTCACTTCATCTTAAATTAGAAAATATGACGTAAAAAGCGTTGACATGAACGTTAAACATCATTACAAACAAACCGACTGCTTTGCGATGGAAAAAAAAAACTAGGCGCCGAATTCAAAATAATCCCGTAGTCAGATTCGGAACATAACTAGCCTAATTTAGTTAAATAGGATCTTCCACTCTTTTATATACTACTCCAAATTTGATAGCAATCACTTTTTTAATGCAAAAATTAATCAGCTGAATCCAAATTTGATACATAATTATAGAAAACATATCTTTCACAAAGATTAGTGATTTTTTTTGGGGGGGGGGGGGGGTGGGGCGGGGGGGGGGGGTTTACGGCCCTTTCAAGATTATCTCACTCATATCGAGCCGATCGTTAATCATAGGTGGGCGAAAACCGGAGTACCCGGAGAAAAACCACCTGACCTTCCGTTACAGAACTTGGCGTCTCACACGTGACCCGAGCGAGGCTCGAACCCACGGCGGTGAGAGACCTAAAAGACTAGTGATTAATTTTGTCAACTGGTACTGCATTTTCTCTCTCTTGTTTCTCCTATTACTGCTACTCGCTCACATCTGAGCATTACGAGCAGGATTTCCTGGGTGGTAATCAGTACTTTTTTAAGCAATGTGGATGAAGTGCCTTGCTCAAGGGCACAACACTTTGGCCAGCGCGAGGCTCGAACCTGCAACCTCTTGATCACAAATCCGATGCGCTACCACTGCACTAAAGCGCTCCTAAAATTATGTTTCATGCTGTCACATGCAAGTCATCGAATCGCTCTTTAGATATTCGCTAAACTGACTCCTAATTCAAGCGTGACAACAACAACCGTTTTGGCACCCATAAAATTTGCCGAAAGACGAAGGGATTTGAACATTTGTTTTCACAAATTTCCAAAATGTGTTAAGACAAACGTGCCTAATAACGAGTATGGTGTCCAGGGGCATCGATTACAGCACGACGTCGCCTGCGCATGCTCGTGATCAGAGTATGTATCCGGTTTTGTGGAATCTGCCTCCATTCAGCAACCAATGCATTTTTGAGGTCCTGTAAAGTCTTAGGCTGCACAGGTAGGGCTGAAACAGCCCGCGGTAGCATGTCCCACGCATGCTCAATCGGATTTAAGTCCGGTGATCGAGCAGGCCAGTCCATACGAACGATTGTCATACGTTTCAGATAGGTATCAGTGACGTGGGCACGGGCATTATCGACCATCAGAGTAAAATCCGGGCCGATAGCGCCGGCATATGGTCTCACAAACTGATCAAGAATCTCATTACAGTACCTCACTATCGTTAACGTTCCGTTTTCAACGACCTACAATGTACAGGTCAGTTTTACCGTTCACGCTTATCCCAGCCCAAGCCATGACGGATCCCTTTCCATAGCGATCATGCTGTGTCACATACAAGTCATCGAATCGCTCTTTAGACATTCGCCACACTAATTGACGTTTATCAGTGGAGTCTATTCTAAACAGAAACTGGACTCATCAGTAAACATTACCGGCGTCCAGTCGCGAATCGTCCACCTGACGTGAGTTCCGGTCTTGCACGTGCTGTCTCGTCAACGGAATGCGTACAGCAGGTCTACTGGCAATAAGTCCGAACTCGTTGAGCCTGTTTCTGACAGTTTGTGTGGAAATTCGTACTCCAGTTCCGTTCCGAAACTCATTATTCAAACGCGTAGCGTTCAGGAACCGTTGACATCGAGTCTGAATCGACATAAACACGTTCCTGGCGTTGAGTTGTAGCCCTTTCTCGACCCCCGCCGTGTCTGTGTGAAGATTTCTGTGGGTAAGATGCCGACGCCACATTCAGGAAACCACGCTCTGAGACACATTCAGAATCCCAGCAACACGATGTTGGGAGACACCAGATTCCAACATTCCGTCGTCACGGTTCATTTCTTGGGAGCTCAGACGGTTTCTTAACTGTCCCCCAAGGCATTTTAGAGTTTCACAAATAAAATGTAATCCTTTTTACGCCCAGTAAAGGAACACTGTCAAGTTTGATTTTTCTGTTGGAATGCAGCGTTAAGCAAAAAGTTTGGGGTGCATGAATTCATTTGCGAAGTGTGATAAGTGTGCACTTTCATGAGTACTGAATCGCACATGATATTTATCAATATACGGAATACGAATTCTGTCATGAAATTTTAAATTTTCAGTGCATTTGGTATATATAAAGTGATCCCTATCAAACTTTTAGTAGTATAGTAGGTGTCCGTTTAGAAATGTAGGGGTGTCTGTGAAAGTGACTGAAATTTTGCATACAGCGGAAGCCCAAATTAGACGTATAAAGGTATAATCTGCGACTGTTTCCCGTTTTGGGGTTCGCCGTCTAGAATGGGTTAAAACATTGCCTTCCACAGTGCGTGTGCGTACTTGCGTGGGTGCGTGTATGTGTGCGTGTTTTACCTCCCACCAACAATGAAGGTCAAATGATTTGAAGACTCATCCGAAAGTCTGAATGACCCCGGAATTGACCCCATGGCCCCTGGTTTGCGAGGCGAATATATCTTATCCACTAAACCACGGATGCTTCAACCATGGTTCAAGTATCAATATGATATATGAAAACCTGTTTAGATATCTATATTAATATTTATCATTATCATTATACAATGATTGTAGATAGTACAACGACACAATTACATGCAAAGTACACGAGATAAAATCCGATAAAACACGAGCCTTGACCGAGCATTAACGAATCTTCGGGCATGCGCATCCAGCGAACACTCAGATCATCCAGCATACCCACGGAGTCATAATACAGCTTATCCAGTTTGAATGGAGAAACGTTGAGTCCAGTCCAGTTAAGGCCCAGCGAAGACTCAGATCAGACTGCGCGCATGCGCGCAGTCTGATCTGAGTCTTCGCTGGGCGCAGAAGTCCGAAAGATACACTTTTGCTTGTATAGGCTCAGTCCTGATAAGATACCAACTGATATCTTATTCCGTCCCAGCTGCAGATACCGCGCTGCCTGTATCTATGGTTGAGTAATCTCAACAATGTAATTACACGTACCATCAAAGTCCATAATAAGTGTTGATATACAATTTTTGTTTCTTTCCTGTCTTTTTCCTGAACTGTGTTTTCTTGCGCTTATACGGATATGTTTCTTCTATACACAATCGTGATTTTGGCAACGTTGGGTAGGTATATGTTCACGCAAGCACGCAACGGATAAATAATACTATTTCTTCATTGAAACCCCGTATATTGGGAAGTCGTTAGAATTGCCTTGATGAGGTGATTCTAAGAATAATCCCCAAAACACACGTTTGTAACAAGTTATTTGGAGAAAATTCTTTTTACTTCGCCTTAACTGGATATTAATACTGACTATGCGGTTCTGCCGACACTGGAATATAAGAATCTTATATAGGTGTGAGGGGTGGGTGGAAAAGTCCGTCCCGAGGTTCACTGCCCGGCATCACGAGGCTTGCCGAGTGATGCCGGACAGTGATCCAGAAGGACGGACTTTTCTATCCATCCCTCACACCCATGTGGGATTCTTTTTCTTGCATACCTTCCATTTCTGAGCGTGGGTTTTTAATACTGCAGTCATTTCGGCTGTCGACGTCAGAAAGCCTCGTGATGCCGGACAGTTATCCTCGGGACGAATTTTTCTATCCACCCTCACACCCATGTAAGATTCTTACAGTCTACCATGGACGCATATGTTGGTAAACAAATTTTCCTTGGTCGCGGCCCATATACTTGAATCAGATCATTCAGCATACTCACTTAATCATCATGAATTTATCACATGACGTCGCGTCTGAGAGTGTAATAACACCTTGTAATATTTTCGATAATCCACTAGTGGATTAAATATGCAAATTAGCTAGATACGTCCCGTAACGTTACATGTACGACGTCCTTAACGACGTCGCGTCTACTAACGGCGGAATATTGACATTTTTGTAAACAATCGTGAATAAAATGCGTTTTAGATGTCATATGATAAATAGAATCTTGCATTCGTGCTCATGTATCATTAAATTTATTAAACTCGTTGAGGAAAAGGGATAAAATGCTCGGCAAAGCCTCGCATTTTATCCCTTTTCCTCAACTCGTTTAATAAATTCAATAATACATGAACACTCATGTAAGATCCTCTATATAGCTCATCTCGTTTGAATGGAGAAGCTTCGATAATTCTCCAGCTTTTATTTCTTAAATGGTAAAATTTGGGATACAAAGTGTCAAGACTCTGAGATTGTAGTTATACGGGCTGAATGAGCCGGGGCATTATCCTGCATAAGGCGTATGGTGTTTCGTAGATGTGGGATGTACCGGTAAACGGGCAAACTTCGACCGCAGGGGTCTTTGTATTCATTGAAACTCCGCTTCATGTCATCACTGACTCACACAAAAACTATCTCTTTTTGATCCAGTTTTGCAACCTTTGAAAATGGGAGATTCTGGCCGTTTCTGATTGATATTGAAGCCAAATTAACAGATTTTTGCACAAAATTTGATGACATTTTGCCAAATTGCCTGCTTAAGCTTTTCTGAAAATTTCTTATCGATATCTTTTCTGTTTTTTTTTTTTGTTTTTTTTTTTTATCACAAAAGTTCTATCGGGTGCATTATAAGTGCCTTTAACTATATGGGCCGTGACAAAGGAAAATAAAAATGCCAAAGTTACTGTGTATCAGGGTGTATCAGATTTGCGCTTGCTAGAACAGTCAGAAATACTGTATCGGTAAGCTCCCGACCTTGCTCCGTCTGTCCAAATGTGGCGTACTTTTGATTCAACTTGTAGATCAAGGACAACCAGTGTTGTTAGTTACAAATGTAACATATCGTATGGCAAATATGCGTAAATAATTTTATGAAAATTGCAAATGGCAAATGCAAAACCTACTCACATTTTTTTCATTAAAAACTGTGCATCAGATATTGTATTTGGTAGAACTGTTAACGTTTTGACCGCTTGAGAGTCCAAGAGCGCTTGCATGAGGTGTCCTTTTGTATTTTTTTTCATACAGCGCACGATGTATTTTTCTGCGTAGTTCAATAAGCAGACACTAATGCACCCGAGGCTTTGACATATCAGTCTTCAACTGAGACTGTATTTCTTATACAATGATTTTTGTTTTGTTTGTTTGAGTTGAAGTATTTCATCCCGTCAACACTATGTAGGTCATTTTGGAGACGTTTCTCCCGATTTTGTGGGACTTTTACCCGACATTGAGATCAAATAACATCTCAAGCCCTACCGCCCATAGATTCCGCTTGAGTTTAAACAGCCGTCTGACTCGCATCACTTTTTCTGGGCAGGATTAGAGCAATGCGGTTTACCTGTACTCAAGTCTTAGCTCTGTGCAGAGGACATTGCAGTCCATTCCATTTCTCCAAGCACCCGTTGGTCTTTTACCGTAGAAAACACAAAAAGATAAGAGATGAAACATTTTAAATATGCTTTTAATGGGGAATTGATACACCTTCATGGGAGGCAACTCCTGTAAAAGTTGTTGTGTCTCTCATGTCAATATGGGTCAACTCTAAAAGGAAAAAAAAATGCTCCTGAGGAGCAAATTCTTTTCTTTAAGAGTAGACCCCTTTTTCCGTGGGCCAGAGTTAATAGAAAAGTGAACAGTAAGTTCCGAAAGTTGTCTCCCTTTGAAAAATGGCGGAAGTCTGCTGGGTGTTCCCATTCCCCTTAAAAGCGGAATTAGTCTTGACTTTAGCTGGCCTTAATAGCGGAATTTCACGTACAAGAATACTGCTAGACGCATGATTTCTTCCAGGATAGAACCCGGAGGTCTCCCCTACTTGTCGGCGAGCAGTAAATGCTCTGGTGAGACTGCACGTATGCGCAGTCTCACCATAGCCCAGCTGTTCGCCTATGCGATAAGGACCCAGCCTTTGCTGTTCGCCTGTGCGATTAGGACCCATTTGATATGAGCTGTCTCATTTGTTGCGTCTTTTCGTTTGGTGATATAAGGGATAACTGTTTTGGGGAGGTAAATCGGAGGCTTTACGGTCGGAAATTTCGTTGAAATGTAATTTGCGACATTTCCGATCGTAAAAGCTTCGATTTACCTCCCAAAATTACATTTTTCAACACGGTTATCCCCATTCCAATGCACTTAATCCATTGTTAAAAATCGTACTATTTCGCACAAGGCGGAAAGCGCTGTGAGTTGCGTAAATCCAAACTGCTAGCCAATGAAAAGCGACGTTACTTGATGATGTCGGGTTTCTGTCTGTTTTTACTGTCGCAAATTTTTGACGTTATCCAATCAGACGACACGTTACATACGTAAGTGCATAAGAATTTACGGTTCGCCAGAAGCGTCAGTCATCAGTATTAATGTGAAATGGTTCAGCTCATAAACGACACAAATGTTCAATGTACCTCTAAAATAGGGCAAAATCTGTCTGGGGGGTTAAAAAAATGTATGCCTCTGCATTTAAGTCTGCAAACCCCATTTTCTCAACAAAAAGTGGTACATTACATGGGTTTATTAACCTGATGATTTAGCCATGCTGACAACGTCATTCTTTTTTATAGCCGCTGTTCCAACAAATAGCGATACGCCCCTGGGATGTGACGAAGGCTGGGTGCCGCGGGGCAACTATTGCTACGCGTTTTATAACACACGCATGGTCACGTGGAAACAGGCCTCAGATGAGTGTGACAGGTTCGACTCCTCCGTTATCTACTTCGACGATCTGGATGAAGAGGTTAATAATAATAATAATAATAATAATAATAATAATAATAACAATAATAATAAAAAAATAATAATAATAATAATTACAATTACAAGATATGATTATACTTTACCAATTATAAAGTGTCCCAAATGAAGGCCTCAAAACTCAAGCACTCTGTTATCATTTCAATTCGTCATACGAAACCAAAAAAGCCCTTTCCAACCCTTTATGCTTGGAATAATAGAGGGTTTATCCACTGGGGCCTCCAGTCACTGCCAATAAATGCATCTTATCGCATGAAACATACATATATACGATTAAGGGTAGGGAATATGAACAGTTTCTGAGATATAAAGGCTATGAACTGGTGATGGGGCATTCCCCAGAGGATTCCCGGTCGGTGCCAATAAATACGTCTTACAAGGCACACAAATATACAGTTTAGGGAGCGAGGATCTGAACGATTTCTAAGACATCAAGCCTTATGTGAACATGGGAACATGAGGTGAGGGCCACACTCCCGGGGGATCCCCAGTTGGTGTCACTAAATGCATCTAATCAAATAACAATGTATATGGTTTGGAGTGGGAATCTAAACGGACTTTAAGATATAAAGCCTTCTATGAACTTGAGGGGTCGGGGCATTCCCCCGAGGGACTCACGGTCGGTGTCACTGAATATGAACAACAAATAAACGTGTATGATATGATGAATTGGAGGGGATGGGACATACTCGGGGAAACCCTCGGTCAATATCACTAAGTGTATCTTATCATTATAAACAACAATATACAGTTGAACTTCGATGGCTCGAACAACTTTGGGACTACGAAAATCTGTTCGAGACTGGGGTTGTTCGAGCCACTGATGGTTACTGCCAGGAGGCATAACGGGGTTGATTTTGGGACATCTTTTTCGGTATTCTATAATAAAAATGTATGCTGTGTGTACTCATTAGAATCGCCTCATCGAGGCGATTCTAATGAGTACACACAGCATACATTTGCAAAACAAAGACGAAAATCTTAATTATCCCACACTACTTCTGATGCAGATTGTTGGTTGGTTGGTTGAGTCGAGGTTTAACGTCCCCGTCAACACTGTAAAGGTCATTTTGGAGACGTTGCTTCCAATTTTGTGGGACTTTTACCCGACATTGAGATGAAATGACATCTCAATCCCTGTCGCCCAATGAAACCAATAGGGTTTATTAGCATGGACGGTCCGCCTCGCACCGCGGTTCCTGGACAGGCTTAGATCCTCTAAGGGTTTACCAGTACTAGTGTGCGGGCAGGATTCAGCTCTGCGTGGAAGCATCATGCAGCCCATATATTTCGTCAAGCCCCTATGGGTGGGGGCCTAATTTCTGATGCAGAGGAATTCCATAGAGACTCAAAATTAGGTTCGAGTCAGCCATGGTAAATGAGCCATCAGTGTTCGAGCCATCGAAGTTCTACTGTATATGTTTTAGGGGTGGGGATCTGAATGGTTTCTAGCGATATTTAGCCATAAATGAACGTTAGGATTGGGGCATACATGTGTCTAGTCCATGTCACTGAATGTGTTTTATCATAAGGAATATGTATGGTTAAGGGGTGGTGATCTGACCAGTTTCTGAGACATTAAGCCTCATGTGAACTCGGGGGACGGGGTGGGGCATATCCCCAGGGAATGTCCAGTTGGTGTGTTTTATCATAAGGAATATGTATGGTTAAGGGGTGGTGATCTGACCAGTTTCTGAGACATTAAGCCTCATGTGAACTCGGGGGACGGGGGGGGGGGGCATATCCCCAGGGAATGTCCAGTTGGTGTGTTTGAGAGGGGACCTCCGTGGCTGGTGTCATTGAAAGCGTCTAATTATAAGGAAAAATATTGGTATATGGCTAAGGGTAGGCAACTGAATGGTTTCTGAGATATTAGGGGGGGGGGGGGGGGGGGGCTAGAGCATACGAACTGATGGCTTTTGGATATTTCCTCAGGGGGTCCCCAGTTGGTGTGTTTGAGGGGAGAGGAACCTCTGGTTTGTGTCTTATTATAAGGAAAATAATATGTATGGTTTAGGGGTGGGATCTGAAAGTTTTCTGAGATGTTAGGCCTTTTACGTGAAGTGGAGGAGCTAGGACATACTCGGATGAACTGGTGGCATGGAACATTTCCCCAGGGGTTCCCCAGTTGGTGTGTTTGAGGGTTGGGGCGGGGGATGGGAGTTCTGGTTTGTGTCTTTGAATGCGTCTTATTATAAGGAAAATAATATGTGTGTTTAGGGGTGGGGATCTGAAAAGTTCTGAGATATTAGGCCTTGATAAAGTGGAATCGTTGGCCATACAACTGGAGAACCCCGGCTGGTGTCACTGAACGCATCTTATAATAAGGAACAAGAATACAATGGTTAAGGGGTGGGTGAGGATCTGAACAGTTTCTGGGATAGTAGGTCTTTTATGAAGTTGAGGGATGGGGCATGGCGTTGGAAGACCCTTTGAAGCATACTTGCAAAACTTCATATCCATATCTATCATATCTATGATAGCAAGAGATAAGGTACGTAGTTTGTGATAACTGAATGATAGTTTTTGTCAATTCTCCATAAAAATCTATGTTTAGCGGTTCTAATGAATACTCACAACATAGGTTTAATCGCAGAGGCGTTTCTAATGAATACTCACAACATAGGTTTAATTGGAGAAATAAGGAAAACTATCGTTAAATTATCACAAAATACTTACTTCCCTGCCAGCACAAAACAGCGGGAAAACGTTGGACCGATAGCGATACAACGTTGCCACGTTGCATCGCTATCGGCCCGGCGTTGACCCGGCATTCTTTGTTGGCTGGGCTTATCTGTTGCTATGTTCCTTTGAGTTTTAGAACAATCCATCCAGTGGCTACTGATAACTCGTCCGGATAAAATTTGGGTGGATTTTGACATCTCCCCGAATGACCCTTTGAGTCTGAAATTTCTCTTGTACATTTTCATATTCCTACCTATCATGATATCCCCAAATTTCAGAAAAATCTGCCCAGGAGCGATACCGAGAACCTGTCTAAAGAAGAAGAAGGGACAAAGAAGAAGAAGAAGAAGAAGAAGAAGAAGAAGAAGAAGAAGGAAAGAAGGAAAGAGGGCAACAATGTCGAAGAAGAAGAAGAAGAAGAAGAAGAAGAAGAAGAAGAAGAAGAAGAAGAAGAAGAAGGAAAGAGGGGAACAATGTCCCAATGCTACTTTTGGGAGACTTTTGGTTTCTTATTTTTCTCGTATACTCTTGTAACCATAAAGTTGGGTTTTAAAGGATGTTCTATTTATGGATTTGTTAATGTGTTGGCTGGACAAGACATTTATGCAAGGCATGGTAATTTAATACAGCTTACTTATTTCAGGCATGGTATGTTCAGTATGTTACCAACAATTCAGCAGTTGCAGCAGCGGCGTACTGGACAGCCCTAAATGACATTCCGCCAAATCAACCCCAGACCGCGGGGGATGGGCAATGGAAATGGGGCAGTTATAGTTATACTGATGCATCCCTTATGTAAGTTTGAACCGTCAATCGCCAATCACGAGTGCAACTACATGACTTTTCGCCCCCGCCTAGCGGGGCTTGGAGAAATAGATTGGGCTGCATGGTGCTTCAACGCAGAGCTGAAACTGACCACACATGAGTAATGGTAAACCGCTTAGATCGACTAAGCCTGCCCAGGTAAAGTGGTTTGAGTCAGACCGCCCAATGTAATTAAGCGGCAGGACTTGAGAGGTCATTTCAACTCAATGTCGGGTACAAGTCCCACAAAATTGGAAGCAGCGCGTCCAAAATGTCCCAAATAGTGTTGACGGGAACGTTAAACATCAATTCAAACAAACAAACAAACTGCAAGACTTTAAGAATCCACCAGGTAAACAAGATCGTAAAATGAACACCTCTCTAAACCCCACTTTATATAGAAAAAAATGGGGTTTACAAGGAGGGGTAAACATTATTTTTCTTATTTCTGCTCCAAGACATAGGTTGTGGGTACTCGTTAGAACCTACTCACCTATGTTTGAAGTATAAATAAGAAAATATCATAAATTTGAATCAGAAAGTTAACAGTTTTTGGAGGTAAGAATGAGGGCCGAGGTTCCGCTCGGCACAGTCATCCCTCGAGTTGTAAACGCCTAGCTACAACAGGCCATCCCTCAGGTTGGGAACGCCCATCTACACCCTCCCCATCCGGTGCAGCTTATATGATGGTAGGCCTCCATTATTTTTCCGTCAGTCCGTCAACCACTTGGCCAGTTTCAATTGAACATCGTACGCAGCCTTCTGACAGTAAGGGAACGAAAGTGTATTGGCTGGTTTATGTCACCTGACCAAAAAGGCCGCAGTTCCAAATATGGTAAAAATAACCCTTAAAATTCTTCTACCCTCGTATAGTACAGTAAAATTCCTATATTAAGACCATCTTCGGGACTGTTAAAAAGTGGTCTTAAAGACCATTTTTGAACAGTCCCAAAGGTGGTCTCAGACCAGAGGACACTGTATGCAGAAAAGTCAAAGAAAGAATAACTGAAAACTACTTAACAGGGTTTTCAAAGCATATTTACTCTTAACTTTAGGTGGTCTTAATAGCGGAATTTCACTGTATGTAATATCAGGTGACCAAGTACTACCATTTGCAAAAACAAATGTTGATCCTATGATACTAGGTTGCCTTTCACCTATTTTAAGGCGCGGTCAAATTTGGTTTCTTTGGCTTTTCAGTGGGAAAAAGGTAAAACAATGCTTTTTTCGAAAACTGTTCTGGTCATTGGCGATAGAATAGGTAAAAATGTATGTCTGTGTATGCCAAAAGTCAAGGTCCTTCGGCGACATTGGCTCAAGGTCGGAGCCAAGGTCGCTTGGAGTGCAGGTCCATTGACATTTCAAAGGACATCTCTAAAATAGCTATGTCAACTTCAATTAAGGGGTATGGGAACACCTTCAGGGGAGGCAACTCCTGCAAATGTATTTTTGTCTCCCATGTAAATAGGGGACAACTCTAAAAGAAAAGAATTTGCTCCTGAGGAGCACATTCTTTCCGTTAAGAGAATGGGACAGGGCTTATAGAAAATATATCAGGAAGTCCCGAAAGTTGTCGACCTTTGAAAAATGGCGGAAAAAATTTTCAGGTGTTCCCATTCCCCGTAAATTTTATGTGCAACCTCCTGACAATGGAAAAATGAAACCATGATCGATTGATTTTAATCACATGACCAAGATGGCCGCCAAGTATGGTAAAAAGCTAAAAAATCTTCTTGTCAAGAACCACTGGATCAGTTATCATGAAACTTAGTAAGTAGCATTTGTTGACTGTGTACAACTAAGTTTGCAAAAATGATAACCCTGGGTTGAGCTGACCTATAATGACAAGCTCAAATTTGTTTCCCTAGGCTTTTCGATGGGAAAAAGGTAAATCAATTGCCTTTTTTCGAAAGATATTGTGGTCCATGACGTGAGAGCAGGTACAAAATGAATTATGTGAATGCTGAAGGTCAAGATCATTCGGCGACCTTTGTCAAGTGTCACTTGGTTTGCAGGTCTATCGACAGTATAGACGACATTTTCTCTAAAAAAGCTATGACAATTCCAATTAAATTTTATGTGCAACATCCTGACAATGGACAAAACGGAAACCATGATCGATTCATTTTAATCACATGACCAAGATGGTCAATATGTTCAAATACTACCAAATTGCAAAAATGTTGATTCTATGGTCCTAGGTTGTTGCCTTTCACCTTTTTTAAGACAAGGTCAAATTTGGTTTCCTAGGCTTTTCAGTGGGAAAAAGGTATAACAATGCATTTTTCGAAAGATTGTTGTCCATGACGTGAGAGTAGGTACAAAATGAATGTCTGTGAACGTTGAAGGTCAAGGTAATTCGGCGACCTTTGTCAAGTGTCACTTGGATCGGTGGTCCATCGACAGTACAGACGACATTTTTCTCTAAAATAGTTAGGCCAATTCCATTTACATTTAATTGGGGAACGAAACCTTGATCTAATGGTCCAGGTCACTTGGTATGTAGCATCGGGTGACTGAATAATACCAAGTGTGTTCAAATGATAACCCCAGGTTGACCTTAGGTACAAAATGAATATCTATGAATGCTAATGGTCAAGTCAATTTGACGACCTTAGCCCAAGTTCACTTGGATTGAAGGTTCATCTATAACAGCTCGATCAGTTTTAGTTTAACCGCCTAACAATGGGGGAAACGAAAGCTTGTTCGATTGCTCCAGGTCACATGACCAAGATGGCCGGTCACCCTGCCCAGATATGGTAAAAACGTTAAGAACGAATCTCCTTCTACAGAACCACTTCGCCAGTTGTCTTTAAACTTGGTACTTAGCACCAAGTGACTCAGTACTATCAAGGTTGTTCAAATAATAACCTTAGGTTGACCTTGAGCTGTATATGCAAGATTAAATTTGGATCTTAGGCTTTTTAATGGAGAATAGGTAAAAAATTTCTTTTATCGAAAAATGTTGTAGTCTCTGACATGAGAGTAGGTATAATATGAATGTCTATGAATGTCAAAGGTCAGTGTCATTTGGAATCTTGGCCTCAGGCACTCCGATTGATTGCATGGCTATTTACATTTCACAGGATACTTTTGTCTAAAACGGTTGGGCCAATTTCAGTTAAATTTCATATGCAATCTCAAACAAGTTTGTGAGAATGGTTTAGGTCACATGACAGAAATGTCCGCCATGCCCAAATATGGTTAAAAACCTTGAAAAATCGACACCAGAAATGCTGTGCCAATTGTCTTGAAACTTGGTATGTGGCATCAGGTGACTTAGTACTACCAAGTTTGTTCAAATGATGACCCCAGATTGACCTTGACCTAAGGCCTAAAAAGAATAGCCGTGTTTCCGCTAACCCGACTGACCCTGTTTCAGAACCCCCGACTCAATAAAAGAACAAAATAAAAATTAAAACACCGACCCTACCATTTTCAATTTCCGACCCTACCTAGTGTTGTTGCATTTTTCCATAGTAATTTCGCGTTTTAAGTACATTTTTTGTAGTTTTTGGCATTTAGTACCTTCCAAAATACAGAGCTGACATTTCTGAGCATCTAAAATGAATTTTGATATGCAGTGTTAGTCTCAACATGAAAGTTTTATTAACAAAACATGTACAAAATAAAAAACACATAAAAAAATATAGGACCGACCCTGTTTTTTTCGGGAGAAAAATAAAACAATAATAAAAAAGCTTCTCCTACCAACCGACCAAATTTTTTTCAGCATGTCAGCGGAAACACGGCTGTTTTTATGCCTAATTATTAGTACAAATGATCATTTACACTCACGTGATGAAAAAAGGACATCTTCACACTCAACTCGGCACCAACATCATCTCCTCCTGAATCCTAAATTGAAATGAGCTGTTCAGAAACTTAATCAGAGGCATCAATGTAACAGGCAGATTTAGAATTGTTAAAGGCAATCTTATCTAATAGGGAGCCTTGAAGAGAATTATATGTTTTATGCGGACTGGTGTATTAAAGTCACAAAGGTCGCCAAGAATAACTCCACCCTTAATTCTCCCAAGTCACACAACAGACTACAAGGCTGGTCACTGATGTAAATACTGAAACATATAATGGTCAAATCAGACCAAAAACAAACCTGCAAAATCTATGTTAAAGGAATAATAGGATTGAAAATATGTGCACTTAGTCTTGAAGAATGATGTCGGAAAGAGCACAGGCACTTGAAGTTATAATGCTAAAACGAGTAGAACGGTTAGATTAAACATTACAAAACTGCGTATAGACTACGTCAATATTAACATTGATGTTAAGCATTTCAAGGGGGTTTTGGGCGCAGAATTTCAAGCGCCTGTGGATAGAGGAACATTAAATGTCATGACAATCGGAAGGGGTGCTCAACAGATATGGCCCTTTGTGTAATTTGCAATGGCTGTCTCTGGCGGCTACATGCTTTAGCAGAGTGTATCACATTATAATCAGCCTCACCCAAGTGAGCGATTTCTGACCCATTAGTGCCTCTGGTTTAATTCATGCTTAATTCGCTTTAGTATGAAAGTTATAAAATTAAAACAACAATCATTGGAGTTTTAAAATCAATCAGCAGGAAATGTTATTTTCTTTTCATCTAAGCAGACGTTTTTTTTATTTGAGGTTTAACGTCCCCGTCAACACTGTATATGTAATTTTGGAGACGTTGCTTCCAATTCCCGACATTGAGATGAAATGACATCTCAAGCCCTGTCGCCCAATGTTATCAATAGGGTTTATAAGCATGGACTCGCACCGCTTTGCATGGACAGGCTTAGATCCTCTAAGCAGTTTACCAGTACTCGTGTGTGGTCGGTTTCAGCTCTGCGAAGAAGCATCATGCAGCCCATCTATTTCTTCTAGGCCCAATGTGCGTGGGCCTTTTAAGCAGAATAAAATTCAGGCTTTTTTTGCATTATGATATTGTTGAGTAATGCGAATTTCACGTTTGATAACTTCGGTGTCGGGTTAAAGAAATCTATAATGTTAACAACTCCATGAATTGAAAATCCCCGTAAACCCCACTTTACATGGAGAAAATTCAGGTATACGGTGGTTTTCATTATGGTCCTAACTTTCCTCAAAGACATAGGTTGTCGGTACTCGTTAGAAAATGAGGCGGTTCTAACGAGCACCGAAAACCTATGTTTGTCGGTACTCGTTAGAAAATGAGGCGGTTCTAACGAGCACCGAAAACCTATGTTTTGAGTACAAATAGTGATGCAATCACAACTTCAACAGAAAATTAGCCGTTTTGGGGATATGAAAGCGAATGCACTTTAACACACCGATTTGCTATCCTAATGGCACCACATTAACGACTTCGTGTCATGAATAGTAGATCGTCTGTCATTACTGGCAATGCTCATTCTTAATCAAATGTGAGAAATGCTACTGTATATGTCGTCAAAGAGGGCTGAGAGTAGAGAGTTCTAGCTCTGCCATGACATGGCCTGTCCATCTTAACTGTGCCAGTTTCAGAAGAGTATGTCTGCATCCCTGACCTATTTAGGACTTCTGTGTCAGGAATCCTACCTTGCTACTTGATCTTTAAACGTTTTCTAAGACAGTTGTATGGAAGTGGTTCAGTTTCTTGGCACGATATTGGTAAAACTGTCCAAGTTTCACATGCGTATAAAAGTGTTGGTAGCACCACAGCTCTGTAGACTTTCAGCTTTGTGTCAAGTCTGAAGTCGGCAAAATGCTGCACTAGGTTTGGCAATCCAGGCATTGATTTCATAATCATCTGCCGGCCTCGGTAGCTCAGTCGGATGTGCATCTGACTGGTTATTAGGAGGACGAAGGTTCGATACCTGCCGGGTTCGGCAACAATCTTTGTGGAGATTGATCATGAAATCTTTTCTACGGTCATTCTCTCCCTTCCGCTGATTCAAGAAGGGCAGTTGTCAGTTTCTGGCGAAAGAATGTGCACTGTACTGGTTAACCGCTTAAGTATATGCCTGCCCAGAAAAAGTGTGGATAGGTAAACCGACCGGCTCAAAAATGACCTGAATAGTGTTGACTGGGCCGTTAAAATCCAATACAAACAAACAAAGACTTCGTAATCAATGCGTACGACCCTTGACAATGTGCTTCCAAGGTAAGTGAACTTATCTACATGCACCACTTGCAATCTGTGATGATGTTTCTGTAATAAATGTCCATGTAAAACGTACTTTATGTGGGGGAATGTGGGGATATACATCAGTTTTTATTTGTTTATTTATTTATTGTTATAAGACATAGGCTGTGGCTACTCGGTTATTTGTCTGGTGCAATTTGCCTTATTTTACTTTTATAAGTTTTGGATAATCGTTAGAACCGCCTCAATGAGGCGGTTCTAACGAGTACCCACAACCTATGTCTTGGATCAGAAATAGGCAAAAAATGTTTACTCCCGTAAACCCATTTTTTCTCTATTCTCTATATAAAGTGGGGTTGAGTGGGGTGACCACTATTTGGACTTGTTATCATGACGATTTTGTTTACTTTTTCAGCACATGGGATTCGTCCCCTTCAAATGATGGCTTGTCCAACTGCGGTGGCTTAAATGCACAGGGTAAAATGTCAGACGTAGACTGCCAATCAAAACAGGGATACATCTGTCAGTATCATTTCACATCAGGTACGAGTTAGCAACAGGCCCGGGGGTTCTAAAACTTTTTTCATGCTCCACTTATATCAGCATGCTTTTTTCTGATAAGATACATATTCATTGAGTGTGTTGAAAGCATCCGAATTTTCACGAGTGCGTAACACGAGTGAAAATTCGGATGTTTTCATGTTTTCAACACACGAGATGAAATACTTTTGGTATCTGCCGAAAAAAAAAACGTAAATTTTCTTTTTATTTTATAATTTATTAGGACACGTACGGTAATTGATCAATCGTACGTCATAATTTTGACCTGGTTATGACGTCGCAACTTTAAACAAATCGCCATTTTGAATAGGCCTACAGCAATTTTACTGTTCAAAGAATGAAGTTTACAGAGGGCGTCATGCTTATTTAAGTCCATTTTATTTTTGATAGCTCTTAGTGACATGCACCCAGCAACTGTATAATCAATTCCATGTAGCAATCGGTCGTGGTGGCCCCCACCCATAGGGGCTTGAAGATTATATGGGCTGCACGATGCTTCCACGCAGAGCTGAATCCGGCCCGCACACTAGTACTGGTAAACCGCTTAAAGGATCTAAGCCTGTCCAGGAACCACGGTGCGAGGCGGACCATCCATGCTTATAAACCCTATTGGTTTCATTGGGCGACAGGGCTTGAGATGTCATTTCTTCTCAATGTCGGGTAAAAGTCCCACAAAATTGGAAGCAACGTCACCAAAATGACATTTACAGAGTTGACGGGGACGGTAAACCTCAAACCTACCAACAAACCAATCGGTCGTGGTGGGTTGTTAACGTTGCAAAAAAAATCACTCTGATTTAATCACATATTTCCCTAGAAATTAGGCTACTTCATCGCACAAACTGCTACTCGGCCATTTAACATGTTAATGAACTGGTATGGCTTGCAAACATTTTGTACCAAATTAGAATCTAGCTAAATCTGTGAAGGAGCAGTTTTGTGCCATTTATTCCTTAGATGTGTGTCATCAAAAGGGAGACATTCAAAATTACAGTCATGACGAAAACACGCCTATACAAATGCATTGCAACCTTTATCGCCGAAAAAATGAAAAATTTATGATGAAAAATTGTGATATTTTTCTTATTTTTGCTCAAAATATAGATTGTGGGTACTCGTTAGAACCGCCTCGATAAGGCGGTTCTAACGAGTACCCACAATCTATATTTTAGAGCAAAAATAAGAAAAATAAGGTTCACCCCTGCAAACCCCAGTTTTACTATATAAAAGTAAGGTTCGAGGGGGTCAAATTTATATAGGCGTGTTTTCGTGATGGTTGCTGATGGGGCGCCAATTCAGTCAGTTTTGATGTCACACTTCACTTTATATTCTAACGGTATCAGCAAACATTATTTTTTGTAAACTCGGACCCATCAATACCGTACACTTTTGTAGCCTCCGTGGTCGAGTGGTTACGCTACTCGCCTTGTAAACCAGGGGTCGCAGGTTCGATCCCGGGCTTCTCCAGACTTTCGGATGAGTCTTTAAACCGAGGTCCCGTCTCCGTATGACCTTAGCTGTTGGTGGGACGTAAAACTGAAACACTCACTCACACACTCAATACCGTATTGATGGGTCCTAGTTTGTAAATGAAAAGAAAATTTACTCTTTTTTTTTCGATCAGAACGTATACAAAAAGTAGTTCCCGCTCATTACAGTGAAACAATATACATGGTATCAGTCACAAGTGAAATGATTTCACTTGTGATTAATGATTTCACTTGTGATTGATATCCAGATATGCATTGATTTCACTGCTTAATATAAAAAAATAAAATGCCAACTTTGTCATTTTAATATTGATGCGTAGGACAAATATTTTTTTCTACTGATTTAGAACTATTTCAAATATATTGAAAAAAAAAATTACCTCCAAAAATGAAAATATTTAGATATTGATATTTCTGCTCAAAACATAAATTGTTGGAACTCGTTAGAACTGCCTCTAAGGGGCATTTCTATGGCTGTATAAAGGTGTGGTTTAAGGGGATCAAAATAATACAGGCGTGTGTTTGTGATGTCTACTGATATAACATGTACATGTAGCATAAAACAGTCTCACATGGTGGTATTTTAATAAATTAAATGAAGTGGAATTTTATGTACTAGCTGGACATGCGAAAAGCTGAAAATCACAGGTGATTTAGCCACGTTCTTGCACTACATCTGGAAAACATGCCTATATAATTCTGACCCCCTTGAACCACTCAGCCTTATTTTTCTTATTTCTGCTCGTAAATATAGATTGTCGGTACTCATTAGAACCACCTCGATGAGGCGGTTCTAACGAGTACCTATAATCTATATTTTGAGCAGAAAAAAGAAAATATCCCAATTGACAATTTCTATACCCTAATGTCTTCTTTTCTGCAATTTGGAACATGACAAGTGCTTTTATCACGTGAACAAGTCCGTGAAATGAAGACCCCTCTAAACCCCAGTTTATATAGGGAAAACTGGGGTTTACAGGGGTATACATTCTTTTGCTTATTTCTTCTCCTAGACATACATGTATGTTGTAATGAGGCGGTCCTAACGAGTACCCACAACCTATGTTTTGAGTACAAATAAGGAAAATATTATATTTTTAATCGAACAAGTAGCCATTTAATACACTTTGTCACACGGGTGTGTTATCGTAATGCAAGCATACACACTCAGCGAAGCCTCCAATCAGTCTGTACAAAAAAGGTGAAGTAATAGCCTATAGTAAATTTATATAGGACTCTGCCCACGCACAGAATCTTACAATATTATGCACAGTTGTAGCATAGGATAGGTCCTTTGTAGTAAAGATACATTTCCTCCTTTATCTGTTTCCCTTGCTTAAACAGGGGGTTTCTAATAAAAATAGACCTCAAGGTATGGGTCCCCCCAGAAAAAGTCATTTTAAATCTATCTAAAATGGATATTCTGGATGTGACATTTTCTGATAGAAACAGCCAATCATAGTTAAAAATGTGTTTATACACATTTATTTATTTGCTTCTTATGAGGGCTTGTATCTTTAAATTGGTTTCAAGTTACCCCCAAATTTCTCCTCCATATTTATGTTTTGGCGCATTTGAACTTTATTTTTTCTCAGTTGCAGTTCTTGTCAACCTATCATTTAAATATAAAAATAGGCCACACATGCAGTGTAAATTATTGTTGCAACATTTCATAAAAACTTGAATACGGTAACAACTTGGTTTTGGACATTAAATCAGACAAGCCATATTTTGGAAAATATTCAAAATATGCAAACTAATGCTCTTAATTCATTTTGGCATATCTTGGGTTCATAAATAGCTATATAGCTCCACTCTAAGCAGCAAATGGGATAGCAACAATGAGAAAGTTTCTCAATGAAATATGTATTTTCAAGAATCAAACAATGAAATTAATTCATACAAAATAATTCAAACTACAAATGTTCAAGTAATAAGGTCAACGTAACCGAAGGTGAAAAAATAAGATAAAAAAAAATCAGGAGCAATTCAAAAATGCACTTAAATACTATTTAATGCACAAGAGAAAAAATGAAAAGTAGAAGTAAAACAAAGATCAGGAATTGATACAATTAACTTACTTCACCCATTAAAGACACCAAAGGGAAAGAAATACAAACATTAAGCGACCAGACCATAATGGAAACCTAAACAAAGGAAGGCCATAAGGACAGTTACTTTCCCACAAAATGGCCATATGGCCATCCAAAATTAAAAGACACAAGTGATACACACAGTAAGTAACAAACAACAACATAAATAAATCGTCACAGAAGAGCCGCCTTGGAACGGTCAGTGGAAGATTTCCACTGGGGGGCTTAAATCGATTTTACGTGGCCACAATCCTCGCTCTTACTTCCGTCGCGATTTAGACAAATAATTTGTTCAGTCCGCATGAAGGCCTCCTAACTCATCGTGAACACAAAATGCTCTCTGTCTAAAGCATAAAATAATGACACTATTTCAAAAAGATAATTACACAAGGTATAGGAATGAGCAAAATACAACAACAAAAACTATTCACAGATAAGTCATCAACATGAAATGCCCTGTCACTCAAAGCAATAGATAGGACAGCAACAGTGAGAACAGTAAGAATAGCAAATCACAATATATATAACGATTCAACAATGAAATATATTCACAAAATTTTTGTTGATACAGCAACCTGTTTAGCTTCAACAAAAGTCAGTCACTAAATTAAAAAGAGCTAAATGTGCTGTCACGCTAAGCAAGAGGTGGAACCATGATAGCACTAGTTGCCCTTCGACTCGGAAGTACAAAATGGCAACAGTTGAATATCTGAGAGCAACAACTGAGCCGTTGTTCTAAACAGTTACAACTAGATGATTGACTGTTCAGTTATATTATTAAATTTACTGCCAATTCTAAAATGTGATTAGTTCTCATTTAAGAAATTGCACGCATAAAGGATGTAAACTTTATACATATGAGTGAAACATCAACCTTAAAATGTTATTTACAAAAATAACTCCCTTCATACAGTAAACATACAGTTTCCTTTCCAAAATATTTTACAGCTTTACAGACAGTCAAAAGCAGAAAATATGTGCTACAAGAACTATAGGCTGATAGAATTTACAGCTTTAACTTTAATGTTCTACCTATCCAGAACAGTGATAAATTAACCAATGATCTAAGAAAATCTAAAGCAAGATTTTTGAATACAATAATGAAATGCATTCATAGAAATAGTGTTCTTATGGCTTGGCTATTTCATATATAGCTTGAACAATTATTATTAGGTTATTGCTAGACAAGACGGAAATATTTCATCTCACACGTGTAGCACACAGGGATGAAAAAAGAAACACTTGATAAACCTGAACGAAAACTGAGAAGGTGACCTAAAACACAAAACAGAAGAATAGAAAAGCTTCAATACTAAATGGACTACTGATCTAAGTTCTCAAAGACAGACGCAGTGTATTTTACAATTGCTTATATAAAGATGAGATGAATCAAAATATGTGTGAATACAGAAACAGATTATGTAACCTTTGTTGGGTGTATACATGTACTATTAAGAAAAGTGTTGGACGTATACATTTATCGCAGAAGATAGGCACTTCTACAGAATTTCATCATTCTTGTTTGAAGGAGGCTTGAAATGATCGTACCTCTGTAGAAGCAAAGCAGCCATAGATTAGGACAAGTAATGCACCACCCTGTCTGACATTCTGACTGACAGTTAAATGACAAAGGCCAAATGTTTGCTCATGATTTTAAAATCAATATTTTAGAGGATTTTGGTTGCTCTGCAGTAGCTTTATAATAGAGTTCATGTAATGATTTATATAGTTCATGTAATGATTTAGTTCATGTAATGATTTATATTTTTCATGATTTTTTATATTTTTGGAAAAAAAAAAATAGAAATCTTGCTCTAAATCAACATAAGCACATATAATGGGTATTATATGTATGTTACCGGTTTTAAAATTTCATAACATTTCACACATTGCGAGAAGACATATGTGGCATATTAATTAGAAAAAATATATGTTGCCAAGAATGGGAACATGCCTAATTTTGAGAATGAATTCAGTTTTTTAACTAAAATTTTTTAAATTTTTAAAGTAAAAAAAGGATAATATGAATACAGAAATGAAAACAAATGAGCTGATGATATGAAACTACGCCTTGATATGCCCTTCAATATTACGATGGACATTATTGAAGATCAAGTTGATTTGTATTTTTTAAGACTGTTAATCTGTGTAAAGGGTATAAATCAAGGAGCTCTTCTGAGACCCAATTTTCTTTAATCTAAGAAATAAAGTCATTTTTATAGATGCAGGGCCTCACGTAAATCAAATTCAAACTTTGATGAAAATTCGTGCTTGGGCTGACTTCAGACCCCAGCTTTAGTCACAGTACACTCTTCTCTGTTAGTTTGTCGTCTTCGTTTGTTTGAATTGAGTGTTTTTTTCTTTTCAAAACAACATATTTTATGACATTCTTTGACACGCATAAACACCTATAATGGCCTTTTTCTTTTTGAAGGATAGACATGAACCAGCCAACACAGAAAGAATAATCCCGGACCGGTATACGACGTTACCCAGCCAACACAGAAAGGAGGACCAATGTATATATGGCGATCCCACGCTGACCCGTCGTTCTTTTTTCTTATTTGTGCTATTTAGATTTATTTTCAAGGTTCATTACGATGACACACCAATCCAAACCTAGATTGTGGTTGCTCGTTAGAACCGCCCCATTGAGGTGGTTTTAATGATTGTTCACAACCTGTGGTGGCTGCAAACTATAACCAGCGCCTTTTGAGGTTTTATGGTGCCATCAACACTGTTTAGGACATTTTGGAGACATTGTTTACAATTTTATGGGACTTTTACCCGACATTAAAATGAAATGACATCTTAAGCCCCGCCGCTAAAATAAACCAATAGGGTTTATATACAGGGACGGTCCGACTCGGACCACTTTGCCTGGGCACGCTGAAATATTCTTAGCAGTTTACATGTACCAGTACAGGTATGCAGTTCATATAGGAAGATGATTCCATTTTAGTCATATGATACCCAGTATGCAAAGACTAGTGTATATGTTGCAAATTTTATATGTTGTACATATGTGTATATGTTAACAGAGGACCGCAAGGTAGACTAGTTGCGCTACCCTCTTAAGATATTGCATGTGCAGTCGTTTTCAGCTCTGCGTGGAAGCACCATGCAGGCCAATCTTCTCCAAACCATGGATGGGCGGTGCCAGTTTTGTGTCAATAACTATCTACATAGCGCACAGCAAAGACTGATCAGATTGTGCGGATGCGCAGGCTGATCAGAGTCTTCGCTGGGCGCACGTGCTCAAAGGCCCTTTTTGCGTGGCGCTGCCGAACCTTAAAGTTTTTTATGTCCTATCCGCAGATCAACCTGGTTGCTCCTTGGGTTGGTTCTCAGGAAATCAGTCGTGTTACTTCATCAGCAATTCGACTGACCCTTCACAGCTGGTAACCTGGAAAGATGCCCAGACAAAATGCCAAGGCATGATAGATTATTTCAGTAAACAGTCTCTGGGTGCACGCCTTTTGTCTATAAATGACGTCAATGATAAGGTACGTATGAATTAAGCTTATTATGAAAATGCCGTGTTTTTGCACATCTTTAAGTATTTCTGACAAGCAATCGAACCAAAGTTATTATATACAAAGACTCTTTTACTGATGATGTCCACGTGACCACCGCCGACAAATAAACTTAAACCGTGGAGATTAACCCATTGTATGCTAGTGGACTCTTCCATTGCTATATGTTGGGCAAGTCCATTTGTCAATTAAGGGGTGTCAGGCCTATTTGTCCGTTTTTATCCTATTTTTGACGAAAACTTCTGTTCGCAAACAGTGCATACCTTGAGCAGACGCCGCGTTCTGCGGCATCTGATCTGGGCTTGCACTGTTTTCCAAGGTACCCCTCCTTTAGAGGTTTCCCACATGCAATGGGTAAAAAATAAATTTCATATGAAATGACCACTAGTGAAAGATTCTGTTTATCATGTAGCGATTTTAAATCGGATTTCATCGCTAAATAATTTCAGTAGAAATCATAGGGAAGCCATCGACGGAATCATTACGTTACGCTCCAGTAGCCATGTGGTCACATTGTTTGTTTGTTTGATTTGAGGGTTAACGTCCCCGTCAACACTGTATGGGTCATTTTGGAGACGTTGCTTCCAATTTGGTGGGACTTTTACCCGACAATGAGCTGAAATGCCATCTCAAGCCCTGTCGCCCAATGAAACCAATAGGGTTTATAAGCATGGGCGGGCCGACTAGCACCGCTTTGCCTGGACAGGCTTAGATCCTCTAAGCGGTTTACCAATACTCGTGCGCGGACGGTTTCAGCTCTGCGTGGAAGCAGCCATATGATCACATGGTGCCACTTACGAGATATTGACTTTCTGTTTGCACTGTTTCTACTAACCCGGCTATCTCTTTTCTCTCCCTTTCTGGGAGACGACACAAAATGACCCACAAGGGTTGACATGTTGTTAAACCCTAACATGCTTGCTGTTTGCTTTCAAACAAACCGAGCCACTTCGGATAAGAGTAAATCATGAACTTAACAGAAAGGAATTCTTACCTTTGACCGTAGATCCCTTAGGACAAGAGTGGCGCAGTTACTTTTGAGACACTTGCATCGTTTGTACATAACTGAACATACCCATTCACTGGTAATATTTAAGAAATGAAATTTATTTTTCTGCTGTTCATGAAAGTATGAACGCAGCGGGTCGCGTGCAAAGTAAAGGAACCCCGAAACGAGTTCATGTAAACTTTGCTAACGACCCGCTGTCCTTCATACCTTCATTAAATGCCCCTCATCACTGAGCGAAAAAATGCTTATAGGACAAACTTTAAAAGCTGAAAAAAACATTTACACGCTGTTTTTCAACAAATAGCGGAAAAGCGTGGACGTCACCAACGCCTATAGGGAACCATTGTTTAGACTGACGCCACTTGACGTCACTGACAATCACACGACTCAGTGCGGTAATGGAAGTATGAACTACATTGTTTTCTATAGGATGACATTAGAATTTACACGTGGAAAATGAATACATGTATTCTAAAATATTTTGTTTATATGTTCTAATTTTTTTCCAGACTTTTGTGATGACAAAGTTTCAATATTTTACTCAGAATGCTAATTTACACTGGACTGCTTTACAATATGCTGGCCAAAATCAGTGGAAATGGGCTAATGGTGGGCTAGTCACAAATGGGCTTTTGTAAGTATAGTCGAGCTCCAATTGGTAGACCACCATTGTTACTATGGTGGTAATTTGTTCGAGACAAAGGTGGCGCCAGCTAAACAAGGTCAGCCGTAGCGCCACGTTAGGGTGCTCCATAAGGTCAATTTGAGGACTTTTTAAAAATAAATGTATGTTGTGTGTACTCATTAGAATGGCTTCATCGAAGCGATTCTTATGAGTACACATATCATACATTTTTCCATATAAATGAGAAAAATGCAACATACATTTTCGATATAAATAAATAAAAACAAAATACATTTACACTATAAAACATACATTTTCAATATAAATGAAAAAAAAAAGCAAAATACATTTTCGATATAAACAAGAAAAACACAACATACATTTTCAGTATAAAAAAGAAAAAATACAACACATTTTTGGACGTTTCAATATAAATAAGAAAGGCACAACATACACCGTGCCTTTTTCAATATAAATACGAAAAACAAAACATACAATTTTAATGTAAATAAGAAAAAAAAAAAAACACAAAAAAAAACAA
This sequence comes from Lucinisca nassula, assembly GCA_963580285.1. Classification (NCBI taxonomy): domain Eukaryota; kingdom Metazoa; phylum Mollusca; class Bivalvia; order Lucinida; family Lucinidae; genus Lucinisca; species Lucinisca nassula. The sequence goes on along the minus strand of OY757010.1, from coordinate 134,674,009 downwards.
CAACAAAAAACAAAAAACAAACAAAAACTAAGAATAAACAAGAACAAGAAAAATACCTAATTTTCTTCTGTAAAACAGCCCAAAAGACCACAGCAATTAAAAGAGAACAATATAGTACCCCTGAGAAACACGGACTGGTGACAAGAAATATCGTTTTAAGTGTTTTTATTCGAAAAAAAAAAAATACAATTCCAAATTCGCCGGTTTTGTCCCCAATAGACATTTTCTTATGTGAAAGAGCTAAACAGACTTCAGCAGTTGAAAGAGTACCAAGAACAAATACACAAGAATTAAATCCTGTTTTCAAGCCTTTTGCATAAAAACGAAATTTATATTTGACAAAAAAATCTACAAACTGGCAAATAATAAAAACTGTTTATGTGTAATTGAATTTATTAAACTCGTTGAGGAAAAGGCATAAAATGCACGGCTAGGGCTCGCATTTTATCCATTTTCCTCAACTCGTTAAATAAATTCAATAAAACAGGAACACTCAGGTAAAGTCCTCTATACACATGTATCACGTTAAGAAGTCTGTAAAATGAACCTTGCCAGCTCCAATGTAAATAGAAAAAGATGTCGGGGTTAAAAAAAGCTTCACCATTTTACTTCAGTGTGGTAACGCGAGAAGGCTAAACATAAGGAGACCTTTTAGTATGTTTCAAACACCTATACTTAGAATCGCTTCAAAGAGGCGTTTCCAGATTTAGAGACATGAAAGAAAATTTTATCTTATATGGGTGTATTATTTTAAGGATTGTGGACGGATATTTTGTTACAGCCAGTGGGCCGATGAACCAGATAACGTAGGAGGAACAGAGAACTGCGCTGTTATCCGATCAACTGGGCGTTTTAGTGACAGGGATTGCAACTCTCCACAATATTATATCTGCAAGAAAACTCAAGACTACAGTGAGTAACTCATTTTTGAGCTATTTCCCGCGAAAGAATACGACTTGGTGTGCGCGAAGATTATAAGCATTTTACATGGGTATATTAACCCTTTTTGTACCAAATGGAATCTTCCACCCTATATATAGCAATAGTTCATTTCAATATTTAGGGGTGTCAGGTTGTGTTTTCATCAAAAACTATTTAGAAATTGGCTTAGAATTTGGCAAACAGTGTAGGCCCTAATCAGACCCCGCGTTCTGCGGCGTCTGATCTGGGCCTGCACAGTTTGTTAACTACCCGTTTTGGGGTTTCTGGTACTAAATGGGTCAATGGGTGGAAACAATCTGTCCCGAGGGTCACTGTCCGGCATCACTCGGCAAACCTCGTGATGCCGGACTGTGATCCCGAGGGACGATTTTCTTTTATCTAACATGCACTCCCATGTAAAGTCGTTTATCTTCTATGCCTTTCATTTCTGAGCATGGATTTTAATAATGCAGTCAATTCGATTGCCGATATCCACAGTATTTTGATGATAATACTGTTATGTTTAGTGACGTCATCTAGCATTGTAATGTCAACCTTAACGGCGGCGTACATGAGGTGTATTCACCCAGTGTACGTCAACCTATAAGAAATAAAATTTCGATTTATATTCTGTCCATGGCTAGGATAAACTTGTAGGATAAGAATATCTATCCAAGTGTATAATCTCTGGTGTGCGAGATTAAACACATTTTGCACGCCAAAGAAGGTAATCAACATCTTCAATTTTTTCGATCTGTGGCTGCGACACAATCCAGATGATTCAACTCTGATCAGACTGCGCGAACAGCAATCTTATCCAAGACTTCGCAGGTCGCACAAGCCATTTTACACTTTCCCTACATGGAAGCTCAACGGTAGACTGGAATCAGTCCAAAAGTTTAACCAATATCTTCTCCTTTGTATTAGCAATGCATTTATTTCTCCTCTCTAATACTTTCTGATCTCCAAAACTTTTGGCCATCATTTGGTGCTATGGGATGGAAGTCATTGCTTTTGAGCTGGGATTATTCTTATAAGTGAAATGATTAAATGAATGGACTGTTTCCAGTCTAGCTCAACGGTAGCGACACGCGAAAAAATGGTATTCGGACGTGTGCGCACAGCTAAGACTCAGATCAGCCTGCGGTTCCGTGCCTATTCGCTACATGTATATATATGTATTTTCACCCGAAATTTCTTCAGTGAGTCGGAACAGGCTGTAGCACTGCCCGCAAATTTTTTTGGTGAATCTACTTATGGCCAGAAATCACTTTAAATCGAGGCCCAAGCGGAGTAGAGGCTATTACATATACTTACTTACATGTACTACAAGAGATTGATAATGAAATCTTTTCTACGGTCATTCTCTCCCTTCCGCTGATTCAAGAAGGGCAGTTGTCAGTTTCTGGCGAAAGAATGTGCACTGTTCTGGTTAACCGCTTACGTATAAGCCCGCCCAGGAAAAGTGTGGATAGGTAAACTGACCGGCTCAAAAATGACCTAAAATAATGTTGAATGGGCACAAACAAACAAACAAACATGTAATGACTGACCGACCGACGGACCGACTCACTCACTCGCTCGCTCGCTCGCTCACTCACTCACTGGAACTGCAAAATAACGTCGGTCTCTTAAAGGTGGCTTGCAAGGCAGAACTATTTGGTCATCCACAGAAACACCTATTTGGACGCACTATTGTCTTTCTTATAAACTAAACCCTGTCATAAAGACGGTCTACCCTTTAAGGAAAGAGTTTGCTCCGTTCCTTTTAGAGTAGATCCCTTATGCTAAGGGAACCCCCAAAATTTCCAAGAGTTGCGTCCCCTGTGAACTAAATTGTTACCATATTTTCTTACTAGGCAGCAGCTCATATAACCTGGGCTGTGACACGTGGATAAGAGCAGGGAAGAATTGTTATATGTTCTATCAGGCACCACTGTCATCTTGGTATGATGCTCGATCAAACTGTCGGTCTATTCAAGGGGATTTGATAAATGTCAAGTCCGTCGACTTACAGGTAAGAAATGGTAAAACACACTCATGGGAGATATTGTTTTTTAAGTTAGCCCCTATATTAATTGCACTGTAGCACCTTGACCTCATTAAGATATGCTATCTGAGGAAAAGTGAGTTTTTTTTTAGGTCAACGCGACATTGCACTTTTATGAATGAACTGAACTACTGGTAAATGGCAAAACTGTTAGTATATATGTAACTGAAAAAAATGACAAAATACATGAAAAAAAATATTATCAGAAATTTGACGGTCATTTGATACTAAAGTTAACGCGTAGGCGTCCAAATGTTTGGACGCACTGAGGACAATCGATAACTGATCGTAAATTGCCAATATAAAGACTACACACAAGGGGATAAACTGATATAAAGAATGTATGATATCAAGTTTCTCAGACTCAGCTTCGAGAACGCGCACAGTATCGCTCGACGAGGCTCACGATTCTACAAGTGTTCTGATATACTTGATATCAAAAGTCATGAATATTCTCTGTTTCTAACATGGTAAAAATGACAGTGTCTGGTGAAACCATGTGATATTTTCTTATCTCCTATCATAAGTTTTCGGTTTGTTTGTTTGTATTAGAGTTTAACGGCCAAGTCAGCACTATTTTAGGTCATTTTTAGCCGGTCAATTTAACTATCAACACTTGTCCTTGGCAGGCTTATAGGTAAGTGGTTAACCAGTACAGTGCACATTCTTTCACCAGAAACTGACAACTGTTCTTCTTGAATCAGCGGAAGGGAGACAAATTCATGCTCTGTCTCCACGAAAGAATGTTGCCGACCACGGCAGGTATCGAACCCGCGTCTTCCTGATCACCAGACATACGCGCATCCGACTGAGCTACCTAGGCCGGCCATTAATTGTCGGTAACAGCTTGATCTTGAGGCGATTCGAACTAATACCTACTCTGTGAGATTTTGATAAGAAATGGGGCAGAAAATGTATTTCATTGTAACCATATTTCTCTGTATAAATTGGGTTTTACACACGAATGCTCAGTAAACTGAATTAGAGTAGTTTTGACAAGGTGCTAAATACCACAGAAATTATGACACTAAACGACACAAAATACAGAATACGAATCACAGGGCTCGTGTTTTCCGATTACGAATCCGAATCACCATCTTGCCTTTGCTGCAATGTTTGAAACGTGTGTAACGCGCAACCAGACGTGTAAACATGATGGCGTCACTTTCAGAACGTAAAGTCAAATTTTCCGCTTATTTACTTTTGAAAAATGACAAAATAATTGTTATTGGTAGGATAATAAACATATCATCACTACAGTAGCTTGATCTTCGCACAGTGTCAATTTAAGTCTCGTGGATGTTTCCGGATCTCTGATACTTGATCTGGAAACATCCACTCGACGTGATACAATGCGGCAGATCAAGTAGAGCACTGTAGTAATAATATAAACCGATGCTAACTGTCGTTCATCCGACACAAAAATATAAAATCCCATATCACCCTACACCGTTCAACATCCTTGCTAGCTCTGAAGCTCAGCATATGTTGCGACACGATATGTCATAAACAAAGACGTAACGCAAAATTTTCCCGCTTATTTAAGTTTACATATCGCTATAGAAGTTTGATATGCCACACAGTAGCACGTCTCTCAGATGTTTCCAGATTTTATACATCACACAAGTCAATCTAGAAACATCCACACAACGTGATATAATGCGGCGGGTCTAGTTACAGTATTGTTTTTTTTTTTTTTGAATTGAGGTTTAGCGACACCGCCAACTCTATTTAGGGCATTTTGAAAACTTTGCTTCCTATTTTGTGGGACATTTACCCGACACTGAGATGAAATAACATCTCAAGCTCTCTCGCCCAATGAAACCAATAGGGTTTATATGCATAGATTGTCCGACTCATACCATTTACATGGACAGGCTTAGACCTTCTAAGCGGCTTACCAGTACTCAGGTGCGATCGGTTTCAACTCTGCGTGGAGGCACCTTCCAGCCCAGTCTATTTCTACAAGACTCGAATGGCGGGGGCCACAAGTTACAGTAGTAATCAACGATTTTTCGCAAGGTCAAATATACATACAGCTATATGTGGAAATGTTGGTTCGTGTAACATGGCCGTAGCTTTTAAACCCACTTTTAGCTTGTATCCGAATTCACCCCGACCATCGGGGCTTGAAGAAATAGATTAGGCTACATGGTGCTTCCTCGCAGGCGACTGAAACCAACCGAACTTGAGTACTGATACTTACGTCTAAGCCAACTCAGGAAAGGGTGCGAGTCTGGCCCCTAGCGGTTTTATGGGTGGTAGGGTGGATTCATTTCATCTCACGAAATCGGAAGCAACGTCTAGCGTTGACGGGGACGTGCAACCTGAACACAGAGAAACAGACAAACCTTGCATCCGAAAAAGTGGGACATTGATAAAGGTGTAGACCCTACAACGAAAGTTCTATAGATCTGTCGATCGCAGAAAAAAATTTATCATATGACGTCGCGTCTGAGAGTGTAATAACGCCATGTAATATTATCGATAATCCACTTGTTGATTAAATATGCAAATTAGCTAGATACGTCCCGTAACGTAACATGTACGACGTCCTTCACGACGTCACATTTACTAACGGCGGAATATTGACATTTTTATAAACAATCGTGAATAAAATGCGTTTTAAATGTCATATGATAAATAGAATCTTGCATTCGTGCTCATGTATTATTGAATTTATTAAACTCGTTGAAGAAAATGGATAAAATGCTCGGCAAAGCCTCGCATTTTATCCCCTTTCCTCAACTCGTTTAATAAATTCAATAATACATGAACACTCATGTAAGATCCTCTATCACATCAATTAGCCTGTTTTGAGGGTTTGCGACCAAGTAAGACACAGTGCTTATATATGCTTTTGGAAAAAAACCTGATTTATTGGGCAAAAAGCGTGACGCAAAGAGCCGCAATTTTGTTTTCCACTGGAAGATCCTTTGAGGTAAGACGGTGAAACATTATGTTCTTGCATCAAAAACATTATAAAAGGATACTGATACATGTATACGTGTGATATACTCAATAATTGTGACGGGAGTTCTTTTAACAATTGCGGAATGTTGGGAGAATTTGAAGGAGACGACAAAATTATTCACGAATTATTCACGAGCGCATAGCGCGAGTGATCCGCTACTCGCAACTGTGATTTGTTACTCAACAAATCACAATCTAGAGAATGTCTAACACTAAATGTTAGACATTCTCTAGATTGTGATTTGATGAGCAACAAATCACAGTTGCGAGTAGCGGATCACTCGCGCTATGCGCTCGTAACTTTTCAACTGACCCCCAAACTGTGATTAATGACATATCAAATTTAATACTAGAGTTGATCTATTTCTTAAGCCAAACACAAAGTGACCTGCTCAGTTTCAAAGACTAGAAAGCGGCTTGAACCTTTAGCTATAGAAATTAGAGATATTGTAGAATCTAAGCGGTGAACACTTAGATGTTGATCAGTCTGCGCGGATGTGCAGGCTGAGCAGCACCTTTGTTCATCACGAAAACCACGCCTATATCATTGTGCTCCACCCACTCAACCCGACTTTTATATAGTGAAACCGGGGTTTACAGGGGTAAACCATAATTTTTCTTATTTCTGCTCTTAAATACCGATTGTGGGTTCTCGTAAGAACCGCCTCGTGGAGGCGGTTCTAACGTGTACCCACAATCTATATTTTGAGCAGAAATAAGAAAACAATCACAAGTTTTCATCAGAAAATTTTCGTTTTTGCGCAGTTAAATCTACAGTGTATTTGTATAGGCGTGTTTTCGTAATGTGTTCGCAATTGGCAAAACATGTTTTCTAATGGCGCGGCTCAAGTGGGAGTTTGGCTTTATTGTGGTTCCCTGCAGCTGATAATGCATCCGTGTGACTTAGCGCAGTGTGTCATGTCTCAAAAAGTTCTTTTTCTGGTGAAAGTTTGGGATAGCTCTTTGATCAATGCTCCAAACATAGGTTATGGAAGCTCATTAGAATAGAACCGGTTCTAATGAGTACCCACAACCTATGTCTTACAGCAAAAAATAAGAAAATTGATGCAAACCCAGTTTTCTCTATATAAAGCGGAGCTTACAGGGGTTAAACGGACGTGTATTCACGAGGGTATTTCATCTTACATCTTATCTTCTGCGGGATCGTCTAACCCATGGCGGGACTGTTAATTACGAGGGTCAATGATGAATGTGTTCTTTCAAATGGTTATTCTTTGGAAGCAATGAATACACTGAAGAACTGAAATGTATGGCGTTTTCAAGTATTTTTGGGCCTCACCATTGACCCTCAAATATTTTCAGAATTCCCAAATTGAATCTGTGATGGAATCAGTGATCCCAAAGGACAAGAAAAAAAACAAATTACATTATGATGAAGCCTTATTAGACGAAAGTAGCTTGTCTGACCCAGAAATCCAGATTCGTGATTCTCATCTTTAGAATATAGAAGTGGAGGCTATGATCAGGAATCGATACAATTTACCCACAGCTCCCATCAGAGACACCAAAGGGAAAGAAACACAAACCTGAAACAACAGACCCTAATGGAAACACCAACAGCGGAAAGCGAAAAGGACAGTTACTGTCCCATAAAATGACCAAAAGGCTTTTCAAAATAAAATAATACAAGCGACACAAACACCAAAGACAAACCATAACAAAAATAAACCGCGACAGAAGAACCGCATTGGAACGGACAGCGGAAACGAATTCCACTGGGGATGGTGGGGGGGGGGGGGGGTGCTTAAATCGAGTTTACGTGGCCACAGTCCTCGCCCTTACTTCCGTCGCGATTACCTTTAAAGCTTTATTGTGATTCAGAAATGTCCATTGGTCACCTATGCGTTAACTTTGTTGTAAAGAATTGTGTATTTCACACGAAACTGTCTATGAGCCGAGGTTTATGTTACAAATGGCTGATCGTGTAACATCCCTTTTTTAATTGGACGTTAAACAAACAAAGAAAAGCGCAGACGTTGAAAAGGAATTGTTCTATTTTCGTTCTTAGAGCGTCCTATCCTAGTTCTATGAACGTCCTATCCCGTTCTTAACCGGTTGCGGTCGGGAAAGAACGTGTAATTTTTGGCCTAATAATGCCTGTAATGCCATCTTTGTACGTTAATTAAAGTCCTCAATACGTTCATCTCGTCTGTATCAAGTCGGTACATGTAGTTTTTTCGCACTTTTTTCAGATCGGATAAAAGTGTCTGTTCATATCATGCGGACACCGTTTCCAAGCAGCCCAAGCCCGTTTGTGGTTAGTTAAGTTCCATATATAACTAGTTCTACTCCGTTTCCAGCACGTTAAATAGAAGTTGAGGCAATGCTCCCATCAGAGACACCAAAGGGAAAGAAACACAAGCATGAAACAACAGACCCTAATGGAAACATCAATAGCGGAAAGCCAAAAGGACAGTTACTTTCCCACAAAATGGCCAATAGGCTATCCAAACTAAAACAATATAAGCGACACAAACACCCAAAGTAGAATTCCTTACCTAACTACAGTAAAATTCCTATATTCAGATTAACTTTGGGATTGTTCAAAAATGGTCTTTAAGACCACTTTTGAACAGTCCCAAAGGTGGTCTCTGACCAGAGGACACTGTATGCAGAAAACACAAAGAAAGAATAACTGCAACCTACTAAATAAGCTTTTGAAAGGAAAAATACTCTTAGTTTTAGGTGGTCTTAACAGCGGAATTTTACTGTAGTTAGAAACTTGCCCGCCTTATTCACAGTCAGTTAATCTCGTGTGTGTGTGTGTGTGTGTGTGTGTGTGTGTGTGTGTGTGTGTGTGTGTGTGTGTGTGTGTGTGTGTGTGTGTGTGTGCCTTCATGTCACCAAGCCAATCTGTTACTATTTCGATGGTCTGAAAGGGTAAAATTCTGTGCCTGTGTCATGTTGTGAGTACTTGTTTTCTTTGTATTTCATGCAGACTTGGTTGAACGCCCAAATGTTAAGTCCAGACAATGCAAGGGCATACTGGACCGGACTAACAGACATTGCTAATGAGGGAAACTATATCTGGACAGATGGGACTCCCATGGATAAAAAAGTTGTGTAGGTTTCAAATTTATTTATTTATTTATTTGAAATTTGTTTTACGACCCTTTCAACAAGTTGCAGATTTGAAGAAATAGACACTCCTGGCATATTATCTGCTATTTGAAATTGGCTGGAATTTCTTTTGTTATCAAAGTCTTTTCTAAAAATGGCATCTACTCTTAAACGAAAGAATTTGCTCGAGGAGCAAATTCTTTCCTTTTAGAGTAGACCCCTGCAGAAAAGGGGGAAATATTGTAAAAAAAAATGCCCTCCATGAAGGTGTATATATGTTCATTAACATGACCTTTATAGGGCCCTCATGACCAAGCTACGTTTGTTTGGAGTTTTTTAATACGCGGCTTAACTTGTTTTGCTACGTTTTATTCTTCGTTTTAATACATTATTATAGTAGGTAATGATAAGTATTGCTAGGTATAACCTTCCTACAAAACGGCGCAAAATTAACGTAGTAAAACCCAGCCCAATACTTGACAGTGAGACTTGGGCATATCATCGTCAAAAGGTGTAATTCAGACGCGGCGATAAACTCCACCGTGCAATGAACACCCCTCTAAACCACACTTCATATAGCGAAAACTGGGTTTACAGGGGCAACATTATTTTTTCTTAAATTTGCCCAAGAACATATATTGTTGGTACTCGTTAGAATGAGGCGGTTCTACCGAGCGCCCACAATCTAATTTAGGACTAGTAAAAAGAAAATTATCACAACCTTCATCAGAAAAATAACCGTTTGGGAGATATGAAAGAGAGCCCTAAGACACACGGGCGTGTTGGCGTAATGTAACAACAACACCCTTAGCGCTACATATGGACGAAAGTAAATACAAATGAGCCCCGCCAAGCGAATTTGGGTCTTCGAGCATTCCGTCATGACAAATTTTAATTGCGCATGCCCAGCCATTCAGAGGGGCCAGGTATGTGGCCTTCTGTCTGAAGGTTCCTCTTCATTCACTGCTTGTATGAGCGAGCAGCGAAGGTTCTGGCGAGACTGCGCGGATGCGCAGGCTCGCCTGAACCTTCGCTGCTCGCATGGGCGATAAGTACCAAAATCGCTTGACGGGGCCCAAATGTAAATACGAAATAAATATATTAACAGAATGCTAAAAAAAGAAGTGAAGGCAATGATCAGGAATCGATACAATTAACCCACAGCTCCCATCAGAGACACCAAAGACATAGGCTTTGTTAAATGACATTACTTTAATTAGACTCCAAATTTATAAAAATGGTCGTCTTTAAATTTAAAGATGGAAAGGCCCACTTCAGAAACTAAGAATTGAAAGGGTTAAAATTATTAACCAAACTGCAATATAAGATAACTTTGTCCTGCACACCAGATAAGGAAATCCGTGGTTTTAGCCTGGGATAGAACTTTGTTCTTACCCCGGTGTTCTGGTCCAGGCAAACTACATAAGTATGATGCGTGAGAAATAAAACGTTAAATAAAATAATATGAACTATTTTGGCGGCATTGTGTAAGAAAAAGAATCTTATATCAAGTTCTATTGTAGATGGGCATTTCCAACCCGAGGGATGACCGTGCTGAGCGGAACCGAGGCTACCCGGTTCCGGTCAGCATGGCCATCCTTTCTTTTTCTTTCTTCAAATACTTCTAAACCTCATAAGAGGACAACAGAAGGGTATCCGGTATACCAAGTGCTAAAAGGGGTTAGCTGAAATAAAAGGTAAGCAAAGTAGGTGAAATGAGTTTATACAGTGCGAAAAGAAAGTTAGTATAGTTAAAAGATAAAACAGAATCTGGTGGCTTAGGGGGACACATGCACCACCTGGCAGACAGCATGACAGAACTGTGCCAAGGTTGGTAGCAAGACAATATAGGCTGGAAGAGCGTTCCAGTGTATAACTGATCTTGGGAAGAAGCTATACTTGTGATAGTTGGTCTGGGTGGGGATTTGCTTGTATGCCAAAGGGTGGATAAATTTCGACTCTCTGCGATTTGGTGTGAGGTAATCTGAGACAGGGATTGCAACAAGGTCATGCGTGACCTTGTATAGCATGATAAGGCGATTATCGATGCGTCTCTGATCTAGTGGACGCCATTGGAGTTTTCCAAGCATAGCTGTAACACTTGATGTGTACCTTTAGTCTCGTGTGGCCCACCTGGCAGCTCTGCCTTGGACAGATTCAAGTTTGAAGATATCTGTAGCTGTGTGGGGTGACCAGACACTGGAAGCATATTCCAATTGCGGTCGGACAAGGGTTTTGTATGCTGTGGACTTAATGTCTTGGTTGTGTACTTTGATATTTCTTTTGATAAAGCCGAGGGTTTGATTTGCCTTTTTTGTGATATTGTCTATGTGCGTTCCCCAGCTGAGGTCGTCAGATATGGTGACCCCAAGGTACTTTGCAGCAGACACACTTTCAAGTTCAGTGTTATGAAGGAAGTATTTGGAGGGAATGGGCGTCTTCAGCCTGGTGACATGTAAAACCTGACATTTTGTCGGGTTGAAGTTCATGTCCCAGGCCTTTGCCCATAGCTCCAATTTGCAGAGATCTTTTTGAAGGAGGTTTGCTTCAGACAAGGAGCTAATGCATAAGTACATTGCTGTGTCGTCAGCAAAGAGTCGGACTTTTGACCTAACCTGCTCTGGGAGGTCATTTATGTATGCAAGAAACAGTATAGGTCCGAGAACAGAGCCCTGCGGGACACCAGAGGAGACCGGGATAATGCTGGAGTTGGTACCATTAGTGACAACAGACTGTGACCTGTTATCTAAGAAATTTTTGATCCAATTTAGAGTGCCGCCCCTTATGCCGTAGTAGTGAAGTTTTTGTAAAAGTTTTTCGTGGGCGACTTTGTCAAAAGCTTTGCTGAAATCCAGTAAAATTAAATCAGTCAGTTTTCTTAATTGCATGTTTCTAGATAATTCATCTATCAACATGATTAATTGGGTCTCGCAGGAGAACGCCCATCTGCAACAGAACACCATATCAGATTTTTATAACCTCTTACGACTGTTTTTGCATTATAGATTCTGGAATAAGGAGCCGAACGATTATGCTGGACAAGAGGATTGTGGACTTCTAAAATCTAATGGATATTTCAATGATGTGTCATGTACGGACACGAAGGGGGCAGCAGTTTGCGAAATTGATAACACACGTAAGTGCCTTTGTAGATTGTTTTTTTGTTAGTTACGCGACCCAGTCAATCATATAAAGGTCATGTCGATCCGATCAGTTTATCTAACTACACTTTTAAACCGAAGGACCCGGGCAAGTTTAAATGATGGTAGGTCTCCGTCGTCCGTTGTCCGCCCGTCGTCCGTCAACCATTTTCAAATGCCTTGTTCTCTGAGACCACTGGGCCAGTTTTAAGATAATTTCATACACATCCTCCTGCCAGTATGTCCGAATAACAGGGGTTACATGACAAAGATCGCGGCCATGCCAAATATGATACAAAATAGAAGTGAAGGCAATGACCAGGAATCGATACAGTTAACCGAATGTTCTCATCAGAGACACCAAATGGAAAGAAACAAAAACATGAATCAACTAGACCCTAATGGAAACATCACTAGCGGAAAGCCAAAAGGAAGTTATTTTCCAACAAAATGGCCAGTTGGCTATCCAAATCAAAATAATATAAGCGATACACACACTCAAAGACAAGCCATAATAAAATAAACCACGACAGAAGAACCGATTGGAACGGTCAGTGAAACGAATTCCACTCGGGGGGGGGGGGGGGGGGGGCTTAAATCGATTTTACGTGGCCCAAATCCACGCCCATATTTCCGTTTGTTTGTTTGATTTGAGGTTTAACGTCCCCGTCAACACTGTATTGGTCATTTTGGAGACGTTGCTTCCATTTTTGTGGGACTTTTACCCGACATTGAGATGAAATGACAACTCAAGCCCTGTAACCCAATGAAACAAATAGGGTTTATAAGCATGGATGGTCAAACTCGCACCGCTTTGCCTGGGTAGGCTTAGATCCACTAGGCGGTATACCAATACTCGTGTGCTGTCGGTTTCAGCTCAGCGTGGAAGCACATTGCAGCCGATCTATTGCTTCAAGCCCCGATGGCCCTTATTTCCGTCCCGATTTACCCAAATAATTTGTTCAGTCCGTATGAAGGCCCCTAACTTATCAGTGCAACATCTCCGTTAACACAAAAAAGCAAACAACCACAGAGATGAAACAACGGTGAGGATTCGACAGCAAGAAACCACTGAAATGCTTGAGCAAAAGAAGACCAACAGTTAGACTCCGATGGGCCCGACCAGAGACAGAGCATCAGACACCAACCAACATTACTTAAAAGTAGACACTCTCTAAATCTCAGTAAGCCTATACGCTGGAAACAGGTGTGCAATTAAAGAGGGAAGCAAAGTTGTCTTGTAAAACCTTCTCCAGTATCATTGGGCCAATTGTCTTGAAACACGCATCCAACTGAGCTACCGAGGCCGGCACATATTTTACAGAAAGCTCAAATTTGAGGAAAAGGTAAAAGAATGCATTTTTGATAGCGGGGTGGTCCTGATAATGGAATTAGTGGATAAAATTTTGATGGCAAGACTTATTTAGTATTCTTGAGATGTGTATTGTGCCCATTATATCATTTCTTGCTAGAAGGTACTTTATTAATTCTACATCATGAAAACACGCCTATATAAGTTTGACCCCCTTAAACCCACTTTTATATAGTAAAACTGGGGATTACAGGGAAAAACCTTATTTTTCTTATTTCTGCTCTAAATATAGATTGCGGGTACTCGTTAGAACCGCCTCACCAAGGCGGTTCTAAAGAGTACCCACAATCTATATCTTGAGCAGAAATAAGAAACATATCACAATTTTTCATCTTAAAGTTTTCATTTTTTCAGCGATAAAGATAACAATGTATTTGTATAGGCGTGTTTTCGTAATGGGCTGTCTTGGAATTTTGCTGGTCCTGAGTTTAACTTAAAATTCTATTTTTGCTTCTAGAGCCAGTTCTTTTCATTTTTTATCTTTGGCAAAAATTGTAGGCAAGATGAAACCAGACTATATATAAAATCACATTAATAATATCAGTATAAATTTTATGACACTTTATATCCTATTCAATTATTCAATCCTAAATATCTGAAAAAATTCAGCTGCTAAACTGCAAAATTATGAAAACTATTCATTCAATTACCCTTGACAGTGACATCGATAAACCATCATGCTAAACAACACAGACTAGTATATATAAACTGTTATTTTTTCACACCTGCCTCACCTGCTCATTACCAAGAGCAGTGATAATCGTGTGGAATCAGGCATACATTTATGTCTCACCTGTGGGTTGAGGTATCTATTTAAATTGACTTCACCCAAAAGTGGTCTCAATAGCGAATGGTAATGACAGATATAGTCTTTTAAAAGTGTACTGACCATTCCAAGGCGGTTCTTCTGTCGCGGTTTATTTTTGTTATGGTTTGTCTTTGAGTGTGTGTATCAATTATTTTGTTTTGGATAGCCAATTGGCCATTTTGTAAGATAGTAACTGTCCTTTGGCTTTACGCTATTGATGTTTCCATTAAAATCTACTTGTTTCATGTTTGTTCCTCTTTCCCTTGATGTCTCTGATGGGAGCTGTGGGTTAATTATATCGATTCCTGATCATTGCCTTCACTTCTATTTTATACTGAATAGCGGGATGGTCTCTTTATCGGAATAAATGGCATTTAATTATATAGGAAATAGTTGCAGTCTGGCAAAAGGCGGTTTTAATAGCAAAATTGGTCCTAATATAGGGGTGGTATTTAAGCGGAATTCTTCTGTATTCAAATAATGACACTAGGTTGACCTTGACCAATTTTACAGGAGGTCAAATTTGGCCCCTTAGGCTTTTGAATAGGAAAATGGCAAAATAATGCATTTCACGAAAACAATTACGCTTTTTGACATGACAGTAGGTACAATATAAATGTCTTTACTTGCCATAGGTCAAAGTTATTCGGCGGCCTTCGCCCCAGGTCACTTGAATTGCAGTTGCAGTTTCGTTGACATTTTCATAAGGACATTTTCGTTGAAATAGCAGGACCAATTTCCATCACAAAAACAGGCCTATATAATTTTGACCTCCTTGAACACCACTTTTACATAGTAAAACTCGGGTTTACAGGGGTAAACCTTATTTCTCTTATTTCTGCTCCAAAATATAGATTCTGGGTATACGTTAGAACCGCCTCGACGAGGCGGTTCTAACGAGTACCCGCAATATATAGAAAAAGTAAACCATCACAATTTTTCATCTTAAAAGTTTCGTCTTTACGGCGGTAAACTTTACAATGTATTTGTAAAGGTGTGTTTTCGTAATGAAAGATATTTCATATGCATGCTCCTAACAATTGCAGAACGAAAGTTTTTTTTCGAATGGTTCAGGTCCAATGTCAAAGATGGCCACCATGCCAAAATATGGTAAAACTCCTAAAACCGTCTCAAGAACATTTGGGCCAATTGATTGAATCTTTAAATGAGGTAAAACTTGGCCCCTTAGGGTTTTGAAAGGGAAACAGGTTAAACAATGCATTTTTTGAAAACTGTTGCTATTATGAAATGCGAGTAGGTACAGTCCGAATGTCTGTAATGCTAAATGTCAAGGTCATTTGGCAACCTTGGCCTCCAGATGTCCATCAACGTTTTAAAGCACATATTCTCTGAAACTGCTGGCCAATTTTAAATAAACTTCTTATACAACTGCCTTGGCAATGGGTGAACGAACTTTGTTTATACGGTCCTGGTCACATGACTAAAATGGCTGCCATGGGCATATTTGATACAAACCTTAAAATCGTCTTCTCCAGAACCACTGGTCTGATTTCCTTGGAACTTAATATGTATCTTCAGGTGACTGAGTAATACAATATTTTCTGAATAATAACCCCAGGTAGACCTTGACCTGCTTTTACCTGTGTACCAAAGGTCATGTGGTGGCTCAGCTCAAATGAGGAACCAAATGACCAAATAATACGCAGGTCTTAGGGTAGCGATCAGGACCTCATGGTCCTCTTGTCCCTGAGCAGGCTTATACGTGTGTACATGTTTGCGGTCAATGGCCCTTGAGTCAGCAGTAGTGAGAGAATGCCTTAAGAATAGATGTGTGAAGACCATGATTAAACGACACGTTCTGTGGTGGTATGATTGGGATCTTCACTGTATGTCAGTGTCACTTTTTGGGCACCATGCATATGAGGGTTAAACTGAGAGCCATTACAAATACACGCCTTTACAAATACATTGTAAATTTTACCGCCAAAAATGCAAATTTTAAGATTAAAAAGTGTGATTTTTTTCTTATTTCTGCTCAAAAGATAGATTGTGGGTACACGTTAGAACCGGCTCATTGAGGCGGTTCTAACGAGTACTCACAATCTATACTTGAAGCAGAAATAAGAAAAATAGCTTAACCCCTGTACAACCCGATTTTGCTATATAAAAGAGGGTTCAAGTGGGTCAAAATTATATTGGCGTGTTTCGTGATGAAATCGGAGGTGTTATGCCGAGGTGACCTCATTGGGCAAAAAGTAAGATTTTGACCTGATCACGAAGAATTTAGTGTCAGGCTAGCAGTCTTAGTTCAGAAACCATTGACCAAATCCTTAAAGAATCCTTCAAGATGCAATGTATACGGGTTTTATTCTCCGGATTCTAACATTGTAGTTTCTGCACTGCAAAAACATGCTATGGTTTACAGCAAATTAGCTAGCAAATGACTACAATTACCATTTATTTTGCGGGCGTCCTTATTTGCAGGCATTACCCCAAAAATGCGGGACAGAGAAGATGCAGGACAGTGTAGGTAAAAGAGCACACAGTTAGAAAGAGTTCTCTGCATAATCATGTTGATACATAAATGACGTTGCTCGTCAAGTGTGTTCTATAGGTTATTTTTTCAATACATTTGATACATTTTAATTTGGATTTAACACGATTGTTTAACTAACACAAACGTTATAAAGAAGTTTTGTATTTTTGTGTATTATCAGGTTTGAATGATCGATGTTCAAACTCTATTTTGTTTTCATGATGTACATTTTTATCACATGACGTCGCGTCTGAGAGTATTATAACGCCATGTAATAAATTCCGTCACCCACTAGTGGATTAAATATGCGAATTAGTTAGATACGTTCCGTAACGTTACATGTATGACATCCTTAACGGTGTAGCGTTTACTAATGGCGAAATATTGACATTTTTGTTTTATAAAACAAGCGTTAATAAAATGCGTTTAAGGGCAGTTGTCAGTTTCTGGCGAAAGAGTGTGCCATGTACCGGTTAACTGCTTACGCATAAGCCTGTCAACGAAAAGTGTGGATAGGCAAACTGGCCGGCTCAAAAAAGACCTAAATAGTGTTGATTTGGCCGTTAAACTCCAATACAAACAAACAAACAAACAAACAGATGAAATGCGTTTTAAATGCCATATGATATATAGAATCTAGCATTCGCGCTCATGTATTACTGAATTATAATACATGAACACTCATGTAAAATCCTCTTTTAATTTACAGCAACTTGTCCAACGAAAGGAGGAACATGGGTGTCAAGGAAAGCAGATTTTGGACCGTTATTGAACTGCTATCTGTTTACGCAATACAAGAACGTGTCAGCTCTAATGTTGCAATCTGAAGGAAGGGATTTTTGTAGACGCACAGCTATTAACGCAACCCTCGTACCTTTCCTATTGTCAATAGACAGTCTTAACGAAAAGGTATATCAACCCATATAATTATGACACATAGATTCCTATCCAATTCAAGTGTTGTAGATTTATTCTGTGTTGTAAAGTAAACAAAATGTAGCGGCTGATCTGGTACTACATTGATGTTTTTTTGGAAAGCTATGCTTTATTGTGTTAAATATATTTGAGCCAGCGCATGACAAAATCTACAAGAAGTCTTGAGCGACCAGCGAAGACTCAGATCAGCCTGCGCATTCGCGCAGTCTAATCAGAGTCTTCACTCATCGCATGTACCTACCATAGGCTAATATCTATGCAAAGAGACATAAGCAAAAGGTCTTGTCATAGTAGATGGATGCGCAGCTTGGTTTGAGTGTCTACTGGTCGCACCGGTTTTATTGTAGGTTTTGTCATTCGCATGCTCATTTCATACTCAAGGAACACAGTCATGTCACAGCGACAAAGAACGTTTTTTCATGTGGGCTAAACCACGACGGAAACAGGGGCGAGAATTGTGGCCACGTCAAAAGTTAAATACTTTTTACTGGCCATTCCATGGCGGTTCTTCTGTCGTGGTTAATTATTGCTATACATGTAGATCGTCTCTGCGTGTATATTTGGCTAGTATATCTTATTTCGGATGGCCGTTTGGCTATTTTGTGGGAAAGTAACTGTCCGTCTGGCTTTCCGATTGTGATGTTTTCATTAGAGTTAAGTTGTTTCCTGCTCGTGTTTCTTTGCCTTTGGTGTCTTAGATACTTAGGAGGAATGGGGTTATTGTATGGATTCCTAATCATTGCCTTCCATCACGTGAACTATTCCATGAAATGAAGACCCCTATGAGAAAGCGGAGGTTTACGGGGGTATACATTATTTTTCTTATTTTTACTCCAAGACATAGGTTGTGGGTACTCGTTAGAACCGCATCAATAAGGTGGTACTATCGAGCACCCACGACCTATGTTTGCAGTATTTATAAGAAAAATATCAGGGATTTTCATCAGAAAAGTAGCCATGTTGGAGATATGTCGCACGGGTGTGTTATCGTAATGACTTTTATTATACTGGCCTTTCATCGGAGGGGCTCCGCTTATGAAAACTCGAGGGTAAAAAGGGTGAAGAGATATCTGGTCTGCTATGTCCCCGTAAGAAGTAATTAGAGGATTGTGGCCACATAAAAAGTGAAATGCAGAGTGGGGTATATAGTATTCATGCTGTCTGTCAGTCAACCTGTCAGTCAGTGTGCCCTTAACATCCGATAGCTTCAGAAGAAATTGACGGATTTCGGTCAGGTTTCAAAGATACAAAGGCTCGTTTGTGATTGTAGTTCAGCATCTTCGTCTAATTTGCAGCGAAGTTGCTCTCTTGACAGAACTGAAGGACTTAGAACAAATTTCACATATAGAATTATATTGACAATATTTCAATTGGGATCGCGACTCGGCATTTTACGCCAGTGATACTCGCAATGAGTGCCATCACATATCACGCAAAACATCTAGCATCAACTGGATGTCTTTTGAGCTCATCAGTGACGTTTTCAAAATACATCCGGTTTCTCTTAGGCTATCTATCTATCTATCTATCTATCTATCTATCTATCTATCTATCTATCTATCTATCTATCTATCTATCTATCTATCTATCTATCTATCTATCTATCTATCTATCTATCTATCTATCTATCCTGAGTCTGTCACATCAATTAGGTGGGTATCTATATTTAGGATTAAGTTTTAAATAGACACTGGATGAGTCCTTAAAACTATATACGGTCTCATCAACAGAGGCATGCTAAATCACATACCTCTTAGTCCCAATCTATTGCGTGACAAAATTAAATCCACGACTGACAAAATGACATTTTCATTGCTCATCTAAACATTGTCATTAGCTTTCCCACAAATACACTTATGGTTAGCAATGATTGAATGCTGATGTGTTCGGCACTACATTTAGATTCGTTCAACGTTATTTCAACGTTATATGCATTTGGGCAAGTAAATGCTGTGGTGTTGATACTGTTTTATCTTGTTTACTTTCAGGCCTTTATTAAAAGCCAGCTGCAGCAATACTCAGACAATCCTTATGGATATCACACCTCACTTAATGATAAACAAAGCGAAGGATTTTGGACATTTGCAAACTCAAAGGATTTGTCTTCTTCCCCAGATCTAATGTAAGCTGGTTATTAGGGCCCCGCACTGAAAGTGTGGGTGCCCTATAGTAATCCCTCTGTCCGTCCGTCTGTCTGTCTGTCTGTCCGTCTGTCCGTCTGTCCGTCCACAAATTTTTTTATCCTCCATAACTTTCTTATTCCACTGAAAGTGTGGGTGCCCTATAGTAATCACTCTGTCCGTCCGTCTGTCTGTCTGTCTGTCCGTCTGTCCGTCTGTCCGGCCACAAATTTTTTTATCCTCCATAACTTTCTTATTCCTGGATGGATTTAAATATTACTTGGCAGAAATGTTAACCATAATGTGATGGAGTGTTGCGCGCAAGACTCAGGTCCGTACCTCAAAGGTCAATGTCATACTTAGAGGTTAAAGGTCAAAAAAGGGTCTTTCCTGTGTCCAATTAATAACTTTGTTATTATTCCTGGATGGATTTAAATATTATTTGGCAGAAATGTTAACCATAATGTGACGAAGTGTCACACGCAAGACCCACAGCCGTACCTCAAAGGTCAAGGTCATACTTAGAGATAAAAGGTAAAAAAAGCGTCTTTTTTATTGTGTCCAATCTATAACTTTCTTATACCTGGATGGATTTAAATATTATTTAGCAGAAATATTAACCATAATGTGACAGTGTGCCGTATAGTAATGCCCTGTCTGTCCATCTGTCCGCCCGTCCGTCCGTCTGTCCATCTGCCCGTCTATCCATCAACATTTTTCATGTTTACTAACTGAAGCTGAAGTTATTGACAGTTGCCATATAGTAATACCCTTTTGTTTTTAATTCATAACTTACAAACAGTCAAATGCATCAACTTCAAACTTAAGATATATGGTCACAATATCATTACACAATTACATGGCAACCGACGTAACTCTAGCTACAATACTCTAAGAGTAATAGCCCTTTGAAAAAAAATCCAACTCCTCTGATGGCACTGCCGGGGCCCTAGTCAGTTTCACTGACAGTTCTAGTTATAACAATACCATGCTTTTGCGCTTGGCTATGACATGACTCTACATCTGGGTCAAGTTGTTTTAAACAAACAAAATTGTTAGTTATCAGATCTTTAAACTTTTAAAACTTTTTGCCATTAAATATGGCATATAGATCCTCTAATATTCTTGCTGAAAAATACGAATACTCGCATTTTTAGCAAAAAATATATATATGTATACAAGATAATTAGATAATGTACTGGTTAGAAAAGTTGTAATTTTGATCATTTACAAGATCGCTAAGCTAACGATGCTTTAAGCAACTGGGTCCTTAGCTGATCCATACAAAAATTGTCCCTAGTATTCGTTAATTAGTGTTCTTTAAAAGCACACGCACGACCAACTAATAGGGTTGATTCTTAGCAATAGATCAGGTAAGTATTTTGTGATAATGGTAAGATAATTTTCCTTATTTCTCCGTATAAATCTATGAATACACACAAGATTCTTTTTATGGAGAATTGACAAAAACTATCCTTCAATCACCACATACTTACCTTAGCTGTTGCTATGTCAGATTGCACGACTTCTTGCAAGAAGCTATCTTGAGGTCTCTGCTACATGTCTCCGAGCAAAAACTATACATACGAGACGGCTTGACTGATGTTATGGCGAACGACAATGCGATAAGTATCCTTTTCACATGAGCGGGCTCATTATTAAGATTATAATGTTATTAATCAAGTAAATTCGTATTGGCCTATTTACAGGTCCGATGTCTGCTGTATCGACCCGATGCCGAAGGCCGATGCTAATACAGCTGACCAAGGACCTGTAACCGACCTAATACGAAAATACTTGATTAATTACAAGTTTATTAATCGGCACAATTAAAAAACATAATTATTGATTTTTGACCTCAGCTTGACCTCAGGTTAACATTGGTTGACCTGGTGTTAATACGGATCAATACAGGAGAGCCAATTAATAAAAAAGGACTTGTATTGTTATACATTTATATGTGTTTCATGGTTTGAGATTTTACGTCCCACCAACAACAACTGAGGTAATACGGAGATACGAAATACACTCAGAAGACTCGGTACAACACAACACAGTACATTACTACACATTACATATGCAATTATGGGTCTTGGTTTTAATCAGATCTGCCACAAACTGTAATGTAATTTGAACGACTTCTTATCCCTTTACGAAAGGAAGCGAAGACAATGATCAGGAATATATACAATTATCTTACACCTTCTATTCAAGGCAACGAAAGGAAATAAGCACAAACATAAAGCATCGTCACAGTTATCCTATGAGCTCTGAGTTTCATAAAGCGACTCTTCTATTATTAGCTCACGTGGAGCGAAGCTCCAAGGCAGCTCATACCGTGGCCTGTTGTTCATCGTCCGTTCATCCGTCGTTACCTTTTCACATTTTTGACGTCTTCTCCAGAACCGGAAATCAGATTAGGCTGATACCTGGTGGGGAGCATTCTGGTGACATAGAGATTCTGATTTGCTAAAATTGTTCCGTTTGGTTTGAAATTCTTCAAACGAGATCTCTTCCCGAACCAAAGGTCTGAATTAGTTGATACTTGTTGAGAGGCATCCAGGCGACATGGAGATTCAGATTTGCTAAAATCGTTTCGTTCCGATATCCAAGATAGCTGCCATTGCGACCACCTTCAAATAGTTGGAACGATATCTCCACCCGAACCAAAGGTCGGACCAAGCTGAAACTTGATGCGATGCTTGAAGCGACATGGAAATTCAGGTTTGCTAAAATCGTTCCCTTATCTAAGATGGTCGCCTTTTCGTCCATTTTTAAATTCTTCAAACGACCTCTCCTCCTGAAACAACGGTTGGATCGAATTGATTGGTTTGAGATTCGGATTTGCTAAAATCCTTCCGATCTCAAACGTTATTTCACCCGAACCAAAGGTTGAAACGTAATTGGAGGCACAAGGGCGACATGGAGATCCAGATTTGCTAAAATCGTTCAGTTCCTATACCCAAGGTGGTTGCCATGGCGGCCAGCTTACAATTCTTCAAGCGAAATCTGCTCCCAAACCAAAGGTCGGATCGAGCTGAAACTTGATGGGAGGCCGTTTCTATAGACAAGATGTCCGCCATGGTGGCCGTCTTGATATTCTTCAAGACACATCTCCTCCTGAACTAAAGGTCGGACTGAGCTGAAACATAATAGGAGGCATCGGGTTGACATAGAAATACAGATTTACTAAAATCGTTCCATTCCAATTTCCAAGATTGCTGCCGTGCTGGCCATCTTGAACTTCCTAAATCGACACCTCGAATCAAAGATCGAATCAACCTGAAAATTGTTGGGTGGGATCGAGGGGACATGGAAATGTACAGTTTGCTTAAATCATTGAATTCCGATGCCATGTGGCGGCCATCTTGAATTTATTTAAATGACAACTCCTGAACTGAAAAGTAGAAGTAAAACAAAGATCGGGAATCGATACAATTAACTTATTCCACCCATCAAAGACACCAAAGGGAAAGAAACACAAACATTAAGCGACCAGACCATAATGGAAACCTAAACAAAGGAAGGCCATAAGGACAGTTACTTTCCCACAAAATGGCCATATGGCCATCCAAAACAAAAAGACACAAGTGATACACACAGTAAGTAACAAACAACATCATAAATATACCGCCACAGAAGAACCGCCTTGGAACGGTCAGTGGAATGATTTCCACTGGGGGGCTTAAATCGATTTTGCGTGGCCACAATCTTCGCCCTTACTTCCGTCGCGATTTAGACAAATAATTTGTTCAGTCCACATTAAGGCCTCCTAACTCACCAGTGCAACATCTCCGTGAACACAAAAATCAAAGAACCACAGAGGTGAGACAACTGAAGTCAGATTAAGTTAAACTTGATGGGCGGCATTGGGGCCACATGGGGATTCAGATTTGCTAAAATTGTGCCGTTTTGATTTTCAAGATGGATCACGGCCATCTTGAAGTTCTTAAACGACATCTTCTCCCGATCCAAAGATTGGATCGGGATGAATTTAATGGGGGTGGGGGCATCAAGATGACTTAGAGATTCAGGTTTGTTTAAATTAATAGTTCCGATATCCAAGATGGCTGCCATGGCGGCTTTCTTGAAAAAAAAATCCTCTCGAACCCAAAGTCTGATTGAGCTGAAACTTAATGGGAGGGACCGGGACGACATGGAGTTTAAGAATTGCTGAAAGTATTCCTTTTTTGTTTATCAAGATGGCTTCCATGGTGGCCATCTTGAAAATCTTCAAACCATGTCGTCGAATTAAGCCGAAACTTTATGGGAGGCATTGGGGTGTCATTGAAATTCACACTTGTTAGAACCATTCTATTCTGATATCCCAGATGCCCGCCACATTAATCTTATAAACACCTGCTACCGAATTATCTGTCGCATTGAGTTGAAATCGGTGGGAGGCATTTGGGTTACATGGCTATTCAGAACTGCTAAAATTGTAGCATTCTGATATCCAAGATGGCGGTAATCTTGAAACCCTTCAGAACACCTTCATAGTAATCGCAGATAACATGGGCTGGGTGGGGTAGCTTAGATGTTGTCCGTATATGTCAAATTGAGTCCACAAGAAGATTTGGTAGAGTGGTTTTCGTTTGCGTTCAGCAATTGGCCATATGCGTCATAGCTTTATTTGTGTTGCAGTTGAATTCACATGATTTGTGACATGTTTTACTTGTTGATAACAAGTATTCCAAAGTCAGGTGCAAACGATAGCTCTGTCCTGCCAAACTATACATCCAACACTGTGTCAACTTCATCTCTTGTAGAGTCCGAAATCAGACTGAGCTGTTCAGAAACTGAATCAGAGGCATCAAGGCAACTTGCAGATTAAGAATTGCTAAAGGCAATGTGATCTGATAGACAAGATGGCCACCAAGGCACAGTGTAATATATCATGATCAGCCCAACCATTTGAGCGATTTCTGGCCCACTTCGGCCTCTAGTTGAATTGTGTGACGCACATTCATTGTCGATCATCATTAACAGAATTTGATGAAATTGCCCATTATTATGTGTCAACTGATCTTGATCTGCGCTTTTGCACTAGGTATATGTTATGGCCTAAAGGATTGGGGGTTTATATGCACGTGTGCATACTTCCATTATTACAATTATTGAATGATCTGAATAAAAATAAACTATGAACTGCAGTTTGATGACTAAATCACTAGGAGTTTCAAATTTATTGGAAGCAAAGTCACTAGCGCCTTCGTACTACCGTCACACAAACGCGCTTATATAATTCCGATTCCCTAAACCCCAGTTTTTTGTTGTTATACTGGGGTTATTTCTGCACAGAAACATTAAAGTTTGGGTACATGTTGGAACTGCCTCGCGTAAGCGGTAATTATGCGTTCCGATAATCTATGGTTTGTGCAGAAATATAAATTTATTTGAAATTTTTCATCCTTTGGTGGTAAAATTTTCAATATAATTGTAAAGGCGTGTTGTCGTAATGGTAAAAATGTACACAAATAAACAAAACATGAAACAGGAAGAAAAAGCAACGAACGACGAAAACGCCACAAGAAGACCAAATAAAATTCACAAAACAAACAGGGTTTACTTTTCAAATTACTTTACAGCTGCAGTCAAAATGCCGCAGCAAAGTTATTCGAAAAGAACCACCACCAATAAAAGGTCAGACGGAAACATAATGCGGGGGTTAGATAATTTTAACTACCCAAACCTTTGCCCAGCGTTATTCATAATATGAAAGTTTTTGTTTGCGTTAAAGTACCCTGTCCAGCTAGTAAACCGGCGGCCTCGGTAGCTTTATCGGATGTTTCCAGTCGCACTTGAGCAGTACTCTATTTTCCAAATACGTGGTCTCAAAATCAGTACAAAAATAATGAAAATAAAAAAGAATTATTTCTTGAAGAGATACTAGGCTAGCAAGTTTCGGCCAAGGCGACCTCGTAAGTGATCATAATCCCATTCCCAAGAACTTTCTTTAATTCAGTGATTGGAGTGGAGAACCAAATAACCAAACGGCTGACACAGACTGTGTCAACACTCAGTACGGTGGTTACTATGAAGTGAAGAAATGTAGCGAAAAACAAGGTTTCATATGTCAAAGACCTGTCGGTCTTGCTTGGCCAACACCAGGTTAGTGGGGTCTGAAAACATAAAATACATCACGAAAACATGCCTATATAATTTGGACCCCCTTGAACCCCACATTGTTAAAGTAAAACTGGGGTTTACACGGGTAAAACTTATTTTTCTTATTTCTGCTCTAAAACATTGATTGTGGGTACTCGTTAGAACCGCCTCGAAGAGGCGGTTCTAACGAGTGCCCACAATCTATGTTTTGAGCAGAAATTAGAAAAAATATCGCAATTTTTCATCTTAAAATTATTTTTTTTGGCGGTAAAATATACACTTTATTTGTATAGGCGTATTTTCGTAATGAGGCGGAATCATGACAATCAAAGCACTAACAGCACTAGTAGATCGATTGACTATGTATGTTTGCTAAAAAGAAAGCACTGAACGTTTTGTTTCACACCTTAATTGTCATTCATGCAAAAGTGCAAAGCAACAAGGGCTCTTGCAAACTACGCCAATGAGAAGGCTTCCAAAGGATAACCCTTTTTTGGAACATATTTAACGTCACTACAGCTGGTGTCTGGGAATGTATGGCGGCCGTAAAATGTCTCCCTGCCCGACATCATAGTGTAGTTTATATTTTCGTCCTTTGGGATCATTGATTCCATTGTGGAAATTTGTAAATACTTGAGGGTCACTGATGAGGCCTAATTGGCCGAAACTAGCTAGTCTGGCCCAGAAAACATGTACACTTCATATTTTTCACTTCTGTGGTGTATTCCTTGCTTCCAAGGGATAACCCTTTTAAAGAACATATTCCAAATGATAACTCTTCTTTGGAACATATTTAACGTCACTACAGCTGGTGTCTGGGAATGTGTGGCGGCCGTAAAATGTCTCCCTGCCCGACATCATAGTGTAGTTTATATGTTTTGTCCTTTGGGATCATTGATTCCATTGTGGAAATTTGTAAATACATGAGGGTCACTGATGAGGCATAATTGGCCGAAACTAGCTAGTCTGGCCAAGAAAACATGTACACTTCATATTTTTTTTCAGTTCTGTGGTGTATTCCTTGCTTCAAAAGGATAACCCTTCTTTAGAACATGTTGCATGAGTATTTGCTGATCGCATATTTGATAATGACCATATTTTATCTGTAAACATAATCGATTGGGACTGTGGAACATTGTCCTTGAATGGGGTTTGGTCGAATCACATATCCGTATGACACATCCATGTGACATAGTGCATTCCATGAAATATCCAAAATGGTCATTTTTCTGATGAAATCTTATTATATTTTTCTCTTGTTTGTATCCTAACCTATGCCTTGGAGCAGAACGGAGATAAAACATTGTTACCCCCAGTAAATTAAAGTTTTCGTAATATAAAGTAGGGTTTAGAGGGGTGATCGTTAGCCCGACCCCATTTTGATTTATATCAGTCTTTGAATCGACCGCCTATTCAAAATTCGCAAAATTGCAGTATGTTTCCTCTGGCTTTCTTTGCCGGATCATTATAGGGTCACTAATGAGGCTTTATTAGCCGAAACTACGTAGTATGACCCATTTCCTTTCTTATTAATGTTTTCATTGCTCTTAAAGGATCTCATTTTTGATTTTTATTTGCTAACATGGAATGTTCAATGCGCTTTGTTAGGAGGCCTTCTTGGTATAATTTAGGGATATCTTTCAATTTTCTTGACATGTAGGATTTTTATGTATTCTCTTTATAAAAGGATTCATTGGTTGACTCTACTTAGAACAATCCTTTTTGTGATGCATTTAAATTACATATCAAAAGCAGTTTGTGATAGAGATTTGCTTGTGGAATGTACAGCCGCCAACCTTGATAGTTGAACGTACCCGTATTGACATGGCATCATTTTTTTCTTGAAATAAATTTATTTATCAGATGACGTCGCGTCTTAGAGTGTATTAACGCCATGTAATAAATTCGATAATCCACTAGTGGATTAAATTTGAAAATTAGCTAGATGTGTCCCGTTACGTTACATGTACGCCGTTGTTAACGCCGTCGCGTTTACTTATGGCGGAATATTGACATTTTATGCCTTTTCATCGACTCGTTTAATAAATTCAATAATATATGAACACTCATGTAAGATCCTCTATTTATCGTATAAATTAGTTGCAATTTATTGTATGACATCATGCCATTTAATGATATAACCACGCATTTGAATACATGGTCACTGGTGCGTAACAACATGAAGCCGCCCATCACATACATCGCGAAAACATGCCTATATAATTCTGACCCTTGAGCCCACTATTATATAGCGAAATTGGGGTTTACGGGGGTAAACCTTATTTTGTTATTTGTGCTCTTAAATATAGAATGCGGGTACTCGTTAGAACCGCCTCGATGAGGCGGTTCTAACGTGTACCTTAAATATATATTTTGAGCTGAAATAAGAAAAAATGACACACATTCACATCTTAAAATTTTCGCTTTTTTTCAGTAGAAAAAAATCTACAATGTATTTGTATAGGCATGTTTTCGTTTTTTATGTTTTCTCAGCAAAAATCCGATTGGAAATCATTAATCTCACAGTCGTGGCCATTGCACTTAAAAATACAGAAAAAGATGCCCAGGGAAAGCCACAATCAAAGATTACAGCCATCAGGAAAACACGCCTATATAATTTTGACCCCCTTCAGCCCCACGTTTATATAGTGAAACTGGGGCTTCAGGGGGTATACCGTATTTTTCTTACTTCTGCTCTAAAATATAGATTGTGGGTACTCGTTAGAACCGCCTCGATGAGGCGGTTCTAACGAGTGCCCTCAATCTATTTTTTGAGCAGACATAAGAAAAATATCCCATTTTTTCATCTTAAAATTTTCATTTTTTTCGGCGATAAAAGTGGCAATGTATTTGTATAGGCGTGTTTGCGAAATGCTACCAATGGCAACAAGAGGAAGGGTAACTAATAATGAGGAAAACAAAATAGAAAAAAAAAACAACAACAACAACAACAACAAAAAAAAAGAATCACAGACAGCAGAGCAACCAGCTCCCTCATACCCAAAAGAGGTGATCAAGGCGCAACAGACATAATTAATGAAAATTAAATAATAATAATAATAATATAGTAAATACATGGTTAGTGTCTTTAATAATAAAATATAATCGGTAAGCCTTAGACAATTTTATAGGGGCGAGCTTTAGTGAGCCCCTATAAAATTGTTGAGGCGAACCGATTATATTTTATTATGAAAGACACTATCCATGTATTTAGTTTATACACAATTCAAAACAATCAATGGATTTTGCAATAATTTAGCAAATTTAAGCAAAATTTACAGCAGACTGTGTGGCATGTTAAACAACACGCAATGCCGTGGCGCGCACACGTAGTATAACGTGACGTCAACGAGTGCAAAGTTTCTGACGTCACCGCGCCACAAAGACGTAGCAAACAACACGGACGCTCGAATAAAAGTTTCTCAGTGCTTCACTTTCTGTTTGAAAATCTGCAAATAAATATTTTATTTTGGCTTTAAAAAACATTTTCGAGGTTGAGACACTGCAGTTTCAGTGCGCAGTTATTCCAACGGGCCATTCAAACGAGGAAAGGCCGAGAAGGTTAGAATTTAGCTGAACTTTCTGAAAATCTTTTTAAATAAATATTGCAAAGATTTTAACTAGCAGTTTCGTTGTTTTCCCATGAATGAAAGGTTGCATAATTATTGATTACACTTGTAAAATGGGGACCTGAAAAGTAGGTCCGGTCTATAAACGGTCACTAGACGTATTATAGGTCAGTAGAAGATATTATAGGTCACTACCGATTATAGCGTGCAGTTATTCGACCCCCTTTATTAGGTTACTAGAATGCCTTATTGCGGTATAAAATAATAATAATAATAATAATAATAATAATAATAATAATAATGCACAACCATAAGCACATACAGCATGAAGAGGCCCCAAATCTACATTAAAAATTAACAGCATTAGAACCACCGTTTAAGGACGGGAGAACCACCGGGTAATTTTAATCGATTCTATGGGACCAAACTTCACCCTAGCTTCTTATACTATTTACAACACACACAATAACTGGTCCACCTGCAGGTAACTAATGTTATCAATTAATCATCGCAGAATAATATACACATTAGAACAAATTGAAGTACGAATCAAATTAGATAACTGTAAAGCTGCGAAACTCGCCAAAGACTCTCTTCATGAAACGCTACACGTATATCTATATTTTATTCTCCATTTCAGGTGGCGCCAAGAAGTCAGAACCAGTTAATTTCATAATAGGAATAACAATATTGTTACAATTAACCAAAAGGATCCTTGATAATGTGTAGACAAGATTTAAGTACAGAGAACCATCCTGTAGAGATATTATGCTGTAACGAAGATTTTGCCAGTGTAAATAATGTGAACAAGGATTTGTGTAATACATCCAAGAAATAAATGTTTTGGATATGTGGCGTCGAGGCGATTCTAACACATATCCACAACATTTGTTTATCATTTATCTCATTTGTGCCGTCTCCTCTTGTGCCAAGGATTCATTCCATTGGAATTGTCGAGATATGTAATAATATCGAATGTCCATGTAAAGTGGGTTGACTTTTATAACCCTCAAGGCACCTAGCACAGTTGGAACAGCGGATACATTCACATTTTAAAGGCAAAGAATAGAATAGCGCCCGTTTCGCCTGCCACTTCAAAGAGTAAAATGACTTTTTAACCAACCGAAAGAAGCCGGCGAATTCAGTAATTTAGTAAACATTTGTGTACTCATTTCATTTTTGGATAAACTCAAGGTAAATGGAGTAGACGTTATTTGAAAAATTAAGTTAGTCTCCCTAACTCTTAAAAGGAAGAATTTGCACTTGAGGGGCAAATTATTAACATTAAGATTAGACCCATTTCTAACATAGGAATTCAAAGGGGATGCAGACCGGATGTTTCAAAATCTTAGCCATTGAAAGAAAATTTAGAGGCATGAATCCACTGTCGTTAATGAAGAGTTCAGCCAAGGTTTTTCATGCATTAGCATTTGCTGGTCCCCAATGAAAATGTTTCAACACGAGACCGCTAGGCCGAAAAAATATCACAATTTTCAGCGCAAAATGTCTGTCCTAGTGATGTGATATAGAGGCGAAGCAGCGAGTGAAAATACTTCTTTTGTTGATCATTAGTGAAATAAATATTGATCTTACACTGAAAAAAAAAATCAAATTTTCTGTTTCGTTTCTGTCATGCTTTAAATTTTAACTTTGATGGCAATTTCAAAGCGTCAGCCGTCATCACAGAGAAAAAAAGCTTTTTCCATGGCGATTTCGCATCGATTTAGAGGTGTTCCGCGTGTTAACTGGGTATAATACTGGGTGTAAACTGAGAGTTTGCACCTAGAAAACAGCTTGGAACGTAATTTGCCTTCACTTCTATTTTTATCAAATGGTTCACTTGAAATTTGCATGCATATTATGTCCTGGATGTCATTAAGTGAGCTTGCCTGGCGTCCGGTGTCTAATTTACATTGCGTAGGTGCAAAAAGTGATGTCATCAAAGTCGGAATGACGTGAAAGAGTGTCTGACGTAATTTATATCACACATAAATAAATAACGTTTTGCTAATTGAGTTTTCACAAAAACAGTGAAGATATTGATTTATATTTCACTGAGAAATCCCTATCATTCATTGATAAGCATGTAAATAAAAACGCCAGGTACGCGTACCATAATAGTTGTTTTCAACTGGTCTAGGAATAGCGTTGGAAATGTGATACCTGTCATATACGACGCCAGTAGAGGTTTTGCCTACTCCTCTAACAATCACCCATGTTTTTGTCATATAAATAACGAAAGGAATCTCAGGTTTTCAACGTCACCAGTCTCTCACATGGGAGTGTCAGTTCCTAAATCAAAGTTAGTACATTCTCAAATGAAAGCAATTAAAATGTCTGTATGTGACACAAAATTGAGTACTTTCTCAACAGGTTGGTCACAAGTGGTGTCAGGTGTGCTTAACATTAAATAAGAAGTGGCAGCAGGAAAGAATAATAATCAATCAACTATTAGGATGCATTAAAATTCTAGAGCAGACAGAAATCAATTTATTATTATTATTATTTTTTAAAGAAAACAATATTATTTATTTTGATTTTTGACGGGCATCACGAGACCTAGTCCGTGAAATGGACACCCCTTAAATAAAAAGCTAAAAGGTTGCCTTTGGAAACAAAGAACACATAAAAGAACGAAAATCGGAGACTCGGTTTTATTGACTCTCTTCATATACAGCTTGTAGTTTGCAATGGGTTACATACGCCCCCTAGCACCAGCTTGAGCGGTATTCGATTTTCAATGTAACCAGGATGGGCTCAACGATCCCAAAGGAAAACAAAATAAAATCTGCACTATGATGAAGCACGAAGAGACTTTTAACAACCGCCACACGTCACTTAACACCAGCTGCAGTGAGGTATAAGATAACTAGGGTTTACAGGGGTGTAGATTATTTTTCTTATTTATGCTCCAAGACATAAGTTGTGGATACTCGTTAGAACCGCCTCATTGAGGAGATGTGAAAAAATGCACTTTGTTGCACGGGTGTTTTATCGTAATCAGATTCCCCGCCTGAGAGGGATATTTGCTCGAGCCGTTAGGGTTCCCATGTTCTCCGTAAAGAATCAAAAAGCTTATTGACATTTTGTACATTGTTGCAATGTTTTCCGAATATTTCTTTTGTAGCGGACGTTTTGAGAAGTACATGTTACATGTTATCAACCATGGTTTTTCATGCATTAACATTCGCCGGATCCCGAGGAAGCTGTTTGAACAAGAAGCTGCAGGGACGAATGTTCAAATATCTTCCGTGGGATTCTCGGGATCGGTAAATGTTAATGCAATGACAAAGTAAGGACCATCTTGTCATATCAAGCGCTCAAAATCCATGTCAAACAGCTCGTGAATTTCATGATTTGAACATTTGAGCACGGCTTTTGGTCTACTTGACAGTGGCTTCAAACAGCCATGCGCATAAGTATTTATGCAAGTATACATCTTCAAACACGCTCTTCTCTCCGCACTACGCTGATAACGGCGCTCAGTTGGAAAAGTTATAACTAAAACACCAATGAATGAAAAACAATCAAAAGTTTTTTTTTATATTTTATTGTGATGCATAAAATAATTTGCCTTTTATTTCTAATCAACTTTGCAGTAATCCAAGATGGCAGACATCTTAGTTCAGCGAAATTGAGCGCAAGAGGGTAATATACAGTAAAATTCCGCTTTTATTAAGACCACCAAAAATCGAGACTAATTCTAATTTAAAAAACTTATTCAGGAAGTTTTAGCTATTCTTTTTTGTGTTTTCTGCACACAGTGTCGTCTGGTCATTGACAACCTTTGGGATATTCAAAAGTGGTCTTAAAATTGTGACATTTTTCTTATTTCTGCTCAAAATATAGATTTTAGGTACTCGTCAGAACCGCCTCATCGAGGCGGTTCTAAGGAGTACCAACAATCTATATTTTAGAGCAGAAATAAAAAAATACGTTTTATCCCTGTAAACCCCAGTTTTACTATATAAAAATGGGATACAAGGGGGTCAAAATGATATAGGCGTGTTTGAGTGTTTGCGTGATGGTTTACCATCCGATGTCTGTGTAGGTCAAAGGGACACATATGTCGGTCTGGGCGCGGTTTATTTTTGTTATGGTTTGTCTTTGGGTGTTTGTGTCACTTATATTATTTTATTTTGGATAGCCTTTTGGCCATTTTGTGGGAAAGTAACTGTCCTTTTGGCATTCCGCTGTTGGTGTTTCCGTTGGGTCTGTTGCTTCATGTTTGTGTTCCTTTCCCTTTGGTGTCTCTGATGGGAGCTGTGGGTTAAATGTATCGATTCCTGATCATTGTCACTACTTCTGTTCAGGGATAGGATTACAGGAAAGAGGAAAATCCGTTTGATTGATATTACTGAGAATCTTAATTCTCCGCATTAAGCTAATGAAGGACCGGATACCGAGGATATCCACGAGAACAAGTCCGTGAAATGAGTACCCCTCTAAACCCCACTCCATGAGGCGGTTCTTACGAGCACCCACAACATATGTTTGGGAAAATATTACGGATTTTCATCAGAAAAGTAGCCATTTTGGAGATGTGAAACACTGCACTATGTCGTACAGGTGTATTATCGCAATTCATTTTCGTTGCGAGGGCACGGGTCTTGTACATTGTAGCAAGAGAATACGCGCCCTTATACAGCACCTGTGTCCCACACTTATCTTGTTGCCAACAGTACCTATGTTTTTGGCTGCACTGTTCCTCGAAATGAATTCTGATGAACCGGTATTAAAAATTCAGATGCGAAATGATCACAGAAGTCTATCAAAGTGCATGTATATATACAGTTCATCCATTTTTATTATTTTTAAAATGGAATTTATAGACCTCGGGAGGTGAAGCAGGCCGATAAAGAAACCCTACAATCTATGTTTCTCATCTAAAAACTTCATGTTTCTAAGAGATCAGGATCCCGTCGTTTTAGCACAGAAGTGTGTTATCATGATGCGGTCCTATTGTATCAATATTGTTATAGATAGGTGATAAACAGAAATACAATCGACTGAATGCATGGCAAAACAGCCATTCCTAAAAAGTACATATCACGAACTGATTGATGCCCCACTGTACAAGGCGAAACACACATGATTCTCTCGATATTTACATACAATGCTTGGCAAAGTACAAAATATATACAATAAGGCAAGCGCTATCTCGGTCTTAACCTCTTTTATGTATTTTCGAATTTCCACCTTTCGATTTTGGACATGTTTCTTTTTTATGCTTTCGTTAGATGAAAAAGACTCTGCTTCGATGGATTGTCCACCTCTCTTAAAATCTTTAATCCTTGAGAAACAGCAAAAGCGGAACAGAATGGTAAATGTGTCCGCTGCGCTTGGCCTCCGAACTGATAAAATATTGATTCCGTCAGAATCCGGAGCTGGGTTGGGTTCTATGCTAATTATTTCCACAGTCCTGTTACTGTTTGGAGATATGTCGTCTCTTCCACTTGCAAGTGATTTACATGTAGCTGACAATAAGACTGATTCTCTTAGATTCTGTTTGGTTTTGCCAGAAAGCGCCGCTGCTTTTACTTGGGACGGGGTTCCAGATACAAAGAATAAATCAAGATCAGTCATAGCCTCCTGCAACTCATCTGTTGCGTTGCCTTTTGCCAGTGTGGCCCGGCGACTTCGGTCCTCGTGTGCATTATGGTGTCTGTTTGTATCCTCGCCAGACGCTGAAAAATGACATCACGAAAACACAACTACAGTAGAACTTCGATGGCTCGAACACCGATGGCTCGTTTACCATGGATGGGTCGAACCCATGCTTGAGCCCCTAGCGAAATCCTCTACATAAGAAATAGTGGGAGATAATTAATGAGATTTTAGTCTTTTAACTTACAAATGTATGCTGTGAGTACTCATTAGAATCGCCTCGATGAGGCGATTCTAATGAGTACACATAGCATACATATTCATTATAGAACATCGAAAAGATGTCAAAAAAGTATCTCGTTATGCCTCCTGACAGTAACCTCAGTGGCTCGAACTACCCCTGTCTCGAACAGATTTTCGTGGTCCCAAAGGTGTTCGAGCCATTGAAGTTCGAGTGTATATAATTTTGAGACCCCTGATCCCCACTTTAATACAGTAAAACTGGGGTTTCCAGGAAAATACATCATTTTTTCTTATTTCTGCTCAAAAGCATAGTGTGGGTACTCGTTAGAACCGCCTTGAAGGTTCTAACAAGTACCCTCAATTTATGTTTTGAGCAGAAATAAGAAGAATATCCGAATTTTTAGTCTGAAAATTTTCACTTTCTAGTGTAAAAATTTCCAGAAATTTATATAGGTGTGTTTTCGTAATGAGTAAATCTAAGCATATAAAGAGAATGATTACAACTTCAGCGGATGCAACACTTTTCATGAATATGCTTGTTGCTATTATCCATAGGGTTCTACTCTTTAATGAAAACATTCGCTCAAACATTCGCTCATTTGATTTGAATTCACTTCTTCTTGAGAAGAGCCACTTGTGTAGAGAGGCTGTGTTCCAGGAAAGAAAATAGAAAGTCCAAAAAGCTGCACCACTTCTCAAATGATAGAAAATAATAATAGAAAAAAATGTTCCCAGTCCTCCAACAATCGTTAAAGTGTTATTTCTGCCATTCAAAAAATGTAGTCAGCTCTTGCGATAATTTTTGGTGCCAAGTATGCTCTAAAGGCCTTTTTTATGTCCAAAGAAATAAAAAAAGGTATTTGCGCCTTTGTGACAGAATGTTCTATCCGCAATTGTTGCCCTTGAAAGTGTGTCAGGAACAACCATGGCAGACGTTTCTATTTATTTCTTAGGATAGGATAGTTTAAAACATGTTTCAAAGAGTGCAAATAAAAATCAAAAATGAGTTCCTTTAAGAGCAATGAAAACATTCATAAGAAAGAAGATGGGTCATACTACGTAGTTTCGGCTAATAAAGCCTCATCAGTGACTCTGTAATGATCCGGCAAAGAAAGCCAGAGGAAACATACTGCAATTTTGCGAATTTCGAATAGGCAGTCGATACAAAGACTGATATAAATCAAAATGGGGTCCAAATAATAAAAAATCTGTCTAGAATATGAGTCTAAACCAATAATGTATTTCTGATTTCTCAGAATATTCACACCGATCTCAACGGACCAAAAGTAAAATATAAACTGCACTATGGTTGATGTACGGGGAGACGTTTTACCGCCACCACACGGCACAACACCAGCTGCAGTGAAGGCAAATAAAAATCAAAAATGAGTTCCTTTAAGAGCAATGAAAACATTCATAAGAAAGAAGATGGGTCATACTACGTAGTTTCGGCTAATAAAGCCTCATCAGTGACCCTGTAATGATCCGGCAAAGAAAGCCAGAGGAAACATACTGCAATTTTGCGAATTTCGAATAGGCAGTCGATACAAAGACTGATATAAATCAAAATGGGGTCCAAATAATAAAAAAGTCTGTTTTTGAAACACACCTCATTTGCGGCTAAATAGTGACAATTCGTTCACTCAGAACACAAGCATAACCCAACAAGTTGTGTGATTCTAAATGTGATTCTAATGTACTTGCGTATGTAACGCGACTTTTGATGGCTTAACGTCAAAGATTTGTGACAATATATTATGCGATTTACTGTCGGAAACCCAACGTCATCACGTAACGTCGCTTTGCATTGGCTGGTGTTTGGTTTATCGCTATAGATGTTTTCATAAGGTTCTAGTTATTTCATGTTAGTGTTTATTTCCCTTTCGTGTCTCTGATGAGAGCTGTGGGTTTAATGTATCGATTCCCGATCATTGCCTTCACTTTTATTTTACGCAGCTCACAGCGCTTGCCGCTTTGAGCAGACATGTACATTTTTGTAAGAAAACAAAACAAAACACGAATAAGTGCATTAGAATAGTAATAACTGTATATCGTTTGGGGCGGTAAATCGTCGATTTTATGGTCGCAAATTCCGTCTTAAGGTTGCGCTCCCCAAATACTCGGGCTGATCGAGACTGAGATTGAACTGGCATCCCGAAAGCTGTTACATGTAATGCGAATATCGACAGTATACATAGAGAATCTTACACGATTGTTCAAGTATTATTGACTTTATTAAACGAATTGACAATATAGGAAAAAAATGCGAGACTTTGTATGACCCATCTTCTTTCTTATGAATGTTTTCATTGCTCTGAAAGGGGCTCATTTGTTATTTTTATTTGCCATTTTTATGCCCTTTTCTCAACGAGTTTAAGAAATTTAATCATACATGAGCACGATTGCAAGATTCTATTAATC
Organism: Lucinisca nassula; assembly: GCA_963580285.1. NCBI lineage: Eukaryota > Metazoa > Mollusca > Bivalvia > Lucinida > Lucinidae > Lucinisca > Lucinisca nassula. The sequence goes on along the minus strand of OY757010.1, from coordinate 134,636,163 downwards.
AAATGACAATTAAAAAGCATTTTAGTCACGATTTCTTTTTACAAAAATGTCGATATTCCACCATTTGTAAACGCGACGTCGTTATGGTCGTCGTACGTGTAACGTTACAGGGCATTTCTAACTAATTTGCATATTTAGTCCACTAGTGGATACATGGCGTTAATACATTCTCTGACACATTTGATAAAAAATGGAATTCCTTTTTCTTGTAAACAGTAATAGCTGTATTTATTAATTATTCTGACGTTTATTTTTCTGTGTCTATATTTTAGGACGCATGCGTTTGAATGTTCTTGCATCGCTGCGAAGGGCAAATTATCAAGATAGCAGTATCAATAAAGCACGGCAAAAGTAAGGCAGCACTCAAAGGCGAATACATTGTAATGGAAAAAGTACACACGAATTGTCCAATGCGATAAATACATTACATGCAAAATTCCATTTGCGACTGAAATCCTTTAACCCATTTAGTACCAGAAACCCCTAAAGGGGTACCCTGGCAAACAGTACATGCCCAGATCAGACGCTGCAGAACGCGGCGTCTGATCAGGCCTCCACTGTTTGCTGAAAGTTCATTTATTTTCCAAATAAATTTTCATGAAAACACAGACTGTCACCCCTAAATTTTGAAATGAACTCATGCTATTTATAAGGAGGAAGATTCCATTTGTTACAAAGAGGGCTAAAGCACCACGCGTGTCAGTAGTGATTAGCTGTTTTGTGGGTGGGGTATTAAAGGAGAGATAAGAAACAGAGAAGGAGACCAAGTCTTACCTTGTTGCCTTTGACCATCTTGATAATTGATGCATTCGGTGAAAGATACATGTACTTGGGTTTCTGTTGAATCTGACAGTCTTTGTTCAAATGGCATCAGGTTCGGTCGCCTTTCTGTGGGACTACCGTTAGAATTCAACACCTCTTGGCCAATTTCTGCATGAGGTTCATAAAGAGAAAACAGATATATACAATTAATCCTTATCCCGCTGAATACTTAATTTAGCCTCACCCATTCTTGACTTTGAACTATTCAGATTACTTCGTATAATTTATTCCTGAAAATTCACAAACTGAATGTCAAACACTGTAGATCCTTATCAGATGGCTTTTTCAGATAGCTTCTTCTAATCTCGATCTACAGTTTGCAAAGGTAGGAGTTGTCGTGGACAGCACATATTACTGCACGAAAAGTGTCTTGTATGTACCTGAAGTACTAGAAAATGTACTGTTATGAAGAAATAGGTGCGAAATAACCGGATGGCCTTGGTTTGAAGACGATGTCTTGAAAAGAGACTGTGGACTTGTGTTATCTTATTGTGTGTACACCATAACCTCTTTATGGTCCATAGCAGAACCTGTGTTAGTTAAACAATCGTGTTTGTCCAAAAATGTATATATTATATCGTCATTTTTCTATATAATCTATACATTTTTGTGATCCAAAAACGTGTACTAACGAACGATGTTATAACGAGGTTGTGGTGATTATATAAGCTGCAAATATTTGCTTCGAACCGTTCTTGTAAAGTTCATAGGGACTTTCAAAATATTTCTCGCTTTCTCACACAAATCCAATCTCGAGGCATTCAATATTTAAACTATTACAAACCTGTTGGGTCGACGAATGTCGTTTCGACATCATTTTCTGCCAAATCTGTTGATACAGGCGTCACAGTACGACCCACACCGTCACATATTTCGACTGTCTGCAACTCTTCTGATGGACGACAGTGCCTTATCTGTGAAGACGGGACATCCCGCTGTATTCGTAGATTTGTTCGCCGTTTTGTACCCTTAACGGCTTTGATCAAAACGACGTTGATCGCTATAATTGTCAGCGTTGTAACGATAAACATAGTCATTATCAGATAATTTGCCTGAAAAAGAAGTTGGAAACTAAAACGTATACTGTTTTTTTTTTCTCTCAGACAAATGAAACTCTAACATGAATTGCTCATTATCTTGACTTATTCGAACTTGTATGTGAGTCCCTAGAGAATCATTCAAACTTGTACGTGAGTTTCTAGAGAATTAATCTAAAAACTCAATATATTCATATGCAGAAAAAAAATCCGCTATTAAGACCACCTAAAATTCAGACAAAATCTGCTTTTAAAAGCTTATTGGGAATGTTTCAGTTATTCTTTCTTTGTGTTTCTACACCCGTAGTTTCCAAATGAGAGACCACCTTTGAGACTGTTCAAAAGTGGCATTAAAGACAGCCACAATGTGGTCTTAATATAGGAATTTTAATGTATTTTTATATAAAGTGTATGCTTTGTGTACTCGCAAGAATCAACTAAATACCTGTATTTCATGCAGGATCATAATAATTCGGGCTTCATGCCGTCTGTGACTTTCAAACCGATAAAATCCACAAAAATTGAAATTCATTCCTATAGCAGACTTATTAGGTTACAAAAATGTCTTATTGCGGGAAAAAAAAGATGCTCTTTTACTAGGATCCCGGGGCCAATCTGAACTAGCCTCCAAGAAGGTTATTATAATTTCAGCTGTGCGCGTTATCATTACATTGTTATTCTTATAATATTGTGAGTACTCACCCTGAAAACGCGATGCCCGTAGACTTCTGACAAAGAACAAAGCTTGACCTCCAGCGGATGTGCCGTCCAAAAGAAAAACGGGAGGTAACCCACCAGTATTGCAACGAAGTAACAACCAACACATTTGATTGCACAACCGGCTGCTTTAGTCCTCTGTGTTGTGCTTGAAGAGATAACATGTAAAAAGACTTTACCCTCTCAACCATTTAGACCGGTACAGACCAGACTGCGATAATGTATGTGTGTGTGCGTGCGTGTGTGTGTTTGAGTTTTAAGTCCCAAAAACAGATATGGTCATGCAAAGACTGGACCTTTGTTTAAAGACTCACCCGAAAGTCTGGAGAAGCCCGGGGTCTAATCCACGACCCGACCCCTAGTTCATTAGGTAAGTAGTATAACCACTACACCGTGGAGGCTTCTAGATACTAAGGTAAACACTAAAGATCCAAATGAGCCTTCTCACAAGTCGACGTCTCATCAGGATCCACACTATTTGCCGGATTTCTTTTAAGTCATAACTGAAATTCCTGTTTTGAATTATGTTTTTGGGTCGACTTTGTCAGTCGACCCAAAGTTACTACATTGAGGATCTTATAGAGTGTTCATGTATTATTGAATTTATTAAACGAGTTGGGGTAAAGGGATAAAATGCGAGGCTTTGCCGAGCATTTTATCCCTTTCCTCAACGAGTTTAATGAATTTAATTATACATGAGCACGAATGCAAGATTCTATTTATCATATGATATTTAAAACGCATTTTATTCACTATTGTTTTACAAAAAAGTCAATATTCCGCCATTAGTAAACGCGACGTCGATAAGGAACGTTACGGAACGCATCTAGCTAATTTGCATATTTAATCCACTAGTGGATTATCGAAAATATTACATGGCGTTATTACACTCTCAGACCCGACGTCATATGACAAATATAATTACATTAGCTTTTCGTTGTTGATGCCCCTGTGACTATCACTGGTGTGTAGGAAATCCAGTAGACAGTTATTTATAGAAGACAGCCTCGTTATTCTTATCGCTGTGATATCATGATGTTGCGAAACAGGGTTATCTATAGAATCTGGGCTGGAATCGGATGCTGGGTTTGGCAAACTGTGTAGACCAAGATCAGACGCCGCAAAGCAGGGTCTATACGGTTTGCTTACAATAAAGGAATTTAAGGGGTTAAATTTTTTAAGAAAAAGTCTAAGTCCCCGTTTAGGACCGTTTTCCAGCCTACACTTCGAGAAAATCGACCCACCAGTGTTGTTAGTGTTTTGATTTTTTTTCAAATCGTAGGGTGAAGAGTACTCAGAAAAGTATAGATGAAATGGTCAAAACATGAGAATAACAATATACGGCGAAATTTCGATAACTCGAACATGGATTGGTCGTTTACCTAGGTTTATTCGGCATCACGTGAACAAGTCCCTGGCATGAACACCCCGCTAAACACCAGTTTATAAAGAGAAAACTGGGGATTAAGGGGGTATACATTATTTTTCTAGTTTCTGCTCCAAGACATAGGTTGTGGGCGCTCGTTAGAACCGCCTCAATGAGCACCTACAACCTATGTTTGCAGCATAAATAAGAATAAAATCACGAATTTTTTTTGCGGGAAAAGTAGCCATTTTGGAGATGTGAAAAATGCACTATGTCGCACAGGTGTGTTATCGTAATGGACTCGTTCTTGGGTTCCTAGAGAATTTTCGTAAAACTCCTGGAGTCAATAATTCACGATAATTTATGGAGGTTTTATTTGACTTTTTCTCGAAGTGATGTGTTGTATGTACTCATTAGAATGGCCTCGTTGAGTCATCAGGTTAACATCCATGAAATTAAGACCCTCTAAACCCCATTTTATACAGGGAATAGTGGGGTATAGGGAGTTTTCATTATTTTTCTTATTTCTGCTCCAAACATTGAAATAAAGATTACATGGATATAACCACTGAATGAGGCGTAAGTTTGGTAACTGTACTCTCGCATTTATAATTGTTCTGTCACTGTTATAATTTTAGTTCTTGTATTTTAATTCAGAATTCCAGATGGCGTCTGTATACAGTTTCTGTTTCATTCTTATGTCATTACGATGACACATCCGTGTGATATAGTGCTTTTTTTCATACCTCCAAAAAAGGTACTTTTTCTGATGAAAATGTGTGATATTTTTCTTATTTGTACCCCAAACATAGGTTTTGGGTGCTCGTTAGAACCGCCTCATTGAGGCGGTTCTAACGAGTACCCACAACCTATGTCTTGGAGCAGAAATAAGGAAAATAATATTTACCCCCGTAAACCCCAATTTTTTCTATATGAAGTGGGGTTTAGGGGGTCTTCATTTCACGGACTTGTTCACGTGATGTTTCACTGCGCCCACTACGGTTTGCATGGACTGTATGTTAAGAGTGAATTGTAGTAGTGTAGTAGGAATTAGATGCAAAATGATCCATCAGCTCTATCAAAATGCATGTAATATATAGTTTATTGACTCAGCCCATTTTAAATATGGGAGTTATAATCCTCGGGAGGTTGAACATCCTATAAAGAAACCTGTGCGCAAAAGCGCTCGTCTTTTTAATCGGATGGTCAACCTCCCTCGGTTTATAAATCCCATATTTAAAATAGGCTGAGTAATAAAGTCTTTTTATTGCTTATATTTACATTATTTCCCACCGGCCTCGATAGCTCAGTTGGTAGAGTGTCCGCTCCGGGGAACGGGGTTCGATCCCGGGCCGCGACATACCAAAGTCGTTAAAAATTATACTAGCTGCTTCTCGCTTGGCACTCAGATTTACGGGGTAGAGCTAGGACTGGTCGACCCATTGTCAGGATAATGTGACTGTGTGTGGTATCATGTAATGTGTCTGAGACATGATACTTCAGTGAGGCAGCACTATAAAAGTGAATATTGAGCTCCCTGTCGCAACCAGACACCGTCGTGATATGATTGAAAAATTGTTGATAGGGGCCTAGCGACGTTAAACCCGAATTCACACATTACATTATTTCCCATCCATCATATGGCGAAAAATTCTTGTTTAAGGAAAGAAAAATAAAAGAAGAGAACCGTTGCTCACAATTTTCCTATTGACAGCGAAACAGCGCCTGTGGCGCCATAACGTGGCCATCATCCAATCATATTGAAGAGAATAATTGTTTATTTCGACGTCACTGACGTCGCCTGAGTCAATGTTTTCATTGCAGTATGAACAACATTGCTTCCCAGCAGTTAACTACAGGGTTCTTTTAAAATGCGCTGGGAGTGTAAATATTGAAGTTTTACAGAACATTACGAAGTCACGCCTTTACAAATACATCGTAAATTTTACCACCGAAAAATTAAAATTTTCAGATGAAAAATTTCGATATTTTTTCTTATTTCTGCTCAAAACATAGATTGTGGGTACTTGTTAGAACCGCCTCGTCGAGGCGGTTCTCACAAGTACCCATAATAAAAAAAATGTACACCCCTGAAAACCCCAGTTTTACTATATAAAAGTGGGGTTTAAGGGGGTCAAATTAATATAGGCCTGTTTTCCTGATGAGATTATATCTCAAGCGTCAATGAAAAGGTACCACTCGTGGTGTGATTCCAACAATTCTCTGTCAAAACCTTTCGATGCCATCCATAACATTTTAATGGTACTAAGTCCCCTGACATTGGTACATGTACTTATACTGGATATGGATGAATGGTGGGTGATAAGTCATTAATCAAAGCTAATACGTTTCACTGAATTAAAAGAAAACGGTGCAAAATTTGGATGCTTCAAAATGTTCGCAACTATAGTTTTTACCTGGCAGAAAGACTAAAATGTGAGGCATAATCAATAATAATAATAATAATAATAATAATAATAATAATAATAATAATAATAAAATGCCATTAATAATAATGATGATTAATTAATTCATTAGCAAAAAAAAAAAAAAAAAAGGCAAGCATGTAAATTTATCCTTCCAGTACTATATATGTGTTTTAAGCTTCACCTTAAGCGGGTTAAGAAATGAACAAGAGGTTAATTTCTTGCAATTAGCGAGATTTATGCGTAGAGAATAGTTATACGTACAAGATGGACGGTCATAAACATACAAATGATATACATGCAAACATGTTTGGAAATTATAAAAGCATTGGTTTCAGATCGATGTATTATCTCTACGCCTGCGTAACTGGGAGCGGGCTACCCAACCCCTACCTTTAATATCTTTTTCTTGTTAAGGACGGGGAGGTAGGATTTTCCAGGCTCGACCAGCTGGATCGAGTACAGCATCACACGCGTTAATAATGATCAAAAATAATTTTTCAAAAGAAACACGTGTGTGACTATACCCATCCGAGTGTTTACTCACTCCATGATACAAAAATTGAAATTTGTAAATAAGGAAAAACGTTGATGTTTACTGTGAGAGATCTCGCGTAGAACTGATTTTGTTCACGCCCTTATACACCCGCACTAACTTTACCACATGACCAATAGCTCGTTCCCAACCGGTCAAACCGGTTCCATTAAGACAATAATTTCCCGCTATACGTCGTACCGCGGGAAATTGATAAGTCTTAAGCTTCACCTTAAGCGGGTTAAGAAATGAACAAGAGGTTAATTTTCTTGCAATTAGCGAGATTTATGCGTAGATCATCAAATGTTAGAAAGGTTTACAAATTTCAATTTTCGCATGAACAATGTAATTATAATTTTAACTTTTTCGTGACGCTGAGTCTCATTTCCACAGAGTCTTTGACGTAACCGTCTTTCGAAATAGTAGACTTCCAGCGTCCATGTCTTAGCAGACATCTTTCATTTATATTATGCCCTTCCGCATTTGCCACCATAGTAGCCCCACTTACGCGCAGGCTGTGAGTACCTAGATTCAAAGTAGGAGCTACCAATCTCAATTTTTCTACAATGCATTCCCGTGCTCTAGTGTAACTGAGCTGCTTATTTGCAGACAACAATTTAGCTCTACCTTTAGATCTGTTTGCTGGTCTAAATAAATAAATGTCCAAAGTATTATCTTGGCCAGTAGCATCTAAATATCTGAGCAACATACTATGCGGGCAAGCGGAAGAAACACCTTTAGAAATCAATACTTCTTTGCCGTCCCTATAAACGTCAGTTTTGCTTTTTCGGATATACAACATGAAGTAATCTTCTTTAAACACTATATCATTACATTTCAGCTGACTGATTTCACTAAAACGCAGAAAGCCAGCGTATCCCAATAAAATCATAGTAAGATCTCTTAAGCACAACACATCACTAGAATCTTTAAACTTGTCACACAACGATATTAACATTTCAGAATCAACTGTGTCTTTTTTCTTGATCGGATTGGAATTCAGTCTCTTTCCTGCCTCTAGCAAACTTTTCACCCAACCATTAGATGTCGGATCGAACAAACAGTTAATTTCATGTACCCATTTAATGCTGTAAAAAGCTGCTGATATAACATGAAATGAAGCAAGGCTGTCGAGCAAATGAGTTAGGTAAATTGCCACATGTATTGGATCTGCTGGTTTATATGGAAAACCTTTTGAGACACAAAATGCCTTAAAACGATTAAAATGTGCGAAATACTTTTTGTTCGTATTATCAGCTTTCGAACTAATTACGTAGCTTGCCATTCTCTCCGCCAAACCATCGTTATCTGCCGCTGTTGCACCACTATCAGCCAAACGTCCCCTGATTGTCTCCCTTAGACCAACACCTGACCGGCCCCGATAGCTCAGTTGGTAGAGTGTCCGCTCCGGGGAACGGGAGGTCTGGGGTTCGACCCCGGGCCGCGACATACCAAAGTCGTTAAAAATGGTACTAGCTGCTCCTCGTTTGGCACTCAGATTTACGGGGTAGAGCTAGGACTGGTCGATCCAGTGTCAGGATAATGTGACTGGGTGTGGTATCATGTAATGTGTCTGGGACATGATACTTCAGTGAGGCAGCACTATAAACGTGAGCATTGAGCTCCCTGTCGCAACCAGACACCGTCGTGATATGACTGAAAAATTGTTGAAAGCGACGTTAAACCCGAATTCACACACACACACACCAACACCTGAAATATGAATAATATTCTGAAAACATGTAGCATCAGAATACGGACTCGTGTTTAAAATAAGCAAACCACCTGAAACAGACAGTATTACTTTCATGCGTTCTATCAGCCATCTACAATAAATATTTGGACGCTGAAAACATTCAAAATCTTATTTTCAAAGTAGAAGTAAAACAAAGATCAGGAATTGATACAATTAACTTACTCCATCCATAAAAGACACCAAAGGGAAAGAAATACAAACATTAAGCGACCAGACCATAATGGAAACCTAAACAAAGGAAGGCCATATGGACAGTTACTTTCCCACAAAATGGCCATATGGCCATCCAAAATTAAAAGACACAAGTGATACACACAGTAAGTAACAAACAACAACATAAATAAATCGCCACAGAAGAGCCGCCTTGGAACGGTCAGTGGAAGATTTCCACTGGGGGGCTTAAATCGATTTTTCGTGGCCACAATCCTCGCCCTTACTTCCGTCGCGATTTAGACAAAAATTTGTTCAGTCCGCATGAAGGCCTCCTAACTCATCAGTGCAACATCTCCGTGAACACAGAAATCAAAGAACCACAGAGGTGAGACAACGGTGAGGACTCGACAGCAAGAAACCACTGAAATGCTGGAGCAAAAGCTGCCATTCTAAAACTTAACTGCTCCTTGCCGAATATACCGTTATTTCCCCTCCCCTTAAGAATTACATTTCTTGAAGGCAACATAATGAAATCGCTAACGAACGATTTAAATGAACAATTCTCATTCTTGTCTATTAATTCAGGCCAATATGCCGCAGATCTCCAAATTGGAATTATCAGCGTACAATTTGCCCGCTCTTTTTCAATTTTTCTGACTGAATCAAGAATCAGCCTAGGGGGAGGTACAATCCAGTTGATCTCACCGCCCCAAAACTGATCCAAGCCATTGATACCTTGTGTTCCTGGGACCCAAAACCTGGAATTAAATTTCATGCATTTTGAATTGAATTGAGATGCGAATCTATCAAATGTATGCGGTCCCCACTTCATATCGAGTTCCATATATATCTGATTATTAATCGACCAATCCTCACAATCTCCCCATCTACTGAGGTCATCTGCAACCTCATTCTGGTCTCTTGGAATCCATTCAGGACATATTTTGATCTCATTCTTTTCGCACATGTCATTTATATCACATGCGATCTCTTGTAAGTCTGCTTTTCTGCTGCCGATTTGCAAAACAGATTGGACATTCTTATTGTCTGAATATATCTTAACCTTCTTGTTTTTCAACATTTCAACCTTACTCCTGATTACCCGTCTTACCGTCTCGCTTTCTCTCCAAGTAGAACTTTTGGACTTTTCTTCTTCCGTCCAATCTCCGAACACTACTCCACTTACAGCCCAATTCTCACAAGATGCATGCCTATCGTTACCAATTCCATTACTTGTCATTGTCTGAAAACTATAACTTCCCGTTTCCGCAGACTTATTGATACTCACTTCCGGGAGCATTATAATACCCTCTTCCGGGGGTCTCATACTCTTTTTCATAGCATTATCAAAGGCTGTATGTAGATTACACACACCTGTTTCTGTTGACATTTCATTTCTGATTTCCGAAAACATTTTAATATCTGCTTCCGGGAGCTTTGAACAGTCCACTTCCGGGGACTTACTACATTTTGTTCTTAAACTTTCTGGGCTACCAAATTTTGCGTTTCCATACGCTTGCAAATACCCTCCATAGCCATTGCTACTAGCATCCGCAAATAAACAAAGCTGATAAAATGTCTTACCGTTTATGCTCTTTCCAAGACTATTCATGTTTCTGACGTTTGCCCTCCAGAAGTTTAACTCAGCTCGTGCTTCAGTCGTAATAACGACTGGGGCATTCCAACTTGCTTTTGATAAGATACAATTGTACATATGGCGTGTCATCAACCTGACCTTATTTCCAACAACGTTCTGTATCGAAATAATTTGGCCCACTACAGATGCAAGTACCTTAACATGAATTAAATTGTACTGATCTTTCTCAATTTGATAGATCAATGAATCTATAGCTGATTCGAGCCTTTTGATTCTTTCCTCCGTAATATATAGTTTTGCTTCTTTCATGTCTAAGAAATGACCCAGCCACGTTACCTGCTGACATGGTTGCCATTGACATTTTTCGCTTGCTAACAAAAACCCTAGACTCAGCAAAGTTTCTCTCACAAAAGTGCTAGATCTTACCGCTTCATTCACTCCTCGTGCTCCTCCTATTCCGTCATCTAGAAACATAATGATTTTATGACCCCGGGCCCTCCAAAATGCAACAACTACCCTCAATACTTTAGTAAATATATGCCCTGCAGAGGCTATTCCAAATGGCAATGAATTAAATACGTACCATTTCATTTTTCCGCCATCTGGAACCGCAAATCCAAGCAATGTTCTATGTTTTTTGATGATATCTAAACTGTGATAAGCGCTCTTTAGATCAAACGTGAAGAGGAATGATCCCATTCCAAACATGGACTGTGCTACCTTTATATCTTCATATTTAAATTTGGAAACATGCAAACAACGATTAATGTGCCTGCAGTCTAAAACCAAACGCGGTTTGCCAATTTTGTTGTAAGCCACTGTTAATGGATTTACCACTTTTGGAGCCTCCGGCACCTCTGAAACGACACCGCGTTCTACCAAATTATTTACTTCCTGTGTTACAAAAGTCATATTGTTTCTGGCTGACTTATTATTTTTAAGAACAATACTTTCAGGATTTTCTTTCAAAGGTAAACTATAGCCTTGCCTTATTACCTCTAATATGTATCTATCATCAGTGATTTCCTTCCATTTATCTATTGCTTTCCGCAACCTACCTACTGGCGATGGAACTATCTCTTCTCCTGACGTGCCCTTATAACTATGAGGCGCACTCCCTGTAACACTTACATGAGCCTGTTCCGCTGGATCTAAAATACATTTTATTGCTTTGTATTCTAAAGATTCAGTATTACTACTTATCTTATTATTGGAGTTAATAACCGCCTTCGCCGTCGGGCAGTCCGACTTCCAATGCCCTTCACCATGACAAACAAAACATAACCCAGGTTTCTTCGTTTGTTGGCCCTGTAGATGTGTTATAGAATTCTGCATGCCCTCGGCTGTCCTTCGATTCATGAAACAGCGTCGATCGTACGGATACCTCCTCCATCTACCACGCTTAGCCACTCTTTCGGCTCTCATTTTCCTAGATGCCCTTGCCTCTGCCTTATAGATCCTTTTCTCGTCATCACTATCGCTGGCAACTGGGTTTGACTCGTATTCGGCCACCATTTTCCAACCATGCTCAGACTGGTCTGCCAGCTTGATGATTTTCTGACGGTGTTTCAGCAGGTCTTTTTACATGTAACCCATAGCCTAGTATCTTTAAAACAACTTACTCCCCTTTTGTTATTTTCGTTTCTGTTATCATCATCAGTATTTATTATTATTATCATAATTATTATTATTATTATTATTATTATTATTATTATTATTATTATTATTATTACGTGAGCTGTATGGTAATCATGAACCACGAACACAGTTTAAACATAAATGCGATAACGCCAATAAATCGGTAATTTGATTCAATAAAATAGTCACAACCATAGTGCGATGAATTACCACATATATATATATATATTATTTTGTGTGTGTGTGTGTGTGTGTCTGTGGGTGTTTTCTTTCTTGCTTTCTTTTTAAAACTACATTTAAAAATTTCACATTTGAAAAAACAATCTATTCACTGTATTATTAATTTTTTTCATACAAATATTTTACCATCCTCCGTTGTACCCTCGGTCTATAGTTTTCGTCGCTCTTGCCCGCTTCTCCCCTGCAAAGCTCATTAATAGAACAAACAAAGACCAACAAGCTGATAAAGTAAATGTACCATAAGCTTTCACCATTTATAATCTTTGAAAATATGTCCTTCCATAATTACAATCTTAACATACATTACATATATTTATCGAGCGATAAAAATCCCGACCCGTTTATTGAACTATTACAATTTTTTATTTATTTATTTATTTATTTATTTATTTATTTATTTATTTATTTTTTTTACGTATAAGTATGATGCGTACTTTTTGCGTAACTTTCTGATGCGTAACTTTGTACTTTCATGATGCGTAAACATTTTGCGTAACTTTTTGTAAAGCGTTTCCTTTTCTACGTACCTTTTACGGGATTTTCATTTTGCACATTTTCCTTTTCCTTTCATTCTTCCTTTCCTTCTTTCTATTTTTCTTTTGTGTGTGTGTGTGTGTGGGTGGGGGGGGGGGGGGCGCAAGAAATCAAATTTTCACCATATTATACCGAAACATACCTTCAGTTATTTTTTCTTTTGTCTTTTCTAAATTCGTAACCTCAACAGACTTCTCTGCCTCGTCAAGTTTCAACATCACCTTTGAGTTCAACTTGTACTGTTCTTCGTTGCTCTTTCGTTTGAATTTTGGCATTTCCCCTGTTGCGACAATACTGCTTATCTTGACCAACTGCTCCTCATTGGAAGTGGAATGTTGCTCGCTTATCTTTGTGAATAAGCTGGCCATCTCCGCAAGCAACTTCGTGTGACTTTCCCTAACTGCTTCTGTGATTTTCTCATTCATTCTCTTATCGTCTTCTCTTTCGTCCATCTTGTAGAAACGTTGATGTTTACTGTGAGAGATCTCGCGTAGAACTGATTTTGTTCACGCCCTTATACACCCGCACTAACTTTACCACATGACCAATAGCTCGTTCCCAACCGGTCAAACCGGTTCCATTAAGACAATAATTTCCCGCTATACGTCGTACCGCGGGAAATTGATAAATATGGTGGCAGAGACAAAGATTACCTGAGAGGTGAAACAAGGTGACTGTACAGGTCATAGGTCAATAAGGAAATGCTTATTCCTATCATACGGATCGACCCCAGAGATGTAGCTTGCAACATCAAACACGGACCGAAGTCACGAAACGGATTTGACCCACTGAAAGCAAATTTGCATCATGTTAACAAAAGCTTGTAATGAACACGCCTTAGAGGCCATCTTTATATATAGAAAAAATAGGGTTTACAGGGGAAAAATCAATTTTTTCTTATTTCTGCTCCAAGACATAGGTTGTGGGTACTCGTTAGAACCGCCTCAATGAGGCGGTTCTAACGAGCACCCGCAATCTATGTTTGAGACATTAATAAGAAAGATAACACAAATTTTCATCAGAAAAAGAACCATTCTGGAGATCTGAAAGAATTCATTTTGTCATACGGATGTCTATCGTAATTTGCAACTCATGAATAAAAAGGGTACATTTTGCATGGATGACTAGCGAAGACTCTGCCGAGTATGTACATCATAAATCGGGCAATGTTTAGGGCCCTTTTTCACATTTGATGGCTAAAACAGTGACATGCCTTAATAAAACACACCCATATGACTTTTTTCAGATTAATTTTATACTTAGCAGTGAAATCAATGCATATATCTGAAACTGCAAATTATATTTTTCACAGTGTGAAAAAATATATGATATTTTCAAAGCGTGAAAAAATATATGATATTTTCACAGTGTGAAAATAACAAATAAAAGACTTTCCACAGTAGCAGCCCGGACTACTTTTTTGGTTTGGTTTTCGTATACAATGAAAGTAAAATATATTTCGTTTTGTTCGAGAAATACCATTACATCACACTAACAAGTCCGTGAAATAAACATCCCCTTACACCCCACTTTATATAGAGAAAACTAGGGTTTACGGGAGTATACATTATTTTCCTTATTTCTGCTCCTAGACATAGGTTGTGGGTACTCGTTAGAACCGCCTTGATGAGGCGGTTCTAACGAGTACCCACAACCTATGTTTAGAGTATAAATAAGAAAAATGTCACAATTTTTCTTCAAAAAATTGACAGTTTTGGGGATCTAAAATCCACTATGACGCACGGGTGTGTTATCGTAATGTTTCATCGAATGTGTTGAAAACATATTTCCTCGAGTGTGTTGAAAACACTAGAAATTTTCACGAGTGCGAAGCGTGCAACGAACAGCTGTTCAGCTACAGTACAACAGTACAGTCACGTGTAAAAAAAAAAAAAGAAAAGAAAAATTTTCTTTTATTCGATAAATACCAACAATATTCCTCTCGTGTGTTGAAAACATCAGAATTTTCACTCGTGCTTCGCACTTGTACAATATCTGACATTTTCAACACAATCGATGGAAAAAATTTTGGTATTCACCTAAATAATTGGAAATATCCTCTATGTAGAAAATGGGCCAAGCTGGAAAATGTTTGATGCACCCCCGTATTTTGGGTTAGTCGCCATCAAGTACAGGCGTTAATTAATGCCCTCATGTACAACGAAAAATAAGCGGAGTTGGGGAAACATATGTTTTAAAAGATTTTAGCATTGCAATTTTGGATATTCAATAGAATGAAAACCTGTAAGAGCAAAGTCTACATTCCATTTCAGACTGAGACACGACACAGAATGGCATCAAAATTATGTTGTCATAAGAACTGAAAAGGCCATGCATTAATGGCCAGATGGATGCTAGATTACACCTATATAGGCACTGGAAGGAAACTGTGATTTAGTCTGCAATGAATTATAGGGATGAAGAGCGTGATGCGAATAGCCACCATTTTATGACGTCACTGCTAGTTTCCTTGACGTTAGACGGCGTAACGTCATTTTCTCGCATTGAAAACGTAACAACAGGAGTTTAACGCATGTGTTACAGTCATTGATTTTGGCTGGATTCCTGGAGAATTTGAAGAAAACAACAACATAATTGCCGATTTTTGGTGTACTTGAGTCGAAATAGATCAACTCTAATATGTGATTTGTTGAGTAATAAATCAAAGTTTGTCGGTCAGTTGTAAGGAGAAAGAAATCACTCGCGCTACGCGCACGTGACTTGATCTGCTTTATAACTGATCTCCACACGCACGCGGTTTGACCTACTTTACAATTAACCTCCAATCTATGATTTATTACTCAAAAATCACAGTTAGAGCTGGTCTATGTCTTAAATAAAATACATACCTTAAAGGGACGGAGATAGAACATGCTGCTGTAGTTCCAGAATAAACAAGGGCCCCGATTGACATGAACATATAATACACGAAACGGTGGTCTTTCCGAACAAGGGTTCCTTTATAAATCACCAAAATCACCAAAATATGGGCCTCGTCAAGCGATTTTGGTACTTATCGCCTATGCGAGCAGCGAAGGTTCAGGCGAGCCTGCGCATCCGCGCAGTCTCGCCAGAACATTCGCTGCTCGCTCATACAAGCAGTGAATCAAGAGGAACCTTCAGACAGAAAGCCATATCCCTGGCCCCTCTGAATGGCTGGGCATGCGCAGTTAAAATTTGTCATGACGGAATGCTCGAAGACACAAATTCGCTTGGCGGGGCTCATATTCAGCAACACCCCCAGAGAAGCAACAATTTATGTTGACCACTGCAAGGTACTTGTGAACACGGATTCTGTTGTTTCTCGTTTTCTTGTTGAGTTAACTATATTTTCGAGGTAATTTTCAGTTGTCAAAAGACTGGTCGAAACTGTAGATTCTGTTGGAGGCCCAATCACGGGGACTCTAAACCTAAGCCTCAAGGCAATCGCATTGTGTTTTTCGAATGCAGTTGATTCAGTGGTAGCCATCATGCGTCAACGGCTCAAGCAAATTATGCCAACATGCTTATACGAAATATATCTGCACTGCACATACGATTCCAATTTACTTTGCTTTAGTTACAAATTGTTGCCAAAGTGTTGGGTGCCATGGAGAACTATTTGAGAATCTGTCAAAACGTCATTACAATATAACCCTTTTCATTCCTCAGTAACAGAACTGGCATATTCACAAATGAATCTATATAGACATTACGAAATCGCGCCTATTAAAAATATTGGAAAAGTATCACCGAAAAACAACAACAAAAAACATTGAGATGAAACAAATCTGATATTTTTTATATTTCTGCTCAAAACATAGATTGTTGGAACCGCCCCTAATCATCGTATCTGGAGCCAAAATATATGGAGTGCCATTTTACTATTTAATCTATATTTATAGATATAAATAAATCGAATTATGAATGCTTATAATACGAACTATAGATATCCATGAATCGAATTATGGATATTCATAATTCGATTTATGGATATCATTAATTCAGAGTGATTTATGGTTATCCATAATTCGAATTATTGATATCACTTATTCAAATTATGGATATCATTAAATCAAAATATGGGTACCCATTATTGCGCCGATTTATGGATATCCATATCTCTAATTATGGATATCCATATATCGAATCATGGATACCTAAAAATCAGTCTGAATTATGGATATCCATATTTCGAAATATCGATATCCATAATTCACCACAAAAGGCTTGGTTTCTGTCATTATTTATTGTATTTATTTGCCAAAAGGAATAAAGGACATCCATAAATCGAATTATGGATATCCATAAATGGACCGAATTATGGATATCCATGATTCGAATTATTGATATCCATAATTCGAATTATGGGGATGTTCATTTCACGGATTTGTTAACATGATAATCTATAGAAAAGAGTTCAAACCATTACAAAAACACGCCTATACAAATACACTGTAAATTTTACCACCAAAAGTGAAACGTTTAAGCCGAAAAATTGTAATATGTTTCTTTGTTCTGCTCAAAATATAGATTGTGCGTACACGTTAGAACCGCCTCGACGAGCAAAAAATAGAAAAATAAGGTTAACCCGTTTTGTTTGTTTGATTTGAGGTTTAACGTCCCCGTCAACACTGTAAAGGTCATTTTGGAGACGTTGCTTCCAATTTTGTTGGACTTTTACCCGACATTGAGATGACATGACATCTCACGCCCTGTCGCCCAATGAAACCAATAGGGTTTATAAGCATGGACGGACCGACTCGCCCCGCTTTACCTGGGCAGGCTTAGATCCTTTAAGTGGCTTACCAGTACTCGTGTGCGATAGGTTTCAGCTCTGCGTGGAAGCATCATACAGCCCATCTATTTCTTCAATCCCCGATGGGCGGGGGCGAGGTTTACCCCTGTAAACCCCAGTTTTACTAGATAAAAGTGGGGTTCAAGGGGGTCAAAATTATAGAGGCATGTTTTTAGTGATGGGTCTTCAGTAAACATGAAGCTACAAATACATTAACTGCGTATAAGTAAAACAAACAAACAAACAAACAAACAAACAAACAAACAGACAATAATATAAAATTGTAGGTCTTCATGTAACGGCTCCTGCAACCGTCTCATCGGGATCGGCCATTTTAAAGGTGTCTGTTTTTGTATACAGTACTGATCGAGTTTTTCGCCTCCCATCGGGGCTTGGAGAAAATAGATTGCTAAGTTGTGCGAGTCGGACTGTCTTTACATTTAAACCGTCTTGGTTTGTTTGGATGGTAGCGATTGAGATGACATTTCGCCTCAATATCTTTTCTTTCTTTCTTTCTTTCTTTCTTTCTTTCTTTCTTTCTTTCTTTCTTTCTTTCTTTGCATTACGATAACACACCCGGTTGACGTACTGCATTCTTTCATTTCGCTAAAATGGCTTCTTTTTCAATGAATTTTGTTTTGATATCTTTCTTATTTATACTCCAAACATAGATTGTGGGTGCTCTTTAGAGCAGCCCGATAACATATGTCTTGGATCAGAAATAAGCAAAATAATGTATAGCCATATAAACCCCAGTCCTCTCTATAAAAAGTGGGTTTAGAGGTGTGTTCATGACGTTTCTTTCTTTCTTCCTTTCTTCATTAAACAGTTGCCGCAGAACATAACAATAGAAAACTGTTCTTTTCTGCCATATTGCACCTGCTGAACATTTGTTCTAAAAGACCATTGAGTCACATTTCACATAATCTGACACCACTATGTTTTATCATTTGAAAACATAAGTTTATTGCCCCTGTGCCAGCGTACGCCAAAACCTTCCATAAGTCGTGTGAGATCAGAAAGACTAAGGTCAGCCTGCGCGTCCGCGCGGACTGACCAGAGTCTTTGGTGATTGCATAAGTTTTCTACAGACGTCAGTTTATCCAAAGAAACATAAGGGGTACAATTGCCATACAAGGTTAATATGCACGTTGATCAGGATCTTTGTTGCTTTTAGGTTTCTGTCGTGTATTATTATGTCTAGTAGTCCTTGCTTTCAAAGGATTACATTTCTATAGAACATGTTTGTCATGCGCTGGTTGAGTATAAATTTATCGCACAAAATTATACTGGACGCACCAAGTCTTGTGCCTAGCATAATCAGAGTCTTCGCAGTGCAATGATGCATCTTTATGCTGTCAATGAAGATTGACTTTTTTATTATATATGGACAGACTATGAGACTTCAAAGCTTAAGTAGACCGTAAACGAACGTTAAATATTGTTTTTTAAACTTAAGAAATAGATCAGCTCTAGCTGTGATTTGTTTGGTAATAAATAACAGTTTGGTAAGTAACGACTTTATTTTAAGAGGGTAACTCAATGAGTGATGAGTTGTAAAGTAGATCAAATCAGTAACTGACAAAGTGTGATTTATGACTCAGCGATTCACATACTAGTGCAGATCTATTTCGATTTAAGGCAATGAAAATCGCCAATAGTGTTGTTGTTTCCTTCAAAATTTCCCAACCTTTCGCCATTGTTAGAAGAGATCCCGCTAAAATGATTGACTGTAACACGTGCATTCATGTCCTTTTGTAACGTTTTCGACGCGAGAAAATGATGTTACACAGTCTAACGTAAAAAAAATTACTAGGAATGACGTCATGAAACCTTCCGCAATATCCATTTGTTTTATAGACGTGTTGTGATAGAATTATATTGATATAAATTTTCATCCATCATAGGACAAAGATAATAAAAGAACCATCAAGTACTATACGTATAGTGGAAGTGTGTGTTTACAAGGGTTAACGTTTGTTCCATACACATAATCTTGGTACTAAAGGAGGCGTTCAACGAACGCCTATATAAAGATAAATTCCTATATTAAGACCACTACTGGGACTGTTCAAAAGTGGACTTTTAAGACCACTTTTTAACAGTCCCAAAACTGGCCTCTCACTAGAGGAACCTGGGTGTAGAAAGCATGAATAATGACAGCCATAACCTCTTAAATATGGTTTAAAAGCATAAAAGTCTTAATTTTAGAATAGGAGATTTTTTTTGTATATAATCTATTTTTGAAGCTCGGATAAGAAACAATGCCATTAAAGTACATCAAAGGTTAGGGGAAGATAACATTATCTGACACATCTGTGGTTCCCACTTAGAACAATTCTCAAAAGACATTTTTTTTCTTCTTTTAAACCCTTATACAAGAGGCTGTAAGAATCAAGTCAGGGCACTAACAATAAAGATTCCATTTTGCGCTGTGCGTGAGTTGTTTGATGACGAAAATTAACCTTAACCCTTACGACGTCAATCACAATAATTGTCGTCTGCTTTGTTATCTCTCGCTAACTTTAATCAAAGCGCCAAATACACTAAAATGACAGATTCTTTACTTATATAAAACCTTTTTTAATAAAAGTTTCAAAAATTAGAAAAGCATTTCTGCATTTTTTTTTCATGAAATATTTGTGGATGTGTATACACCGGTAGTATTATGAAGTGTCAATTGAATGTTTCGAATCTTTAAAAGACATATTTAATGTCAACAGGTGTACGTTTTCAAAACCAAACATCATTAAACTGACCTAACTCGGAAGTCTTCAAAAGAGAAATATGTAATGTAAGAGATATGTCAAAATGTACAATTTTGCAGAATTTTGCATTCAGTGTGAAAACAGTAACTGTAGTTTCCGTAAATTTCAGTCTCAGTGCAGCGACATTTTTGTAGTCAGCACGAAAACATGCCTATATCATACTGGCCCCTTATAACCCCACTTTTATATAGTAAAACTAGGATTTAAAGGGGTAGATCTTATTTTTCTTATTTCTGCTCTAAAATAAAGATTGTGGGTACTCGTAAGAACCGCCTCGATGAGGCGGTTCTAACAAGTACCCACAATCTATATTTGGAGCAGAAATAAGAAAAATATCACAATTTGTCATCTCAAAATTTCTAATTTTTGGTGAAAAAATTGGCAATGTATTTGTATAGGCGGGTTTGCATAATGTTTCGGAATATATAACATGCAATGTAAATGTGTTTAATGTTTTCCCGTAGCCTCTCATTTGATTCGTTCATGAAAGACAATGATGTATTCCGCCAGACTTCTTACTTCTATTGGCAGGGTGACAATCTGGACCAAAAACTGGAAACCCATACCCCCACCCCGTATAACAAGACAAGTTATATACCAAAATGTTCGTCAGGATCCGTAGTATCTGAAACTACCGGCATAAATTGGCATAAATGATGGCGAGCTGAGAAACCCAAGATGGATGGCCGCCATAGCTGTAAATTCCAGTTTTTCGTAAAATATGAATATAAATACCAGAAATCATCTTGCAAACTTATTTTAATTTATTTTTCTGGTGTAGAAAGAAGATTTGTGCTAGAATATAGATCAACTTTTTAGTTTTAAGTTTGACTTGAAAACCGGTGAAAAAAATGAAATCTTATTGTTTTTGTGTCTAGTTTCATAGGTGGTACATAAAAGCAATTCTGATGTTTCAAAATTTAAACAGTTTTTACTTTATATCTATTGTTTTATTTTAACTAAGACACTATTCTCAAATACATTTAACACTATTCTAAAATACATTCATGGTTGGTTATGAAATTTTTACCATCAATTTAGCCTCAGGAGTACCCTTGCCACCTAGTTTACAAGTAAATTCATTCACATAATTGCTCACACACAAGGGATTTGTAGGCGTGTGCTTCATTTTAGACAATTAATTAGTAGAGCACATTCACTATAATGCTTAGTTCTGTTTTCATATCGTCACAAAAGCATGCCCATATTGTTCTGACCCCCTTTAACCCCACTTTTATATAGAAAAACTTAGATTTCAGGAGTAAGCATTATTTTTCTAATTTAATAGCTTGTGGGTCTTCGACAGCATCGCCACGTTGAGAGGGTTTTAACGAGTCCCAGCAATCTATGTTTTGAACAGGAATGAGAAAAATATTATTTTTATCTGGATTTATTTTTGGTAGTAAAATCTTCCAATAGTTTGAATTATGCGTTTTTTCGTAATGTTATATTATGTATTTAGCCATCTGGAAACATCACCTTTTAAAACTGTTCTGAATCCAAGCATAAACCTCTTAGTTAAACAGTGTTATATCCAAACAAAAAGGTAGAATAGTGTAAAATAACTTACTTTACATGTTTTTGTATTTTTTTTCTATGTATTTAGTAAGGGGTTTGGGCTTTGAACAGTGTTATATAAAAATCGTGTTATAAAACGATTGTGTTGTACTAATAGGCCATATTAGACTACACGTACATGTTTTAAAACTGTCATAGTCCTCGGTATAAACATGAGCTAGTATTGTAAACAACTTCTTACAAATGTTAGTTTTTGTTTGTTTGTTTGTTTGAATTGGGGTTTAACGTTCCCGTGAACATTAGTAAGGTCGTTTTGGAGACGTTGCTTCCAATTTGTGGGAAATTTACCCGACATTGAGTTGAAATGACATCTCAAGCCTTGCCGCCCACTGAAACCAGAAGGCTTATATGCATTGGACGATCTGACACAGACCGCTTTGCCTGGGGAGGCGCAGTCCTTCTAAGCGGTTTACTGGTCAGATGCAGCTCTGCGTGAAAGCACCGTGCAGCCCAATCTATTTCTCATTGCCCCGATGGACGGGGGCGACTTACAAAAGTTAGACCTTTTCACCTTGCAAGCTTGTTCTTTCTATGAGCAAATGCAGTCATCACTACACTGATCAGGGGATTTACAGCCATATCAGTTAATGGCTGGGGGCTGCATGTGTCTGTGTTATGAGCTGTGGGATGAATAACCCAGTTTTAGGATCAACCATATGAAAAGTAGAAGTAAAACAAAGATCAGGAATCGATACAATTAACTTACACCACCCATCAAAGACACCAAAGGGAAAGAAACACAAACATGAAGCGACCAGACCATAATGGAAACCTAAACAAAGGTTGGCCATAAGGACAGTTACTTTCCCACAAAATGGCCAAATGGCCGTCCAAAATAAAAAGACACAAGTGATACACACAGTGAGTAGTAACAAACAACAAAATAAATAAACCGCCACAGAAGAACCGCCTAGGAACGGTCAGTGGAAAGAATTCCACTGGGGGGGGGGGGGGGGCTTAAATCGATTTTTCGTGGCCACAATCCTCGCCCTTACGGCTAGGCAAATTTATCTTAGATATTATAGCTCCTCATCAAATCAGTAGCTGATATGCACACCTGTACAAATGGAGCAAAAACTATTAGTTAGTGGGAGATGACTGGTCTAACTCTGTTTTTTTGAGCACCATTGTTGTCCAATGTGTTTGTCTGCCCAGCAAACCTACACAAACATTGCTGCTGCCTTAACTGGCCCGGAAACTTTTGACGCAATACCAAGATCTGAAAGCTCTTGAACCTTGAAATCTGATTTACGCAGAACATGAATTACATTCTTCTTGCCTATACTATGTAAAGAAGAGAATGTGTCACAACCTGTAGGGCAATACAGACAGCATAATTGCCCTTTCATCTGGCTCTAGCTTCCTGCAAACAGTGTGAACTGGAATACCTGGTGCAGTCAGCACGAATACCCTTCCTGCCTGTTTTGAAGAATATGCTATCAGCATTAGGCTGGCTAAAGTGAAGCAGAAGTAGAACGAAATCATGGGTATATGGACTGACCAGAACAGCTGTGTTAACTCCCAGAGAACCTGCAAACGGTAGGTGCAAAATCATTCTACTATCGGCTTCTTCATAGTTCTAATCAAGTTAATGCTGAGCAGCAACAACCTCAATGGATACTTTCAGAGAGTTGTTCTCAAAATAGAAGTAAAGCAATGATCAGAAATCGATACAATTAACTTACACCTTCCATCAGAGACACAAAAGAGAAAGGGAAAGAAACACCAACACGAAGTAACTAGAACTAAATGGCAACAACAACAGAGGAAAACCAAAAGTACAGTTCCTCTCCCACAAAATGGCCAACTGGCTATCTAGTTATATTATAGGAATCGCCCACAATGAAGTCATGAACAATATTTTCTATAAAAGGGTTATCCTTTGGAAGCAAGGAATACACCACAGAACTAAAAATATGGAGTATGCATTTTTTCTGGGCCAGACTAGCTAGTTTCGGCCAATTAGGCCTCATCAGTGACCTTCAAATATTTTCAAAATTTTACAATGGAATCAATGATCCAAAAGGAAAAGAAAATATAAACTACACTGTGATGCTTTTTATCACGACCAATTACTGCTAAGTACGCCATGCATAGTTACAAGCTGAATGAAACACTATACCAATACACAGGCTTATAATAATATGTTCTATAAAAGGGTTAGTCTGTTAACAAGATTCTGGATACATTTCAAAATGGCAGTTTAACATTTATTGAGCCGTTTTCCCTGACATTTGGACAATATAGCTACTGGAGTTGAAGTTCCTCATGAGATAGAGAAGTTTGATAAGTTGCCATAAAATTGGTCAAAAGCCATTTAAGTCATTCATGCAGGAAAGGCTCATACTCATAGCGTGTTAGGCAGTCCAAAGAACAATCTTATGAGCCTTTGCCTGGGTCAAAACTCAAGACTATGAGTGATATCAGGTCAATGGCACAGGTGTCTGGGGAAACCAGTCTGAGGAACTGACTGCCACTGGTGAAGAGATATATGCTTTCTATACATCAATTCATTCATTCAAGGTATTGTCTTTCAAAAATGCTCACGCGAGTTTGTTTACAGATGAAGAATGTATGCTGTCTACCAATAAGTCAGATTTCCTTGAAAAACTAGAGAGACTTGCTGGTTGTTTAATATTTGACGGGATGACTGTACTTAAAATGTTGCAGCATTCATCATGTCCCAAACGGACATATCAACAGATGGCTGCTATGTTTTGGTCTTACAGTCTTCTTACCGTTATTTGGGTAGCTACCATTCACGTCGGTTTTGACAGGTATGAGGCAAACAGTCTCAAATCACAAACCCAACAAAAGTGTGGAAAGAATATTTCTTCGCACGTGCCTGTGTTACGAGGAAAATATAGTACCATGGTGATTGATATATACTTTCAAGCAGTAAGAACGAACTGAAAATACTTTACACTAGGTACCTTATCGAAAATTGTCATGAGCTTCTCAAGGAGAATGCTACTGTTGTTGGTGCAGGTTGACTTGAGAACAAGGCTCTGAAGTTTCCGCTGAAGTTGTTCCTGTTCAACATGAACTTTATTCCAACCGTGAAGAAGCTGATAGTAGAATGATTTGCAACTAGCAGTTGCAGGTTCTCTTGGAGTTAACGCAGCCCTTGTTGTCAGTTCTGATACCGATGTTTTATTTCTGCGTGTGCATCACTTTAACCTGCTTAATGCTGATGACAGGCAGAAAGAATATTCATGATGACAGCACCAGGTATATTCCAGTTTATACTGTTTACAGGAAGCTAGATCCAGATGAAAGGGCAATTATGCTGTCTGTATTGCCATATGGGTTGTGATACCTGCTCTTCTTTACGTAGTACAGGCAAGCAGAAGGCAATTCATGTTCTGCCTAAATCAGCCTTCCAGCTTCAGATCTTGGGACTGAGTAAAATGTCTCAGGGCTAGTTCAAGAAGCAGCAATTTCTTTTGTAGGTTTGCTGTACAGACAATCACATTGGTCATCAAAAGTGCAAATGTGTGCATATCAGCTATCGATTTGATGGGGTTCTATAAAATCTAAGATTAATTTGCCCAGCCCAGTAGAGCTAGGGTATACAGAGTAAACCGCTTAGGGATTCTAAGCATGCCCAGGAAAAGTGGTCATCCTTGCATGTAAAATCTTTTGGTTTAAATGTGTGGAAGGGCTTGAGACGTCATTTCGTCTCAATTTCGGGGAAAGTCCAATAAAAAAATGGAAGCAATGTCACCAAAATGCAAAATGACCGATACAGTGTTGACATGGACGTTGAACCTCAAATCACAAACAAAATATAACCTAATTGTTCAGCATATCCTCTTTATAACACGTTTTGATCACACATTTTGGATATAACACTTTATAACCACAAAAACCAAGCCAGTTACACAGCAAAAATGACAATAAAAGTCATTTTTAGATAAATTTGATAAACACTATTTTACTATTTTTGT
This sequence comes from Lucinisca nassula, assembly GCA_963580285.1. Taxonomy (NCBI): domain Eukaryota; kingdom Metazoa; phylum Mollusca; class Bivalvia; order Lucinida; family Lucinidae; genus Lucinisca; species Lucinisca nassula. The sequence goes on along the minus strand of OY757010.1, from coordinate 134,610,269 downwards.
TTGGATGTAACACTGCTTAATTAAGTCGGTTAATGCTTAGATCCCGAAAACAGTGTTATAAAGAAGTGATGTTTCCTAATGGCTGAAGATATAATGCAGTATGACAATACAACTAAGCATTATTAGGCCAGTACATTTAGCCTGAAATGACCCTTGACACACAACTAATTTCTTGAGAAATGTTATCAGCAGTTTTAGTATCAGGAAGGTGTCATGATTTATAGAAAAAAAGTCCTAAAAAAATCCGAGGGGAAAGGGTATTTTTTTTTTGTGGGGGGGGGGGGGGTGGAAAAAAATACGAAAAATGAAGAAAAATCACAAAAACCAGGCGTATGTTAAACAATTAATACTTGACTTCATTAAATCATCCAAAATGAATAGTTCTATCTGGGGAAAAATACTAAAAATTCTGAAGATAAAAGTTTTCTTTTAAATTCTTTTTATATATTTATTTTGTGTGAAATTTCGAAAAACAAGTAATAGCTTTTATAAAAAGCTTGAGTCTATGCTAGGCACACATTAATTTGTGTAGAACTATAATGTGCCAGTTGCCACAAAGTGTAAAAAAAGTCACAGATATCAAATGAGGATTTCCAAAGCTTATCACCAATGTCACATAAAACAAAATTTCCGATTTTTTTTTCACTATCAATTACAACTAATTGTACTACATGCCTACATTTAGGGTTTCTTCATTTCGCATTCTAGGTTAACATCATGGAAAAAAAAAACAATCTGCTAAGATTGCCGTCTAGAAATGAAAACATTAAGAATTGGATGTGGGAAGAACTAGATAAGGGCAAATATATGTTATATATAAGCTATCATTAAGATCGTCTACACCCATGGGCGTAGACAATAAAGGAAAGTCGCATAAAACAAGAAAAAAATAATATCACTTAAAAAATGATAGTTTCTGTGCGCCAAAATAAATGATAAGTTATTGGTACACCAAAAGTTTTTTTTGTTTTTTGGGGGTGGGGGGGGGGGGGGGCGGAAGGGGAAAAAAGGAAAATAAAAATCAAACACATCACGAAAACATGCCTATATAATTTTGACCCCCACTTACCCACTTTTATCTATATACTTGAAAAACTTGGGGTTTATGGGTTATTTTTTTTCTGCTCAAAAACATAGCTTCTGAGATTGTTGATACTCAATAGAAATGCCTATCTATGTTTTGAGCAGAAATAAGTGAGTGAGTGTGTTTGAGGTTTACATCCCGTCAAAAGCAAATGTCATATGCAGTGGTTTCAAAAACATTTCGGCATCTGGATTTCAAGGAAAGATAGGAGTGTGATTTTCAATGTTATCTGAATAAACCCTTACAAATTTATCAAGCGTAGCAGGGGAATAATGTCTAAGTAAAAGGGAAAATCCCCACTACCCGTCTATTGATGAAACCCCTGCATACGGAGACCGGACCTCGGTTTAAAGACTCATCTGAGAGTCTGTCGAAGCCCTTGGATCGAACCCACGACTCCTGATTTATGAGGCTAGTAGCTTATCCACTATATCATGGAGGCTTCTTTTAGCAGAAATAAGAAAAATAATGTACATGTACACCCCAAAAAACTCCCGAGTGCCCCACCCACCTAGGTGTAAATGGGTAGCAGTGGTGTTAAAGTCAACTGCCTCTCCCTCGTGCGCGTGAAAACATCCGGAATGAGTGTTCGAGAGCGATTAATTAAGCTTGAGGCTTTAATCGCAATCGAACTAAAATAAATTAGTACAAACTAAAACTCCAGTAGGAGGGGGTTTCTATCGAGTACCCACAATCTATGCTTTTGAGCAGACATTACGAAACACGCCTAAACAAAAACATTGTCAATTGTTCAGCCCAAAAATGGAATTTTAAGATAAAAAAATGATGTTTTTCTTATTTCTGCTCAAAACATAAGTAGATTGCGGAGCTCAACAGAACCGCCTGAACTTGGCGGTTCTACCGAGTAACCCCAATCTATGTTTTTGAGCTGATATAAGAAATTTAATATTTATCCCTGTACTATATAAAAGTGAGGTTCGAGGGGTCAAAATAATATAGGCGTGTTTTTGACCCCAGCCATCTGGGCTTTGAGTAATAGATTGGGCTGCTAATGCTTCCGCACAGAACTGATACCGACCGCATATGAGTACTGCTAAAGCGCTGAGAATATCCAGAAAAGTTGCTGCGAGTCAGCCTGTCCATGCATGTAAACCCTTTTGGATTCATTGGGCGGCAGGGATTGAGATGTCATTTCATCTCAATGTCAGGTAAAAGTCCCACAAACTTGGGAGCAACGTCTCGTTTCGTGATGAATAAGAAAAAACTCAGAGAATTTTTCTCTGGATGTTTAGGGGTGATCAATAGATTTGAATATGCGTGTTTTCGTTACGTTTTTTATGACCCCAACTTTAAAAAAGTTGGAGGGGCATATTGCTTCTGGTTCGTCCATTCGACTTTCCTTTACGCCTTTGATGCATAGCATAACGCAAGAAACGTGCATGTAAGGGTCTTGAAATTTCATATATCGATTCTTCATGGAAAATTAGCTAACGCGTATTTTTTTCTTATCCGGATTATGCCCCTTTCGAAAGTTATTGCCCTTTGAATTTTTTGTAAAATCTTGTCAGCAAAATATCTCAAAATCTATTGGAGCTAGAGCCTTGTTAGTTGGTGACGAGTAGATGCCCTGATAAACTTTTGACTAAATTCCGAAAAATACTTTGTGGCTAATTGCCCTTTGGCACTTTGGGTACATTGTAGGCCTATGCTTTGTGATGCGTAGTAAAACTTTAGAACCTTGTATACCAGGGTTTTGAAATTTCATATATGGATTCCTCATGGCAAATTAGCTGAAAGATAATTTTCTCATCCGGATTTTGCCCCTTTTAAGGTTGTTTGAGTCAACCTTTGTTTTCAGTCAGCTCAAAACAGTTATTGTGCGCAATGTTGAGAGACACAATTTGTAAATCAATTTCAAGGGGGTACACCCCTATTTTTCCTGCCTGTTAAAAAGTCAACGGCAAATTTCTATTGCAGTAAGTAGATGGGACAGTGTTGCAATTGTTCTGATTGAGTGGTTGCTTCCACAAAGTCACACATAGCTATCAAAATTACCGGAATACACCGTATGCACATATTTACGATATTGATTCATTTGATTCTGATGGCACAAATGTGCTTCCATACATTAAAATTTTGTCATGAGACATTGACAAATGTATTTTCCGACCAAAAAAAAATGTTTATTTTTACAACATAAACATAAATCTTGTTTATCAATAGCATACAAGGAAAATATAGATGGCATGTATTAAAAAAATAGAATGTAGAAAGACTGCACTTTATCAATTTCTGACGTAAGTTTTGTTTTTGATGACGTCATTTGTTTGCGCGTGAGGAGCCTAACAGCCGGTAAAACAGTGTATGGTGCTGTTATCTGGCCATTACTTATTTAATGCTTTTTCTGCGGATTAAATCCTAATTTTCTCAGAACTGGCACGGATATTTTTTGAGGACTTTTTTTGGTAATTAATATAACATAGCCCTGTGTTTTGGTGTTAAAAGAATTTCTCAAGGAATTAGTTGGACCATAAAAATTAAAGTATCTCGCCTATATTGTCAATGCCCGCTTCTACTTAGTTGTCTAAAATGAAATCCTTCCCTGCAAATCCCTTGAGTGTGAGCATTTATGTGAATGAATTGTACTGGTAAACTGAGTGGGTGGGGGGTAATCCTGAAGCTAAGTTAATGGTAAAACAGTCTCAACAAACCATAAATGTACTTGGGAATAGTGTTAAATATATTTTAGAATAGTGTCTTAGTTAAAACAACAGATAAATAAAAACTGTTTTAAATTTTGAAACATCAGAATTGCCTTTAAGTACCACATATGAAACTAGACACAAAAACGATGAATTGTCTTTTATTTCACCGGTCTTCAAGTCAAATATGTTCTATAAAAGGGTTATCCTTTGGAAGCAATGAATACACCACAGTAGTGAAAAATATGGAGGGTACATGTTTTCTGGGCCAGACTAGCTAGTTTCGGTCAATTAGGCCTCATCAGTGACCCTCAGATATTTTCAAAATTCCACAATGGAATCAATGATCCCAAAAGGACAAGATAATACAGTCTACACTATGATGTAGGGCAGGGAGACGTTTTACCGCCGCCACACATTCCCACACACCAGCTGTAGTGAAGCTAAAAATGTTCTATAAAAGGGTTATCCTTTGGAAGCAATGAATACACCACAGTAGTGAAAAATATGGAGTGTGCATGTTTTCTGGCCAGACTAGCTAGTTTCGGCCAATTAGGCCTCATCAGTGACCCTCAGATATTTTCACAATTCCACAATGGAATCAATGATCCCAAAGGACAAGAAAATACAATCTACACTATGATGTAGGGCAGGGTCAAACCTAAAATGTTGATCAATATTCTAGCACAAATCTTCTTTCTACACCAGAATATATAAATTAAAATAAGTTTTGCAAGATGGTTTGTGGAATTTATATTCATATTTTACATACAAAAAACTGGAATTTACAGCTATGGCGGCCATCTTGGATGCAATCTTGGATTTCTCAGCTCGCCATCATTTATGCCGGCAGTTTCAGATAGTACACAGATCCTCACGAACATTTTGGTATATGATATGTTTTGTTATCCTTGGGGGTATGGGCTACTTCCAGAAACAGCGGACTTTTTGGTCCATTGTATTGTCACCCTGCCATAAGAAGGATTGAGAAACCCGTATTTGTGAAAAATGCAGAAAATATTAAAATTAAGATATAGTCTATTCTTAAGACTCGATTCATTTTAATTAGCGATCACTGCAAATCCGATATGTGTTCCGGATATGCTGATGCTATTGCTGACCAATTTTAATGAGCAATTACTGAACATTTTAATTGAGCCGGAGCACAGCATTTCTTACAATTAACATGTGCGCCAAGCGACGACCCAGATCGGCCTGCGTATCCGCGCAGTCTGATCAAAGTCTTCGTTGTGCGCCCTAAGGATAACTAAAGGTCCAATGCTGCTTAATGCAGCAAGAGAAGTCACTGGTCAGACTATATAGATGCGAAGGTTGATCTGATTCTTCGCTGGGCGCACATGTAAATTATAGGAAATGCTGTGTACCGGCTCAATTAGCAACCACTGAACATCAGACATGCATTCCCGATACGATGGTGCCAAGATAATGCGTGCGCTTGTAATGAACAAGAAGGAAGACATTCGTCGACGGTAGAAACATAATGTTTGGATGATAAGGAATCAATTAAAGCACTTACTGATGAGTCGATTGTCTCCGAGTGTAGACAGGGAAAATAGTCCTGAACTGGGAATCGAACTGTTCGTATAACCCTGTAACCCCAGTATTTTTTAAACAAGCAGTGTAAACCTGACCAAGCAACGCCATTTGTGGCTTCTGATTAGGTATTCACTGTTTGCCAATGCCCCATGGCAGGAACTCAGTCCAGATTTTTTACACTGCATTATGACGACACAGAGAAGCTACTATCGATGCTATAAACAACCAGTACCTGGATTGTGTGTATGGTCAGCGAGAGTCAAGGGTATTAAGGGACTGCGTGGTGACTAACATGGCTTTCATTTTTGTTGTTTCGTCCTATTATTTTCGATTTGAAAAATGTTTATAATTCTTTATTCTTTCTGGGAAGCATTTCAGCATGAATGAATTAGTTAATGATATATTTATATTAACAAGAATAAATATATCATATGAAGATTAATAAACAAATCGTAAACAGTTTCTATTTAAAAGTGGCATCTCGATAAAAAAAAACAGCGTAACCTATTTCTGGGTGAGATTGATCTCTTCTTTTTCAATGTAAATGCCCTCTAGAATGATTCACTTGGGCCAATGCTGTTCCTGTGCCATCAGCCCAGAACTGAAGAAGCTAGGGTCCTTGTCTCCGACCCACTCCTCAACTGCCACACGACTTCTTCGTTGGACGGGATATCCTTTTTCAAGTTTGGGAAAAGAAAACAGTCACTAGGAACTTAGTATGCTGGAGTATTAGCTCGTACCCATTCGCTCAAAAGCATCCATTGCCATTTTGCAAGTATGGACTCGTGCATTGTCCTGTTGGAGCTGAATCCCTTTGGAGAGTTTACCTCAGCGTTTTTCACAGATCGCAGTTCTCAGTTGGTCGAGCAAACTCGCATAATTTGCATCTGTTTGCTGAAAGGCCCAACATAATAACGCCTTGTGTGTCCCAAAATATAATTGTATCACCTTGCCAGCAGATGATTGCGGTTTGAACTTCTTTGGCCTCAGAGTCCTCGGCCCTACCCACAGGCAACTTTGCGTTTAATTCTCTGGCTCATTATAATAGACCCAGGTCTCATCTACAGTCACCAGACGTGAAAGAAAATCATTTTCCTTTGACCTAAACCGCATCAACAATGCGCTGCATATTGATGCTCTGGTTGCCATTTGCTCGTCGCTAAGGGATTTTGGGACCCAACGGGCTGTTAGCTTAGGTACACACAAGCGATCATGTAAAATTGTTGGACCGCTACCATGTGAAATGTGTAATGCATACCTTAATTTGCCAATCTGACTATACCAGATCCCGTACTTTGTTACACATTTCTTCATCTGTAGCATCTGATGGGCGTTCAGACCTGGTTTCGTCCTCTAAAGACGTTATACCGCGTTTGAATTCCCAAACCCAGAATTTAACTTGTGCATACGATGGTGCAGAAGACCCATAAACATTGGTCAACTCGCAATGAATTTCCTGACGTAATTTCCCTTTCAAATACAGGTACCGAATTATAGCACGGTACTCAACTTTTGACGAAAGGCTAGCTTTTGCATCGCTAACTATGTTTGACGTTTAATTAAAAATAGAAGTGAAGGCAATGATCAGGAAGCAATACAATCAACCCATAGCTCCCATCAGAGACACCAAAGGGAAAGAAACACAAACATGAAACAACAGACCTAATGAAAACATCAATAGCGGAAAGCCAAAAGGACAGTTACTTTCCCACAAAACGGCCAATAGGCTATCCAAATTAAAATGATATAAGCGACACAAACACCCAAAGACAAACCATAACAAAAATTAACCGCGACAGAAGAACCGCCTTGGAACGGTCAGCGGAAACGAATTCCACTGGGGGGTGGGGGGTGGGGGGTGGGGGGGGGCTTAAATCGATTTTACGTGGCCACAGTCCTCGCCCTTACTTCCGTCGCGATTTAGACAAATAATTTGTTCAGTCCGCATGAAGGTCTTCTAACTCATCAGTGCAACATCTCCGTGAACACAAATAATCAAACAACCACAGAGGTGAAACAATGGTGAGGACTCCACAGCAAGAAACCACTGAAATGCTGGAGCAAAAGAAAACCAACATTTAGACTCCGATGGGCCCGACCAGAGAAAGAGCATCAGGCAACAACCAACATTACCTTGAATTAGACCTCTCTAATTCTCAACAAGCCTTTACGCTGAAACCGTCATAGAATCTGAGGCTTGACCCACCGGCGTGCAATGAAATTTATTTTCTGCTGTTCATGGAAGTATGAACCCAATGGGTCGCGTAAAAAGTAATGTAAACTATGCTGGCGACCCGCTGTCGTTCATACTTTCATGAAAAGCAGAAAAATCAGGTTAAATCTTTATATTTACATTATTTATTCCTCTTCACTGGGAAAAAATGCTTATAGAACAAACTTTTAATGCTGAAAAACTTTTACACGCTGTTTTCCTACAAAGAGCGGAACAGCGTTGCCGTCACCAACTCCCGTAAAGAACCATGGTTTAGACTGACGTCACTTGACGTCACTGAAAATCATGTGATTCGATGCGTTCATGGAAGTATGAACTACATTTTTAGGGCCCCGCACTGAAAGTGTGGGTGCCCTATAGTATTCACTCTGTCCGTCCGTCTGTCTGTCTGTCCGTCCACAAATTTTCCTACTCCTCTGATAGCGCTGCCGGGGCCCTAGTCAGTTTCACTGACAGCTCTAGTTTTTCTATAGATTTACATAAGACTTTACATTGGAAATGTAAATACTATCTTATGAGTGAATGACACGATAAGGGTGCAATTTTACACTTAAGCCTAAAGCATGTATTGAAACAAGGCATGAAAATCTTAGTTGTCTTGGTAAATAGGGTTTGTACAATATCCATTACACTACGTCACAACTTGATACCGTTATATGCTAAAAATAGCCGCTAGCCACGTTTTCGGACAAACATTCTAAAAAAATGGTGATGTGTGTGTGAATTCGGGTTTAACGTCGCTTTCAACAATTTTTCAGTCATATCACGACGGTGTCTGGTTGCGATAAAAATGGTGAAGCGTAATGTAATTCATTCGTGAAAAAAAAATGATGTAACTGGGTCTAAATTTGTGTATGAATCGGAAAAGGAACATTCCAACTGATAACTGGAATGTACAGGACTTGCAAAAAACTGGCAAAAGAAGCAAACTGATCAGGATCTTCACTGTTTGCCAAAAAAAAAATAAAAAAATAAAAAAAAATCACCAATTAAATTCAATATAGACTTCTGACTTATATAATAATGGTTGACAGGGTTTGAACTGCGTTTTTGTTCCCTCGAACAACATTTCGTCCGGATAAACGGCATCGTAACATGTACTGAGTACATGTAATTATTAACCCTTTTTGTACCAATTGGAATCTTCCTTCTTATATGTCACCGGTACGTGAGTCCGTCCTTTGGGTAATAAATAACGCACACCAAGACAGGGATGATGATGAAATGATAATTTAATGAAGGGCTCACATCTCAAATAGCTGACATCGTCATCTGTAACATATAATATATGAAAAATATATTAAAGTATATCTAAATAAAGCTAACTGGATAAGTATACACCTTATCAGTTTTAAGCGTAAATGGCAAGTGCAGTGAAGCATAAATTGTGCGCATGCATGTTAGATGCCCTAGGCTTAGGCTTTATTACACAGGTAAGGTAAATGAGCACCAAACCGAACCTACATTACTATAAACGCGAGGACAGTACAGTAAACGCATAATACGTTACAGAAACGTTGCTATACGCAAATCCTAGAACTAGCAACAAACACTCGACCTACCAACGCAAAACTACAACCCAGATGGAACCAAAACACTGACTATGACACTCGACCTACCAACGCAAAACTACAACCCAGATGGAACCAAAACACTGACTATGACACACTTCCCCGCTTTATGAAATGTTGTCCTCGACATTTAAAACAAATAACAAAACACTTAAGGTATGCCAGAAGCAACAATCCATAGACCAACTGAACATCAAATAAACAAAACATCAAAATGAGATCAGCGACAAAACCACACAAGCACCACAATTGAGGTCGCTGAACAAGAATAAAATACACATCATAATAATGGAACTTGACAATGGTGAACAATACAAAATCAGCAATGGGAAATGACAACGCTTATTACGCTGTCCACATAAAAATTGTCACAATAATAAAAAAAATGAAATAAGGCTATGAAAATGAATGGAATGTAAAACAGTCTATAGGAGGTGGGAAGGTGGACAAGGGTAAATAAAAACTTACGCAACTGAATCCTTGTTGAGACACACTGAATACTAATATCTGTAAAACACATTCTCTGGACCTGCTGTCACTAAATCTGGTCTCATGCCCATCTGCCATTGATTGTCTCGCATCCATGCAGGTTGTCTCCTTATCCTGCCACCTCTTCTGACCCTTGGCTGTGACCTCTGGCTAGACGAAGACTGTTGACTAGCGGATGGTCTAGGAGAATCTAGCACTGGCCTTGAAGGCTGAGACGAAGGTGTAGTTCGTTGTTGTCTTTTGGCTGGTATAATATACCTAGGTACTGAAGGTTGTTCTACAGCTGCAGCTTCCTCTTCGTCATCTGAACTGGAACTGTCAGTTGTGGTGTCCTCATACGTTTCTGGAACAACATCAGTGGCTGGAGTTTGTGGTTTCTGCCGTCTTGGTTTTGGTTCAGCTATCTGGCAAGGAAGGGCGTTGAACGGAAGAAGCATGTTACGGTGCAACGGCTTTGGCTTGTTGGTCGAGTGCTCCTTCTGGACCATGTAGACGGGTATGTCTGGCATAGGCTACCTCTGCACGATATACGGTGTTGAATCCCAGATGTCAGCTAGCTTGTGTTTCCCCTTGAATCCAACTCTCTTTACTAGCACTCGATCTCCAGGCTCTAAAACGAGTTGCGTACTCCTTGGTCATAGTACCGCTTGTACTTCTTCCCCTTGAGTCGCGCTTCTTCACTTGCATTCTGATACGCGTCGGCGAGACGGTTCTTCAATTTGTCCGCATAATCCTGATGAGACTGTCTTTCCTCGGAAGATCGAATACCCAGGAGTGCATCTATAGCCAAACGTGGGTGACGGCCAAACATGAGAAAGAATGGTGAGAAACCAGTGCTCTCGTGCACTGCAGCATTATATGCATGCGTTAAAGTGGGTACACTGGCCTTCCAGTCCGACTTTCGCTTCTCACTCATTGTTCCTAGCATGTTCAGGAGGGTATGGTTGAAACGTTCAACCATACCGTTCCCCATCGGATGGTAGGGTGTGGTGCGGGTTTTCTGAATTCCGGCAATCTTACATAGCTTCCTGATAACTTTGGATTCAAAGTTTGCACCTTTGTCACTATGTAATTTTGCCGGAAAGCCGTAGTGCACGAAGAAATTCTCAAACAAGGCACGGGCCGTTGTTCGAGCAGACTGATTCCTGGTAGGAATAGCCTGGGCATAATGGCTGAAATGGTCCGTTATAACCAGAATATTCTCAAACCCGCCTTTCGACCTTTCCAAAGAAAGATAGTCTATGCAGACTAGCTCCATCGGCGAGGATGACGTTATACTGACGAGATAAGCAGACTTAACTGGACTTGTTTTACGGCAAATACAACGTTCGCACTGCTGCACTCGTTTCCGAATATACTGGTTCATGTATGGCCAGAAGTAACGCTGGCGGATTAACGATGCAATTCTGTCACGGCCTTGATGTCCAAGGTCATCGTGATATGACCAAAAGATAAGATCCCTAAGGGCTTCTGGCAGAACCAATCTGTGAAACATTTGTCCATTGATCTCTTCTGACTTGTAGAGAATGCCTTCCTTGAAAAAATACTTGTCCCAGTCATGCAGGTATCCAACGTCCAAGCCTTTACTTTTAGCTTGGTCTGTAGAAGGTTTGGTTCCTTCCAGGACAGCATCAACTACAATTCTGATGTTAGAATCAGCTGATTGAGCTCTCTGCCAGTTCTGTGCTGTGAGTGCCGTTGATGCCAGAAATTCGTCTGGTATAGTGTCACCCTGATCAATGTCCAGTTCTGTTACTTTGTCCTCGGTTGCAAGGCTGGATACTAAAGGTGTTGACTCTGATTCTGGCAATAGCTGGCTCATACTTTTTAGGACTTCTGGAAAGACTGTGGTTTCTAGTTCGATCTCGTGTAGTCTTGATAAGCCATCTGCATCGGCGTTCTTTTTGCCACTTCTGTATGTACTGGTAAAGTCGTAGTTGGAGAGTTCGGCGATCCACCTGTGCCCTGTGGCATCCAACTTAGCAGTGGAGAACACATAGGTTAGTGGGTTGTGGTCCGTGTACACCTCGAAGTTGGTTCCGTATAGGTAATCGTGGAACTTCTCGGTTACTGACCATTTAAGGGCCAAAAACTCCAATTTGTGAGCCGGATAGTTCTTTTCTGATGGCTTAAGACTACGGCTGGCATAGCAAACTACTCTGTCTCTTCCGTTTTGTTGTTGTTACAGCACAGCTCCAATCCCTGTAGAGGAGGCATCTGTGTGGAGCCTGAATGGAAAACGATAGTCAGCGTAGGCAAGAACTGGAGGTTTTGTTAATTTCTCTTTGAGGGCCTCAAATGCTTCTTGTTGATCTTCTGTCCAGTCAAATGGGGCTTTCTTTGCCTTCATCCTCTTTACTTTATCTTTCTTTGCTGTGCTATGTCCCACAAAGAGGTCGTTCAGATTCCTAGCTATCTTTGCATAGTTCTGAATGAAGCGCCTGTAGTATCCTGTGAACCCCAGAAGAGCTCGCACATCTTTCACAGTCCTTGGGACTGGCCAGTTCTTGATAGCAGATGTCTTTTCGGGATCTGTCTTTATGCCCTCCTCTGATACTATATGTCCCAAGTAGGTGACCTCAGAGTTCATGAATTCACACATTGTGGCCTTCAATTTCAGGTTGTGCTCTTAAAGCCTGGAGAAGACTGCTTGCAGCCGTTCGATGTGTTCTTCGAAAGTCGTCGAAAAAATAATGACATCGTCAAGGTACACCAAGCATTCCTTCAAATTCATCTCCCCCATGCACATCTCCATCAGGCGCTGGAACGTCGCTGGAGCGTTGCCCAAACCGAAAGGCATCCTGTGAAACTCAAAGAAGCCAAGAGTCCCTACTTGGAAAGCTGTCTTAGCTTTATCGTCTTCTTCGATCTCAACCTGCCAGTAGCCACTTCGCAGATCTAATTTACTGAAGTATTTGGCCCCAGCAAGGAGATGGAGGGTGTCTTCTGTTCTTGGGATAGCATAAGCATCTTTGATTGTTCTACTATTCAATTTTCGGAAGTCCACGCAGAACCTTATTGAGCCATCTTTCTTTCGTACAATTACTACATTCGATGAGTACGGGCTCTTGCTTGGTCTTATTGCGCCTGCAACTAGCATTTCCCGCAGGTGTTCCCGGACTTCTTGAAATAGAGCTGGTGGTATACGACGATGTGGTTCCTTAAATGGTTGCTCATCATGAAGGTTTATTTTATGTTTCACAAGGTCACAGTTGCCCAAGTCAGTAATCCCCTTTGAGAAAATTCCTTTCCACTTGCAAAGAAATTCCTTCAAATGTTTTCTCTGATCTTCTGTTACAGCACATTCATTAAAATCCACTCCTTCAGGCAATTGGTGTTATTCCTCTGAGGTTGATTCTGCTACCTGTTGTCGACAGCTGTTTACATTTTCACCTAAATCCATGTTTCTTAAAACATCAACCTCATGAAGTTCGCACAAAGGAGTCTTTGGTGTTATTTCTACTGGCTTGGCAGATACATTATATATCTTTACAGGAACTCTTTGATTTCGTCCACTTTTGTTCAGTTTGACAGCCCGGGGACAAACACCTATCCGACTTGATGCCCCTTCAGTTGATTCTGTAATGGCGCTGACAACTTGTCTACAGCTCTTCACAATCCCAGAAAGCACAACTGATTGATTAGGTTTCAAAGAAATGGTCACTTTGTTAGTTGATTTCACTATGCCTAACGGTTCTGATTGGCATGATACAAATGCACTGTTCCACGTATCTGGTATTAGTGTTTCACTTTTGCACAGTTTTCTCACTCTGCTGATGATATTTGTTCCAAGTATCACGGGTACATGCTGGCATGGCACAACGAATGTTCCAACTTCAGTACTGCAATCCTGAATGAATGGCACCCTTACTTGTGATAGAATGCAGCCCAAATATGGAACTCGATTTCCTCCAGCAGCTTGGATGTTCAAGTCAACCCCCAATTCTTCGATACTAAAAAGATGGGGTTTTGGTGATAATGTGTTGTAAAACTCTTCTGAAATCGTTGTCACTTGCGAACCACTGTCAATCAATGCATTTGTATCCATGCCACAGAAATTAATGGTGTTCTCATTTGAATTTCCAACGAATTTGTCATAAAACTCCTCTGCACTGTTGATATTGGGCCTGGTAAGGTGTTTGTCCCCAGTCTGGCCCTCGACGGAGACATCTAGGAGTTTAAATTACCCTGTTGTTGTGTTTCACCGGGTATTCCAGATGAATTTTCTCCACCCCTCAATGCTGTGTTCTGGTCCTGTGTTTGATTCCTGTTCTGCTGTTGTTGCTGTTTATTCTTTCCATACCACCTTCTGTTGTTTAATCTCTTTTCTAATTTCGCTATCTTCTCTAAGATCATATCCGCCTTTGATTCTGTAAATTCTGCTTCTCCCTTTCTTTCTGTATGCACTGCTTGATGTTGAGCTGCAGTTCCAAGTTTCATCTCATATTCCTGTGCCCGCACTTTTTGTCTGAGTAAGTCGAAACTTTTACATTCGTGAAAATGAATATTGGTAGCCAGCTTTAATTTCTCACTCCTAAGCGATCTCCAGAATTTGTCTCTGAGAAGATTATCTCTATCATCTTGTCGCACTTGTCCCTTCTCAATGGCCTTCTGTAATATACTTTCCAAACGTAGACCCCAAGCTGCAGCAGATTCGTCTTGCTTCTGGTAAACAGTGTAGAATTCTTGAAGGATGCTCATTGGCGTTACATCATTGCCATACATTCCTTCAAGTTTCTGTAGTATATCGTCTACTGTAGCCCCTTCCTTCATCTGAACTAGTACTCTCTTAGCATCACCTTTCAAGGACTTCCTCACAACTTGCCCTATCACTGCTTCGGAATACATATTATCCTTTCTCAGGCACTTGACCTCATATTTCCACTCTTCAAAGGAGGATTCCGACTTTGGTTTCGGATCCTCTGCAGAAAAAGTAGAGATCTTAGGAAATATGAACGGTCTATCTTGGCTAGTGGAAGCTGTTGCCGTTGGCTTTCTCTCCGTTTCCTGTATTTCAAGTGCTGATTTTCTTTCTGTTGGCTTTATTTCAGGGTCTAACTTCCTCTCTGTTGACTGTTCTGTATATCTTATTGTTTCTCCCATGCCATATGGTAATGTGTCTTCAGTTAGTTGCCTCTGATCCAATGCATCCAATTCTTGTTCCTTCTTTGCTTATTCCTCCTCTATCCTTGTTAGATTCAACTTCTGTCTCGAATCATCTTCTGTCAATCGTTTTTCTCTTTCATTTAGGAGTGCTTCCGTTTCTTTGAACTTCTTGAACCGCAGGTTAAGTTCCTGTTCCTTCTTCACCAGTAATTGTTTATATGGGTCTTTTTGTTCTCTTTTAATCCTTTCCAAAAGCTCCAGATCTCGTTCTCTTTCTCTTTGTAATTGTTCCTTTTTCATTAACATCATTTCCCTTGTCTTTAAAAGCATAGCTTTCCTCTTCCTATCCTCACGTAATTTTATTTCCTCATTCAAACTCTCTGACTCTATGTCCTGCTTGGGATCATTTTCTCTCTTCATTGTTTCATATCTTCCAGCATTTGGCATTTGTTTACTGTCGTCCATTCTCCCTCTATCCATATTGTGAATAACAGGCTGCCTGATTCTAGGTGGGAGTTCCTGATTTCTGTCAGCTTCTCGTATAGGATCCTGCCTAAATTGAGAGTCCACTAATGATCTGTCATAATCTGTTCCCTTGACAAACTGATTCTGACCATCTGTTCTCCTGGCAGTCAATCCTTCATTTGAATGCAGTCCTGTGTATTGCACCTCTCTTTTCACAATTGGGGGATAATCAGTTTTCCTTTTAAGATCTGTTTCTTCTTCCCCATCATCATCAATCTTCCTTCTCAAGCGCAATAGGTTTGCAATCTGAGCATCTATTTCCTTTTTACTAATATCAGATCTACAACTTCTTATCTCATCATCATTGTTCTCACTCATATGCTGTCTTAATGATCCATTGATATCAGCTTTTCCTTCATCAAACCTAGTATCCTTTCTGTTTAACCAGTTTGAAAGCTCCTGCCTCTCTTTCTTTTCCTTCAGATATCTTTGAAGGCCTTCTTCGTAATCCTCTACCATGTGTGGTATTTGAGATCTGTCTCTATCTGTATCCTTTGTTTCACGGCTTTTCTGAAGCTGGCTTTTAAATCCTGCGGATTGTAAGGTGTCTGCTTTATTCATCTGTGTCCTTCTATCAGTAATATTCATTGACTGTCTGTGTGTCTGGGACTCATCAAGTTGACTGTTTCCTGTTGCTCTTTGCCTATCTATAGTTTGACTGTTTCTACTTTGTAGCGTCTTCAGCTGCTTATCCATACTTTCTATCTCCCTGTCCATAAAATTCAAGAATGAACTTTGATCTCCAATTGTCCTCCTTGTTTCATTCTCCTCAGCACTATCCCCCTCAATATGTCCAACTCTATTTCTATCCACCTCACTAGGGTTACTTATTCTATCCTCCTGGCCAAACAGACCAAATCCCATATCTTCTGAACTAAAATTCATATATGGGTCATATCCTGTCTGGCTATGACTATTCTCCTCGACTGTATATGAGTCAGGTCTGTCCAGAAGTGTAACACGCGATGCTTGTCCATCTCCTCTCTTCTCATTCTTAATATCTCTCTGCACTGTAGAGGTTCTCAGTATGCTTCTTGTTGGCTGTAATGGTGTACTCTGTGTCACATTTCTAGCTGAAGAAGTAGTTGGCACATTTCTGTCAAACACCGATTCATTTGAGCCAAAACATCTGTCTATGGTTATGTGCGAACCCTGCGACCAGTGCTCAGAAAGCTGTTGCTCAGTGCTATCCTGCATGTTATTCACATTCAGTTGCTGTCGATTTCTCAAAGCATTAATATGCTGATCTCTTTGTATCTGCAGTTGCCTAATGCTTTCTTGTATTCGTTTACGTTCCTCCTGTTCTTCAATAATTCTTCTTCGATTTAATAAACGCAGTTCTCTTTCATCAATGTAATGTGCCATGTTGCTTACACTTCTCTGCTTCCGTACTTTAAATAATTATTTACTGTAACACTTTTAATCCTCCGTATTTTTTCAATGAAATTCAGTATGATATCAATTTGCTTCCATAGAATTCTTTTTCTGTCACTCTTTAGCATTCATTTCCTTTCAATTCCATTTATTGTATTTTGTCTGTTTTGACACTTTTGATCCTCCGTAGTTTATAATTTGTCAATTCAATTTCAAAAGGATGTCACTTCACTTCTGAGGATTTTTTTTTTCTGTTCAGTGCTATTTTGCTTCCAAATCAATTTGATTTTTTTTTTCAGTTATGACACTTTTGGTCCTCCATAGATTTTATTTTAATAATTCATGTTCAATATTATATCACTTTTCTTTCATAGATTTTTTTTTCTGTCAATTTTTAGTGACTGTTTCCTTTCCAATCCTATATTCAATTTGTTTTTTCAATTATGACGTTTTTAGTCCTCCGTAGATTTTATTTTCACAACTCCAATCAATACAATATTACTTTCCTTCGGTTGAACTGTTTTCTATTGCTTTGCAAAGTTATTTTCCTTTCAAACCTTATTTTCAATATTTTGTTCAATTATGGCACTTCTGGTCCTCCGTAGATTTTATTTTTCGCAATTCAATCCTTCCAATCTTTAATTGCTGAGAAGGGGACACCACTCAAATATTTTCAGAAAACTGGAAAAATCTAAATAAATTATTTCAACCATTACTGAACAAAAGGTAACACGCCACAGAAACCCTCTATTAAAATTTATACACAGAAAACGTTTGTCAAAATTCAACAAAACATGGAACAGTATCAATGAAGTACCAGCAAAACCTTTATAAATGGCAACCTAAAGCAACCACTGTTGAGAAAACAAAATCTGAGAAACAGCGCAGATAATGAAAAGCCACAGTAGTAATGAAAAACGAAAACCCAGGCCAAAAACAACAAAAACGTCAAACAACCAAACGAACAAAGCAAAAAATAAAATAAAAAAAATATTACCACCAGTAGGAATCGAACCGACGCCTACATAACTTAAGTTTGCTAAGAAAACGCTCTACCGACTGAGCTATGCGGGCAACTGTCTATAAAGGGCGGAAATTACCTATATAAACGATAGTGTGTATCGATTTTCGATAGGGCGACGTGTTTATTTTTAGATCGGCTCGGAAATTTTCGTTTTTTATTCGACGCTAGGTACACAATATGCGGGGGTGTTAGACGTGGAAGAGTGTGACATGCAAAATAGACCTTATAGCATGCAAACTGGACCTTATTTAGTTCTAAATACTGCCAATAAGGGAGCTGGCTTAATAACTAATTACACATGCAAGTCAACACGTAAATACTGCCATTGCACCCAACCCAATATCGATCTAATGAGTCAATGCAGTGTTATTCCCAAATGAATCAAGGGCAGTACTTCTGTGTTTACCATACACATGTAAGTACAATATGCCAGTGATCAATACGCCATACTGATACTGTGTCAACTGTTTGCACTGTACATTATACACTATGTAAACTGAGATGACATGTTGTAGATGTAGATGGAATGGGTTGTGTTTCACCGTAAAATGAAATAGAAAAGATGTAGATGGAATGACCTGTCTCTCAAATCAACATTAAATGGAAAAGATGTAGATGGAATGATCTGTACAAAAATATTGAAACTGCAATGATAATAAACTCTTACCGCACCATTTAATCCATTATGACATTAACACAACACATTACAGTTCAAACACAAAGTCCTCCAGTTGTAAACACTGATTGATGGCTCCAGAATCTTTGAATGTTAATCTCATTCCCAACGATAGGTGTCATCTAGTCTATATCCATTCATCCTTCAATGAATCGCGATATATTCGTAACACACGAGGCCTCCAACACGTGTTAGAAATGTAAATAAACAAGATGGCTTCCGGAAGCATATGCCATTGGTTTAGGCACAGTGACGTCACAGAAATGAATATTAATGAGCTCCATGTAAGGAATATACAATTCCTATGCGTCCAGGCGTGTAATCCGTGATCATAAAAGCTCACTGGTGTAGCCCAAAGGTTAACATGGCCACCAATTATGTCACCGGTACGTGAGTCCGTCCTTTGGGTAATAAATAACGCACACCAAGACAGGGATGATGATGAAATGATAATTTAATGAAGGGCTCACATCTCAAATAGCTGGCATCGTCATCTGTAACATATAATATATGAAAAATATATTAAAGTATATCCAAATAAAGCTAACTGGATAAGTATACACCTTATCAGTTTTAAGCGTAAATGACAAGTGCAGTGAAGCATAACTTGTGCGCATGCATGTTAGATGCCCTAGGCTTAAGCTTTATTACACAGGTAAGGTAAATGAGCACCAAACCGAACCTACATTACTATAAACGCGAGGACAGTACAGTAAACGCATAATACGTTACAGAAACGTTGCTATGCGCAAATCCTAGAACTAGCAACAAACACTCGACCTACCAACGCAAAACTACAACCCAGATGGAACCAAAACACTGACTATGACACTCGACCTACCAACGCAAAACTACAACCCAGATGGAACCAAAACACTGACTATGACATATATATAACATGGGTCCAATTCAAAATTTGGGGGTGCCAGGTTGTGTTTTTTCTTCAAATTTTATTTGGAAAATGGCTGAAATTTTTACAAACAGTGTAGATTCTGATCAGATGCTGCGTTCTGTGGCGTTTGATCTGGGCCTGAACTGTTTGCCACTTACTCATTTTGGGGTTTCCGGTACTAAATGGATTAAGGGGTCGCATTATATTATTTTACCAGTCTGTCCTTTTCCAAGAACTGAATAAAGATTACATAAATAAGTGCCTTTGGTCACAATTTTTACGTACGAACAAAATATATATGTATTTCCTTCTACAACATACATAATATTGTAAGCATCTCTAAGCGCACACGTTGCATTTCCTTAGTATTTGTCACCATGCAAACCATACTAAATTGTGTTAAACCGACAGTTAAAATTATTTTTTGGCTATTAAACATAAAAAGGATAACCTATCTGTTTATATTTGATGTTTATTTTACCAGATGTGCAAGTATGAAATTCTAAAAATCGATTTGAAATCAAAGATTATTGTTGCGAGTGTGCCGTGTGTACGAAAATGGCCAACACGACTGGATGTGGATTTGACAGAAAAAATATTTGGACTGCAACTTTTTTTTATTTTGCAATTGCTTTAATTATCTAAACAACAGTTTCTTTTTCTTGAATACTTGTTTTCGGCCTTATTTCAAAGATAGAAATTCTCAAGTTATTCAAAATACTTTTGTTATCATTACTTCTCTCTATCTTTTCCGTCCAAAACAAACAAATACTACTACTAGTAGTAGTACTACAACTACTACTAATAATAAAACGACAGGACATCCTGACTTCGAGTCACTTTTACAGTCTTCCCAGCAGTCACGAATAAGTTCTAAATTTTAAAAAGAATTTAATATGTGTACAACTATCTGACACCCTTGTTTGTCCGAAAGGTGCTGTAGGCGGAGCTTGGTACTGTAGTAGAATCTATTTATAGATACAACCCTAGCTCAAAAAACTTAGCAGGATGGCAGGACAGCAGGATGAAACATGTTAAGTTAGCAGGATGGCAGGACAGCAGGATGAAACATTAAGTTAGCAGGATGGCAGGATGGCAGGACAGCAGGATGAATCATAATAAGTGAACAGGATGGCAGGACAGCAGGATGAAATATTAAGTCAGCAGGATGGCAGGACAGCAGGATGAAACTAATAATTTAGTAGGATGGAAGAACAGCAGGATGAGAACTTGTTCTGAATTTCAAAATATATACAACCATGTTATTGGCACAGATAGCTATGTTAGAAACTAGAAATCATATTTAGCCCCTTCCCGTCTTTAAAGCGTACGGCCGTGAAAACCCAATTTTCGTCCTGCCACAAATTCACCCAGATGAAAAATTGTTTCAAATCACAAAACTTTTTTCATCATGTTGTACGCAACAAAAATCTATGTAAGAAAGTGGAAATTAAATTTGGCTCCTATCAGCGTTTAAATCGTGCGGCCGTGAAAACTCAATTTTCATCCAGCTGGAAATGCAACACCAATTTTCATCCTGCTGAACCTGTCAATTTAGCAGGATGGCGGAAAACTAGAAATCAAATTTAGCCCTTTCCCGTCTTTAAAGCGTGCGGCCGCGAAACCCCAATTTTTGTCCTGCCACAAATACACCCAGATGAAAAATTGATTCAAATCACAAAACTTTAACCATCATGTTGTAGGCAACAAAAATCTATGTAATAGTGTGGAAATTATATTTGGCCCCTATCAGCGCTTAAAGCGTACGGCCGTGAAAACTCAATTTCCATCCTGCTGGAAATGCAACATAATGAAAAGTTGATCAGACCTTAAAACCTTTCAATACTATCATGTAGGCAACAAAAACCTATGTGAAAATGTAGCAGTCGATTACGGCCCAGTTCGTCCTTTCAAATGTAATACTCAGAAGAACCGTTTTTCATCCTGCTGAACCTGTCAAGTTAGCAGGATGGCAGCAAAGCAGGATGAGAAATTCTTCTGAATTTCAAAATATTCACCAACATGTTATAGGCACCTAAAAACTATATAAGAAACTAGAAATCAAATTTAGCCCTTTCCAGTCTTTAAAGCGTACAGCCGCGAAAACCCAATTTTCGTCCTGCCACAAATTCGCCCAGATGAAAAATTGTTTCAAATCACAAAACATTTACCATCATGTTGTAGGCAACACAAATCTATGTAAGAAAGTGGAAATTAAATTTGGCTTCTATCAACGTTTAAAGCGTACGGCCGTGAAAACTCAATTTTCATCCTGCTGGAAATGCAACATCAATTTTCATCCTGCTGAACCTTTCAAGTTAGCAGGATGGCAGCACAACAGGATGAGAAATGAGAAATTCTTCTGAATTTCAAAATATTTACCACCATATTGTAGGCACCTAAAAACTATATAAGAAACTAAAAATCAAATTTAGCCCTTTCCCGTCTTTAAAGCGTACGGCCGCGAAAACCCAATTTTCGTCCTGCCACAAATACAGCCAGATGAAAAATTATTTCAAATCTAAAAACTTTTACCATCATTTTGTACGCAACAAAAATCTATGTAAGAAAGTGGAAATTAAATTTGGCTCCTATCAGCGTTTAAAGCGTACGGCATTGAAAACTCAATTTTCATCCTGCTGGAAATGCAACACCAATTTTCATCCTGCTGAACCTGTAAAGTTAGCAGGATGGCAGCACAGCAGGATGAGAAAAAAATTCTTCTGAATTTCAGAATATTTACTACCATGTTGTGGGCACCTAAAAACTAAATTTGTCTCCTATCGGCGTTTGAAGCGTACGGCCGTGAAAACTCAATTTTCATCCTGCTGGAAATGCAACATCAATTTTCATCCTGCTGAACCTGTCAAGTTAGCAGGATGGCAGCACAGCAGGATGAGAAATTCTTCTGGATTTCAAAATATTTACCACCATGTTGTAGGCACATAAAAACTATGTAAGAAACTAGAAATCAAATTTATCCCTTTCCCGTCTTTAAGGCGTACGGCCGCGAAAACCCTAATTTCGTCCTACCACATATTCGCCAGATGAAAAATTGTTTCAAATCACAAAGCATTTACCATCATGTTATAGGCAACAAAAATCTATGTAAGAAAGTGGAAATTACATAGGGCTCCTATCAGCGTTTAAAGCGTACGGCTGTGAAAATTCAATTTCATCCTGTTTGAAATGCAACATCAATTTTCATCCTGCTGAACCTGTCAAGTTAGCAGGAGAGCAGCATAGCAGGATGAGAAATTCTTCTGGATTTCAAAATATTTACCACCATGTTGTAGGCATCTAAAAACTATGTAAGAAACTAGAAATCAAATTTAGCCCTTTCCCGTCTATAAAGCGTAAGGCCGCAAAACCCAATTTTCGTCCTGCCACAAATTCACCCAGAAGAAAAATTGTTTCAGATCACAAAACATTTACTATCATGTTGTAGGCAACAAAAATCTACGTAAGAAAGTGGAAATTAAATTTGTCTCCTATCAGCTTTTAAAGCGTACGGCCGTGAAAACGCAATTTTCATCCTGCTGGAAATGCAACATCAATTTTCATTCTGACAGGTTCAGCAGGATGAAAATTGATGTTGCATTTCCAGCAGGATGAAAATTGAGTTTTCACGACCGTACGCTTCAAACGCTGATAGGAGCCAAATTTAATTTCCACTTTCTTACAAAGAGTTTTGTTGCCTACAACACTGTTGTAAATGTTTTGTAATTTGAAACAATTTTTCATCTGGGCGAATTTGTTGCAGGACGAAAATTGGGTTTTCGCGGCCGTACGCTTTAAAGACGGGAAAGGGCTAAATTTGATTTCTAGTTTCTTATATAGTTTTTAGGTGCCTACAATATGGTAGTAAATATTTTGAAGTTCAGAAGAATTTCTCATCCTGCTGTGCTGCCATCCTGCTAACTTGACAGGTTCAGCAGGATGAAAATTGATGTTGCATTTCCAGCAGGATGAAAATTGCGTTTTCACGGCCGTAC
Source organism: Lucinisca nassula (assembly GCA_963580285.1). NCBI lineage: Eukaryota > Metazoa > Mollusca > Bivalvia > Lucinida > Lucinidae > Lucinisca > Lucinisca nassula. The sequence goes on along the minus strand of OY757010.1, from coordinate 134,587,080 downwards.
GCTTTAAACGCTGATAGGAGCCAAATTCAATTTCCACTTTCTTGCATAGATTTTTGTTGCCTACAACATGATGGCAAATGTGTTGTGACTTGAAATAATTTTTCATCTTGGTGTATTTGTGGCAGGACGAAATTGGGTTTTCGCGGCCGTACGCTTTAAAGACGGGAAAGGGCTAAATTTGATTTCTAGTTTCTTACGTAGTTTTTAGGTGCCCACAACATGGTAGTAAATATTTTGAAATTCAGAAGAATTTCTCATCCTGCTGAGCTGCCATCCTGCTGACTTGACAGGTTCAGCAGGATGAAAATTGATGTTGCATTTCCAGCAGTATGAAAATTGAGTTTTCAAGGCCGTACGCTTTAAATGCTGATAGGAGCCAAATTTAATTTCCTCTTTATTACATAGGTTTTTGTTGCCTACAACATGATGGTAAACGTTTTGTGATTTCAAACAATTTTTCATCTGGGTGAATTTGTGGCAGGACGAGAATTGGGTTTTGGCGGCCGTACGCTTTAAAGACGGGAAGGGGCTAAATTTGATTTCTAGTTTCTAACATAGCTATCTGTGCCAATAACATGGTTGTATATATTTTGAAATTCAGAACAAGTTCTCATCCTGCTGTTCTTCCATCCTCCTAAATTATTAGTTTCATCCTGCTGTCCTGCCATCCTGCTGACTTAATATTTCATCATGCTGTCCTGCCATCCTGTTCACTTATTATGTTTCATCCTGCTGTCCTGCCATCCTGCTTACTTAACATGTTTCATCCTGCTGTCCTGCCATCCTGCTAACTTTGTCGAGCCTACAATCCTACTAATGGAAATGGGCTAGGCTCATTACTTGTTGACTTGCCTTCGTAAATGGAATAATAACGGGGCGGGAAAAAATGTGCCCAAGGACGAACCGTCCCGTTTTGTGATGATCTTCAACGAAACGTCTTGTTACCGCGTTAGTCATGGATTTTAACTTTTTTATTGGTCTCCCCTAGTTTATTTATAAATATAATGCGACTGCTATTCTAAACATACAATAATCCAGTTTATACAGAAGGGAATCTTTCACTTTATATACTACTCAAAGTTTGATAGGGATCACTTTTTATATAAAAAATTTTGCACTGAAAATTTACAATTCCTTGACAGAATTTGTACTAGGTATATTGATAAATATCTTAAGCAGAAACTCGTGTGCAGTTCAGTACTCATAAAAGTGCACACTTCTCACACTTCGCAAATGAATTCATGCACCCCCAAAATCGTGCGTAGCACTGCTTTCTAACAGACCAATCAAACTTGTCAGTGTTCCTTTACCAAGCGTAAAAAGGAATTCGTTTGATTTGTGAAACACTAAAAAGCCTAGGGGACAATTAAGAAACCGTCTGAGCCCCGAAGAAATGAATCGTGGCATCGGAATGTTAGAATCTGGCATCTCTCAACGTCGTGTTGCTGGGATTCTGAATGTGTCTCAGAGCGCGGTTTTTCAAATGTGTAGTGGGCATCTCACCCACGCATATCCTTCACACACACACGGCGGGGTCGAGAAAGGGCTACAACTCAACGTTAGGGCCGTTTCTTGTTGATTCAGTCTCGACGTCAGCGGTTCCTGAACGCTACGCGTTTGCATTACGAGCTTAGGAACGGGACTGGAGTACGAATTTCTACACAAACTGTCAGAAACGCGCTCCACGAGTTCGGACTTAATGCCATGAGGCCTGCTGTACGTGTTCCATTGACGAGACAGCACGTGCTAGACCGGTTGGACTTTGCCAGAACTCACGTCAGGTGGACGGTTCGTGACTTGACGCCAGTACTGTTTACAGAGGAGTCCAGATTCTGTCTAGACTTCACTTATAAACGTCAGTTAGTGCGGCGAATGTCTAAAGAGCGATTTGATGACTTGAATGTGGCAGATCATGATCGCTATGGGAAGGAGTCAGTCATTGTTTGGGCTGGGATAAGCGTGAACGGTAAAACTGACTTGTACGTCGTTGAAAACGGAACGTTAATGGCAGTGAGGTACTGTAATGATATTCTTGATGTGTTTGTGATAAAATATGCAGATGCTATCGACCCGGACTTTATTCTGATGGACGATAATGCCCGTCCCAACCGTGCCAACGTCACTGATACCTATTTGGAACGTGAGACAATCGTTCGTATGGACTGGCCTGCTCGGTCGCGGACTTAAATCCGATTGAGCATGCGCGGGACATGCTACAGGGTGCTGTTTCAGCCCAACCAGTGCATCCGACGACTTTACAGGAGCTCAAAGATGCATTGGTTGCTGAATGAAAGCTGATTCCACAAAACCGGATACAGACTCGGATTACGAGCATGCGCAGGCGATGTCGTACTGTAATTGACGCCCGTGGACGCCAAACACGTTATTAGCCACGTTTGTCTGAACAAATTTGGAAATTTGTGAAAAATCAGTTGTCCAAATCCCTTTGTGTTACGGCAAATTTTGGGGGTGTCAAGACGGTTGCTGTTGTCACGCTTGAATGCAGTACCAGTTGACAAAATTAATCACTAGGTTTTGTGAAGGATACGTTTTCTTTCATTATGTATCGAATTTGGATTCAAGTGATTAATTCATCCAAAACTTATTTTGCATTAAAAAAGTGATCCCTATCAAACTTTGAGTAGTATATAAGGCACAAGTCAATTAGGGGTGTCAGGTTGTGTTTTCTTCAAACCTTATTTGGGGAAAAATGGCTGAACTTCTTGCAAACAATGTAGGCCCTGATCAGTCGCCGCCTTGTACGGCGACTGATCTTGCTAATTACACGTTCTGGGATTTCCGGTACAAAACGGGTAAATCTGTACTGAGCTAATAAAAATGCAATGCGAATTAATCTCAAATGCTTTCATGCATGAGTTGTACACGGTGAATCTACATTACGATAACACACGCACACGTGCGACATAGTGCATTTTTCACATCTCCAAAATGGCTACTTTCCTGAAAAAAAAAAAATATCATATTTTTATTATTTTTACTTCAAACATAGGTCGTGGGTGCTCGTTAGAACCGCCTCATTGAGGCGGTTCAAACGAGTACCCACAACCTATGTCTTGGAGCAAAAATAATGTACCCCTCCGTAAAGCCCAGTTTTCTCTATATAAATGGGGTTTAGTGGGTTGTTCATTTCACGGACTTGTTCGCGTGATGATGTGTAAAATTTATAATCAAGATGCGTTCATGAAATAAATTGACAGAAAATACAGATTATTCTCTTCAATTCAATCGGCAGTTTCATTCTTAGATATGAGTAACTTCTGAAACTGTTTTGAATATGGAGCAATATTTTCTCACAGATGTCTCGGCGGTGATCAGGCCATCTGAAGTAGCTAGCCAATTTTCAGTCTAATGTTAAATCTGGGTCGATTTTCAAAATTGACTCCAAAACGAAATTAATGTTGTCAGTCTCGCTATTTGTACCCACATCAGTGGGTTTATTGAAGGCACGTGTCATTTTCTGGTTTACCATAAACTGGACCCATCATAAAGCAAAACGAAACAAAACAAAGAAAATGTCACGCCTTAATGACAGGGAGAGAGTATATTTTTTCTTTAAGAGTAGACCCCTTATGAATAGGGAGACAAAAATACAATTTTTTTTGAAAGGGTAGACTTTCATCTACAAAATTTTACAAAAGTACATGGGACCCTCGTTATACCGACAGTATTTGTTCTAAAATGTTTACCGTTTTAACGAATTTGTCGCTATGAAGACTCCCAATACAGTCATACCCAACAAATCTAAGGAAAATAAAATTTTGTGGAATAATAATAATAATAATAATAATAATAATAATAATAATAATAATAATCGACCTTATTTATAGAGGGTAGCACATTTAGTACTGGTACTGATCTTCCATAGGGCCATCTTTGCTTGGGTAGGAACCCGTACTAAGCAAAGTGGATAAAGTCTCTTGCTCAAGGAAACAACACTTGGCGCTTGCGGGGATCGAACCAGGTAGCTCTCGATCTCAAATCCAATGCTTTACCATTGCACCACAGCGTTCCACTGAAGGAAAGGTTTGATGTTTTCTCAATTACTACAAGAAACATATGTAGTGAATATTTGTCAGAATCGCCTCGGTGAGGATGACAAATACGCACAATTTACATTTATTGGAGTTTTTAATATAATAATATACTTGAATTTCTCTTAGTAATTCTCTGAACTGGGTCGAAAGGTTTGTTTCCTGGAAATTGTCGTTATAACGGGGTTAGTCATTATTTCTTGCATAAATATCTATGCGGATGGCTGTTTGAAGCCAATGTCAAATGAACCGAAAGCCGTGCTCAAACAGCAAAACCATGTTCAAATCATGAAATTCGCGTGCTGTTTTAACATGGATTTTGAGCTTTTGATATCACAAGACGGGCTTTGCTTTGTTTACCTTACGTTTAGCGACGTAACGTTTTTGCCCTGAACGTAGCGTTTTAGGGTTCTATGATGACATCAGATGGTTACTGCGTGACAACGTCATTGTAAACAACATTCTGAACTGGCCGCCATGTTGGTTCGCCGGTCGCATTTGAAGGGTTTATATAGAGTTTTATATGGAGCTTTTGGGCGTGTTCGTCAAAATTTGCTGACGGAATTGTAAGTTATGCAAGAACAACGATCAACCATGGTTATTTCATTGCATTAACATTTGCCGGATCCCTCGGAAGATATTTGAACATTCGGCCTGTCGGCATCATGCTCAAACAGCTTCCTCGGGACCCGGCGAATGTTAATGCATGAAAAACCATGGTTGATCCCTATAATCGAATGTCGGTATAAAGAGGGTTGACTGTAGTGTTGTCTCACCGACTGAGCAAGGGAACCTGTATGTGATCCAAACATTATAAATGCCGTGAACAATACAGTGAAGACCACCCATAACACAAACACGCCTATACAAATACATTGCCCCCTTTATCGCCGAAAAAGTGAAAATGTTAGGATGAAAAATTGTGATATTTTTCTTATTTCTGCTCAAAATATAGATTTTGGGCACTCGTAAAAATCGCCTCACCGAGGCGGTTCTAACGAGTACCCACAATCTATATTTTAGAGCAGAAAGCAGAAATAAGAAAAATAAGGTATACCCCCGGAACCCCCAGTTTTACTATATAAAAGTGGGGTTCAAGGGGGTCAAAATTATATAGGCGTGTTTTCGTGATGTAGAATTAAGACTAATTTTGCGTTAAAAAGCTTATTTAGAAGGGTGCAGTTATTCTTGCTTCAGGTTTTCTGAACACAATGTCCTCTGGTCAGGGTCCACCTTTTAGACTGTTCAAAAAGGACCACCTTAGAGACCGTTCTTAAAGACCACTTTTGTACAGCCCCAAAGGTGGTCTTAATATAGGAATTTTACTGTACTAGAACCTAGGGTGAAGATTAGGCTCCTGTAACATAGATGCAAGTCTACGGTGTTTATTGTATTGATCATTGAATGTGACTTGTTATTACACGTTTGTTTCAGGTTTGCATGTTAAATTCTGTCCGATACACTTACGTTATTTTTGCTTCGTTTTCATAACGTCGCGTCTGAGACTGTTATAACGCCATCTATTAAATTCGGAATTCCACTTGTGGATTCTGTATGCAAATCAGTTAGATACGCCCCCGGTAAGGATACACGTACGACGTCCTTAACGACGTCGCGTTTACTAATGAGAATATTGACATTTCTGTTAACCAATCTTGAATAAATCGTGTTTTTAAATGTCACATAATAAACAGAATCTTGCATACGTGTTCATGTTTTATTAATAATCTCATTGAGAAAAAGGGATAAAATGCTCGGCGAAGCCTCGCATTTTATCCCTTCCCTTAACTTGTTTAAAAATTCAATAATACATTAACATTAAGATCCTCCATACAGCACTAACACCATTTCGTCGTCAGAGAGAGAGAGAGAGAGAGAGAGAGAGAGAGAGAGAGAGAGTGTGTGTGTGTGTGTGTGTGTGTGTGTGTGCGTGCGTGCGTGCGTGCGTGCGTGTGTGTGTGTGTGTGTGTGTGAATTCGGGTTTAACGTCGCTTTCAACAATGTTTCAGTCATATCACGACGGTGTCTGGTTGCGACAGGGAGCTTAATGCTCACTATAGTGCTGCCTCACTGAAGTATCATGTCCCAGACACATTACATGATACCACACCCAGTCACATTATCCTGACACTGGGTCGACCAGTCCTAGCTCTACCCCGTAAATCTGAGTGCCAAGCGATGAGCAACTAGTACCATTGTTAACGACTTTGGTATGTCGCAGCCCGGGATCGAACCCGTGACCTGCCTGAATATGTTCCGTATTCTTCATATTTTTCCCTTTTGTTTTCCATATATAATCTTTCTCAAGAAGACATTTAAGAAATGAAATTTATTTTTCTGCAGTTCATGGAAGTATGAACGCAGTGGGTCGCGTGCAAAGTAAATGAACCCCGAAGGGGTTCATGTAAACTTTGCTAGCGACCCACTGCCGTTCATACTTTCATGAAAAGCAGAAAAATTAAGTTTATTTTTTATATTTACATTTTTTGTCCCACATCACTGGGCGAAAAAAGGCTTGTAGGGCGAACTTTTAAAGCTGAAAAACATTTGCACGCTGGTTTTCTACAAAGAGCGGAGCAGCGTTGACGTCATCAACGCCCGTAGAGAACAATGGTTTAAAATGACGTCACTTAACGTCACTGAAAATCATGTCATTCGATGCGTTCATCGAAATATGAACGCAATTATTTTCTATAGGTTTACACTAGACTTTACACTGGAAATGTAAATATACTCAAATGTAATTTCCCATTAGTGCTGGATCTCATAATCAATAACCCATTTCCATAAAAGTGACAATGTGGACTTACAAGGCTTCATCTAAAAGCCCATTTGGAAATGCTTGACAACCTTTCCAAATGACAATTATCAGCACATGTTATATTCGGCCCCGCCCATCGAGCCTTGTGGAAATGGTGCTGCCGCGCAGAGCTGAAACCGACCGCACATGAGTACAGGTAAACCGCTTTGAAGTTGGTTGAAACAATATTTATTTCAATAAAGTAAGAACATGTTTAAATAACATTAGTGCAAATTTCATGACAGGATTTGAGAGCAAGCCATAGGCTTATGTGAAACATCTCCTGTAATTGATTATTAGCCATTGGGAATGGCATATTACATGTAAACACGCATAAATGGAAAATAAATGGTTAAACGTTTGAAGGGAAACCATTTGAGTGTAAATAATAATAATAAATAATAATAATAATAATAATAATAATAACAATAATAATAATAAGATCTAGATGAAGGGCAATTATGCTGTCTGTATTGCCTTATGGATTGTAATACCTGCTCTACTTTACGTAGTTCACGCAAGAAGAAGGCAATTCATGTTCTGCCTAAATCAGCCTTCCAGCTTCAAGAGATTTCAGATCTTGGGGCTGAGTCAAATGTCTCAGGGCTAGTTAAAGCAGCAGCAATTTCTTTTGTAGGTTTACTGTACAGACAATTACATTGGTCATCAATAGTGCACAGGTGTGCATATCAGCTACCAATTTGATGGGGATCTATAAAATCTAAGATTAATTTGCCCAGCCCAGTATACCTAGGGTATACAGAGTAAACCGCTTAGAGATTCTAAGCATGCCCAGGAAATGTGGTGCGAGTTGGACCATCCTTGCATATAAACCCTTTTGGTTTAAATGTGTGGCAGGGCTTGAGATGTCATTTCATCTCAATTTCGGAGAAAGTGCAACAAAAAAATGGAAGCAATGTCACCAAAATGCAAAATGACCGATACAGTGTTGACGGGAACGTTGAACCTCAAATCAAACAAAATATAACCTAATTGTATAGCATATCCTCTTTATAACACGTTTTTATCACACCGTTTTGGATATAATACTTTATAACCCCCAAAACCTAGCCAGTTACACAGCAAAAATGACAATAAAAGTCATTTTTAGGTAAATTTGATAAACACTATTTTACTATTTTTGTTTGGATGTAACACTGCTTAATTAAGTCGGTTAATGCTTAGATCCCGAAAACAGTGGTATAAAGGGGTGGTGTTTCCTAATGGCTGAAAATATAATGTAGTATGACAACAGAACTAAGCATTTTCGTCAATGCCCTCTTCTACTTAGTTGTCTAAAATGAAATCCTTCTCTGCAAATCCCTTGAGTGTGAGGATTTATGTGAATGAATTGTACTGGTAAACTGAGTGGGTGGGGGTAATCCTGAAGCTAAATTAATGGTAAAACAGTCTCAACAAACTATAAATGTACTTTGGAATAGTGTTAAATATATTTTAGAATAGTGTCTTAGTTAAAACAACAGATAAATAAAAACTGTTTTAAATATTGGAACATCAGAATTGCCTTTAAGTACCACCTATGAAAATAGACACAAAAACGATGAATTGTCTTTTATTTCACCGGTCTTCAAGTCAAACCTAAAATGTTGATCAATATTCTAGCACAAATCTTCTTTCTACACCAGAGAATATAAATTAAAGTAAGTTTTGTAAGATGATTTGTGGTATTTATATTCATATTTTTAAAAAAAACTGGAATTTACAGCTATGGCGGCCATCTTGGATGCCATCTTGGATTTCTCAGCTCGCAAACATTTATGCCGGCAGTTTCAGATACTACAGATCCTCACGAACATTTTGGTATATGATATGTTTTGTTATACTTGGGGGTATGGGCTACAACCAGAAACAGCTGATTTTTTGGCCCATTGTCACCCTACCATAAGAAGGATTGAGAAACCGGTATTTGTGAAAAATGCAGAAAATATTAAAATTAAGATATAGTCTATTCTTGCGACTTGATTCATTTAAATTAGCTATCACTGCAAATCCGATATGTGTTCCGGATATGCTGATGCTATTGCTGACCAATTTTAATGAGCAATTACTGAACATTTTAATTGTGCCGGAGCACAGCATTTCTAACAATTTACATGTGCGCCCAACGAAGACTCAGATCGGCCTGCGTATCCGCGCAGTCTGATCAAAGTCTTCGTTGTGCGCCCTAAGGATAACTAAAGGTCCAATGCTGCTTAATGCAGCAAGAGAAGTCACTGGTCAGACTATATAGATGCGAAGGTTGATCTGATTCTTCGCTGGGCGCACATGTAAATTATAGGAAATGCTATGTACCGGCTCAATTAGCAACCACTGAACATCAGATATGCATTCCCGATACGATGGTGCCAAGATAATGCGTGCGCTTGTAATGAACAAGAAGGAAGACATTCGTCGACGGTTGATGATAAGGAATCAATTAAAGCACTTAACTCTTATCTTTCTGCTCACGACAACCCCTATCTTTGCAAACAGTGTAGATCCAGATCAGATGGCTTCTGAAGAAGCCATCAGATGGCTTCTGAAGAAGCCTCTGATCAGGATCTACACTGTTTGGCATTCAGTTTACGAATTTGTAGCAATAAATTACATCAAGTAATATGATTGGTTGATATAACGAAATGGGTGTGGCTTAGATGAATATTCAGCAAGATAAGGGTTAGAGTACTGATGCGTCGATTGTCTCTGAGTGCAGGCTGGGAAAATAGTCCTGGACTGAGAATCGAACTGTTCGTATAACCCTTAAATGCCAGTATTTTTTAAACAAGCAGTGTAAACCTGACCAAGCAACGCCTTATGTGGCTTCTGATTAGGTATTCACTGTTTGCCAATGTCCCAGTGCAGGAGCTCAGTCCAGATGTTTTACACTGCATTCTGACGGCACGGGGAAGCGACTTTTGATGCTATAAACAACCAGTGTCTGGATTGTGTGTGTGGTCAGCGAGAGTCAAGGGTATCAAGGGACTGCATGATGACCAACATGGCTTTCATTGTTGTTGTTTCGTCCTATTATTTTCGATTTGAAATATGTTTATAACCAGTGCTTCAGGTGAGGTGCACGACCCGCCGGATGCTTTTAGCTTTACGAGTGTTACCATATATGGGTATGGCGGCCATTTGGGTCATGTGACCTGGACCTAAAAAGGTTCCCCCAATAAATACGCCTTATCGTAAGGAGCAAAAATATATCTTATACTTTAGTACTGTATTCTGAATCGTTTGCAGGATAAAATGCATTCTAACTTTTCCAATACAAAAGCATATGTGTCAAAGTTTGACCTAGGCACAAAGAAGGTCAAGGTCAACCCAGGGTCACCATTTTAGAAATTTATGATGGGCCTACGTCCCAGATGCTATTTATCCAATTTCGTGGAAATCTGCCCAGTGGTTCTGGAGAAGACTATTTTTTAAGGGTTTTTACCATATATGGCTTGGCGGCCATTTTGTTCATGTGACCTAGACCCCATGAGCAAATTTTGGTTTCCCCTATCCCATAGAGGCTCCATATGAAATTTGACTTCCATCGGCCCAACGGTTTCCGAGGAGAAGCGGTTCGAAAATTTTCACATTTTTCGCCTCGGCGAGGCTATACTAAATGTAATGTAATATTTCGCAAGATCATTGGTTAGATCTCATTGATATCTATCAGTATGCCAAAAATTGTTTAAATATTCCAAGCGGTTAAGTCACTATCACCAATTTTCACAAACGGGTTACGGACGGACAGACAGACAGACCATATCAGGAGAAGCAGTTCGAAAATTTTCACATTTTTCGCCTCGGCGAGGCTATACTAAATGGAATGTAATATTTCGCAAGTTGATTGGTTAGATCTCATTACTTTAGTACTGTATTCTGAATCGTTTGCAGGATAAAATGCATTCTAACTTTTCAAATACAAAAGCATATGTGTCAAAGTTTGACCTGGGCACAAGGAAGGTCAAGGTCAACCCAGGGTCACCATTTTAGAAATTTATGATGGGCCTACGTCCCAGATGCTATTTATCCAATTTCGTGGAAATCTGCCCAGTGGTTCTGGAGAAGACTATTTTTTAAGGGTTTTTACCATATATGGCTTGGCGGCCATTTTGTTCATGTGACCTAGACCCCATGAGCAAATTTTGGTTTCCCCCATCCCATAGAGGCTCCATATGAAATTTGACTTCCATCGGCCCAACGGTTTCCGAGGAGAAGCGGTTCGAAAATTTTCACATTTTTCGCCTCGGCGAGGCTATACTAAATGGAATGTAATATTTCGCAAGTTCATTGGTTAGATCTCATTGATATCTATCAGTATGCCAAAAATTGTTTAAATACTCCAAGCGGTTAAGTCACTATCACCAATTTTCACAAACGGGCTAGGGACGGACAGACAGACAGACCATATATGGCTTGGCGGCCATTTTGATCATGTGACCTGGACCCAATGAGCAAATTTTGGTTTCCCCCTTCCCATAGAGGCTCCATATGAAATTTGACTCCAATCGGCCCAACGGTTTCCGAGGAGAAGCGGTTCGAAAATTTTCACATTTTTCGCCTCGGCGAGGCTATACTAAATGGAATGTAATATGTCGCAAGTTCATTGGTTAGATCTCATTGATATCTATCAGTATGCAAAAAATTGTTTAAATATTCCAAGCGGTTAAGTCACTATCACCAATTTTCACAAACGGGCTAGGGACGGACAGACAGACAGACCATATATGGCTTGGCGGCCATTTTGGTCATGTGACCTGGACCCATTGAGCAAATTTTTGTTTCCCCCTTCCCATAGAGGCTCCATATGAAATTTGACTCCAATCGGCCCAACGGTTTCCGAGGAGAAGCAGTTCGAAAATTTTCATATTTTTCGCCTCGGCGAGGCTATACTAAATGGAATGTAATATTTCGCAAGTTCATTGGTTAGATCTCATTGATATCTATCAGTATGCCAAACATTGTTTAAATATTCCAAGCGGTTAAGTCACTATCACCAATTTTCACAAACGGATTACGGACGGCAGACAGACTGACAGAATAACAGAATGACACGGTGATGAAAATCAACCGACTTCAGTCGGTCGCTTTTTCTGCGGGTCGTGCAATTCTTTATCCTTTCAGGAAGCATTTCAGCCTGAATAAATTTGTTAATGGTATATTTATATTAACAAGAATAAATATATCATATGAAGATTCATAAACAAATCGTAAACAGTTTCTATTTAAAAGTGGCATCTCGATAAAAAAAACAGCGTAACTTATTTCTGGGTGAGATCGAACTCTTCTTTTTCAATGTAAATGCCCTCTAGAATGATACACTTGGACCAGCGCTGTTCCAGTGTCATCAGCACAGAACTGAAGAAGCCAGGGGCCTTATCTCCGACCCACTCCTTCACTGCCACACGACTTCTTCGTTGGACGGGAAATGACGTTCACTGATATCCTTTTTCAAGTTTGGAAATAGGAAAAAGTCATTAGGAGCTAAGTCTGGAGAATAGGCGGGTTGCAGTATTAGGTCGTACCCATTCTACTCAACAGCATCCATTGCAATTTTGCAAGTGTGGACTCGTGCATTGTCCTGTTGGAGCTGAATCTCTTTGGAGAGTTTACCTCGGCATTTTTCACAGATCGCAGTTCTCAATTGGTCGAGCAAATTTGCATTAAACGCACCTGTTTGCTGAAAAGTCGAACATAATAACGCCTTGTGCGTCCCAAAATACAGTTGCCATCACATTGCCAGCAGTTGGTTGCAGTTTGAATTTCTTTTACCTCGGAGTCTCCGATCCTACTCACAGGCGACTTTGAGTTTTATTCTCTGGCTCATTAAACGTAATGGACCCAGGCCTCGTCTACAGTCACCAGACGTGAAAGAAAATCATCTTCCTTTGACCTAAACCGCTTCAACAATGCGATGCATACTGATGCTCTGGTTGACATTTGCTCGTCGCTATGGGATTTTGGGACTCCACGGGCTGTTAGCTTGCGTATACACAGGCAATCATATAAAATTGTTGGAACGCTACCATGTGAAATGTGTAATGCATTCGCTATTTCTGTCACCTTAATTTGCATATCTGAGTATACCAGATCCCGTACTTTGTTACACATTTCTTCATCGGTGGCATCTGCTGGGAGTCCAGACCTGGTTTCGTCTTCTAAAGACGCTCTACCGCGTTTGAATTCCCAAACCCAGAATTTAACTTGTGCATATGATGGTGCAGAAGACCCATAAACATTGGTCAGCTCGCAATGAGTTTCCTGGCGTGTTTTCACTTTCAAATACAGGTACCGAAATACAGCACGGTACTCAGCTTTTGACGAAAGGCTTGCGTTTGCATCGCTAGCTATGTTTGACGTTCAATTAAGAAATAAAATTTATTTTTCTGCTGTTCATGGAGGTATGAACGCAGTGGGTCGCGTGAAAAGTAAATGAACCCCAAAGTGGTTCATGTAAACTTTGCTGGCGACCCGCTGTCGTTCATACTTTCCTGAAAAGCAGAAAAATTAAGTTTATTTTTTATATTTACATTATTTAGAGCTCATCACTGGGCAAAAATGCTTATAGAACAAACTTTTAAAGCTGAAAAACATTTACACGCTGTTTTTCTACAAAGAGCGGAACAGCGTTGACGTCACCAACGCCAGTAAAGAACCATGGTTTAGAATGACGCCACTTCACGTCACTGAAAATTATGTGATTTGATGCGTTCACGGAAGTATGAACTACATTGTTTTCTATAAGTTAACATTAGACTTTTCACTGGAAATGTAAATATTATCTTATGAGTGAATGACACGATAAGGGTGCAATTTTACCCTTAAGTTTGTTTTGTTTATTTGATTTAAGGTTTAACGTCATTTTGGAGACGTTGCCTTCAATTTTGTGGGACTTTTACCTGACATTGAGATGAAATGACATTTCAAGCCCTGCCGCCCAATGAAACCTATAGGGTTTATAAGCATGGACGGGCCGACTCGCACCACTTTGCCTGGGTTCTTTTTGTTGGTTGGCGCCTGATGCTCCGTCTTTGGTCGGGCCCCTCGGAGTCTAATTGTTGGTTTTCGTTTGCTCCAGCAATTCTGTTGTTGTATGCTGTCGAGTCCTTAACCTTTTTTCATCTCTGTCGTTTTTTTGATTTGTATGTTCTCGGAGATGTTACACTGATGAGTTAGGAAGCCTTCATGCGGACTAAACAAAATTAGTGTATACCGCGACAGAGGTAAGGGCGAGGATTATGGCCATGTAAAATCGTTTTAAGCCCCACCCCCCATCCCCTGTGGAATTCTTTCCACTGACCGTTGCAAGGCGGTTTTTCTGTGGCGGGTTTTTTATATTGTTGTTTGTTACTTACTGTGTGTATCACTTGTGTCTTTTTATTTTGGATGGCCATTTGGCCATTTTGTGGGAAAGTAACTGTCCTTATGGCCTTCCTTTGTTCAGGTTTCCATTATGGTCTGGTCGCTCCATGTTTGTGTTTCTTTCCTTTTGGTGTCTTTGATGGGTGGAGTAAGTTAATTGTATCGAATTCTGATCTTTGTTTTACTTCTACTTTGGGTCCTCTAAGCGGTTTACTAGTACTCGTGTGCGGGTCAGTTTCAGCTCTGCGTGGAAGCATCATGCAGCCCATCTATTTCGTCAAGCCCCGATGAGCGGGGGCCTTAAGCCTAAAACAAGTATTGAAACAAGGCATGAAAGTCTAGGTTGTCTCGGTCATTGCTCAGTACTTGTTGACCTGCCCTCGTACGTGGAATAATAACGGGACGGGAAAAATTGCGCCCAAGGACGTTTTGTGATGATCTTCAGTACGAAACGTCTTTTTACCGCGTTAGTCAGGGGCTTTAACCCGCAGCGTCTTCGATATTTTTGATTGGTCTCCCCTAGTTTATTTTATAAATTTATCTAATGCGAATGCTATTGAAAACATATTACAAGCATTAGCTTTTACAAGACTCGAATATACGATCAGCACACACTAATTTCTGTAGTACCTGGACTGGTAAGTAATATGACAAAATTTATATTGTGATAATGTATCAATTAGTATGTAAGTGTATAACAGTCACAAATTACAAATAAAGACTTCCAAATTTTCTCTCCAATGTGACATAAAAACACAATTACCGATCTTTCACTGTCAATTACAACTACTTGTACTACATGCCTGCAATTACGGTTTCTTTTATTTCGCATTCTAGGTTAAGCTTTTCATTTCGCATTCTAGGTTAACCTAAAGAAAAAATTCCTTCTAGCTTGCCGTGTAACAAAGCTTGACAAAAAAACAAAAAAAAAACACACAACTAGATGTGTATTATGAGGGCAAAGTCAACAGCATGTTAACCACGAATATATGTTTATTTTGCAAGCGTGAGAGCACTCATGTATGCACATGTCATAAACTAAAGGCATCGTTCCGGTAATAACCGGGCTTAATAATTGTGACAAATAACTATGATGTCCAGTCAATCGGAAATCATTCAACCAGTCGTGACCTTTTCTTAAATGCTTCCGGAGCAAACGTCATCATTAAATAGTCTACGCCCGTGAGCGTAGACAGCAATACCTTAAACTTTTAATCCATTTTATACAGAAGGGAATTTTTCACTTTATATAAAGCACAAGTCAATTAGGGGTGTCAGGTTGTGTTTTCTTCAAAACTTATTTGTGGAAAAAATGACTGAACTTTTTGCAAACAATGTAGCCCTGATCAGTCGCCGCCTTCTACGGCGACTGGTCTTGCTAATTACACGTTCTGGGGTTTCCAGTACAAAACGGGTAATCTGTACTGAGCTAATAAAAACGATGCAATGCGAATTAATCTTAAATGTTTTCATGCATGAGTTGTACACGGTGAATCTACATTACGATAACACACGCACACGTGCGACATAGTGCATTTTTCACATCTCCAAAATGGCTACTTTCCTGATAAAAATCAATATCCTGATAACATATTTTTGTTATTTTTACTTTAAACATAGGTCGTGGGTGCTCGTTAGAACCGTCACATTGAGGCGGTTCAAACGAGTACCCACAACCTATGCCTTGGAGCAAAAATAGTGTACAACCCCGTAAACCCCAGTTTTCTCTATTAAATATGGGGTTGAGTGAGGTGTTCATTTCATGGACTTGTTCACGTGATGATGTGTAAAATTTATAATCAGGAAGACAGATGCGTTCATGAAATAAATGGACAGAAAGTACGGATCATTCTTTTCACCTCAATCGGCAGTTTCATTCTTAGATATGAGTAACTTTTGAAGCTGTTTTTAATATGGAGCAATATTTTATCACGGATGTCTCGGTGGTGATAAGGCCATCTGAAGTACATGTAGCTAGCCAATTTTAAGTCTTATATTAAATCTGGGTCGATTGACGATTACAATGGGTCGATTGTCGATTGCAAACGACCCAGTTAATGTGGCCCACTAAGATTTGTCTCGCTGTTTATTTGGTTTATTGGTGGCACGTGCCACTATATATCTTCTACTGGACCCATCATAAAACAAAACAAACAAAATGTCTCGCCTTAATGAGAAAGTTTACACCTAGCATGTTTCCCGCCATTTAAACAAGGGGACAACTTTCAAGAATTCATATTTGCTTTCCTATACGTTTTGCTCCTCCAAAAAGGGGGTCTACCCACAGGAAGAAAGATTTTTTTCTTTATGAGTAGACCTCTTATGAAAAAAATCAGACAAAAATAGTTTTGAAAAAAAAATTGTCTCCCCTAGAAGTGTATGCATTACCCTTGAACGGAAATTATTGCTCCTCAGCTGCACTCAACAGGAGCACAATTTTTTCCTGCAAGGTTACAAAATTTTAACAAAAGTACATGGTCCTCGTTATACCGACAGTATTTGTTCTCAGAATGTTTACCGTTTTAAACGAATTTGACGCTATAAAGACCCCCAATAAAGTCATACCCAACAAACGAGTACCCATAATCTATATTTTAGAGCAGAAAGCAGAAATAAGAAAAATAAGGTTTTACCCCCGGAAACCCCAGTTTTACTATATAAAAGTGGGGTTCAATGGGGTCAAATTATATAGGCGTGTTTTCGTGATGTAAAATTAAGACTAATTTTGTTTAGAAGGGTGCAGTTATTCTTGCTTCAGGTTTTCTGAGCACAATGTCCTCTGGTCAGGGAACACCTTTGAGACTGTTCAAAAGGGACCACCTTTGAGACTTTTTTTCCTAAAGACCACTTTTGAACAGTCCCAAAGGTGGTCTTAATATAGGAATTTTACTGTACTTGAACCTAGGGTGAAGATTAGGCACCTGTAAAATAGATTCAAGTCTACGGTGTTTATTGTATTGATCACTGTATGTGACTTGTTATTACACGTTTGTTTCAGGTTTGCATGTTAAATTCTGTCCGATACACTGACGTTATTTTTGCTTCGTTTTTATAACGTCGCGTCTGAGACTGTTATAACGCCATGTATTAAATTCGGAATTCCACTTGTGGATTCTGTATGCAAATCAGTTAGATACGCCCCCGATAAGGATACACGTACGACGTCCTTAACGACGTCGCGTTTACTAATGAGAATATTGACTTTTTTGTTAACCAATCGTGAATAAATCGTGTTTTTAAATGTCACATGATAAACAGAATCTTGCATACGTGTTCATGTTTTATTAATAATCTCATTGAGAAAAAGGGATAAAATGCTCGGCGAAGCCTCGCATTTTATCCCTTCCCTTAACTTGTTTAAAAAATCAATACTACATTAACATTAAGATCCTCCATACAGCACTAACACCATTTCGTCGTCAGAGAGAGAGAGAGAGAGAGAGAGAGAGAGAGAGAGAGAGAGAGAGAGAGAGAGAGAGAGAGAGAGAGTGTGTGTGTGTGTGTGTGTGTGTGTGTGTGTGTGCGTGCGTGCGTGCGTGCGTGCGTGTGTGTGTGTGTGAATTCGGGTTTAACGTCGCTTTCAACAATGTTTCAGTCATATCACGACGGTGTCTGGTTGCGACAGGGAGCTTAATGCTCACTATAGTGCTGCCTCACTGAAGTATCATGTCCCAGACACATTACATGATACCACACCCAGTCACATTATCCTGACACTGGGTCGACCAGGCCTAGCTCTACCCCGTAAATCTGAGTGCCAAGCGATGAGCAACTAGTACCATTGTTAACGACTTTGGTATGTCGCAGCCCGGGATCGAACCCGTGACCTGCCTGAATATGTTCCGTATTCTTCATATTTTTCCCTTTTGTTTTCCATATATAATCTTCAGGGGCGTAGCCAGGAAAATGGTAAAGTTGAAGCCCACGCCGAAGGCGTGGGTCGAGTGCCGAAGGCACGAGTGGGGGAGAGCACGAGAGGGGGGTTGCCCCCCTCTGGTTGGTGGGGGTCCGGGAAAATTTTGAAATTTTAATACGATTTGGTGGCCACTGGTGTCATCTGGAGGGGTATTTTTACTTATCTCTTATCAGACTTTTTCGCATATTTGTTTGATTTTTTCGGTTACTTTTACGTTTATATGGAAGTCACATCTCAAATGATTTTGTTGCTCACCCTTCCAATGTGTGTTCTCTCATCCCGTTGTTGGCTTGGATGGTTTGTGTCCTTGATTGTGGCATGTCCTGGGTATCTTCATTTTGTAATTTTAAGTGTTAATTTCGTATTCATTCTTCCTTCTGATACATGAGATGAGCTGTGTTCTTTAACTGTGGCTGTTTCTTGGCCTTTCTTATTATCATTGGCAGACTGTTTGAGTTTTCCACTCAAGGCTTTGCATGCAAATGCAAATAAGTAATTTTAACTGTATGCTTGAAGTGCGTTTATTTCATTAACATGCTCGTTGAGACGCGTTGACACAATGAGCATGTTCATGATATAAATGGACTGTATATAAAGCAGACTAAGGACCTTCTGGACTTAGGGCTAATGACAAAAATACAATTTGAGGTATTTATTTCGTGTGGTTATTCTAAAGGCCATTTCATTAAATGTTGCTGTAATCACGCAGTGCAGACAAATATTGTACACCAGAGATTCCCGACACTTCAAGAAAAACTGCAAACTCGAAACACTTTAGAATCGTCTCTGACAATAGCCATTTTCGGTATGAGAATTGATGTGCCACCTAAACTCAAGCGCAAGTTCACCCCCAGACTAAAAGTTTGGAAGCTGAAAGAATCTCAGACAAGAAATCATTTCCAGGAGGTTTTCAGCCAGCATGTGAGTGCCTCAGCAGGTGTAGCTGATGCTACCACTGAGGATATATGGAACAGCAACAAGACCGGTCTGCTCAAGACAACTGAAGATGTGTGTGGCACAACTCGGCCCCACTGCTAGCGTCGCGAAACCTGGTGGTGGAATTAGCATGTTAATAAGCTCATTGCAGCCAAGCGGTAAGCCTTTAAGGCATGGAAGACTGGTAAGGGCACTCGTGCATCATATCGTACGGCCAAACACATAGCCAGACGTGCGGTGCACCATGCTCGCCAAGAAGCTGAGAAGGTGATCAACAGGAATATTGACCCTAAGTCCTCAGAAGTATACCGCCTTGCTAACCAGATGAGAACAGAGAATGCCGATGTTGTAGGTGATAAACCAGTAAAGAATGTTGCAGGGGAGATGTCAATGAGTGAAGACTCAAAGCAGAGGGCCTGGTTAGAACACTACCAAAGGCTACTCAATGTTGGGTTTGACTGGGACCCAGACCACCTGTCTGATGAACCACCAGTGGAAGGGCCGCCCATTCCAATCACTATTGATATGGTTAAGAAGGCTATCCCTCAGATGAAGACTGGCAAACACCAGGCCCTTCTGGCATAGTGTTGGAGATGATCAGAGATGCGGGTGCCTCAATGATCCGCGACCTTCCAGCTGCAATCATCCGTGATGGAAAGGTACCCTCTGACTGGGAACAGAGTTTCATTGTCTGTCTCTACAAGGGCAAGGGCGATGCATTCGAACGGGGCAAAAACCGTGGTCTCAAGCTGACAGAACAGTTCATGAAAGTCCTGGAGAGGATTGTGGATGGCCTCATTAGGCAGTTGGTGTCCATCGACGATTCCCAGATTGGCTTCGTCCCAGGAAGAGGCACAACAGATGCAATTTTTGTTGTACGGTAGCTGCAAGAGAAGTATCTGGCGGCCAACAGGAGACTCTACATGGCTTTTGTAGATCTGGAGAAGGCATTTGATCGAGCGCCTCGGAAAGTCATCTGATGGGCACTAAGAAAACTTGGAGTCGACGAGTGGATGGTGCGACTGGTCCAAGGGATGTATGCTAATGCTCGGAGCCGTGTCCTTGTTGGTAAGTAAGTAAGTAAGTTAGTAAGTAAGTAAAGTCTTTATTTTACGAGGGTTACAACATTTAGCATAGACATTTGCATGCATTAGCTAATCTTCCATGAGGCCCTCAGAGGTATATACAGATGTACAAAACAACATATGCCTACTGACCACCACAACACAAATATTAAAATCCTTGTCACTAGATTGCTTTGGTCAATAGACATGCGCACACACTTGATTTATACATAGAACAAGACAAAGAATTAAATACAAATTGGATACGGCAATTATAAGAGTAAAAAAAAGTGAAATAGGTACAATGATTGTATAAGAATAAATAGATTCAACTAATTAACCATTTCAGGCATCTACAGTGAAATGTGTCAAGGGTCTGAGAACTCTTAACATGTACTGGGAGACTGTTCCATATTAAACATCCAGAATACCTCAAGCTATGCTTGAAATATTCTGTCCTGGGCTTAGGTGGGACATAACAACATGTAGCAGTAGATCTTAAGGTAAAAGAGGTATTGGTATGTTCCGCTTCATGAAGTTTTCTGTGATATATTCTGGTATAGTATTGTTACAGACCTTGAACATAAATTTGGCTTTCCTTAAGTATAGTCGATCATAAACTGACAAAATCTTTAAAGAGTTCATGGCTTCATTTGAATCTTCTACTTCATAATCAAGGATTACTCGACATGCTCTCTTCTGTAATTTAAAAACTTTGAGCTTATTCGCTGCAGAAGAACTTCCCCATACAATATTACATGTGATGGTTACAGTGGAGAATTCGAAGTGAAGGTGGGTGTTCATCAAGGCTCTGTTCTCAGCCCACAGCTTTTCATCATTGTGCTTGAAGCCTTGTCATGCGAGTTCCGCTCTGGAGTTCCCTGGGAGGACCTGTATGCTGATGACCTTGTCATCATAGCTGAATCCCTTGAGGAATGTGTCAGGAGGCTCTTAACTTGGAAATACGCAATGGAGGCGAAAGGGCTGAGAGTGACTGCAGGAAAAACAAAGATCATGATCTGCGGTTCAGGTCTGGACCTCCTATCAGCAGCGGGTGGTTGCAACCTTTCAACCACATCACGTGTGAAAACAGCCTGGAAGAAATTCAAGGAGTTGCTGCCAGTTCTCTCTTCCCGCCACCTCTCGTTCAAGACACGTGGCCGTGTGTACAGCTTTTGTGTGCGGAGCGCAATGCTCCATGCCAGTGAGGCATGGCCATTGACAAAGCCAAACCTCCAATGTTTTCAGCGGAATGACAGGGCAATGATCAGACAGATCTGCAATGTCAAGCCACAGGACACTGTCACCATCAGGTCCAGTGAGTTACTTGAGCGTCTTGGCAGTGTGGACCTGGACCTCATCCTGAAAGAGAGAAGGCTCCGCTGGTATGGACATGTGGAAAGCTCCAACGGTGCAGTCAAGACTGGCTGTGGCATACAGGTAGGTTTGTTAGCGAGGGCCTGGAAGACCCAAGATGACATGGAAGCAGCTGACAGAAAGAGCTTGCAGAGAGTGGAAGCTCTCTGCTATCGATCCTCATGAAAGACAGGCCTGGAGATCTGGTGTGAGATCTGCTATGCGTGCAGCAAATCAGCTCCCTGGAAGGGGACTCACTTATGTGGGCGTTGCCTCTGTACCTGCACGTTAAACAAAAATCCGTTGATGATGATGATGAGTCGCTGGTGCCTTCTAAAATGTGACATAATTTTTTTTGTAAATTCTTATGTAAAAGCATACTTGGCAAAATATTGTTGAAGCCCGGGCTTCCGGGCTTCCGCCTGGCTACGCGCCTGATCTTTCTCAAGAAGACATACTCAAATGTAATTTCCCATTAGTGCTGGATCTCATAATCAATAACCCATTTCCATAAAAAAGTGACAATGTGGACTTACAAGGTTCATCTAAAAGCCCATTTGGAAATGCTTGACAACCTTTCCAAATGACAGTTATCAGCATGTTATATTCGGCCCCCGCCTATCGAGCCTAGTGGAAATGGTGCTGCCGCGCAGAGCTGAAACCGACCGCACATGAGTACAGGTAAATCGCTTTGAAGTTGGTTGAAACAATATTTATTTCAATAAAGTAAGAACATGTTTAAATAACATTAGTGCAAATTTCATGACAGGATTTGAGAGCAAGCCATTGGCTTATGTGAAACATCTGTAATTGATTATTAGCCATTGGGAATGGCATATTACATGTAAACACGCATAAATGGAAAATAAATGGTTAAACGTTTGAAGGGAAACCGTTTGAGTGTAAATAATAATAATAATAAATAATAATAATAATAATAATAACAATAATAATAATAAGTTCTCAGCCTGCCAAGGCAAAGAACTAGTACTAAATGTGTTACCCTCTATGAATAAAATCGATTATAAATATTACTATTATTATTACTAATACCGGTATTATTTTTATTAAACCCTTTTGATTTCATATGGCGGCAGGGTTTGAGATGTCATTTCATCTCAAAGTCGGGTAAAAGTCCAACCAAAAAAAAAAAAAAAAAAAAAAAAGAAAGAAGAAGCAACGTCTTAACCATATATTATTAATTGATTATCCTATATTACACAAGGTCAACCAATATTCAAAAATCATAAATCATGTTTTAATTGCGTCAATTAATAAAACGGAGTGGCTATTTGCAGTCAACTGCAAATAGCCAAAAAACGTTGAAATGGCTATTTGCAGT
This sequence comes from Lucinisca nassula, assembly GCA_963580285.1. Lineage (NCBI taxonomy): Eukaryota > Metazoa > Mollusca > Bivalvia > Lucinida > Lucinidae > Lucinisca > Lucinisca nassula. The sequence goes on along the minus strand of OY757010.1, from coordinate 134,564,258 downwards.
CAACTGCAAATAGCCAAAAAACGTTAAAATGGCTATTTGCAGGCAACTGCAAATAGCCAGAAAACGTTAAAATGGCTATTTGCAGTCAACTGCAGATAGCCAAAAAACGTTGAAATGGCTATTTGCAGTCAACTGCAAATAGCCAGAAAACGTTAAAATGGCTATTTGCAATCATTTTGAACATCTCCAGGTGGCCTTTCTAACAAAGGCCACCTGGAGATGTTCAAAATATTTTAAATTTGAACGGGCCTCTGCGGCCTAGTAGTTAATTAGAGCTCTGACTCTTAATCATTAAGACTCTCATCGGTTATGGCTTTGTTTGTTTGATTTGATGTTTTACGTGCTCTGCAACACTATTTAGGACATTTTAGAGACGTTACTTCCATTTTTGTGCGACTTTTTCCACAGATTGAGACGTAAAGACATCTCAAGCCCATGACACCTATAGGGCCTAGGACGCACCGACTCGCACCACTTGGCCTTAGCAGGCTAGTTCTTCTAAACGGTTTACCAGTATTCATGTGCAGGCAGTTTCTGCTCTGGATTGAAGCATCATGCAGTCAATCTATTTCTCCAAGCCGCGATGGCCGGGGACTATAACATGGCTATATAGAGTCTATTTTTTGTGTGAACATCTGAGACCTATAGTTTTAAATCACATTTTTGTTTCACTGTTTAGCAATGTTCTCTGCTTATTTCAATGAAATATCTAATTTGTAAAGCCCATGAGAGGTTGGTGGGGAGTGGGGGCGGGGGGGGGGGGGGGGGGGGGTGAGGGAAAGGTGACGTGGGTCTTGCGTCACTTGGGCGTCCATCTGATATTGGCTTACAGTTGGTTTAGATAATGGTAGAGAGGAGATGATGTTATTTCTTCTGATGATGTTATTTCTTCTGTTTCTACGCTTCCATTCGTTTTCCTCCATTACGCAAACACGCCTATACAAATACATTGCCACCTTTATCGCCGAAAAAAAATGAAAATTTTATGATGAAAAATTGTGATATTTTTCTTATTTCTGCTCAAAATATAGATTGTGGGCATTCGTTAGAATCGCCTCATCGAGACGGTTCTAACGAGTACCCACAGTCTATATTTTAGAGCAGAAACAAGAAAAATAAGGTTTACCCTGTAAACCCAGTTTTAGTATATAAAAGTGGAGTTCGTGGGGGTCAAATTATATAGGCGTGTTTTCGTGATGTTACTCCTCCGTCTCTCATTTTCATCTCTGCTATCTCTTCTATCTCTCTCCTCCCTTTCTAAGGGACAGGACCCAAAATTACTCACTGAATGAGACCGTCCAATGCATATAAGCCTTTTGGTTTCATTGGTCGGCAGGACTTGAGTTGTCATTTCATCTCAATGTCGCCGGGTAAAAGTCCCACAAAATTGGAAGCAACGCCTCCAAAACGACCTAAATGGTGTTGACGGGAACGTAAAAACTCAATTCAAACAAACAAGTGATCCGCCCCCGCCCATCGGGGCTTGGAGAAATAGAATGCGCTGCATGGTGTACACCAGGCACTCAATGTGCCGGTAACGTCTAAGTAACGTCGATGCAACGTAGTGGCAAACACTCGCTATAAAATGAACGGGCGTGGTGTGGTATTTAACCATTATCATGCTGGACAAGTCAACCCTACCTTTGCAAACAATATATATTCAGATCAGGAAGCCATCTGATCAGGATCTACAGTGTTTGTCATGAAGAAGTGAACTGAATAAATACAGTAAATTGAGTAATGTCATTCTATGATACTCTGCAATGGGCGTGGCTAAAATAATTGTAATTGTTGTGGTATTTAACTCTTATAATGCTTTTTAAGACAACCGCTTCCTTTGCAAACAATGTCGATTCAGATCAGGAAGTCATCTGATCAGGATCTGCAATGTTTCTTATGAATTTGTAAATAGAATGCACGAAACCATTTTTTTTAAATAATGTTTGTTTGTTTGTTTGATTTGAGGTTTAACGTCCCCGTCAACACTGTAAAGGTCATTTTGGAGACGTTGCTTCCAATTTTGTGGGTCTTTTACCCGACATTGAGATGAAATGACATCTCAAGCCCTGTCGCCCAATGAAACCAATAGGGTTTATTAGCATGGACGGTCCGCCTCACACCGCGGTTCCTGGACAGGCTTAGATCCTCTAAGCGGTTTACTAGTACTAGTGTGCGGGCCGGATTCAGCTCTGCGTGGAAGCATCATGCAGCCCATATATTTCTTCAAGCCCCTATGGGCGGGGGCCGTTTAAAAATAATGTATGGGCTGCATATACTGAGTGATATCAATTTTCACTGAAAATTTAAAGCCTTTGTTTTAATTTGTAGGGGCAATATTCACTCGTTGTGTCATTTTATTTTTCTCGACTGTTTTAACCCCTTAAGATGCCAATCACAACAATTGCCATCTGAGTTGCTGTGTGCTGATTACATTAAAAAGTCATTGTTGTAAACAGTGTGGATCAAGATCAAACTGCTGGGAACAATCTGATCGGGGTCCACTCTGTTTGCTTGTATGCCTAAATATTCTTTTAGACTGCAAAAATGTGAAATAGATGAGATACACAGACGACATTTTCAGATGCAGTTTTTCAAGGGTTGAATTAATAAATGTCATCAATAGGATTATAATATCTTTCAATAGGATTACAATAGATATGCGGTTAACATTACAGCCCCCGGGGGTCTCCACACGCCTTTATACAAACACAATTGTATAATGAACCACACCATGAGAAAAACTCTCTTTGCGAAGATCTGCTCAAATACCATGCACTTGATTATGCATAAAGAGTTTCCTATGTGAACCATATTAAAGAAACCACCGAAAGAAAAGATTTATCATTAAAACATGGACTGGCTCATATTTACAGAATTTGAATTCTGACATGCACGTTTATATCACACATATAGTGAAACTTTTACCACCAAAAAGTGGAAGTTTCAGATACTAAATTTTGATATCTTTCTTACTCCTGCTCCAAACATAAGATTATAGGAACTCGTTAGAACCACCTCGGCGAGGCGGCTCTAATAAGGACCCACAATATATGTTTTGACTAGAAGTAAGAGTATCAATTCAAACTGGAAGAAAAAGAAACAAATTACACTTAAAGAAAATATATTCTGCTACTGTAGGGGCTTGTACGATAGCGAAATGAAACTAGAGTTGCCAGTGCCCCTTGGGTCAAAATTGGCCACGCCCATGGGCCTAGTAGCTACCATAGACTTAAAATGGAAAAAAAAAACAACTTAAAATTGAAAAAAATAAACAAAAAATCTTCTTCCCTGAAACCATAAGGCCCAGAGCTTAGGTATTTAGCATGTAGCAACGCCGAGTAGTCGCCTACATGAATCCTGCCAATCATGCCCCTGGGATCCAAATTGGCCAAATCCTGTGGCCACTTAACTCCAATAAACTTATAATGGAAAAAAAGCTTCAACATCTTCTTCTCTGAAACCATGAAGTACAGACCTTAGATATTTAGTATATAGCAACATAAAATGGTCGCCTACATAAATCCTGCCTAACATGCCCTTTGGGACAAAATTGACCACGCCCCAGGGCTCATTAGCTCCTATTGACTTATACTGGAAAAAAGTTCAAACATCTTCTTCTCTTCTCGGAAACCATAAGGCCGAGAGCTTAGATTTTTAGCTCACCTGACCGAAGGTCATGGTGAGCTTTTGTGACTGTGAGATGTCCCGGCGTCGTCGTGCGTCGTCCGTAAACTTTTCTTGTTAACACTCTAGAGGCCACAGGTTTAGTCCAATCATGATCAGAATGATTATCATGACAATATCTCGGTAGGGTTCGAATATGGGTCATGTCGGGTCAAAAAGTAGGTCAAAACGTCAAATAATAGAAAAACCCTGTTAACACTCTAGATGCCACCATTTGAGTCCAATCCTCATCAAACGTGCTCAGAATGATCATCTCGACAAAACCTACGTCAGGTTCGAAAATGGGTTATGTCAGGCTTTAAAGTAGGTTAGTAGGTCAAATCATGGAAAAACCTTGTTAACACTCTAGAGGCCACACTTTTGGTTCAATCACTATCAGTCTTGCTCATAACAATATCTAGGTTAGGTTCGAATATGGATCCTGTTGGGTCTAAAAGTAGGTCAGTAGATCAAATCATAGAAAAACCTTGTTAACACTCTAGAGGCCACCGTTTTGTTCCAAATATCATTCGACTTGCCACGAATGATCATCATAATAATATCTAGGTCAAGTTTGAATATGGGTCATGTCGGGTCAAAAAGTAGGTTAGTAGGTAAAATCGTAGAAAAAAATCTTGTTAACACTCTAGAGGCCACAGTTTTGGTCCAATCATCATCAACTTGCTCAGAATGATCATCATAACAATATCTAGGTTAGGTTCGAATATGGGTCATGTTGGGTCAAAAAGTAGGTCAGTAGATATAATCATAGAAAAAACTTGTTAACACTCTAGAGGCCACAGTTTTGGTCCAATTATCATTCGACTTGCCAAGAATGATCATCATAATAATATCTAGGTCAAGTTCGAATATGGGTCATGCCAGGTCAAAAAGTAGGTCAATAGGTCAAATCATAGAAAAACATTGTTAGCACTCTAGAGGCCACAGTGTTTGGTCCAATCATCATCAAACTTGCTTAGAATTGTAATACCTTGGTCAAGAGGGGTATTTTATGAATAGAGTGGTACCTTTTTACAAAGGGCCACTCCTTGTAAACATTGTTAGTTAGACTGAGTCTGTTCATCTCCGTCTGGTGCACTAGGAACTGACCCTCAATGTTCACAAGGTGCCCAGATAGTGACATACAGGCCAGCTCTTTATCGTCAAAGGGTTCCACCCCCTCCCCCCCACACACACATCATGCGTCATTGTTAGTAAGACTGAGCCCGTTCATCTCTGTCTGGTGCAGTAGGACCTGACCCTCAATGTCACAAGGTGCCCAGATAGTGACATTCAAGTCAGCTCTGTATTGCCAAAGGGACCCCCCCACGCATACACAGACACCATGGGTCATTGTTAGTTAGACTGAGCCCGTTCATCTCCGTCTGGTGCACTAGGACATGATCATCAATGTCTAAAAGGTGCCCTGATTGTGACATACAAGTCAGCTCTGCATTGTCAAAGTGATCCACACCCCCCCCTCCCCCCCCCCCCCCCACACACACACGAGTCATTGTTTGTTAGACTGAGCCTGTTACTAGGACCTAACCGTCAATGTGTCCACAAGATACCCAGATAGTGACATACAAAGTCAGCCATGTATCGTCAAAATGATCCACCCACCCCACTTTCACCTTCACCATGAGGCATTGTTAGTTAGACTGAGCCTGTTCATCTCCGTCTGGTGCACTAAGAACTGACCCTCAATGTCCACAAGGTGCCCAGATAGTGACATACAAGTCAGCTCTGTATTGTCAAATGGATGGATACCGCCCCCCACCACCACCACTATCACAATGAGTTATTGTTAGTTAGTTAGAATGAGCACGTTCATTTCCGTCTGGTGCACTAGGTCCTGACAGGTGCCCAGGTAGTGACATACAAGTCAGCGCTGACTTTTTCCTCAAAAAAGAAAACAATCAAATGAATGTTCCATGAGTACCACTCTGACAATTTTCCAATCCAGAAAAAAATATATAACCCTTGAAATGACTTACGTTCCTAAATAGCTAGATTGATTTTGAAATAATTTCACAGAAATGTTCCTTGGGCCACTGTCAGCCAAAAATTGTAACTCAACTGTCCACTCCACCTTATATTACCTGCCATAAGGATCAGCTGAGCGATCCAGGGCCATCGTGGCGGTGTAGCGTGAGATCTTTAAACCCATGAGAAAGTTAATACCAAGGTATATCTGCGCATGCGCAAGAAGGCCGTGAGAAATGTCATCCATTTCCTGTTAGCCCCTGCCCCTTTCATCTTGAGCCTATGTTTAAAATGCTAACATTACGAACTTTAAATAGAACACTATTTATAACAAGCTTTATTTATTTATTTACTCTCGAAAGATACCCGTATTAAATATGCCATAATAGGTATCATGTGTTCAACAGGAACAAACTATATGCGGGTACATGTATTTTCTTGAAATTATTACGAAACAAACGCCTATAATTTAAACCCCATTTTTATACAGTAAAACTGGGGTTTACAGAGATGTATATTATTTTCATATTTCCGCTGGAAAACATAGATTGTGGGTACTCGTTAGAACCGTCTAGGCGAGGCGATTCTAACGAGTACCTACAATCTATGTTTTCCAGCGGAAATATGAAAACTATCAGAATATTTTATCTAAAAATTTGATGGTAATGTTTCAATTTATTTTTAATAGGCGTGTTTATGCAATTTATACTTTTAAAAGCAAGTTCTTTGGAAATTTTAAAAGTATTAATCTGCCTAAATAAGCCTGATCTAAATATAAGTGTTCTGCTACAAAATAATAATAATAATATTAATGATAATAAAATAAAAATAATAATTACAATTATAGTAAATTATAATAATAATAATCCGAGGCTTAGAGTATACATATACACTCTTACCTTTTCAGTTCTGCGGTGTATTCCTAGCTTCCAAAGGATATTGAATGGAATTTAAATTTTAGCCATATACCAAGGTGATTAACATGTGTGATTTATGGTTTCACATTTCCTGTTGTCCCCATGCTTATCAAAACACAGCGACTAATTTTCACACCTTTCTGCTTATGTGGGGTAATAATGCCTAATGTCAACCAAACAGGTTTTCTCTTAACCGTTTCAATAAAAGAAACTCAAACAAACAGTAGTAATAGCCGAACCCACCGGGGCTCGAAGAAACAGATGGGCTGCATGGTAGCTAGGTAGGCAGGTAGGAAGGTGTATAGGTAAGGTGAATGGTCTGGTGGGTGCCTGGCTGGATGTGTAGGTAGTTAGGCAGGCTTACTTTTAATTTCTTCCTTCGACGCTGTAGGTTTCGTTTGTTTGATATAAGGTTTAACGTCCCCGTCAACACTGTATAGGTCATTTTGGAGACGTTGCTTACCATTTTGTGGGACTTTTTACCGAAATGACATCTCAAGCCCTGTCGCCCAATGCAACCATTACGGTTTATAAGCATGGACGTTCCGACTCGCACCGCCTACCTGGGCAGGCTTAGATCAACTAAGCGGTTTACCAGTACTCGTGTGCGGTCGGATTCAGCTCTGCGTGGAAGCATTATGCAGCCCATCTATTCCTGCAAGCCCCGATAGGCGGGGGCTAACGACGCTGTAGGTAGATAGGAAGTTGGATAGACAGATCGGTTTTGTTTGTTTGTTTGATTTGAGGTTTAACGTCCCCGTCATCACGGTACAGGTCATTTTGGAGACGTTGCTTTCATTTTTGTGTGACTTTGGCCCGACATTGAGGTGAAATGACATCTCAAGCCCTGTCGCCCAATGAAACCAATAGGGTTTATAAGCATGAACGATCCGACTCCGACCGCTTTCCCTGGATAGGCTTAGAGCCTCTACGCGCTTTACCAGTACTCGTGTGCGGTCGGTTTCAGCTCTGCGCGGAAGCATCATGCAGCCCATATATTTCTTCAAGCCCCGATGGGCGGGGGCGACAGGTAGGTTGAGTGGAGATATGCATGTAGGCAGGTATATTACGAAAACAGGCAAATTCAAATATATTGACAAATTACTACCACCAAAAACGAAATTTTTCAGCTAAAAATCCTGATATTTTTCATATTTCTGCATAAAACATACATTGTGGGTACTCGTTAGAACCGCCTCGGCGAGTCGGTTCTAACGAGTACCCGCAAGCTATGTTTTTGAGCAGAAATAAGACAAATAATAAATATCCATGTAAACCCCAGTTTTTATATCTAAACCCCAGTTTTAATATTTAAAAGTGGGGTTTAAGGGGATCAAAATTATACAGGCGTGTTTGCGTGATGAGGTATGAATGGTAGGTTTGGGCTGGTAGCGATGGGTATGTAGGTAGATCTATAGGAAGGTCGTAGGTAGGATCGTATATTGTTTGTTTTGGTTGGTAGGTAGGTAGGCAGGCAGCATGTAGGTATGTAGGTATTACGTACGTATATCGATAGTATAGGTAGGTAGGAATGTTACTAAGTAGGTATGTTTTTGTTTGAATTGGGATTTATGACCCCGTCAACACTATTTAGGTCATTGTGGCGACATTGCTTCCAATTTTGGTGGACTTTTACCCGACATTGAGATGAAATGACACATTCAGCCCGGTCGCCCAATTAAACCAAAAGGCTTTGGACGGATTGACTCATACCACTTTGCCTGGGCAGGCTTAGTCCTTCTAAGCGGTTTACCAGTACTCATGTGTGGTCAGTTTCAGCCCTGCGTGGAAGCACCATGCAGCCCATCTATTTATCCAAACCCCGTTGGGCGGGGGCGACTAAGTCGGTATGTACGTAGGTAGGTAGATATGCAGTCCGGCCCCGCCCACCGGGGCTTGAAGAAATAGATGGATTGATTGGATGGTAGTTAGGAAGGCATGTAGGTATGTAGGTAGGGTAAATGCAGGTAGGTAGGTTGTGTAGGTAGGAATGTGACAGAAGAACCGCCTTGGAACGGTCAGTGAAACGAATTCAAATGGGGGGGTGGGGGGGTGGGGTGGAGGCGGGGGGGGGGGTGCGTGAATCGATTTTACGTGGTCACAATCCTCGCCTTCATTTCCGTCGCGATTCAGACAAATAATTTGTTCAGTCTGCACGAAGGCCTCCTAACTCATCAGTGCAAAATCTCCGTGAACACAACACTCAAACAACCACAGCGATGAAACAACGGTGAGACCTCGACAGCAAGAGTTTGTCATTCAGTTTTACGACCCACCTACGGAGACGGGACCTCGGTTAAAAGACTCATCCGAAAGTCTGTGAAAACCCGGGATCGAATATGTGACCCAAGGTCTATGAGGCCAGTAACATAAAAACTATACCAAGGAGACTTCCTTCGTATGGGAACGGACGGTCAGACATACATTTACTTATTTCTAGCTACGTACATACGTATCTACCTACCTAAGTACCCTATTGGTTTCATAAGACGGTATAAGTTGAGAAGTCATTTCATCTCAATGTCGGGTAAAAATCCAACTAATTGGTCGCAGTTGGTCGCAATGTCTCCAAACTAACATTCACTGTGTTGAGGGGAACTTTAAACCTCAAGTCAAACAATCAAGCAAACAAAACATCTACCTACCTTCCCTTAGGCCCCCGCCCATCGGGGCTTGAAGAAATGTATGGGCTGCACGATGCTTCCACGCAGAGCTGAAACCGACCCGCGCATGAGTACTGGTAAAACCGCTTAGAGGATCTAAGCCTGACCAAGCAAAGCGGTGCGAGTCGGCTCGTCCATGCTTATCAGCTCTATCGGTCTCATTGGGCGACAGGGCTTGAGATGTCATTTCATCTCAATGTCGGGTAAAAGTCACACAAAATTGGAAGCAACATCTCCAAAACGACCTTTACAGTGTTGACGGGGGCGTTAAACCTAAAATCAAACAAAACCTACCTTCCCAATAACATCTTCCCCAACCTTACCAGGCTGCCTAAATCTACCCCGTCCATCTGGACTTGAAGAACTAGATGGGCTGCATGATTCCTTACCACCTGAGTACTGGTAAACCGCATAACCTGCCCTCAGCCCCCGCCCATAGGGGTTTGAAGAAATATATTGGCTGCAATGATACTTCCATGCAGAGCTGAATCCGGCCCGCACACTAGTACAGGTAAACCGCTTAGAGAATCTTAGCCTGTCCAGGAACCGCGGTGCGAGGCGGACCGTCCATGCTAATAAACCCTGTTGGTTTCATTGGGCGACAGGGCTTGAGACGTCATTTCATCTCAATGTCGGGTAAAAATCCAACAAATTGGTCGCAATTGGTCGCAATGTCTCCAAACTAACTTTCACAGTGTTGACGGGAACTTTAAACCTCAAGTCAAATAAACAAGCAAACAAACATTTACCTATCTTCCCTTAGGCCCCCGCCCATCGGGGCTTGAAGAAATATATGGGCCGCATGATGCTTCCACGCAGAGCTGAAACCGACGCGCGCATGAGTACTGGTAAACAACTTAGAGCATCTAAGCCTGACCAAGCAAAGTGGTGCGAGTCGGCTCGTCCATGCTTATAAACTCTATTGGTCTCACTGGGCGGCAGGGCTTGAGATGTCATTTCATCCTAATGTCGGATAAAAGTCACACAAAATTGGAAGCAACGTCTCCAAAATGACCTTTACAGTGTTGACGGGGGCGTTAAACCTTAAATCAAGCAAAACCTACCTTCCCACCAACACCCCCCCCCTTACCTGCCTACCTAAATCTACCCCGCCCATCTGGACTTGAAGAACTAGATGGACTTATGATTCCTTACCACCTAAGTACTGGTAAACTGCATAAGCCTGCCCTTAGCCCCCGCCCATAGGGGCTTGAAGAAATATATGGGCTGCATGATGCAACCACGCAGAGCTGAATCCGGCCGCACACTAGTACTGGTAAACCGCTTAGAGGATCTAAGCCTGTCCATGATATATAAACCAATAAACCCTATTGGTTTCATTGGGAAGATACCCAACTCTCACCCTTCTGGGATCCATGGGGTCAAAAATGACCTCTACCCCAAATCCCTGGGCTTTCAAAGGGAAAGTGGTCCCTGATCAGACTGATCAGAGGACATGGAGGAGGGGACTTTCACAGAAGTGGGCAAAAAAAATGGGAGGACTCACAAAGAGGGACACGCAGATAGGGCACCAAACCCCGTTCCCACCCCCGCCTCTTGCAAGGAAAGACCGGAGGCGCACCAAACAGCGGCAACGGGCATGACGTATGTATACGTCATGTTCGCGCTGGTGGGGGCGCTTTCCCCATTCAGAAAATGGAGCAATTTGCATCGGGCTTTATGAACTACATAGGGGAGGTCATTGAAGCGCATACACACTGCAGGTAACACTTCACGCATTACCGCTGGAAATATCCATGTTCGCAGATGACGGCTTAGTATGGAAAACCGCGAGAAAACCAAAAAGTGCCATTCCTGCACTACAAAAAGCGCTACAAGCCATACATGATTGGGCTACAAACTGGGGTTTCAAATTATCAACTGAAAAAACAACAGTGGTGGTTTTCAATAGAAATTTCGCAGACACAAAGGGCATGCCCAGGCTGGCGTATGACGGGCAGGAAATAAAGTACGCCAGTCATGCCAGATTCCTGGGCATGTACTTTGATAGCAATCTAACATGGAGACTGCACATTGAAAATCTGGTGTTCAGGTCCCAGCGGGACCTAAATGTGCTCAGGGCGGTCTCGGGGGCAAACTTTGGAGCAGACAAGAAAACCCTGATCAAAATGTACACAGCACTCATAAGAAGCAAAATTGACTATGGCTGCCAAGCATACGCGTCTGCGGCGCCATCACACCTGAAAAAAACTAGATAGCATACAGGCCGCAGCCCTCAGAATCGCTACTGGGGCATACAGGGGAACGCGGAACCTGGACCTGGAGATTGGATGCAGCGTCATGCCCCTGCACCTGCGGAGGGATGAACTGCAGCTCAAGTACTGGGCCCGCTCAAGCAGTCTTAGGAAAAGTCTCCCCATAAACCAAATGATCGCCGACACGCCCAATCATGTTAAAAGAGATAGGTTAAGAGGAAAGATCTCCTATATTATCAAAGTCCAGGACCTAATTAAAAACCATGACCTCGAACAGGTCAAAACAGCGGAAAAAAACATATCCGGAAGTTTTTAATTTAAGAAGCCTACGCGCAAAAACAACACTAACGGGTGTCATAAAGAAAACTGAAACAACACAGAAAAAAATGCAATGAGATCGCAGAATCACATATCAGTGAAAACTATAAGCAAGCGCTTAAAATTTTCACTGATGGAAGCAAAGATGCTGTCAAAAAAGAAACAGGGTGCGCTTTCACAATACCAGAATTAAATTTCGACCAAAAGTCAAACTTAACCAGCACCTCACAGTCTACTCTGCAGAACTTATAGCCATACAGAAAGCTTTGGAATGGATACAGGAAGAAAAACCCTATAGTGTTGTTATACTAACGGACTCATTAAGCTCAGTACAAAGCATAAACTCTGGAAACAGCACTACAAGACCGGATATACTGCAGGACATTCATGTCCTAATACACAAAATACTAAAACAAGGCATCACCCTGAACATAGATTGGATCCCCTCCCACTGCAACGTGCAGGGGAATGAGCGCAGACACGCTGGCCAAAGAAGCTCTGACCCGGGGGAAGGAACTTGACTACCTCCCCACCCCACAAGAAGTCTACACAATCATTAAGGCCAGCATCAAAAAGGAATGGGCGCGCATATGGCAGGGACAACACGGCTTCAGACACTCGATCTGCCAGTCCTTGACCCCGAAAATAGTTCAATACAGCGACAGCCGAAAGCTCGATCGCATATATACACAACTAAGACTTGGGGTCAACGGACTAAATGCACACATCTTCTATAACGCGGCCGATCCATTATGCGGGCACTGTGGCGGGGTGGAGAGTGTTCAACACTACCTCGCAGATTGCCCCGCACACGGCCCCGCTAGAAAGGAACTAAAGGGAGAACTGACAGCACTAGGATACCAAGGGGAGATAAACGCGATTTCTTTGCTCAATCTAATGTCACAGGAAATGAGGGACGCGGTTTTCAATTTCTTTGAGAAAACAAACTACCTGGAGAAAATATAGGGGAAAGCTAAGGGCGCAGACTAAATTTATTGCACTGTTACGAGAGACACACCCCGTACGAGGTTACACACAAACATGCCTGAAACCAAAACCGTTACAAACCCGATTTCAGAAACAATAAATGATTTAACCGCACCTGAGACGCTACCAACCAAAAAGGAGCGTAGTGATCAAAGGGCGGCCGTCTCACGGCGAAAAGGGGAACAAAGTCAACGGTAGACACTGTGGTTTGCGGCCTCGGCTTTGCACTTAGGAGTGCCTAACGGTGACAACGATCCCTGGATCACTGTGAGAAGACCATAGCAGAACGGGGCATGGACCAACCACAAGGAAAATCCATAGCCCCGACCCACCCTCCAAAGGGGTGTGGCAATCGAGAGGTTAAGACGAGGCGTAGCGTTGTGGTACGGCCCACTGGCTTTGCACTTATGAGCGCTGCACCAAAATCCTAGCTGATCGGGAGCCACACTGCCCAAAAGAGGATCACACGAGAACACGCCGGAACTGGGCATGGATCCACCACAAGGAAAATCCATCGCCCGGCCTCTCCGGAGGGGGTGAGGCAAACAGGAAATCAGGACGAGATGTAACGCTGGGGTTTGCGGTCTTAGGACTTAGGCACTGAGCAGCGTTGCGTCAAAATCCTGGCTGATCGAGAACCACACAACCCAAAGGAGAACGGCACACCAACACACTAGCAAACAAAAGACTCTCCTTCAGGAATGCACATAGATTAGTGGGACCAAAAGAAAAAACAATAGGCCTTATCACATCTCTTTGTTTTTCCTTTTTCCGCAAATTTCGCTTTCGAATAAAGGATGTACATTATAAGGTTACACAAACGGAATGATCTGGGTGCCACAAAAGGACCCTTTTATAAACACCTGACTAGCAGAAAAATCGCAGGAAGGCCCCTCTCTAAGCACACATGGTATTGCTTCTGTCCCTCCCTTGACAAATGAATACGGTCCCTATAATAGTGCCTGTGGAGGCGGCCATCGCTGTCCCAACTTTGCCCTCGGAAAATATGAAACGCTGTCCCACAAGTCAACATCATAGCTCGCCACGCGCATACCACCACGGCCGAAAAACCGAACTTCGCCTGGTACATCAAACAGCCCTCGGTACTGCCCTTGTCGTTTAACATAAGAATCACCAAAAACAGCAAATCGCGCCATGACCGTTATTAAAACGGACGGTCAAGACGACCATATATTTATACAGATACGGGAAATTAACTAACTAACTAGGGCATGACTTAGCGCGACCCTGAAGGAGGGCATCAACACACAACCACCTACACAAAACTAAAACAACATACATCCACCCACACAATGCTCAATTAGGTAGATAAAGCGATAGTTGTAGAATAGTTGTAGAGTAGGAATCCCGTAGAGAGGATAGTATAGAAAAAAAGAGATCAAAAACCTGGAGATAGAAGAAGAAGAAGAAGAGTTTTTTTCCCCAAAAGCGATTTCAAACATTGTTAACTGTAAATATGACACATAAAAACAAGATCGCATAGGAGTGCTCGACTGCGCACATGCGCTGGCGGACGCTTGTATGCGACCTACATGATTATATGAATTTGTACTAACTATATTGCTAACGAGATCGGCACACGATATCTCGGGCCCTCAAACGACTAAGTAGGAATACAATTCCTCCTATGGTGCCTTCCTTCACGTAGGATGCGATAATGACATGTAAACATGGCGACTCAGAATGACCCATTTACGGTCCCACAGAATACGACATCCTACGTGGAGGAGGGCACCACATTTTCCTAACTTTAACAAAAAAATGCAGAAAAGGGGATTGACCTACCTCCACATCCTCCGCGATAGAAGTCACCCACAAACTAAAATAAACACGAACTTGGGCCCGAGACGGCGGAGGCCGTCACACTATACTATATGTTGTAGGTACAGAATAAACAAAAGTCACAAAATATAATCTACAAGCACAACCTTGGAGGTACAAAAACTGTCCTACCCAGCAATAGAGAGCGGGTGGGCTTGCCCCTAAACGGACAACACCATCTTTAAAGCACAAGAAAAACAAACACGACCGGTCCCTGGCGGGGCGAGCACATCCGCCCGCATATATACTCAATAAGCTAGGGGCACAGACCAAATAATGTAAAAATGTACATACGTTACAAAAATATGCAAAAATCAAAAAAAAAAAAAAAAAAAAAAAAAAAAAAACCAATATCAAAATTTATACAAAAAGCGTAGACGACATCCATAGACATGGTGCTGGCGTGAGGGTGAAGATGCGGCTGAAGCTACAAGCTAGAAGAAAGAAATGGATGGACTCTACAATTTTGTGGTGCAAATAAGCAGCACAAAATGGCTAAAAAACTTTGTCTCGAATCCCCTGATTGGATATAAGGTGCATAACACGTAGCATGGAAACGTGAATAGCAATCTTTAGATACGTCTTCCAAATCGCAATGAAACTTTCAAACAAAATTAACTGCTAAACGATCCCCTTAATGATAAGTTCAAACTCGGAGCCTACCCTGTTACACAAAACAACCCACACCCCTTTGCGGCATACCGCAAAACCCAAGGCACAGCACTGCTATAACTTAAACGCAGTGCAATCACGTAGCCAAACCTTTAGAATGGAGTTCCAAATTACTACAACTAAACTATGTTGCACCAAAACAAAGGCTCACATTGGAACTGTGCAACACATCCACAGCCCTTGAAATATGAAGCACGCCTAGTCCAGAAACTCCAACAAATAAAGATGCCCTTTAGCGACAGGTCACATGCACTCCTGAAGCAAACGGGAAGACAAAATATAAGCCCCACCGAGACCTGGAAAGGTCACGGCACCGTTTCACAAACCTCTCAGGACGGAGCTCGGCGATTAGCTACAGGGCAAGGGGTTGCCCGTGGGCTCGGAGACACCTGAGACGTGAGACGACAAACACGGACGGGGCTGGAGCCGAGCGATGGTCTCCCTGTTCACCGGCAACGGGGAATAGGGGTACCACCGAACGGCTACGGTGTAGTGCCAGCATGGATTCGTTCCCTGGGACCCCACCAGCTGACGACCCGCGACACGGGGAAACTTGAAAACAACAACAACAATGGTTTCATTGGGCGACAGGGATTGAGATGTCATTTCATCTAAATGTCGGGTAAAAGTCCCAAAAAATTGGAAGCAACGTCTCCAAAATGACCTTTACAGTGTTGACAGGGACGTTAAACCTCAAATCAAACAAACAAACAAAGCATAAGACTGCCCAGGCAAAGTGATGTGAGTAGGACCGTCCATGCATAAAAACCCTATTGGTTTCATTGGGCGGCAGGTCTTGAGATGTCTTTACATCTCAAAGTCTGGTCCCACGAAATTGGAAGTATCGTCTCCCAATGACCTATATAGTATTGACGGGGACGTTAAACCTCAAACCTACCTACCCACCCACCAAGACACATCTCCTTACCTACCTACTTAAATCTACCCCGCCCATCGGGTCTTGTAGAAATGATGGGCTACATGATGCCCGACCGCACATGAGTACTTGCAAACCGCTTAAGCCCTCGCCCAAAGTTATGCGAGTCGGACCGTCAATGCATATAAACCCTATTAGTTTCTTTCTTTCCTTCTTTCTTTCTACTGATACTGCGTCGGTCATATTTGGGCATTACCGCAGGTGTACATTACACATACTCCAGGTTTGCAGGATGAAAGCCTACACAGTAATCAATTAATTACGGTAGGGATCTTTAACCTACACAGGGGATGATTCTCCCTGCACAGGGGGGGGGGGGGGGGGGGGGGCTCCAGTTAACGTCCCGATCCGAAGGACGGTGCACTTTATGACATTCAACCCATGCAAATGATACCAATGGAGCGTGTTGGGACACCGAAATTTTATCGCCGCTGCCGGGGATCGAACCCGGGACCTCTAGCATCAGAGGCAAGTGCACTAACCAATGGGCTATCATGCGCCATATCGTTTCATTGGGTGGCAGGTCTTGAGATATCTTTTTATCTCAAAGTCGGGTCCCACGAAATTGGAACATCGTCTCCAAATGACCTATATAGTATTGACGGGGACGTTAAACCTCAACTCAAACTTACCTACCTACCCAGCCACCCATCTACCTACCTATCTAACCACAAACCACCTACCTACTTACTCACCTACCTAAACAACGTCGAAGCAGAAGTTAGAAGTAAGAAGTCAGCTTGCCCCCGCCTATCGGGGCTTAAAGAAATAGATGGGCTGCACGATGCTTCAACGCAGAGTTGAAACCGACCGCACACGAGTACTGGTAAACGGCTTACAGGATCTAAGCCTGACCAGGAAAAGCGGTGCGAGTCGTCTATAAATAAAAAAAATAAATAAACAAATAAATATTATAATACATGTATTTTAAAATCACTAGTAACACAGCTTTTAATTTCCTTAGATAGGCTTCTGCAGCATAAAATTAAAGTTTAATTAATGTAGCAGCATAATTTATCATTTAATATACTAAGAGAGTTTCGATACCCCAGTCTTTTATAGAGTTATCGTATTACACTTCTCACGGCTGAATTATCTCACACCCCTCCGTGAGGGATTTCAGCCGCTTCCGGTGCGACTGAAGAATCTCACGGGATCAATAATCTCACGCTACAGCGGCCCTCTTATTTGAATGAAGATGATGTATATTTTCCTTATTTCTAGTCTTAACATAGATTGAATGTGCTCGTTAGAACAGACTCAATGAGGCGGTTCTAACGTGTACCCACAATCTATGTGTTTGCACCAAAATAAGGAATGGTAATAGTTACCCCTTAAACCCGCTTTTCTCTATATAAAGTGGGGTTTAGAGGAGCCATTATTTAATGGACTTGTTAACCTGATGCGAAGAGCACACAACGAAGACTATGAATAGACAGCGCGGATGCGCAGACTGATCTGAATTTCGATGGGCGCACGTGTAAATGGCAGGAATATAAAATGACTGCAAATAGCCATTTTAACGTTTTTTGGCTATTTGCAGTTGACTGCAAATAGCCATTTTAACGTTTTTTGGCTATCTGCAGTTGACTGCAAATAGCCATTTTAACGTTTTCTGGCTATTTGCAGTTGACTGCAAATAGCCATTTTAACGTTTTTTGGCTATTTGCAGTTGACTGCAAATAGACTCTTCCTTAATAAAATTGTCATTAATCAAGTAATTTCGTATTGGCCGAGTTACAGGTCCTCGGTCAGCTGTATTGGCCTCGGCAAGGGCCAATACGAAATTACTTGATTAATAACATTATATTATAATATCGAAAAACCATTTTGTTGGTTAACATCGATCTTGGCGCGAGGTTATAAACCTTTTTATAAGTTTTGTTCTACAGATAAAATTGTTGACATTTTAACATTTATCATCGGAACAATTTTTAACACAATGAAATCAACAAAAATCAGTATGTTTCTATTCCTTCGCCATTGTTAGAAGACATTCCGTCAATAATACTGACTATAACACGCGCATTTCAAGCTTGTTGCGACCCACCGTCGGACGTCAAAGAAGCCAGATGCGACGTCCTTTTCGCGTGATGCTCTTCCGACCCTTGATTTGTTGTAGAATCATTACGAAAACACGCCTATACAAATACATTGTCACCTTAATCGCCGAAAAAATGAAAATTTTAAGATGAAAAATATTGATATTTTTCTTATTTCTGCTAAAAAAATAGATTGTGCTCACTCGTTAGAACCGCCTCATCGAGGCGGTTCTAACGAGTACCCACAATCTATATTTTAGAGCAGAAATAAGAAAAATAAGGTTTACCCCTGTAAACCCCAGTTTTACTATATAAAAGTGGGGTTCAAGGGGGTATGAATTACATAGGCGTGTTTTCGTGATGTAATTTCAGTTCATTTCCATTGCCTATATAGGATTGGCGTTTGATCATGATAACTGATGTGTTTGTTTTATTTGATTTGATGTTTAACGTCCCCGTCAACACTGCAAAGGTCATTTTGGAGACGTTGCTTCCAATTTTGCGGGACAATTACCCGACATTGTGATGAAATGACATCTCAAGCCCTGTCGCCCAATGAAACCAATAGGGTTTATAAGCATGGACCACTTTGCCTGGGCAGGCTTAAATCCTCCAAGCGGTTAACCAGTACTTGTGTGCGGTCGGATTCAGCTCTGCGTGGAAGCATCATGCAGCCCATTTATTTCTTCAACCCCCAATGGGCGAGCTAGCCAGTCTGGTCAGCCTGTTCGGAGCATTCTCTTGTTGCCATATGAATAGCCCAGAGGCTATTCATGCGAACAGCAAAGACTCTGATCAGACTGCGCGGATGCGCAGTCTGATCCGAGTCTTAGCTGGTCGCACAGATCGTATTGTAGATTTTGTCGTGCGCTGGCTCATATTCAATATATAGATACATTAACAGATTAACGTACAAGCCATTAGTCCGTTTGCGCCAGGCGTCTAGCAGATATGCCATTTACAAACGGTATATGTATAAACCAAGATCAGTCGCCGCAAATCGAAGGATACCCCTTGCTTGGAACAAATTAACACATGAATAAACTTTTAAAATAAACCCGCACCTGAATGTCAACTGTAAAGGAACCCGCCCCGAAACTGCGAGATAAATCAATCCATACTGGAATATACAGCTGTCATATTATGATAAAAACATCAAATGTCCTTTATATGGAATGTTCTACAAAATGTTGTGCACATACCATATACGATAATTCTAGAAAATTGCTGGATATTTCCGCTTGTAAAATGGAACTGTCTCTTACATCATGTTATTATGTCCATGTTTACCGTTATATGAATCCCTGTAAGGTGTGTATTTTACGATAATGAACGAATAGTTTTGTCAATTCGCCATGAAAACCTTCGCCCAAGCCTATCGGGGCTTGGAGAAATAGACTGGGCTGCATGGTGCTTCCACGCAGAGCTAAAACTGATCACACATGAGTACTGGTAAACCGCTTAGTAGGACGAAGCCTATCCAAGCAAAGTAGTGTGAGTCAGACCGTCCAATGCATACAGGACTTTGAGTGTTATTGGGCGGCAGGGCTTGAGATGTCATTTCATCTCAATGTCGGGTAAAAGTCCCACAGAATCGGAACCAACCTCTCCAAAATAACATAAATAATGTTAACGGGGACGTTGAACCTCAATTCAAACAAACAAACAAATCCATGAAAACCTTTGCTGTGGATATTCATTAGAACCGCCTCGGTCAATATCATCGGTTCATATAAAAAATAAGGCTAATTATCCTTCAATTTTCACCAAATGCTCACCAGATCTGCTGCTATGGAAAATCAATGTACATGCAAACTTCACCTTACACCGGCCCCGATAGCTCAGTGGTAAACCGACCGCTACGGGAGTGCGAGGTCGCGGGTTCGATTCCAGTCCGCGCCATACCAAAGGCGTGAAACATGGTACTAGTCGCTTCCTTGGCTGACGCTCGCATTATCAGGGGTAGTCCTAGGAAGATTATGAAGGCAGGTAAGTATTTGTTAAAGGATACATTGTTTGTCGCAATAAAAGCTCTGCAGAGCTTATGTTATTTGTTTCTTTATTTGTATCTGCACAGTTCAATCTGATTTTGGATCCAGGAAGAGATGATGTTGATGCGGAGCGGGGGTGTAGTTTGGTAGGACAAAGCTATCTGTACCTGACTTTGGAATACTCTATCAACAGAAAGGTAAACCCATTCACCCAACCATTTGAATTTAACTGCAACACAAACAAAGCTATGGTGTAACAGGCTACGTTTTGAAAGTGGCCTGTCACACCATAGCTTTGTTTTGTTGCAGTTGAATTCGCATGATTGGGTGAGTGGGTTGAAGAATCAGTAATGATTGGGTGAGTGGTTGAAGAAACTCCATGCCTTCTACCGAATTTTATTGTGGGCTCAGCAAATTTGATATATACTGACAACTCCTAAGCTAAACTTATCTTTGATTACTAAACGATGTGCTTGAAGAATTCCAAGATGGCCGCCATTCTGGATTCCGGAATGCGACAAGTTTAGCATTTCTGAATCTGCATGCCAGCCAAATGCCTCCCAATACCAAGTCAATGCAACTGGCCATTCGAGAGCAGCTGTGGTTTGAAGATTTTCATGATGGCCACCGTGGCAATCATCTTGGATATCAGAACAGAATGGTTCTAAAAAGTCTGAATTTCCATGTCGCACCAATGCCTCCCATCAAGTTTCGGCTTAATTCGACTTTCGGTTCTTTTTTTTTTTTTTTTTTTGGTTTTGGTTTTTCGGCCCAATTAAGATTATTTCACTCATATCGAGCCGATCGTTAATTAGAGGCGGGCGAAAACCGGATTACCCGGAGAAAAACCACCTGACCTTCCGTTGCAGAACTTGGCGTCTCACATGTGACCCGAGCAAGGCTCGAACCACAGCGGGGAGAGACCTAATGATATCGACTTTCGGTTCGTGGGGATATTGTTTGAAAGATTTCAACATGCATCACGTGAACAAGTCCGTGAAATGAAGACCCCACTATACCCCACTTTATATAGCGAAAACTTGGGTGTACGGGGGTATACATTATTTTTCTTATTTTTGTTCCAAGACATAGGTTGTGGGTACTCGTTAGAACCGCCTCATTGAGGCGGTTCTAACGAGCACCCACAACATTTATTTGTAATACAAATGATAAAAATATCACGGATTTTCATCAGAAAAGTAGCCATTTTGGAGATGTGAAAAAATGCACTATGTCGCACGGGTGTGCTATCGTAATGTCTGCTATGGCAGCCATGGTAATACCGAATAACCATGTCGTCTTGATTGCTCTTATCAAATTTCAGCTCAATCTGGCTTTTGGTACGGGAGGAGGTGTCCTTTAAAGATTTTTAAGTTTGCCGCCATGGCGGCCATCTTTAATATGGGAAAGAAATGGTTTAACAATTCTAAATCTGTATATCGCCTCAATGTCTCCTATTAAGTTTCAGCTTAATCCGATCTTAGGTTCGGGAGGAGATGTTCATTGAAGAATTTTAAGATGGCGGCAATATTTGATACCGGAACAGAAAGAGTTAAGCAAATCTGAATCCCCATGCCAACCTAATGCCTCCCATCAAGTTTCATCTCAATCTGACTATCAGTTCAGGAGATGTCGTTTGAAACATTTCAAGATGGCCGACACTGCGACCATTCTGGATATCTGAAAGGAACGATTTTCCATGTCGCCCCGAAGCCTCTCATCATGTTTCAGTTCGATCCAATCTTTGGTTCGGGAGCATATATCGTTTGAAGAATTTCAAGATGGCCGTCATGGCGGCCACTTTGGAAATCGGAATGGAATGTTTTTAGTAAATCTGAATCTACATGTCAACGCGGTGCCTCCATTCACATTTCAGCTCGATCCGACTTTAAGTTCGGGAGATACTGTTTGAAAAAAAAAATCATAATGGCCGCCATCTTGGATATTGGAATGGAACGCTTTTAGCAACTTCTGAATTTCCATGTCGTCCCGATGTCACCCATTAAGCTTCAGCTCGATCGGACTTTTGGTTCAAGAGTAGATGCCGTCTGAAGAATTTCAAGATGGCCGTCATGGCGGCCATCTTGGAATGGGAACGGAAGGACTTTAGCAGATCTGAACCTCTGCGTTGCCCCGATGCCTCCCACAATATTTGGTCCAGGCGGAGATGTTCGAAGGATTTCAAGATGGCCGCCAATCTTGGATATCTGAAAGGCACGATTTAAGCAATTATGAATGAATTTCAATGTCACCTCGATTTTCTCCATCAAGTCTCGACCCAGTGTGACTTTTCGTTTGGGAGGCAATCTAGGATCGGAACAGTACAATTTTAGCAAACCTGAATCTCTATGTTGCCCCGATGCCTCCCATCAAGTTCCAGCTCGATCCCACTCTCGGTTCAGGCGAAGATGTCGTTCAAAGAATTTCAAGATGGCCACCCATCTTGGATATCTGAACGGAACGATTTTAGCAACTATATATATGAATTTCCATTCCACCCCAATTCCTCCCGTCAATTTTTGGCTCAGTCCGACTTTTCGTTCGGCAGGAAATGTCGTTTGATTAATTTCAAGATTGATGCAATGTCGGCCATTTTGGATATCGGAATGGAACGATTTAAGTAAATCTGAATCTCTATGTTGTTGCCCCGATGCATCCAATCAAGTCCCAGCTTGATTCCGCATTCCGTTTAGGCGGAGACGTCGTTCGAAGAATTTCAACATTGCCACTGAACAGAACGATTTTAACAATTGTGAATTTCCATTTCATCCCGAGTGAGTGAGTGTTTCAGTTTTACGTCCCACCAACAGCTAAGGTCATACGGAGACGGGACCTCGGTTTAAAGACTCATCCGAAAGTCTGGAGAAGCCCGGGATCGAACCTGCGACCCCTGGTTTACAAGACGAGTAGCGTAACCACTCGACCACGGAGGCTTCTCCATTTCATCCCGACTCCTCCCGTCAAGTTTCGGCTGAATTCGCCTTTTCGTTCGGGATAAAATGTCGCTAGAAGAATTTGCAAGATGGCCGGCATGGCGACCATCTTGGATATCGGAACGGAATGATTTTAGCCATTCTGAATCTCCCCCTAATTATCCGCTTAATCCAAATCGTGGTTCTGATGTCGAAAATGTGGAAAGTTAACGAGGGATGGACGGACGGGCGAACAAGGCATCACGTGAACAAGTCCGTGAAATGACCCCCCCCACTAAACCCCATGGTTGTGTGTACTCGTTAGAACTGCCTCAATGAGGCGGTTCTAACAACACCCACAACCTATGTTTGCAGTATAAAGAGGATCTTACATGAGTGCTCATGTATTTTTGAATTTATTAAACGAGGCGAGGAAAAGGAATGAAATGCGAGGCTTTGTCGAGTATTTTATGCCTTTTCCTCAACGCGTTTAATGAATTCAATAATGCATGAGCACGAATGCAAGATTCTATTTATCATATGGCATTTAAAACGCATGTTATTCGCGACTTTTAACAGAAATGTCTATATCCCGCCATTAGTAAATGCGACGTCATTGTCATTTAGAATGTCATGCATGTAACGTTACGGGGTGTTTCTAACTAATTGGCATATTTAATCAACTAGTGGATTATCGAATTTATTACGTGGCGTTATTACACTCTCAGACGCGACGTCATATGATAAATAACGGATATAAAAGTGTAAGAAATGCGTTATTCGGAGCTAACAAATTTGACTCTTAACCCATATATGGCAATGAAATATTCCACCTAATGGGTTTGGAGTGATTCATTTTCCAATTATTGGGGTGTAAGTTTTGTTTTGTGTGCGGTAATTTTCACAAAAATGTACATACTGTAAGCAATCATTTTAGACTCAGATCAGACGCCGCGCTCTGCATCTGATCCGGGTCTACACTGCTTTGATATACTAATGTCCCAAAAAAGGACCGCTAGACATATATGGGTAAAGTGTGAAGTGGTTTTGATACTAAGCGGTCTCAACTGTGGAATGTTACAGAGAGACGTGGGATTATAAAGGCAATACCTTATTTAATTTTTATCTTGCGCAAAAACATATAGATTGTATAGGTACACATTAGAATCGGTTCTAGCTCATAACGTAAACACGCCTATACAAATACATTGCCACCTTTATCGCCGAAAAAATGAAAATTTTATGATGAAAAATTGTGATATTTTTCTTTTTTCCGCTCCAAATATAGATTGTGGGAACTCGTTAGAACCGCCTCATCGAGGCGGTTCTAACGAGTACCCACAATATATATTTAAGAGCAGAAATAAGAAAAATAAGGTATACCCCTGTAAACCTCAGTTTTACTATATAAAAGTGGGGTTCAAGGGGGTCAAATTATATAGGCGTGTTTTTGTGGTGTGTCGCCAACAGTATGTGTGCAGAATAAAAAAAATATAACATCATGTTATCAGAACCACTATTACCCGCGTCGTCGGCTCAGTCGGATCCGCATCTGACTGGTGGTCACGGGGTCTCGTTCGTTCTGCCTTACTCTTTCCTTGAAATTGATCTTGATGTTTTTTCAAAGGCCATTTCCCCGCCCCTACTTCCGCTGATTCAAGAAGGACGGTTATCAATTTCTGGCCAAAGAACATGCACTGTACCTAGTACTGGTGAACCGCTTAGAGGATCTAAGCCTGCCCAGGCAAAGCGGTGCGAGTCGTACCGTCCATGCTCATAAACCTTATCGGTTTCATTGGGCGACGGGGCTTGAGATGACGTTTCATCCCAATGTCGGATAAAAGTCCCAAAAACTTGGAAGCAACGTCTCTAAAACCACATATACAGTGTTGACGGGGACGTTAAACCTCAAATCAAACAAACCCGTTTATTTCTTGCACACCAGACAAGGAAATCCGTGATTTTACCCTGGGATAGAAATTCATGTTCTGACCCTGGTGTTCCGACCCAGGCAACTAACATAAATGCGCTTCAATTCTATTCAACTGCCGGAACTACTTCCGCACTACTTTTATTTTGTAAACAATATACATGTGCGAGCCTTCAAAACTAACCGGAGGTGTTGTGCAAGAAAAACAATCTCATATGGGGTTCTGTTGTTGATGGGCGTTTCCAACCCTCGGGATGACCGTGCTGAGCGGATCGGTTCCGCACAACACGGTCATCCCTCGGTTGGAAACGCTCATCTACAACAGAACCCATATCAGAGTCTTATAGTATTAGCCTACCTAGGAAAGTGCGGTTAAGAAAAACTGACCGGCTTCACAGGACCATAATAGAGGATCTTACATGAGTGTTCATGTATTATTGAATTTATTAAACGAGTTGAGGAAAAGGGATAAAATGCGAGGCTTTCTATGTATCATATGACGTTTAAAATGCATTTTATTCACGATTGTTTACAAAAATATCAATATTCCGCCATTAGTAAACGCGACGTCGTTATGGACGTCGTACATGTAACCTTACGTGACGTATCTAGCTGATTTGCATATTTAATCCACTAGTGGATTATCGAAAATATTACATGACGTTATTACACTCTCAGACGCGACGTCATATGATAAATACTGTTAACCCGCAAAAGGAAACAAATCGGATTTTGCGAGACGGAAGAACGCAATTTGTTACAAAGATGTGTTCTCCAAATGATTTGAAAGGACCTCTGGGAGTATATTTGTTTGAATTGAAGTTTAACGTCCCCGTCAACACTGTATAGCTCATTTTGGAGACGTTGCTTCCAATTTTGTGGGACTTTTACCCAACATTGAGATGAAATGGCATTTCAAGCCCTGTCGCCCAATGAAACCAAGAGGGTTTATAAGCATGGACGGTCCGACTCACACCGCTTTGCCTAGGCAGGCTTTGATCCTCTAAGCGGTTCACCAGTACTCGTGTGCGGTCGGTTTCAGCTCTGCGTGGAAGCATCATGCAGTCCATCTATTTCTTCAAGCCCCGGTGGGTGGGGGCATCTCTGGGAGTATAATGTCATGTTATTGTTTGTAAGTGATAAGCCTTTCCATTAAGCATCGACATATTTTCCTCACAAAGTGCGTGTCGATGCTTAAGGCAACATAGTCTTAATTGCCCAAAGCCCATGCTAAATGCGATATCGGCATTTTTGCACAAATATCGCGTCAAACACAACTTGTCAAAATGGACAGTGAAGTCTGAAGTTTGGTCAGTATAGATGCTGATTTGAATCGGTATTGGTAGCGCGCTATATTTTGTGGATTTGCTGCAGTGTTACCCTCGCTAAGACGACAGCTGAGCTTATATTTGAACATTGATGGAAATCTTTAGACATAAAATTAACGGCCTGATATCTCATGCATGTTCATTTCACATGTAAAAGAAGTGCAAACTGAATGATACTGGAAATACTAGAAAATAAATTGCCACAGAATGGATTAAAATATTGTACTATAAGGTAACTATTCAAAGCATCAAAGCAGGTCATATGGAACAAATAACTGAAAGCATCTCTCTCTCTCTCTCTCTCTCTCTCTCTCTCTCTCTCTCTCTCTCTCTCTCTCTCTCTCTACACTATTGTGCGAACTGCTGGACTTGAAGCAAAATGGCTCTCAGTCGACAGCAGATTTTCCAAATAAAACATGCTCGCGACAACTCCCAACTCAGCCGAATGATGGACTGGTATGTCATTGACATATATGCAAAAAAAAAAAAAAAAAAAAAACAGCCGAATCTGGAGGGGGCCACGGCTGAAGCAGATTGCGATTAATATCATAGCAACGGTCCTTGGTGTCGCCCTATTTGATAGCCAATAGCAAATATTAAATACTCGTTTTTTATGTCTTTATGTCATTTGTTTGTTTGTTTGATTTGATGTTTAACGTCCCCGTCAACACTGTAAAGGTCATTTTGGAGACGTTGCTTCCAATTTTGTGGACATCTCAAGCCCTGTCGCCCAATGAAACCAATACGGTTTATTAGCATGGACGGTCCGTCTCGCACCGCGGTTCCTGGACAGGCTTAGATCCTCTAAGCGTTTTACCAATACTAGTGTGCGGGCCGGATTCAGATCTGCGTGGAAGCATCATTCAGCCCATATATTTCTTCAAGCTCCTATGGGCGGGGGCGCTCTTTAAGTCATACTTAAGATAGATAGATAGATAGATAGATAGATAGATAGATAGATAGATAGATAGATAGATAGATAGATAGATAGATAGATAGATAGATAGATAGATAGATAGATACTAGTTAGTATCACATCGATGAGGCGAGTCTAATGAGTGCACACACCATACATTAAAAATCGAAAAGATATCCATATTTTGTTATACTGCAAAGACATGTAGACAGGGCAAGGGTAATTATTTGCCATACACCCCGCGAACAAAAATATATTACCCTTCCTTTTTACCATTGATTTATACAATGTAGGTAAATAATAAAGATGATGTTTTTTTTTTTTTGTTTTTTTTTTTTTTTTTTTTTAAATTAGAGATTCTGTTGTTTTTTTTTGTTTGAATAATTTGAAATAGTCTTAGATTCACTTTTTGGCTGATTCAACACGTTTAAATTGAAAAGATTTAGTTTTGTAGTTGATAACCTTATATAAATATTGCATTACAAAAATACGCCTATTCAAATATAGTGAAAACTTTGCCAAAAAAAAAAAAATAAATAAATAAATAAATAAAAATAATAAAACTTTTCAGATTCAAACAGCTGCTTTTTTCATATTTCTGTTCAAAACATATATTGTAGGAACTCATTAGAACCGCCTCGAGGCGGTTCTAATGAGTTCCTACAATTTATGTTTTTAAGCAGAAATAAGAAACAAATTGTGTTCCCCTGAAAAACACCAATTTACTATTTAAAGGTGGGGTTTAAGGGGGTACAAATCATATTGGTGCGTTTTCTTGACGGTATTTTAACATTTTTTAAAACTCATGTCGTTGATTATACTATTTTATGTCAACTTTAGTAAGATGTCTGCAGTATTGTATTGAATACAACCAATTTGCCAGTAATTGTCAGTTATAATGTGCATTCTCCGGACCGATAAATACCGGTAAATGCCAGTAATTGTCAATTACAATGACTATTCTCCGTACCGGTAAATACCGGTAAACGCCACTGGTAAATATCGGGGATGTAATTTGCCGCCCAACCTTGTTTGTCTTCAAAATTATATGCAGTTAAGTCAACTAATAACTCCCCGGGGAAGAATAAACCAACATTAAATAGAGGAAAAGGGGATTTACGGGGATATTCATTGGTATAGTTTCCCGATTTTTGCTAAAACATAGGCAGGTCTAACGAGCACACTCAGTCTATATTTGAACTTAGAAATAAGGAAAAAGATCAAACATTTTCATCTGGAAAATTCCAGGTCGAGAGATAGGAAAGAAGGTATTTTATCATAATGTCCCATTAATCGTCAAATAAAGGGTAATGGATAACTCTTCAGGGGAGGCAACTCCTACAAAAGTATTTGTGCCTTCCATGTCAATAGGGGTCAACCCTTAAAGGAAAGAATTTGCTCCACAGGAGCAAATTCTTTCCTTTAAGAGTAGACCCCTTTTTCAGTGGGAACGAGTCTCCCTTTGAAAAATGGCGGAAAATTGGCCAGGTGTTCCCGTTCCCCCTTAAAGACGATATAGACGGGCCTCCGTGGCCTAGTGGTCTCTCACCGCTGTAGGTTCGAGCCTATTATAAAGGGTAATGGATAACTCTTCAGGGGAGGCAACTCCTACAAAAGTATTTTTGTCTTCCATGTCAATAGGGGTCAACCCTTAAAGGAAAGAATTTGCTCCACAGGAGCAAATTCTTTCCTTTAAGAGTAGACCCCTTTTTCAGTGGGAACGAGTCTCCCTTTGAAAAATGGCGGAAAATTGGCCAGGTGTTCCCGTTCCCCTTAAAGACGATATAGACGGGCCTCCGTGGCCTAGTGGTCTCTCACCGCTGTAGGTTCGAGCCATACTCCGGTTTTCGCCCACCTCTGATTTACAACAACACACAAAAAATGACACGATATAGAACTTGAATATGAACAATTCAATTTTCCGTTTTTTTTTATTTGATTATGTCACCCTTTCAAGATTATTTCACCTTTTTTGCAGAACATGGTGTTACATGTGTGACACGAGCGAGGTTCGAACCACAGCGATGAGAGACATGCTGGTAAATGGTCAGCGCTCTTATCCACTAGGCCACGGAAGCCCGTTTACCGATTCTGATCGTGTCGATGGCAGCTTATACCTCAACACGTTCAGGATTTATTATCTTTGCACGCGTCCTATGTTGTCCATATACCAAGACGATTCTAAAATGATACATGTAAAGAGTTCCTTAAGACTCCGCCGGCCTCGGTGGCTCAGTCGGATGCGCGTCTGACTGGTGATCAGGAGGACGCGGACTCGATTTCCGACGGGGTCGGCAACATTCTTTCGTGGAAATTGATCATGAAATCTTTTCTACGGTCATTTTCTCCCTTCCGCTGATTCAAGAAGGGCAGTTGTCAGTTTCTGACGAAAGAATGTGCACTGTACTGGTTAACCGCTTACGTATAAGGCTGTCCAGGAAAAGTGTGGATAGGTAAACTGATCGGCTCAAAAATGACCTAAAATAGTGTTGACTGGGCCGTTAAACTCCAAAACAAACAAACCTACATGACTCCATTTTTACTGATGATTTTGTTTTCTGTTCTTATTTCTTATTTCTTCTCCAAACATAAATTGCGGGCGCTCGTTACAACCGTCTCTTTGTTGCATTGTATTTTAAAGGGGAAATGGGAACACCTTCAGGGGAGGTAACTCCTGCAGAAGTAGTTTGTCTTCCATGTCAATAGGTGTCAACTTTTAAAGGAAAGAATTTGCTCCTCAGGAGCAAATTCTTTCCTTTAAGAGTAGACGCCTTTTTCAGTGCGACAGAGCTTATATAAAAGCGAACAGGAAGTCCCGAAAATTGTCTCCCTTGGAAAAATGGCGGAAAAATCTACCAGCTGTTCCCATTCCCCTGAAATCATAATTTAGGTAAATAATGTCTACCTCTGTAAATGCAACTTTCCTCCATACAAAGTAAAGTTTACAATGGTATTCATGGCACGGACTTGCTAGCGTAATGATTCTTTTTTATTCTTTTTTATTTTTCTTTATTTCTTTCTATATAGCACCCTCTCAGTCGTTATCAGGGCCCCGCGATAGCATGTTTGAAGTGGGGGTCGGGGAGCAGTGTGGTAGAAATAATTAGGCATACAATGGGTTTTCTCTGTCAGTTGTCTTAGAAGCCCCTGTGGCGCAGTGGTTATGCTACTCGCCTTGTAAACCAGGGATCGCAGGATCGATCCCGGGCTTCTCCAGACTTTCGGATGAGTCTTTAAATCGAGGTCCCGTCTCCGTATGACCTTAGCTGTTGGTGGGACGTAAAATTAAAACTCACTCACTCACTGTCAGTTGTCTCAGTCGGTACCATGTCAGTTGTCTCAGCGCATAACTCTAACAATTTTGTAGCTACAGTAACAAAACTTGATTTAAAACTGTGAGTTGTTGATGTGACCCGTTTCAGGGTTTTCGAGTTATTAAGAAAAACAGACAGACTGATGAATAAAGGGGCATAAGTCAAAGTGTATTAAAGCTAAAGTTGTTGCCGTTTGCTACATTGTGCGTATTGGCGCTGTTAATAACTACAGAAAGTTTCATTGGAATATCTATTACGGTTTTGAAATTATAACGAAAAAAGATCAAAAAACGCAAAAAAAAAAAAAAATAAATAAATAAAAATAAAGGGCTATAACTCTGACAATGTTGTAGCTAGATTTTCATAACTTGCCACGAAATCGTGTATATATCGAACCTATACTCGTGGAAGGTTCTAATAATCTCTCCTTATGCGGCCGCCTTTCTGGTTGTCTGCTTGTTTATTTTGGGTTTAACGACACGTCAACTCCTGTGGGTCATTTTGTGTCGTCTCCCAGAGAAAGGGAGAAAAGATAATAGAAGAGAAAGTAGAGGAGATGAAAATGATCAAGGACAGAAGAGAAAGAGGGAAATAAAATGGAAGTGCAGAAACAGAAGAAATACCCTTACCTGCAAGGACAGCAGGCATTGTCCAACTGTAAGCAAATATCAGTTGGACGCCCAAGTGACGCAAGAACCACCCCACCTTTCTGTTTGCCATCACGAAAACACATCTCTATTA
Source organism: Lucinisca nassula (assembly GCA_963580285.1). Classification (NCBI taxonomy): domain Eukaryota; kingdom Metazoa; phylum Mollusca; class Bivalvia; order Lucinida; family Lucinidae; genus Lucinisca; species Lucinisca nassula. The sequence goes on along the minus strand of OY757010.1, from coordinate 134,532,883 downwards.
TACTGACCCCTTGAACCCCACTTTTATATAGTAAAACTGGGGTTTACAGGGGTAAACCTTATTTTCTTATTTCTGCTCTATAATAAAGATTGTGGGTACCCGTTAGAACCGCCTCGATGAGGTGGTTATAACGAGTACCCATAAACTTTATTTTGAGCAGGAATAAGAAAAAAAATATTCCAATATTTCATCTTAAAATATTTTTTTCGGCGGTAAAGTTTACAATGCATTTGTATAGGCGCGTTTTCGTAATGCATACGCGACATTTGACATTCAAGTGAACAAACATAGATAGACATATATACATTTTTTTATTTCATTTTATGTGTTTTCAATCAAACGAAGCAAACAATTGTGCATGTTTTAACGATCTCTCAGTAAAGATCATATGGATATGTTTTCATTCATTAGCAGTGTCAAGCAAAAAAGTATCTTATGAAATGTATGCTTAGCAAAAGCTCGAATCAACCTGCGAACCCAGTCAGAATACTGCCTGCAACAAGCATCCATGGGCGCTTGTTTGATGACTGTTGACATCGCGTGACCAAGTCCGTGAAACGAAGACCCCCCCCCCCCCAAACCCCGCTTCAGTATAGAAAAGTGGGGTTTACGGGGGCATATATTATCTGCTTTATTTTTGCACAAAAACATACATTGTGGGTACTCGTTAGAACCGACTCATTAAGAATGAGGCGGTTTTAACGAGCACCCACAATCTATTTTGAAAGCAGAAATAATTAAGATGTTATCATTTTCTGACACCATGTTGGACGCCATTATTTCTTACGGACATGTTTTCCTAATGAACAGTATCTTCAGAAATGTTTGCTTAGCAAAAACTCGAAGTCAGTCAGAATACTGCCTGCATGTAGCAAGCATCCATGGGCGCTTGTTGGATGCACGCCGAAGCAAAGGTGTCCAAAGATACCTTTTGTTTGATGTGTCCAATTTAATTATTAAATCGATTGAAACAGACAAGGACACAGTATCAAAGAAAGCAAAGTGAAAACAATAAATGAGGGCTATAGCTGCTCCCAGCCGTGTGACAAAGTGTATTCTCTTACGGCACCAAATCATGGCATTTTTTCCGGTGAAAATATTTGATACTTTTTCTTATTTCTGATCGTGGACATTTGTTAGAATTAGAGGATAAGGGCGCTGACTCATAATGATTAGGTCTCTCACTGCTGCTGTTCTAGCGTTGCTCAGGCCAAATTCTGCAACGGAAGTGCAGGTGTTTTTCTCAGTGTACTCCTGTTTTCGCCCGTCTGTGATTAACGATCGGCTCAAAATAATTGAAATAATATTGAAAGGGCCGTAAAACCAAAAAGAGGACCGCTATACTGAGGCTGTTTTAACCTTTGCGAGTTTTTTGAGCAAAAATAAAGAAACTGATTAATACCCCGGTTAACCCCACTTTGCTCTGTATAAAGTTAGATTTCAAAGGGGGTTATACCGACTTGTTTACCTGACGTCATAACGGCCCCCGCCCGTCGGGGCTTGAAGAAATAGATGGGCGGCATGATGCTTCAACGCAGAGCTGAATTCGACCCACACACGAGTACTGGTAAACCGCTTAGAGGATCTAAGCCTGCCCAGGCAAAGCGGTAAAAGTGTTGGACCGTCCATGCTTATAAACCCTATCGGTTTCATCGGGCGACAGGGCTTGAGATGTCATTTCATCTCAATGTCGGGTAAAAGTCCCACAGAATTGGAAGCAACGTCTCCAAAATGACCTTTACAGTGTTGGCGGGGACATTTAACATCAAATCAAACAAACAAAACAAACAAAACCTGACGTCATAGAGCTTTAGGTTGAGAGAAAGCGAGAGAGTTTGTTATTGGTATTGTTTTGTTGGGGTTTGAAAGACTCGTCAACCCATGTGTGTAATTTTGTGTTGTCTCCCTTAGAAAGAGAGAAAAGAGGAAGGAGAGGGACAGTTGTGCGCCATGTTTTGCACTAAGAAATGTTTGATGACTTTAGCACACTGCCAGTTCCCATTTCAAATCCATCACGTACAAAAGTTATAACCATTTGTTTTGAAAACATGATTCGTCTGTCATTCCCATCACGCTAACACGTCCGTGAAATGAACACCCCCTTACACCCCATTTTATATAGAGAAAAAAGGGGTTTACGGTGGTAAACATCATTTTCCTTAGTTCTGCTCCTAGACATAGGTTGTGGGTACTCGTTAGAACCGCCTCAATGAGGCGGTTCTAACGAGCACCCAAAACCTATGTTCTGAGTATAAATAAGGTTAATATCACATATTTTCATCAGAAAATTGACCATTTTGGAGATGTAAAAAATGCACTATGACGCACGGGTGTGTTATCGTAATGCTGACAATTACCAATCTAAAACGAATAGAATGAAGCGATACTGGTTGTGTGTTCCACATCAGGAAAACATGTCCATGCAAAATAATAGCGTAGGACATGCTGTCAAAAAGGACAAATACAGTCGAACTTCAATGGCTCGAACACCTTTCGGACCACGAACATCTGTTCGAGACAGGGGTAGTTCGAGCCACTGATGGTTACTGTCAGGAGGCATAACAAGGTTAATTTTAATGTTTTCGATGTTCTATGATAAAATGTATGCTGTGTGTACTCATTAGAATCGCCTCATCGAGGCGATTCTAATGAGTACACACAGCATACATTTGCAAGATAAAAGTTTAAAAACTCTTTTATCATCACGCACTACTTCTTATGCAGAGGAATTCCCTAGGGACTCAAAAACGGGTTCGACTCAGCCATGGTAAACGAGCCATCGGTGTTCGAGCCATCGAAGTTCTACTGTATTAGGTAAGAATTGTAACATCTTTCTAATTTCTGCTTTAACATAACTTGTGGATGCTCGTTATAACCGCCTCATTGAGGCTCCAGCGTGCCTATAGGTTTGATTCTGATTATTTGTTTGTTTGATTGGAGGTAAAGGTCGTTTTGTAGACGCTGTAAAGGTTATTTGGAGACGTTGCTTCCAATTTTGTGGGACTTTTACCCGACATTGAGATGAAATGACATCTCAAGCCCTGTCGCCCATTGAAACCAATAGGGTTTATTAGCATGGACGGTCCGCACCGCGGTTCCTGGACAGGCTTAGATCCTCTAAGCGGTTTACCAGTACTAGTGTGCGGGTCAGATTCAACTCTGCGTGGAAGCATCATGCAGCCCATATATTTCTTCAAGCCCCTATGTGGGGGCGGATTGATTCTGATTAAGCTTGCCTAATAGAATTGCTGCCGCTTAAGCTTGCCTTTTGGTGTTGATCCTGCTTGACCTTGCCTCTTTGTGTAGCTACAGTTTCCATTACGCAAACACGCCTATACAAATACATTGCCACCTTTATCGCCGAAAAAATGAAAATTTTATGATGAAAATTTGCGATTTTTTTCTTACTTCTGCTCCAAATATAGATTGTGGGCACTCGTTAGAACCGCCTCCTCGAGGCGGTTCTAACGAGTACCCACAATCTATACCTTAGAGCAGAAATAAGAAAAATAAGGTATACCTCCCGGAAACTCCAGTTTTACAATATGAAAGTGGGGTTCGAGGGGGTCAAAATTATATAGGCGTGTTTTCGTGATGTCAGCTTCCTGTTAGTGTTCCTCCAACTTAAGCTTGTCTATGGACCCCGGTTAAGCTTTTCTATCGGTGTTGCTCCTGCTCAAGTTTGCCTATCGGTTTGGTCCCAGCTTAAATTTGCTCATCGGTGTTTCTCCCTTTTAAGTTTCCCTATCAGTGTTGCCTCTGTCTCAGCTTGCCTCATCACGAAAACACGCCTATATAATTTTGACCCCTCTAACCCTACTTTTATATAGTAAAACTGGGGTTTACAGGGTATACCTTATTTTTCTTCTTTCTGCTCAAAATATAGATTGTGGGTATTCGTTAGAACCGCCTCGATGAGGCGGTTCTAACGAGTACCAACAAACTATATTTTGAGCAAAAATTAGAAAAATATCACAATTTTTCGTCTTAAAATGTTCGCATTTTAGGCGGTAAAATTGACAATGTATTTGTAAAGGCGTGTTTTCGTATTTCGTAATGTGTTGGTGGTCCTCCTACTTAAGCTTGCCTTTTGGTGTTGACCTTGCTTAAACTTGCATATAAGTGTTTTGTCTGCACTAGCTTTCCTTTTGGTGTTGATCCTGCATATGCTTTCCTATCGGCATTGCCCTTTAGGCCATCCTTAAAAAAATTTGTTTGCTGTGCTCCTACCCATCATATGTGAGGTGAGGTTTTTTTTTTAGATCTGAAAAGATATTTGACCCTTAAAGCACCATACAACAACCGGAAACATCATTTCAAATACTTATTTTCTGATTTTTCAGAGAAAATCAGGCTTGAAATTTCATTTGAATGGTCTGCTAGGCAGACCATTCAAATGAAATGTCAAGCCTGATTTTCTCTGAAAAAAAAAAAAAAAAAAAAAAAAAAAAACAGCTAAAAAAAAAAAAAAACAAAAACAAGAATGTCATCTTCTTGAAATTTTGACTTAGTGTGTTAAATTTGAGTTTAATCAGGATTTAAAAAAAAAAAAAAAATCTTTTCCTCAGAATGGTAATACAATGTTTTGGGTAGGGGCAATCTGTGTGGGTAGATAGGAGCACAGCAAACCAAGAATTTTTTAAGGATGGCCTTACGGAAGCTTGCCTCTTGGTGTTGACCCTAATTAAGCATGTCTAGCGATGTTGCCCCTGCATAAGCCTGACCGTCGGTGTTGCTCCTCCTTAAACTTGCCTTTTGGAGTTGATCCTGTTGAAGCTTGCCCATCGGTGTTTGTCCTGCTCAAGACTGCATTTTAGTATTAAACCTGCGCAAGCTTTCCTGTTGTAGTTGATCTTCTTAAGCTTGCCTGTCTGTGTTCCTCGTAGTTAACCAGTCTCTTGGTGTTGGCCCTGCTTAAGCATGTCTATCGATGTAGCTCCTGCTAAAGCTTGTTTATTGGTGTTGACCCTGCTTAAACTTGTCTACTGGAGATGCTTCCGTTTCAGCATGCTTATTGATGTTTGCGCTTGATTATTGGTGTTGACCCGGGTTATCTTGCCTATTGGTGTTAACCCTGCTTAAGCTTGCTTATGGATGTTGCTTCTGTTCAAGATTGCCTATTGGTTTTTTATTCTGATTAAGCTAGTCTGTCAGTGTTGCTGCTGCTTAAGTATGCCAGTTGGTGTTTCTCCTGCCCAATTTCCTCATATTGCTTCTACGTACGTTTACTTTTCGGTGTTGCTCCTGCTTGTCTGTTGAAGTTGATCCTGCTTAAGGTAGCCTATTGGTATTGCTCCTGCTTAAGGGGAATGGGAACACCTTCAGGGGAGGCAACTCCTGCAAAAGTAATTTTGTGTCCAATGCCAATAGGGGTCAACTCTTAAAGAAAAGAATTTGCTGAGGAGCAAATTCTTTCCTTCAAGAGTAGACCCCTTTTTTAGCGGGACAGGGCTTAACGAAGTGCAAACATGAAGTCCCGAAAGTTGTTTCCCTTTGAAAAATGGCGGAAACATCTGCCAGGTGTTCCCATTCCCCTTAAGCCTGCCCATTGATGTTGACTATGTTTTTTCTTGCATTTTGGTGTTAATCTTGCTTAAGCTTGCGTATCAATGTTGCTTCTGTTCAAGATTGCTTCTGAATAATCTTGCATATTACTGCTGCCGCTGCTTAAGCTTGCCTGTTTGTGTTTCTCCCACTTAAGTTTCTCAGATCATGTTGCGTCTACCGAAGTTTGCCTATCGGTACTGATTCTGCTTATGCTTCTCTCTTGGTGTAGTTCCTGTCATGCCTATAATAAATCAGCCTGCTGAAGCACATATTTGAGCCAGCGCACGACGAAACCTACACTAAGACATGTGCGCCCATCGAAGACTCAGATCAGCCTGCGCATCCATGTAGTCTAACCAGAGACTTCTCTTGCTGCATGAAGGAGCGATGGACCCTTAGCTATCCTTAGAGCGCACAACGAAGACTCTGATCAGACTGCGCGGATGCGCAGGCTGATCTGAGTCTTCGTTGGGCGCACATTTCTTATTGTAGGTTTTGACATGTGCTGGCTCATTTTGTAGTTGTTCCTGCTCAAGCTTGCCTTTGTGTTGCAGCTATTAAAACATGCCTCTAGGTTGTGCTCCTGCTAAAAAGCAAATATACTTATTAAGCTTAAAAAAATCGGGCTAGGACTGGTCGACCCAGTGTCAGGATAATGTGACTGGGTGTGGTATCATGTAATGTGTCTGGGGCATGATACTTCAGTGAGGCACCCCCCCCCCCCCCCCCACACACACACACACACACATTTTACTGAAAGCAAAAGCAACTCGTATTTTTTTCAGTGAAAGTGAAACTATTAAGATACTTGCCATTTAAAATGATTAAAGTTTTAATGATACGTTAACTAACGGCGTCGCTAGCCTTCATTGGGTTAATAGGTCCGTGTCATAAACCCTCCTCTAAACCCACTTTATTCAGAGAAAAGTGGGGTTTCGGAAGTATTCATTAATTTCCTTATTTTTGCTCAAAAACTTAGATTGTAGGTACTCGTAAGAGATCCAACAGTCCGTATGGTTTTAGCATGTATTTTTGTAATGTGAATAACTAGGCTAAGATCATCCACTTAAGTAAGTGTATGAAGTTGGCTTGGAGTTTGGAGTATGGAGTTTGGAATTCGATTTATTGCGTAGCAGTAAAGTATAGTAAAATATTAGTGATTGTTAGGCAAAATCGATATTCCAAGCCGCAAATCCCAAGCCAAGTTCACACACTCCACTTTAGTTTAAGTATTAGTAAACACTTTCAATGTTGGTTTGGTTGGAAAAATAGCTTCCACTAGCAATGGCACAAGATGTTGGAAGAGCAGGAAAAGCAGTTACCATTGCCGGTTCTTTTTGTTTTCTGGATTAACTCTTCATCATAAAAATGCGAATTCTTAAATAGGCGCGTTATGTTTGTCTATCAATTAATTTAATTAGAGAATGTCATAAATCAAACCAGTTCAATTAGTAAAATAAATAAAACACCAAATAATGGTATAATAAAATCAAAACACTGGCAATTTTGACTGAGTGTAGGCTAGAAAATGGTCCTATATAGCTATTTGGTACTGAATCTGTTCATTACGAGTGACTTAGTGATTTATTTCCTGTCTATGTTATATTTTTCTTATTTTCAAGCCAAACATAGGTTGAGGGTGCTTGTTAGAACCGCCTCGTTGCCTCGTTGAGGCGGTTCTAATGAGTTCCTACAACCAATGTCTTGGAGCATAAACAAGGAAAATAATGTTTACCCCTGTGGACCCCAATTTTCCCTATATAAAGTGGGGGGGGGGGGGGGTTAGAGGGGTATTCATTACACGGACTTGTCAACGAGATTCCTGCATTTTACGCGAATAATGCAGACCATCATCGGGCGCCGCTGTTTGCCAATGTCCCAGTGCATGAGCCTAGTCCATGTTTTACGGATAATCCTCATTTCTCACCAAACTGACGTCACATCAACAAGAATAGCGAGGCTATAAACATATCTGGAATTTGTGCAAACGCTTTTGTGAGTTTAACTTTATTGGTCAGCAGTAGTCACGTGGGCAGTCACACTTTAACTCCATTTTCTTAGAAATGACAATCGGTCTGTCCAAACAGAAACCAGTCTGAATTATCAGGAAACATTGGCTAACATACTATTTATAGATTGTGGGAGCTGTTAAAATTGTCTTACCAGGAGATTGTAACCCATACATCTATGTGGCAATAGAATCGTCCACCTGGTAAGTTTGGAGTGGTACATTTCGTATCATAGGGGTGTCAGGTTTGTTTTTGTGTGTGGCAATTTTTACAATAAAATGAATAGTCTTTAAGCAAACAGTGTAGACCCAGATCAGACGTCGCGTTCTGCGGCGTCTAATCTGGGTCTGCTCTGTTTGCCAATGTCCCCGAAAAGCCGCTAGGCATATATGGGTTAAGCAAAATAATGTTCATGTACATCCTTGTTAACTCAACTTTTGCTTAAATACGGGTTTACAGCAGATTTATCAAAGTATTGGCAGCACGAATGGGTCAATGGTCCCTGAGTGTAGCCTGGAAAAATCAGTCTGAACGGCATTGCAAAAACACGCCTATACAAATACATGATAAATTTACCACAGAAAATCGAAAATTTTAAGATGAAAAATTGTGATATTTTTCTTATTTCTGCTCAAAATATAGATTATGGGTACACGTTAGAACCGCCTCATCGAGGTGGTCCTAAGGGGTACCCACAATCTATATTTAAGAGCAGAAGTAAGAAAAGAAAATAAGGTTTACTCCTGTAAACCCGAGTTTTACTATATAAAAGTGGGGTTCGAGGGGGTCAAAATTATATAGGCATGGTTTCGTGATGGGGATTAAGGCTGTTTCGTTTAACCCTTAAATTTCTGTACTTTAAGCGAACAATTCAAAATCCGCATTCTACGGCGTTTGATCTGGGTTTAAACTGTTTGCCAATGCCCCTGCGCATGCGCTCAATGTAATTTGTGCGAGTCAATATTTTGCTTTCTTTGACACAGCACTTTGACGTCACAATGATAAGAAAAAGCGCGGCTATTTTTTATATAACTAACCGTCACCTTGATTTCCTACAAATCAGTGATAGTCACGTGGACGTCAGCACCGATGAGCTTTTGTGCTTAGTAACTATGGGTCGGTTGACGATGGACTTGAAAAGCAAATTAGGGTTAACTAGGTATAAGATGATTTTCTCACTATCGCTGAAAAAAGGAGGGCCGTTATTCTGAAAAGTGTCGGCCTCCGCCCATCGGGGCTTGAAGAAATATATGGGCTGCAGGATGCTTCCACGCAGAGCTGAAACCAGTCCATGCTTATAACCCCTATTGGTGGGCTTGAGATGTAATTTTATCTCAATGTCGGGTAAAAGTCCCACAAAATTGGTAGCAACGTCTCCAAAATGGCCTTTACAATGTTGACGGGGACGTTAAACCTCAAATCAAATTCTGAAAAGTGTCATAAAAAAACTTTCCTGATATGGATGATCTTTCCTTTTGTAAACAATTAGATGCTTTGAATTTTTCGCGTTCATTTCCTCGCGCTAATTGGTAGCGAGGAACTGGTCCTGGTATGTCTCGTGTCAAGTCAAGTCAAAGTTTTATTATTCTCTGGTATACAAAGTACACAGCAAGGGAGTCATATGAAAGTACATAACCTAGCTGTAACTAAACATCTTCAGTGTAAACAATATAATTGACGATAGTATTCACGATAGTACTGTATCAACCATTTTAGATTGTTGACAAAAATTCCTGATCAGGATGGAGGTTTTTAAGCTTTCTCCATCCCTATCAGAACTATTTTATCAATTTATTTGTGACTATAATGTTCATTGGGAGATCGACTACCCATATGAGTAAATTAATCTACACTTCCCAATATATCGTACAGCGGTTCGTGATCAAATATAAATGTCAGGTATAGCTATTGGTAATTTATCGCCACTTTCAAGAATATTAGAACCTAGCGGCCAAATCATGTTAAACGCTTTATACAGCTATGCATTTAACTTGCCTGTGTAAACACACACATACACATAGCCACACGTATATACACATATACGCGTACATATACACATACACACATATATACACATACAAACATATACATACACATACACACACATACATACATATTACATACATACATACGTAAACATATATACATATATACACATAAACATACACATACGCGTACTTACATGTAACCATGATTGCATGTTCATGTATATATCTGAGTTTTTTTTTTTTTTTTTTTTATTCAACATGATAGTATAAGCTGTTTCTTTAGCCGTTTATACTACTTTACCGAAACGAAAATGAAGGCAGTAATTAAGGCTATAAGAACAACATTTCCTATATATAAGCCGTTTCTACCACCTTACCGAAACGAAATGAAAGGAAGTAGTTAAGGCTATAAAAAAAAACAACAACAATATTTCCTTTATAAACTATGTCTCATAGAGTGTTAACAATAAACAGCTAGTTATATATTCATCTATACCAAAACTTATTCATATATTATTAGTATCTATATCATATTTATCAAAACTTTTGATGTCCTTAGGCGAACAGTGAGAATCAAGTTCGAATACTCTGTCCGATTTCGGTCCCAGCCGTTTCCATTATAACCATGAGACATTGTCATATGCGCCGTCAAACCGCAAACGCACAGATCAGCCAGTGTTGCAAGCTGATCTGGGCATTCCTGGTTCAATTCAGTGCAACATTATTAATGTATAGTTTCTGCTTTAATTTATTTCAAGAATTGATAACCTTGGATGGGTCTGTCGCAGTCCGGCAAAAAACCAACACATTCACTAAACAGAATATCTACAATCCAGCTGAGATAATTATCTATATAACCATGAAAACAACAATACATAAATTGGGAGCTTCTAACGCTTCTTATCTTTTAGTTACTGTTTTCATAATAAAATCTATAAACATACATATTTTTTTTAAGTTTCTTAGGCCTTGTTCTACTCATTAGTTGCTCAAATTTGAGAATATTTAGATGTCTATAATAGTATGAGTGTATATATTTTGACCTATATTCTTGAAAATATTTACATACTAGAACAAAATGGACTTCATCCCCTATACCATCGGTGCAATATGTACAGAATCTTTCTTGTAAGGGTATGCTTTTCCATCTACCTACTTCTACTGGTAAATGATGGTTTCTTGTTCGAAATACTAAAAAGCCTTGACAGTAATAGGACGGTAATAGAGATAAATACAGGCTTTGCTCAGATTTTGTTTTAAAAAGTCTGTATATGTTGCTAGATGATGAAATTTTAATTAACGCAAACCAATCTTGGATAAACACATCCTTTATTTTTGACCACATGCTTTTGTGAACCATTTGAAATTTATAAAACTCTGTGAATACCAGATGCCTCCAAATCCAAAAGAACAGATAAGTGTTTTTAAGCCATCTATCCATTGAGATTTAAGTACCTTATCGTTATGTAATGCATATATTATTTCATTAATAAAATGCGATAACTTGTAAATTTCATCTTGTTCGGTCTGTATAAGTTTAGCCCCAAAAGATATCATTCTTGTTTGAATATCCACAGTCAATGGTATGACTCCAAGTTCGCCATATATCATAGCAGATGGTGTTGATTTTTTTAAAATTAAAATTATATTTGTAGAATCGTAATTGTACTCGTTCTAGTATATCAAGATTACCGTATCCCCATATTTCACAATCATAGAGTAATACAGGTTTTACAATTTTATTCAAAAGATCTATTTGTATATCAAAAGGTAAACTTAAACATTTTATTTTTCGTAACAGAGAAAACATAGCTTTACTTGCTTGTTCTGCAATATGTTTCTTCGCAGTTAAGAAAGAACCACTTTGCCCAATAAAATACCAAGATATTTATACTCTTTAACAATTTCTATTTCTGTGTATGTCAATGTAAATTGCAAGTCACTTCTTTTTCTTCCTTGACCAAATATCATTATTTTAGTTTTTTCAGCATTAACAGTGAGGTTCCATTGGGTACATTAATTTTCAAATACATTTGGTGCAAATTGCATATCAAGTTCGTTATCACTAAAAATAACCGTATCATCTGCATATAAAAGTAGAAATATTTTTAGAAAAGTCATGATTTCATCGTTGTTTACATTACATGTTATTCCAGCTACACTGTTTTGACGTAAGTAGGTCTCTAAATCATTAAAGAAAATACAGAATAAAAAGGTGACAAATTTTCACCTTGTCTAACACCTACATTACTGAGTGCTGAAATAATTAGATACTCCTTCTGAAGTTGTAATTTTTGACTTTATGTCTTCGTATAATTTGTAGATAATATTAAAACATTTTCCATTGATTTTACTTAGTAGTTATTTATTCCAAAGTCCTTCCCGCCAAACAGTATCAAAAGCTTGTTTAAAATCAACGAAAAAGCAATATTTTTTTTTTCTTTCTAGACCTTACAATAGCCATTAAGCTTTTAATGATAAATAAATTATCTATCGTTGAATAGTGCTTTCTAAACCCTGCTTGAGATGATGCTATTAAGTCATTGCTTTCGGCATACTTTGTAAGTCTATTATTAATGACGGAGGTAAATAATTTCCCAAAACAACTCACCAAAGTTATGGGTCGATAATTTTCTGGTTGTTTGTGATCACCTTTGTTTTTATATATCGGTTTGATATTTTCAATAGTCCAATTTTCAGGTATAATTCCAGTATCAAATATCATATTGAAAAGTTTAACATATATTGGCAACATATACGAAACTGTACTTTTTATTTGTTCATTTTCAATATCATCTACGCCAGGCGATTTGTTATTTTTCAAAGACTTAACAGCTTGTAGAATTTCATTTTTGCTTATAACTTGATTGATTTCTTCGTTTCTGTCATCATTCAATAAATCTGGGTCGTTAAAATGTGTATCATGTGAATCAGATTCTTGTGAATTTGGTGTTTTAAAGAAGTTATATAGGTCATCCAATGAAGCTATTGTTTTACTATCAGTTTTGTTCTGTGAATTTATTATTTTCCAATATTTTCTTGGATCTATAATTTTTAAATTTCTTATGGTTTTTATCTTGTTCTCTTTATAATTTGTATGTGTTTTAGATAATGTTGTTTTTATACTTTTTGCTAACGAATATAAAAATATTTTTATAATAGGTTGTTTTTTTATCTGTTGTACATTTTTCTACATTTATGGTATAAATTTAGTGTGCGGGAGCAAATTAAATCATGGCTTTACTTTATCGTAAGTATTAGAGTACTTCTTATTTTTTACCTCACCAAATGTTTCTTTTGAACATGATTTGAATAGGTTGCCTACATTTTCAACAACCTCGTTTTCATCCCTTTTTCGAGATATTACCGTTATCGAGCATCTTGTCAATTGGATTTCAATTTCAGCTGCTTTTATAATATCAAGGTTTTCAATAAATTTATCAGCTTTTGTGGAATCCCAGGCTTTTACTTTAGGATCTGATGTGTTCTTAGTATAATTATGCTTCTTAATTATATCAATCAAAGCGTCATACTTAATGTCAAAAATAATGCACAGTGCGCATCTGAGTATAAGTCACAGAACTCATGGGTGATAAAATTATTAATGAATATAAAATTGTCAGCCGTTGTTAAAAAGTAACCAACAGTGCTTCTGTCTTTACAAGTAACTTTCGGTTCAGTGTTTTCTTGGCCTAGTCTTCCATTAAATATCAGTAAATTGTTATTTTTACACAATTCTAGTAACTGTCGTCCGTAAGTATTTACAGTACGATCAGCATTTCTTCTTTCGACAGGAACATTATACGAATTCAGTTTGTCAAAAAGCTCTGTGCTTTCGTCTAATAAATCATTCAGATTATTGACCTCACAGATCCTTTCATCAAACGATATGCAGTCGGGTAATGTTCCTGTTCGCGCATTAAAATCTCCAAAATGCAAAATGTGTGTTGGATTCAGCACAGTTTCGAAGTAACTCGCTCTGTAATTCGAGGTAAGGGTCATCAGCTTCATATTTGGACCCTTAATGGGGAACATATACAATACCACATTGTAAGTCGTCTTTTAATCGACAAAGGTGTCGGATAATGGAAAATAACAAGATGAGTTTGGAATTTTTTACTTGGTCGACCTTAATAAAAGGGGCGATTTCGTTTTTTACAATTAAGATTTTTCCGCCTGACCGGAACCTCGAAGTATGAGCTCTGTTATGTGGATAAACAGAATACCCAGGGATATTAATCACATCAGTGTTGTCTGTTTTTGATTCCTGAATCCCAATTATGTCAAACTGATTAATTAAATTGATTAATTCAGGAAACTTCAATTTAGAGACCAATCCACACACATTTAAAGATAAAAACTTAATTTGTACTTTTTCATCACATGTTGCAGAATTGGGATGGGCATCGTTTATTGAGTGAGAGTTGTCTCCCGCGCCATCCTAGGCTGTTTCTACGTCTTCAGTCTTATCGGTCACAGTTTGACTGGAATTAGAGTCATTTACCATTTCAGAGTTAATTGCCATATCCCGGCTCACATTTTCAGTTGTTACTGGTCCGTTATGTTCGTTTGAAATAACTGATGGTCCGTAATATAACGCATTACTATCTACTGCTGTGGGCATCTGGATTTGTGTTTGACGCTTATGTGGAGATGATGAAGACGATATTATCTCAGTTACGTTCTGTGATATTAGACGCTGTTCGTTCTCATCAGTGCTAATATTGTCGATAAGAACATACATGTGTGATGAGAACTTTTCTGAAAACGAGATCCAATTATATTCAGGTCTTTTCTGTTGTCCTCGATTTGCCCTCTCCAATATCTGACACCTATTCTAACTTCACGGAAGTGACTTTCACGTAGCTCAATATCGATAGAATAACTTTATTTGAATAATTTAAATACAGGAAAATTCCGCTATTAAGAACACCTAATCTTAAGACCAAATCTTCTTTTAAACGCTTGAATATTTCAATTATTCTTTCTTTGTGTTTTCAACACTAAATGTCTCCTGTTAAAAGACCACCTTTGGGACTGTTCAAAAGTGGTCTTAATATAGGAATTTAACTGTATTAATAAAAGGATAAGAAAGGTCTTATAATCACGTGAAGAAGTCCGTCAAATGAAGACCCACCTTTACCCCACTTTATACACAGAAAAATGGGGTTTACGGGGGTATACATTTTTTCTTATTTTTGCTCCAAAACATAGGTTGTGGGTACTCGTTAGAACCGCCTAGGCGGTTCTAACGAGCACCCAAAACCTATGTTTGCAGTATTTGTAAGTAAAATATCAAGGATTTTAATCAGAAAAATTGCCATTTTGGAGATGTGAAAAAATGCACTATGTCGCACGGGTGTGTTATCGTAATGTTTTGCTACAATCATAGATAATAGATATACCATTAGAACCGTTCTATTAATCTGAAAAATAAGGAATACAACAATTTTCTCTGTAACAAGTGGAAATTTCAAGCGTTGATTTTACAAACATGTTAACGTAATGTAAACTACTCATTACGTAAACACGCCTTAACAAATACATTGTAACTTTTACTGCCGAAAAATGATTTTTTTTTTTTAGATGAAAAATTGTGTTATTTTTCTTATTTATGCTCAAAATATAGATTGTGGTACTCGTTAGAACCGACTCATTGAGGCGGTTCTAACGAGTACCCACAATCTAATGAGGCGGTTCTAACGAGTACCACAATCTATATTTTGAGCAGAAATAAGAAAAATAAAGGTTACCCCTGTAAACCCCAGTTTTACTATATAAAAGTGGGGTTCAAGGGGGTCAATATTATGGAGGCGTGTTTTCATGATGAATGAAAACCATGACCATCGCCACGGCGGGCCCCCGACCCATAAGGGCTTGAAGAAATACATGGGCTGCATGAAGCTTCCACGCAGAGCTGAATCCGGCCCGCACACTAGTACTGGTAAACCGCTTAGAGGATCTAAGCCTGTCCTGGAACTGCGGTGCGAGGCGGACCGTCCATGCTAATAAACCCTATTGGTTTCATTGGGCGAAAGGGCTTGAGATGTCATTTCATCTCAATGTCGGGTAAAAGTCCCACAAAATTGGAAGCAACGTGTCCAAAATGACCTTTACGGTGTTGACGGGGACGTTAAACCTCAAATCAAACAAACAAAAGACCATCGCCACGGAACTTGTTTCTCAAAAGTACCAGCGAAACTAATATTTATCGAATGCATGGCGCACAGTAGAGTAAGTTAAAAGCGTTTTACGGCTTACATCACGTGAACAAGTCCGTGAATGAACACCCCCTTAAACCCCACTTTTATAGGGGAAACTGACGTTTACGAGGGGGGGGGGGTATTCATTATTATTCCTGTTTCTGCTCCAAGACATATATTGTTGGTACTCGTTAGAACCGCCTCAATGAGGCGGTTCTAACGAGCACCTTCAACCTATGTTTGAAGTAAAAATAACAAAAATATGACAGATTTTCACCAGAAAAGTAGGCATTTTGGAGATGTGAAAAAAAATGCACTATGTCGCACTATGTTATCGAAATGTATGCAGGGCTTGTCAATTCAAAACAAAAAGGCTCTGGTTGGAGAGATATCTAGCTCTTGCCTACTTCCATGAGTCTGATTGCAATTTACTGCAAATTGCTAAAGACCTGAAATCTTGACAGCTGGTACCAACAGCAAATAATTTATATCGCTGTGTACCATTGACTCCGGAACTTGTTGCGAAACCAATATTTATCGAAGACATGGCACACATAAGGGTACGTTAAAAGCTACGTATTTACGTTTTTTCAGGGTTTTGCCCTTCAAAAAAATGCCTCTGTGTTGGAGAGATATCTAGCTCTTGCCTGCTTCCATGAGTCTGATAAAAATTTACTGGAAATTGCTGAACGACCTGAAATCTTGAGAGCTGGTACCGACAGCCAATAATTTATATCGCTGACAGTACTCATATTTGCTTCGATTAAAGATCACTGACCACTTTTTCATCTAACTTTCAGCTGGCTAGGGTAATAGTTGCGTGTAAAACCGCGTTTTACTGCAGTTTTCTAAAAAAAAAAAAAAAAAATCCGAAGGAGTACAGCGACTTATTTTTAAGAACGGCAACTTGTAAATCCTGAATTAACTGTACGGCTACTTGATCATCAAAAAAACACTGGCAACTTCTGATAACATTTTGAAACTGTTGGGAAAGATAGAGAAAAAAAACATAGTTATCATCATGTATGGGTTTCAACACACAGTCCGGGGTTGTTTCTAGTGCCACATCACGAAAACACGCCCCTTGAACCCCACTTTTATATAGTAAAACGGAGGTTTACAGGGGTAAACCTTATTTGTCTTATTTCTGCTTTAAAATATAGATTGTTGGTACCCGTTATAACCGCCTCATCGATGCGGTTCTAACGCGTACCTACAATTTATTTTTTGAACAGAACTAAGAAAAATATCACAATTTTTCATCTTAAAATTTTCATTTTTTTTCGGCGATAAAGGGTCCAATGTATTTGTATAGGCGTGTTTTCATTCTCGTGCATACTGCAGATGGAGATTTTTGTCATGACCACCTACATCAGGACAATATTTCTTTGTCTAGATCCTTTATCTTTGACTTCGCTATATTTGCTTAATCTAAATACTTAGAACATAGTGTAAAACAAAGTCTGTCCCCTGTTTTCCGGAAATCAGCGATCGCTGAGGTGCATTCATAGTATATATTTATCTTGAATATTTTGTTTTCAGCGACCACACAGACAACAAAATTGTATTTGTATAAAAAGTGGTCATCTTTTTAAAGAAGAAGGTGAAGATGTCTTGAGATTAAAGTCCTGTCACAGATTTATTTTTCCGTTCACAAAAGGAAGTTCCTTTGCTATAGTATAAACGACAACTATACAGAAATATAACTTTCATTCCAGTTGTAACCATCCTATAAACACAGTTGAGCTCAACCGAAAAACACCTTTCTGAAAGAAAACCCTTCAGTAAAGGGAATAACCAACCTACCTACCTAACCTAACCACCTACCTGTCTGTCTGTCTATCTGTCCGTCCGTCCGTCCGTCCGTCCATCTGTCCATTCATTCATTCATTCATCCACCCATCCATCCATCCATGCTAACTGCAATACCCTCTCGCTGAGGTGCATTCATAATATATATTCATCTTGAATATTTTGTTTTCAGCGACCACACAGACAACAAAATTTTATTTGTATAAAAAGTGGTCATCTTTTTAAAGAAGAAGGTGAAGATGTCTTGAGATTAAAGTCCTGTCACAGATTTATTTTTCCGTTCACAAAAGGAAGTTCCTTTGCTATAGTATAAACGACAACTATTCAGAAATATAACTTTCATTCCAGTTGTAACCATCTTATAAACACAGTTGAGCTCAACCGAAAAACACCTTTCTGAAAGAAAACCCTTCAGTAAAGGGAATAACCTACCTACCTAACCTAACCACCTACCTGTCTGTCTGTTTGTCTGTCTATCTGTCCGTCCGTCCATCCGTCCGTCCATCCATCTGTCCGTCCGTCCGTTCATTCATTCATTCATCCATCCCTCCATCCATCCATCCATGCTAACTGCAATACCCTCTCGCGAGGATTATGTTCAGGATGATTGCGCCTCGTGAGAGTGAAAGAAAGATGAAACATGAGAATGTATGAAAGAGAGATTGAATAGCGGTTTAACGTCCCCGTCAACACTATATAGGTCATTTTGGAGACGCTGACTCCAGTTTTGTTGGACTTTACCCGACATTGAGATTGGTTGATTGATTGTTGGGGGTTTATATTAATGAGACTTCAACCCTTGTGTCGTGTCCCAGAGAACGGGAGAAAAGGAATAGAACAGATTGAAGAGGAGATGTAAACATGGGACAGTGGAGGAAGAGGAAAATAAATGAGACAGCGCACGACAAAACCTACAATAAGTTATGTGCGCACATCGAAGACTCAGATCAGCCTGCGCATCCATATAGTCTAACCAGTGACTTCTCTTGCTGCATGAAGGAGCATTGGGCCCTAAACTATCCTTAGAGCGCACAAGGAAGACTCTGATCAGACTGCACAAATGCGCAGGCTGATCTGAGTCTTCGTTGGGCACACATGTCTTATTGTAGGTTTTGTCGTGCACTGGCTCAAATGGAAGTATAAAGCCAGAAAAAGTAATAATGCTCCCCCCTCTAGGCCTTGGCGAACTGTATGCCAGTATGATTTGGGGGCCCCGGTGACGCAAGTGAGTGAGTGAGTTTTAGTTTTACGTCCCACCAACAGCTAAGGTCATACGGAGACGGGACCGCGGTTTAAAGACTCATCCGAAAGTCTGGAGAAGCCCGGGATCGATCCTGCGATCCCTGGTTTACAAGGCGAGTGGCGTAACCACTGCACCACGGAGGCTTCTCCGGTGACGCAAGATAATGCCACCTTTGTCTCATCCAACCATCCCCACTGCCCCGACATTGAGATGAAATGACATCTCAAGCCATGCGTGGTAGCTCAGTGGTTAGTGCACTTGCCATTGATGATAGAGCCCCCCTGTTCGATTCCCGGCAGTGGTAATAAAATTGCGGTGTCCGAACATGCTCCACTGACATCATTTGCAGGGATGAATGCCACAAGTGCACCGGATCGGGACGTTAACTGGGGGCCCCTGTGCAGGGAGAACCATCCCTTGTGCAGGTTAAAGATCCCTATCGTAATTACATGTTTACCGTGTAGGCTTTCGTCCTGCAAACATGGAGTGTATGTAATGTACACTTGCAAGTAAAGGTCAAATGTGACCGATCGTAGTAGAAAGAAACAAGAAATATCTTTAAAAAAGATAAACGGCGTAAGCGATATTGGAATATGAATATTGAAATTATTTTGTGGTTCAATATGAAAAGAACAACTGTTTTGGAATATAAACTTTATTATGAATTCAAAAACAGTATAAAAAGTACCTTCTTGATAAAGAGTACAAAGTGTAACACTGTACAGCCCAATCTATTTCTTCAGGCCCGCCCAACAGACTTGTTTTAACAATATTTGAAGACCTTCTATTGAATGAAATTACACTTCCTTAAAGAAAATAAGAAAAAAAAAAAAACACTGAATAAGCAGTTTGTAGTTGTTTTTCAATGAAAATTAGAGAATGTCATAAATCAAACCAGTTCAATTAGTAAAATAAATAAAACACCAAATAATGGTATAATAAAATCAAAACACTGGCAATTTTGACTGAGTGTAGGCTAGAAAATGGTCCTATATAGCTATTTGGTACTGAATCTGTTCATTACGAGTGACTTAGTGATTTATTTCCTGTCTATGTTATATTTTTCTTATTTTCAAGCCAAACATAGGTTGAGGGTGCTTGTTAGAACCGCCTCGTTGCCTCGTTGAGGCGGTTCTAATGAGTTCCTACAACCAATGTCTTGGAGCATAAACAAGGAAAATAATGTTTACCCCTGTGGACCCCAATTTTCCCTATATAAAGTGGGGGGGGGGGGTTAGAGGGGTATTCATTACACGGACTTGTCAACGAGATTCCTGCATTTTACGCGAATAATGCAGACCATCATCGGGCGCCGCTGTTTGCCAATGTCCCAGTGCATGAGCCTAGTCCATGTTTTACGGATAATCCTCATTTCTCACCAAACTGACGTCACATCAACAAGAATAGCGAGGCTATAAACATATCTGGAATTTGTGCAAACGCTTTTGTGAGTTTAACTTTATTGGTCAGCAGTAGTCACGTGGGCAGTCACACTTTAACTCCATTTTCTTAGAAATGACAATCGGTCTGTCCAAACCGAACTTTTTCCTTCATAGGCAGAAACCAGTCTGAATTATCAGGAAACATTGGCTAACATACTATTTATAGATTGTGGGAGCTGTTAAAATTGTCTTACCAGGAGATTGTAACCCATACATCTATGTGGCAACAGAATCGTCCACCTGGTAAGTTTGGAGTGGTACATTTCGTATCATAGGGGTGTCAGGTTTGTTTTTGTGTGTGGCAATTTTTACAATAAAATGAATAGTCTTTAAGCAAACAGTGTAGACCCAGATCAGACGTCGCGTTCTGCGGCGTCTAATCTGGGTCTGCTCTGTTTGCCAATGTCCCCGAAAAGCCGCTAGGCATATATGGGTTAAGCAAAATAATGTTCATGTACATCCTTGTTAACTCAACTTTTGCTTAAATACGGGTTTACAGCAGATTTATCAAAGTATTGGCAGCACGAATGGGTCAATGGTCCCTGAGTGTAGCCTGGAAAAATCAGTCTGAACGGCATTGCAAAAACACGCCTATACAAATACATGATAAATTTACCACAGAAAATCGAAAATTTTAAGATGAAAAATTGTGATATTTTTCTTATTTCTGCTCAAAATATAGATTATGGGTACACGTTAGAACCGCCTCATCGAGGTGGTCCTAAGGGGTACCCACAATCTATATTTAAGAGCAGAAGTAAGAAAAGAAAATAAGGTTTACTCCTGTAAACCCGAGTTTTACTATATAAAAGTGGGGTTCGAGGGGGTCAAAATTATATAGGCATGGTTTCGTGATGGGGATTAAGGCTGTTTCGTTTAACCCTTAAATTTCTGTACTTTAAGCGAACAATTCAAAATCCGCATTCTACGGCGTTTGATCTGGGTTTAAACTGTTTGCCAATGCCCCTGCGCATGCGCTCAATGTAATTTGTGCGAGTCAATATTTTGCTTTCTTTGACACAGCACTTTGACGTCACAATGATAAGAAAAAGCGCGGCTATTTTTTATATAACTAACCGTCACCTTGATTTCCTACAAATCAGTGATAGTCACGTGGACGTCAGCACCGATGAGCTTTTGTGCTTAGTAACTATGGGTCGGTTGACGATGGACTTGAAAAGCAAATTAGGGTTAACTAGGTATAAGATGATTTTCTCACTATCGCTGAAAAAAGGAGGGCCGTTATTCTGAAAAGTGTCGGCCTCCGCCCATCGGGGCTTGAAGAAATATATGGGCTGCAGGATGCTTCCACGCAGAGCTGAAACCAGTCCATGCTTATAACCCCTATTGGTGGGCTTGAGATGTAATTTTATCTCAATGTCGGGTAAAAGTCCCACAAAATTGGTAGCAACGTCTCCAAAATGGCCTTTACAATGTTGACGGGGACGTTAAACCTCAAATCAAATTCTGAAAAGTGTCATAAAAAAACTTTCCTGATATGGATGATCTTTCCTTTTGTAAACAATTAGATGCTTTGAATTTTTCGCGTTCATTTCCTCGCGCTAATTGGTAGCGAGGAACTGGTCCTGGTATGTCTCGTGTCAAGTCAAGTCAAAGTTTTATTATTCTCTGGTATACAAAGTACACAGCAAGGGAGTCATATGAAAGTACATGCCCTAGCTGTAACTAAACATCTTCAGTGTAAACAATATAATTGACGATAGTATTCACGATAGTACTGTATCAACCATTTTAGATTGTTGACAAAAATTCCTGATCAGGATGGAGGTTTTTAAGCTTTCTCCATCCCTATCAGAACTATTTTATCAATTTATTTGTGACTATAATGTTCATTGGGAGATCGACTACCCATATGAGTAAATTAATCTACACTTCCCAATATATCGTACAGCGGTTCGAGATCAAATATAAATGTCAGGTATAGCTATTGGTAATTTATCGCCACTTTCAAGAATATTAGAACCTAGCGGCCAAATCATGTTAAACGCTTTATACAGCTATGCATTTAACTTGCCTGTGTAAACACACACATACACATAGCCACACGTATATACACATATACGCGTACATATACACATACACACATATATACACATACAAACATATACATACACATACACACACATACATACATATTACATACATACATACGTAAACATATATACATATATACACATAAACATACACATACGCGTACTTACATGTAACCATGATTGCATGTTCATGTATATATCTGAGTTTTTTTTTTTTATTCAACATGATAGTATAAGCTGTTTCTTTAGCCGTTTATACTACTTTACCGAAACGAAAATGAAGGCAGTAATTAAGGCTATAAGAACAACATTTCCTATATATAAGCCGTTTCTACCACCTTACCGAAACGAAATGAAAGGAAGTAGTTAAGGCTATAAAAAAAACAACAACAATATTTCCTTTATAAACTATGTCTCATAGAGTGTTAACAATAAACAGCTAGTTATATATTCATCTATACCAAAACTTATTCATATATTATTAGTATCTATATCATATTTATCAAAACTTTTGATGTCCTTAGGCGAACAGTGAGAATCAAGTTCGAATACTCTGTCCGATTTCGGTCCCAGCCGTTTCCATTATAACCATGAGACATTGTCATATGCGCCGTCAAACAGCAAACGCACAGATCAGCCAGTGTTGCAAGCTGATCTGGGCATTCCTGGTTCAATTCAGTGCAACATTATTAATGTATAGTTTCCGCTTTAATTTATTTCAAGAATTGATAACCTTGGATGGGTCTGTCGCAGTCCGGCAAAAAACCAACACATTGACTAAACAGAATATCTACAATCCAGCTGAGATAATTATCTATATAACCATGAAAACAACAATACATAAATTGGGAGCTTCTAACGCTTCTTAACTTTTAGTTACTGTTTTCATAATAAAATCTATAAACATACATATTTTTTTTTAAGTTTCTTAGGCCTTGTTCTACTCATTAGTTGCTCAAATTTGAGAATATTTAGATGTCTATAATAGTATGAGTGTATATATTTTGACCTATATTCTTGAAAATATTTACATACTAGAACAAAATGGACTTCATCCCCTATACCATCGGTGCAATATGTACAGAATCTTTCTTGTAAGGGTATGCTTTTCCATCTACCTACTTCTACTGGTAAATGATGGTTTCTTGTTCGAAATACTAAAAAGCCTTGACAGTAATAGGACGGTAATAGAGATAAATACAGGCTTTGCTCAGATTTTGTTTTAAAAAGTCTGTATATGTTGCTAGATGATGAAATTTTAATTAACGCAAACCAATCTTGGATAAACACATCCTTTATTTTTGACCACATGCTTTTGAGAACCATTTGAAATTTATAAAACTCTGTGAATACCAGATGCCTCCAAATCCAAAAGAACAGATAAGTGTTTTTAAGCCATCTATCCATTGAGATTTAAGTACCTTATCGTTATGTAATGCATATATTATTTCATTAATAAAATGCGATAACTTGTAAATTTCATCTTGTTCGGTCTGTATAAGTTTAGCCCCAAAAGATATCATTCTTGTTTGAATATCCACAGTCAATGGTATGACTCCAAGTTCGCCATATATCATAGCAGATGGTGTTGATTTTTTTAAAATTAAAATTATATTTGTAGAATCGTAATTGTACTCGTTCTAGTATATCAAGATTACCGTATCCCCATATTTCACAATCATAGAGTAATACAGGTTTTACAATTTTATTCAAAAGATCTATTTGTATATCAAAAGGTAAACTTAAACATTTTATTTTTCGTAACAGAGAAAACATAGCTTTACTTGCTTGTTCTGCAATATGTTTCTTCGCAGTTAAGAAAGAACCACTTTGCCCAATAAAATACCAAGATATTTATACTCTTTAACAATTTCTATTTCTGTGTATGTCAATGTAAATTGCAAGTCACTTCTTTTTCTTCCTTGACCAAATATCATTATTTTAGTTTTTTCAGCATTAACAGTGAGGTTCCATTGGGTACATTAATTTTCAAATACATTTGGTGCAAATTGCATATCAAGTTCGTTATCACTAAAAATAACCGTATCATCTGCATATAAAAGTAGAAATATTTTTAGAAAAGTCATGATTTCATCGTTGTTTACATTACATGTTATTCCAGCTACACTGTTTTGACGTAAGTAGGTCTCTAAATCATTAAAGAAAATACAGAATAAAAAGGTGACAAATTTTCACCTTGTCTAACACCTACATTACTGAGTGCTGAAATAATTAGATACTCCTTCTGAAGTTGTAATTTTTGACTTTATGTCTTCGTATAATTTGTAGATAATATTAAAACATTTTCCATTGATTTTACTTAGTAGTTATTTATTCCAAAGTCCTTCCCGCCAAACAGTATCAAAAGCTTGTTTAAAATCAACGAAAAAGCAATATTTTTTTTTTCTTTCTAGACCTTACAATAGCCATTAAGCTTTTAATGATAAATAAATTATCTATCGTTGAATAGTGCTTTCTAAACCCTGCTTGAGATGATGCTATTAAGTCATTGCTTTCGGCATACTTTGTAAGTCTATTATTAATGACGGAGGTAAATAATTTCCCAAAACAACTCACCAAAGTTATGGGTCGATAATTTTCTGGTTGTTTGTGATCACCTTTGTTTTTATATATCGGTTTGATATTTTCAATAGTCCAATTTTCAGGTATAATTCCAGTATCAAATATCATATTGAAAAGTTTAACATATATTGGCAACATATACGAAACTGTACTTTTTATTTGTTCATTTACAATATCATCTACGCCAGGCGATTTGTTATTTTTCAAAGACTTAACAGCTTGTAGAATTTCATTTTTGCTTATAACTTGATTGATTTCTTCGTTACTGTCATCATTTAATAAATCTGGGTCGTTAAAATGTGTATCATGTGAATCAGATTCTTGTGAATTTGGTGTTTTAAAGAAGTTATATAGGTCATCCAATGAAGCTATTGTTTTACTATCAGTTTTGTTCTGTGAATTTATTATTTTCCAATATTTTCTTGGATCTATAATTTTTAAATTTCTTATGGTTTTTATCTTGTTCTCTTTATAATTTGTATGTGTTTTAGATAATGTTGTTTTTATACTTTTTGCTAACGAATATAAAAATATTTTTATAATAGGTTGTTTTTTTTATCTGTTGTACATTTTTCTACATTTATGGTATAAATTTAGTGTGCGGGAGCAAATTAAATCATGGCTTTACTTTATCGTAAGTATTAGAGTACTTCTTATTTTTTACCTCACCAAATGTTTCTTTTGAACATGATTTGAATAGGTTGCCTACATTTTCAACAACCTCGTTTTCATCCCTTTTTCGAGATATTACCGTTATCGAGCATCTTGTCAATTGGATTTCAATTTCAGCTGCTTTTATAATATCAAGGTTTTCAATAAATTTATCAGCTTTTGTGGAATCCCAGGCTTTTACTTTAGGATCTGGTGTGTTCTTAGTATAATTATGCTTCTTAATTATATCAATCAAAGCGTCATACTTAATGTCAAAAATAATGCACAGTGCGCATCTGAGTATAAGTCACAGAACTCATGGGTGATAAAATTATTAATGAATATAAAATTGTCAGCCGTTGTTAAAAAGTAACCAACAGTGCTTCTGTCTTTACAAGTAACTTTCGGTTCAGTGTTTTCTTGGCCTAGTCTTCCATTAAATATCAGTAAATTGTTATTTTTACACAATTCTAGTAACTGTCGTCCGTAAGTATTTACAGTACGATCAGCATTTCTTCTTTCGACAGGAACATTATACGAATTCAGTTTGTCAAAAAGCTCTGTGCTTTCGTCTAATACATCATTCAGATTATTGACCTCACAGATCCTTTCATCAAACGATATGCAGTCGGGTAATGTTCCTGTTCGCGCATTAAAATCTCCAAAATGCAAAATGTGTGTTGGATTCAGCACAGTTTCGAAGTAACTCGCTCTGTAATTCGAGGTAAGGGTCATCAGCTTCATATTTGGACCCTTAATGGGGAACATATACAATACCACATTGTAAGTCGTCTTTTAATCGACAAAGGTGTCGGATAATGGAAAATAACAAGATGTGTTTGGAATTTTTTACTTGGTCGACCTTAATAAAAGGGGCGATTTCGTTTTTTACAATTAAGATTTTTCCGCCTGACCGGAACCTCGAAGTATGAGCTCTGTTATGTGGATAAACAGAATACCCCGGGATATTAATCACATCAGTGTTGTCTGTTTTTGATTCCTGAATCCCAATTATGTCAAACTGATTAATTAAATTGATTAATTCAGGAAACTTCAATTTAGAGACCAATCCACACACATTTAAAGATAAAAACTTAATTTGTACTTTTTCATCACATGTTGCAGAATTGGGATGGGCATCGTTTATTGAGTGAGAGTTGTCTCCCGCGCCATCCTAGGCTGTTTCTACGTCTTCAGTCTTATCGGTCACAGTTTGACTGGAATTAGAGTCATTTACCATTTCAGAGTTAATTGCCATATCCCGGCTCACATTTTCAGTTGTTACTGGTCCGTTATGTTCGTTTGAAATAACTGATGGTCCGTAATATAACGCATTACTATCTACTGCTGTGGGCATCTGTATTTGTGTTTGATGCTTATGTGGAGATGATGAAGACGATATTATCTCAGTTACGTTCTGTGATATTAGACGCTGTTCGTTCTCATCAGTGCTAATATTGTCGATAAGAACATACATGTGTGATGAGAACTTTTCTGAAAACGAGATCCAATTATATTCAGGTCTTTTCTGTTGTCCTCGATTTGCCCTCTCCAATATCTGACACCTATTCTAACTTCACGGAAGTGACTTTCACGTAGCTCAATATCGATAGAATAACTTTATTTGAATAATTTAAATACAGGAAAATTCCGCTATTAAGAACACCTAATCTTAAGACCAAATCTTCTTTTAAACGCTTGAATATTTCAATTATTCTTTCTTTGTGTTTTCAACACTAAATGTCTCCTGTTAAAAGACCACCTTTGGGACTGTTCAAAAGTGGTCTTAATATAGGAATTTAACTGTATTAATAAAAGGATAAGAAAGGTCTTATAATCACGTGAAGAAGTCCGTCAAATGAAGACCCACCTTTACCCCACTTTATACACAGAAAAATGGGGTTTACGGGGGTATACATTTTTTCTTATTTTTGCTCCAAAACATAGGTTGTGGGTACTCGTTAGAACCGCCTAGGCGGTTCAAACGAGCACCCAAAACCTATGTTTGCAGTATTTGTAAGTAAAATATCAAGGATTTTAATCAGAAAAATTGCTATTTTGGAGATGTGAAAAAATGCACTATGTCGCACGGGTGTGTTATCGTAATGTTTTGCTACAATCATAGATAATAGATATATCATTAGAACCGTTCTATTAATCTGAAAAATAAGGAATACAACAATTTTCTCTGTAACAAGTGGAAATTTCAAGCGTTGATTTTACAAACATGTTAACGTAATGTAAACTACTCATTACGTAAACACGCCTTAACAAATACATTGTAACTTTTACTGCCGAAAAATGATTTTTTTTTTTTTTATGAAAAATTGTGTTATTTTTCTTATTTATGCTCAAAATATAGATTGTGGTACTCGTTAGAACCGACTCATTGAGGCGGTTCTAACGAGTACCCACAATCTAATGAGGCGGTTCTAACGAGTACCACAATCTATATTATGAGCAGAAATAAGAAAAATAAAGGTTACCCCTGTAAACCCCAGTTTTACTATATAAAAGTGGGGTTCAAGGGGGTCAATATTATGGAGGCGTGTTTTCATGATGAATGAAAACCATGACCATCGCCACGGCGGGCCCCCGACCCATAAGGGCTTGAAGAAATATATGGGCTGCATGAAGCTTCCACGCAGAGCTGAATCCGGCCCGCACACTAGTACTGGTAAACCGCTTAGAGGATCTAAGCCTGTCCTGGAACTGCGGTGCGAGGCGGACCGTCCATGCTAATAAACCCTATTGGTTTCATTGGGCGAAATGGCTTGAGATGTCATTTCATCTCAATGTCGGGTAAAAGTCCCACAAAATTGGAAGCAACGTCTCCAAAATGACCTTTACGGTGTTGACGGGGACGTTAAACCTCAAATCAAACAAACAAAAAGACCATCGCCACGGAACTTGTTTCTCAAAAGTACCAGCGAAACTAATATTTATCGAATGCATGGCGCACAGTAGAGTAAGTTAAAAGCGTTTTACGGCTTACATCACGTGAACAAGTCCTTGAATGAACACCCCCTTAAACCCCACTTTTGTAGGGGAAACTGACGTTTACGAGGGGGGGGGGGTATTCATTATTATTCCTGTTTCTGCTCCAAGACATAGATTGTTGGTACTCGTTAGAACCGCCTCAATGAGGCGGTTCTAACGAGCACCTTCAACCTATGTTTGAAGTAAAAATAACAAAAATATGACAGATTTTCACCAGAAAAGTAGGCATTTTGGAGATGTGAAAAAAAAATGCACTATGTCGCACGGCTGTGTTATCGAAATGTATGCAGGGCTTGTCAATTCAAAACAAAAAGGCTCTGGTTGGAGAGATATCTAGCTCTTGCCTACTTCCATGAGTCTGATTGCAATTTACTGCAAATTGCTAAAGACCTGAAATCTTGACAGCTGGTACCAACAGCAAATAATTTATATCGCTGTGTACCATTGACTCCGGAACTTGTTGCGAAACCAATATTTATCGAAGACATGGCACACATAAGGGTACGTTAAAAGCTACGTATTTACGTTTTTTCAGGGTTTTGCCCTTCAAAAAATGCCTCTGTGTTGGAGAGATATCTAGCTCTTGCCTGCTTCCATGAGTCTGATAAAAATTTACTGGAAATTGCTGAACGACCTGAAATCTTGAGAGCTGGTACCGACAGCCAATAATTTATATCGCTGACAGTACTCATATTTGCTTCGATTAAAGATCACTGACCACTTTTTCATCTAACTTTCAGCTGGCTAGGGTAATAGTTGCGTGTAAAACCGCGTTTTACTGCAGTTTTCTAAAAAAAAAAAAAAAAAAAAAAAAAAAATCCGAAGGAGTACAGCGACTTATTTTTAAGAACGGCAACTTGTAAATCCTGAATTAACTGTACGGCTACTTGATCATCAAAAAAACACTGGCAACTTCTGATAACATTTTGAAACTGTTGGGAAAGATAGAGAAAAAAAAACATAGTTATCATCATGTATGGGTTTCAACACACAGTCCGGGGTTGTTTCTAGTGCCACATCACGAAAACACGCCCCTTGAACCCCACTTTTATATAGTAAAACGGAGGTTTACAGGGGTAAACCTTATTTGTCTTATTTCTGCTTTAAAATTTAGATTGTTGGTACCCGTTATAACCGCCTCATCGATGCGGTTCTAACGCGTACCTACAATTTATTTTTTGAACAGAACTAAGAAAAATATCACAATTTTTCATCTTAAAATTTTCATTTTTTTTCGGCGATAAAGGGTCCAATGTATTTGTATAGGCGTGTTTTCATTCTCGTGCATACTGCAGATGGAGATTTTTGTCATGACCACCTACATCAGGACAATATTTCTTTGTCTAGATCCTTTATCTTTGACTTCGCTATATTTGCTTAATCTAAATACTTAGAACATAGTGTAAAACAAAGTCTGTCCCCTGTTTTCCGGAAATCAGCGATCGCTGAGGTGCATTCATAGTATATATTTATCTTGAATATTTTGTTTTCAGCGACCACACAGACAACAAAATTGTATTTGTATAAAAAGTGGTCATCTTTTTAAAGAAGAAGGTGAAGATGTCTTGAGATTAAAGTCCTGTCACAGATTTATTTTTCCGTTCACAAAAGGAAGTTCCTTTGCTATAGTATAAACGACAACTATACAGAAATATAACTTTCATTCCAGTTGTAACCATCCTATAAACACAGTTGAGCTCAACCGAAAAACACCTTTCTGAAAGAAAACCCTTCAGTAAAGGGAATAACCAACCTACCTACCTAACCTAACCACCTACCTGTCTGTCTGTCTGTCTATCTATCTGTCCGTCCGTCCGTCCGTCCGTCCGTCCATCTGTCCATTCATTCATTCATTCATTCATTCATTCATTCATCCACCCATCCATCCATCCATGCTAACTGCAATACCCTCTCGCTGAGGTGCATTCATAATATATATTCATCTTGAATATTTTGTTTTCAGCGACCACACAGACAACAAAATTTTATTTGTATAAAAAGTGGTCATCTTTTTAAAGAAGAAGGTGAAGATGTCTTGAGATTAAAGTCCTGTCACAGATTTATTTTTCCGTTCACAAAAGGAAGTTCCTTTGCTATAGTATAAACGACAACTATTCAGAAATATAACTTTCATTCCAGTTGTAACCATCTTATAAACACAGTTGAGCTCAACCGAAAAACACCTTTCTGAAAGAAAACCCTTCAGTAAAGGGAATAACCTACCTACCTAACCTAACCACCTACCTGTCTGTCTGTCTGTCTGTCTATCTGTCCGTCCGTCCATCCGTCCGTCCATCCATCTGTCCGTCCGTCCGTTCATTCATTCATTCATCCATCCCTCCATCCATCCATCCATGCTAACTGCAATACCCTCTCGCGAGGATTATGTTCAGGATGATTGCGCCTCGTGAGAGTGAAAGAAAGATGAAACATGAGAATGTATGAAAGTGAGATTGAATAGCGGTTTAACGTCCCCGTCAACACTATATAGGTCATTTTGGAGACGCTGACTCCAGTTTTGTTGGACTTTACCCGACATTGAGATTGGTTGATTGATTGTTGGGGGTTTATATTAATGAGACTTCAACCCTTGTGTCGTGTCCCAGAGAACGGGAGAAAAGGAATAGAACAGATTGAAGAGGAGATGTAAACATGGGACAGTGGAGGAAGAGGAAAATAAATGAGACAGCGCACGACAAAACCTACAATAAGTTATGTGCGCACATCGAAGACTCAGATCAGCCTGCGCATCCATATAGTCTAACCAGTGACTTCTCTTGCTGTATGAAGGAGCATTGGGCCCTAAACTATCCTTAGAGCGCACAAGGAAGACTCTGATCAGACTGCACAAATGCGCAGGCTGATCTGAGTCTTCGTTGGGCACACATGTCTTATTGTAGGTTTTGTCGTGCACTGGCTCAAATGGAAGTATAAAGCCAGAAAAAGTAATAATGCTCCCCCCTCTAGGCCTTGGCGAACTGTATGCCAGTATGATTTGGGGGCCCCGGTGACGCAAGATAATGCCACCTTTGTCTCATCCAACCATCCCCACTGCCCCGACATTGAGATGAAATGACATCTCAAGCCATGCGTGGTAGCTCAGTGGTTAGTGCACTTGCCATTGATGATAGAGCCCCCCTGTTCGATTCCCGGCAGTGGTAATAAAATTGCGGTGTCCGAACATGCTCCACTGACATCATTTGCAGGGATGAATGCCACAAGTGCACCGGATCGGGACGTTAACTGGGGGCCCCTGTGCAGGGAGAACCATCCCTTGTGCAGGTTAAAGATCCCTATCGTAATTACATGTTTACCGTGTAGGCTTTCGTCCTGCAAACATGGAGTGTATGTAATGTACACTTGCAAGTAAAGGTCAAATGTGACCGATCGTAGTAGAAAGAAACAAGAAATATCTTTAAAAAAGATAAACGGCGTAAGCGATATTGGAATATGAATATTGAAATTATTTTGTGGTTCAATATGAAAAGAACAACTGTTTTGGAATATAAACTTTATTATGAATTCAAAAACAGTATAAAAAGTACCTTCTTGATAAAGAGTACAAAGTGTAACACTGTACAGCCCAATCTATTTCTTCAGGCCCGCCCAACAGACTTGTTTTAACACTATTTGAAGACCTTCTATTGAATGAAATTACACTTCCTTAAAGAAAATAAGAAAAAAACAACAACACTGAATAAGCAGTTTGTAGTTGTTTTTCAATGAAAAATAAAATAAAACAAGAAAAGATAATAAATGACACATGAAATTAATCGCTTAGATCAACAAAACGAGTTGTGAGTTTCATACCCCCTTTCAATAACAAACTAAATCAAAGACATTTTTCCATCCATTAACTCATATTCGATATTACCATATCTGAAAACGCTTAGATTTGTTAAATTGAGTTCGGGATCGGGGTTTTGAGTTGTGGGTTTTATACTCCATCGTTCAGAATCGGAATCAGAAATGTTTACTGGTGACACGTCCGTAGACAATCCTTTACCAGGATTATTTCCTTGCTATGAACAATAGTATTTATGTTGCAAATATTTCTACAAATCTGAATGCATAGTACCTGTATACTTATTATATAAAATTTAAAAAAGCGATTTTACATTATTTTTTGAACATCATAAAAGACACAAGATAATTCCGTATATTATCGACTATTTGAAGTTGAACCCGCCCATTGATTTGTTTGTTTGTATTGGGGTTTAAAGGCCCAGTCAACACTTTTTAGGTCATTTTTGAGCCGGTCAGTTTACCTATCCACACTTTCCTGGGCAGGCTTATACGTAAGCTGTTAACCAGTACAGTGTACAGTCGTTCGTAGGAAACTGACAACTGCCCTTCCTGACTCAGTGGAAGGGAGAGAATGAACGTAGAAAAGATTTCATGACCAATCTCCACGAAAGAATGTTGCCGACCCCGGCAGGTATCGAACCCGCGTCCTCCTGATCACCAGTCAGACGCGCATCCGACTGACGACGCCGGCCAACCCGCCCACTGAACTTGTTGAACGCCCCTTATTCACTTAGCCTTGCAAAACTCTACTTTCACTGTACGAAATATTGTATTAGTATTGTAGTAGTGCTGTTCTTTTTTAAAGCTGTTACTTGCCTATTTTTTATTTATATTTCCTCCCTTTAAAAAAGAATAATTCCATTTGTGCTTTTTTTGACTCAGTGACATTATTCCAATAAACCAAGACTTACTTGATCATTGCCTTCACATCAGTCTTACCTAATTTCTTTCAAATGAAACACGCTTTGCAATATTGTAGCGTAAGGAATACTTTGTGGTGAAACATGGAAAGTGAAGTCGTATAGTTTATGACACCGTTTTGAGTTTTAATTAACGTAGTTCTAATAAAACAGAAACATTTCTGAATTACGCAGAGGTTAGTTATTTGCAGAAGTATACACCGTATATACACGACGCCGGCCAACCCGCCCACTGAACTTGTTGAACGCCCCTTATTCACTTAGCCTTGCAAAACTCTACTTTCACTGTACGAAATATTGTATTAGTATTGTAGTAGTGCTGTTCTTTTTTAAAGCTGTTACTTGCCTATTTTTTATTTATATTTCCTCCCTTTAAAAAAGAATAATTCCATTTGTGCTTTTTTTGACTCAGTGACATTATTCCAATAAACCAAGACTTACTTGATCATTGCCTTCACATCAGTCTTACCTAATTTCTTTCAAATGAAACACGCTTTGCAATATTGTAGCGTAAGGAATACTTTGTGGTGAAACATGGAAAGTGAAGTCGTATAGTTTATGACACCGTTTTGAGTTTTAATTAACGTAGTTCTAATAAAACAGAAACATTTCTGAATTACGCAGAGGTTAGTTATTTGCAGAAGTATACACATTTTCGACCAATCGCAAATTGCAATTTATTCAATCGAGACTAATATCATTAAGTCGGTCAAAAGCCAGCTTATACAGCTACGCCGAAAAAAGAAAGATGAAACCAATAGCCAATAGGGTTTATAAGCACAGTCCCACTCGCACCACTTTGCCTGGGCAGGCTCAGAACCTTTAAGCGGCTCACCAGTACCAATGTGTGGTCGGCTGTTTTACCTCTGCATGGAAGCACCATGTAGCCCAAACTATTTCTCCAAGCCCCGATGGGCGGGGGCAATGACGCAATTGTTAATGGTACCCTCAATATATGTTTTCAAGGAAAAGTCAGGAAATTTTATATACCCTTGAAAACCCCTATTTTCTTTCGATATACAGTGAGGTTTACTGGTGTTCGTGCGCGGACGGGTAAACCGGTTACACAGTTACCATCCAATTTGGGCTAATAGATTAGGTTGCATGATGCTTACACGTAGAGCCGAAACCGGTCGCACATGAGTACTGGTTAACCGCTGTAGAGGGTCTAGTTGCACGAGTTAGACCGTCCCTTTATATAAACGCTATTGGCCTGTTTGGGCGGAAGGGCTTGAGATGTCATTCCATCTCAATGTCGGTTAAAAGTTCGACAAAAATAGAAGCAACGTCTCAAAAATAGTGTTGACGGGGTCGTTAAACCTTAATTCAATTCAACACAGTTATGATACGTTTAGTGGTGTCGGGTTCCGAATTCAGCTCGAATACATTTTGGACCATGAAAATTTGTTCGAGATAGGAATAGTTGGAGCTATTGAGGGTTAAATCTAGCGCAAGGTCCTGAGGTATAGAAGGGATGACTTTAAGATACAATGTGGATCTTCTTTAAGGGGATGCCAATGTACAAAAAGTGGGTGGGGTAATGGTGTGGTGTTCAAAATTTGTTTAATTGAATTTTGCAAAACTGTCAAGTTTTTTGAAAAGTTACTTGGCCCATAATTTATTTCAACTTTTTCACATGTTCTATTAGAATTTTTTCAGAAATTCAGGAATTATTGAGAAAAACATACCTCTCTTTATGTGCTTCAATCCATTTGCATTCATACATATTCTCCATGGTCATATAGCCAAATAAAATTGCATAAATAGGTTCACAGGTTATTCTACTACAATGTGTGAGAATGTCATTGCTCAAAAATATTCCACAGTAGAGTATACAGCAAATTTGTGCCCATACTGTGTATCAAAATAATACAATTCCCAGACATATTTGTTGCTAAAAAGTAGTCTAGAAAAAAGGTATGGTGGACAATAACTGCTGCAGCTACTACAACTGAATCATTGGAATTTTTAGTTGTCTCCCTTGTTTTCATGTCACTGTTTTGTTTGATTTGAATTTTAACGTCCCCCTCAACACTATATAGGTCATTTTGGAGAAGTTGCTTCCAATTTTGTGTGACTTTTACCCGACATTGAGATTAAATGACACCTGAAGCCCTGTCGCCCAAAGAAACCTTTATAGATAAGAGTAGGTACCTATCTGGAGCTGTTGGAGGATGTAGGAGAACCAGGTCCCATCCCTTTCAGTATCACCGTCCTAATGCTTACATGGATTGTTTTAAGAGACAATTGCAACTTGGAATGGCCTTACAATCGAAGCTGTCTATTTTGAGACAGTTGATGGGTTTCAGGCCAAAATATAATATCGCAGTGTCACAAAGCTCTTTTTTGGGGATGGGGATTGAAAACTTTTTGTGCCACACCCCAAACCTGTTATCATGGTCAGAATCAACCGAAAATAGTATTGGGAGAAAAAAAAAGAAAACCAAAAGGGTTTATAAATAAGCATGGAGGGTCCGACTTGCACAGCTTTTCCTGGGTTTACCAGTCCTTGTGTGCTTTCGGATTCAGCTCTGCGTGGAATCATCATGCAGCCCATTTATTTTTTCAAGCCCATATGGGCTGGGGGGGGCGATGATAACTGTGTAGGCTTTCATCCTGCAAACCTGGTGTGCATGTAATGTACACCTGCGTGTAATGGTCAGATGTGACCGATCGCAGTTTAAGTAGAAAGAAAGGATACACATTCAAAGGAGCCAAATTATTTTTGTCTCCCTTATCAATAAGTGTTTAAATTGAAAAGGAACAATTTTGGTCCTGTGGAGCAAATTCTTTCCTTAGATAACTATGTATCTTTTTCAGGGCCACATATTTTAATTATAACAACATTGACAGTATGCCACAAAATAATTGCAGAGAGCGCATAACTGCCGTCTTCTATTGACCACCATACATGTTTACATTTGGTCACGAGGTGTAGGTTTACTATCAATAACGTAAATTAGACTAGATGTTGAAACACAAATAAGTGGTGTTTTTAAGACAATCGAACTCTTGAACCTATTCATTCTTACATAAAAATCCATAATCTAAGTCTCTTTATAAATGCTTACCTTGATTCACATGTTTACAGTGCAAAATTTGTGAAATTTGTTAACATGTTTTTTTTTTCAAAGGCTTGTCAATGAAACCGGAAACACCTAAGGACTTCCATATCTGGTGACACGAACGCAAAAATATAGTCCCAAAATATTCATGTTTTTGAAGAATTACCATTTATTCAAGAACAATTTTAAGCAATTTAAGCACAAAAGTCATTTAGATTTATGAAACAACAAAAACTTTGAGGACATATCGGAATTTTTCCGATGTTTTGTCCTAGTTCCGCTTGAGGCGTAGTAATATTTATGTGATAAAGCCATGACTTCCTCATGCTCAACAACAAATGTTTCCAATCAGCTGTTTTGACTAAAAAATGACTATAAAATTGACCTGATGGATGATTAATCGTAAGTTTGTAAAATACTTAAACTTGCACAAAACGATGCAGAAAGGGTTCCTGTTTCACGGCGCATAGTTGTCATGTTACATCGTCGAGCCGATTTGGCGATATGCGTTTCCAAATAAGTGTTGATATTTTGTTTACAAATCCCATGAATGAAAAATGGCGACCAAAGAACTTATGAAAAATATCTCGTGGTGGCACAAATGTTTCTTAGACAGGAGACAATTTTGGTTAGTAATACTCTAAGACATTGTAGTTCACCCTTCCAAGAACAGTACACTGTACATTTTAGGTCCTGAAAAATTAGGTAAATATGACTTTGAGCGCAAATGCTGTCACCCTCATTTTTTGCATCGGCTGTGTAAACCTACAAGCAGTTTGATAATTGCTTATTAGATAATGTTATGTTTGAAGACGTGTTACTTTCCAGTATATTCAAACTTTTTCTCCGACTCCGTGTTTTGGCTGAAAAGAAAAGTCATGTTGAGGGGTACCCCACCCACTTTTTGTACTTCGGTAAACCCTTAAAGTAAGAAATGATGTTTGTACTCTTTAGAATCGCCTCAAGCATGTAAACGAACGTTCTATATGCGTGGACTCGCACTACTTTGCTTGGACAGGCTTACCTTCTTACCGGTTTATCCGTACTCATGTCGGGTAAACCGCGGTCGGTTTCATTTCTGCGTAGAAGCAACATACAGCCAAAGATATCCAAGCCCCGATGGGCGGGGGCTAAGAGGACCGATTTTAATTCAGCACAACATACGTGTTGTACCATATGCATGTTTGGCACGTGTACCACCACTGGTACACGTGTCATACATGTTACCCTCTTGAAATAAGGTTATTTTATTATAAAATTATTCTATAGTATTCATATTAGCTGCAAACCATTACGTAAACAAATCCGTGAAATATACACCACTGTAAACCCCACTTTTTATGGAGGAAAACTAAGAGTTTACAGGGGTATACATTATTTTTCTTATTTATGCTCCAAGAGATAGGTTGTGGGTACACGTTAGAACCGCCTCAATGAGGCGGTTCTAACGAGCACCTATAACCTATGTTTTTGTTAAAATAAGAAAAATATCACAGAATTTCAACAGAAAATTAACCGTTTTGGAGACTGAAATGGGCATGTTACCGTAACGTCAATGAGGCGATTCTAAAATGTACAAATAAAGTCCTAAATACATGTATATTGCTTTATGAACATGTACTTGGAGTTATGGAAAAACTTCTCTTGGGCCTCCAGAACGAGTTCGAATTAAACATGGTAATCGAGTTACCTGCGTTCGAGTTGTCAAATACTATGTTCATTATTAGCTCACCAGAGCCAAAGGCTCCGGGGGAGCTTATAGTATAGGCATTGGTCCGTCGTCCGTCGTCGTCGTCGTCGTCGTCGTCCGCGTCGTCAGCGTCGTCAACATTTTCAAACAACATCTCCTCTGAAACTACTTGGCCAATATTGAAACCAAATTACATATGGAGCCTATATGGGCAGGGGGAACGAAAGTTTGTTCGTGAGGACTAGGTCACATTACCAATATTGCCGCTATGCCCATATATGGTAAAAACCTTTAAAAATCTTCTTCTCAAGAACCGAATAGCCGATGATCTTGAAACTTGGTATGCAGCATCGGGGACTCGGGCCCGAAAAAGCCATTTTCTTAAGTAAAAGAGCGAGCTAAACAAACTGCAGCAAATGAAAGAAAGCCAAAAAATACCCTAAAAATAAATGAACAAGATATCCTGATTTCATGTCTTTCCACTGAAAAAAAAGATATCTATATTTGATAAAAAAGATAAATAATCTACAAACTTCCAAGTAATAACAAGGCATCACAGATGATACAAATCCTCTCGGACAAGATAACTTATAAATAACATAGCCTACAATTTGTGTAAAGTTTCATTAACTCCACCAATGTCATTTCATCTCAATGTCGGGTAAAAGTCCCACAAAATTGGAAGCAACGTCTCCAAAATGACCTTTACAGTGTTGACGGGGACGTTAAACCTCAAATCAAACAAACAAAAGCTAGAGTGATGAGAAAGTTTTGCAAAAAGAAAAAAAAAATGCCACAGTGACCCTGAAAGACGAATTTGCTCGAGATATTATGAAACGCAACAGTGTGTGACTTAAAAATCCATACATAAATGCGATGACAAAGTTTTTTAAAAAAATAGCCACAGTGACCTTGACCTTGAGGCTAGGACCCTGAAAGTCAAACTCGCTCAAGATATTATCACGCGCAACATTTGTGTTAAGTTATATTAAAATCCATCAATAAATGTAAGTGCTAGAGCGATGGCAATGTTTTTCTAAAAAAAGCCACAGTGACCTTGACATTGAGCCCAGGATCCTGAAAGTCAAATCACTTAAGATATTATTATACGCAAAATATTTGAAAAGATTTTTAAAAATCCATCGATATATCTAAGCGCTAGAGCGATGACAAAGTGTTTTCTAAAATAGCCACAGTTACCTTGACTTTGAGCCCAGGACCCTGAAAAATAACGTCGCTCGAGATATCATCATACCCAACATTTGTGTGGTGTGATATTAAAATCCAAATAAATGAAAGCGCTAGAGCGATGACAATTTTTTTTCTAAAAATAGCCACAATGACCTTGACCTTCAGCCCCGGACGCTGAAAGTCAAGTCGTTCGAGATATCACCGTGAATTTATATTACAATCCATCAATAAATGAAAGCGCTAGAGCTATGACAAAGTTTGTCTAAAAATAGCCACAGTGACCTTGACCTTCAGCCCCAGACCCTGAAAGTCCAACTCACTCGGGATATGACCATATCCAACATTTGTTTGAAGTTATATTAAAATCAATCAATAAATGTAGGCATTAGAGCGATGACAAAGTTTTTTCTTCTAAAAACAACCACAGTGACCTCGACATTGAGCCCCAGACCCTCACTCGAGATTTTATCATACCAAACATTTGTGTGAAGTTATTCTAAAATCCATCAATAAATGTAGACACTAGAGCAATGACGTTTTTTTTTCTAAAATCAGTCACAGTGACCTTGACCTTGAGCCGCCGACCCTGAAAGTCTAAGTCGCTCGAAATATCATCATACTCAACATTTGTGGGAGTTTATATTAAAACCCATCAATATATGAAGGCGCTAGAGCAATGACAATGTTTTCCTATAAGTAGCCACAGTGACCTTGACCTTGAGCCACGGACCCTGCAAGTCGCACTCGCTGCGTTTTTAAAAAGAAACCAGAAATGTGTCAGTATGACACGGATGCCCCCGCCCAGGGATCAGCATCACACAAGCATTTTGCAAAAAGATTACGTTGAAAAAGATTAAGTTGAAAAAGGGCCATAACCGTCATAATAATCGGCATATTTTAAGTTAAATCAAACTTGAAACTAGATTTCATGATTGTATAAAATATGAATTCAGTGATAAACTTCTTTTATGTGTAATAAAAGCAAAGTTTAAAAAAGGCCATAACTCTCAGAATAACTGCTGGATTTTATCAGACATCAAACTTGACCTGCATTTAAAAATTGAATAGTTTTTACATAAATAAATGTAGGCGCAAAGTTTTTAAAAATAGCCACAGTGACCTTGAACTTGAGGCGAGGACCCTTAAAGTCAAACTCGCTCGAGGTATTATTATACACAAAATTTGTGTGAAATTAAAGGAAAATTCATCCATTGTAGGTGCTATAGTGAAGACAAAGTTTTTTCTAAAAAATAGTCACAATGACCTTGACCTTGAGCCCAAGACCCTTGAGCCCAAGACCCTGAAAGTCGAACCGACTTGAGATATCATCATACCAAAGTTTTGTGTAAAGTTATATCAAAATCCATCAATAAATGTAGGCACAAGAGTGATGACAAAGTTTTTTTCTAAATATAGGCACAGTGACCTTGACCTTGAGCCCAGGAATCTGGAAGTCAAACTCATTCGAGATATCATCATGCCAAACATTTGTGCGAAGCTATCTTAAAATCCATCAATAAATGTAGGCGCTAGAGCAATGACAATGTTTTTCTAAAAATGGCCACAGTGACCTTGACCTTGAGACAATGGCATTGAAAGTCAAACTCACTCGAGATATTAACATAAGCAACATTTGTATGAAGTTAGATTAAAATCCGTCAATAAATGTAGGTGCTAGAGCGAAATCGAACTTGACCTTCATTTTATGATAACAAACCTGTCTATGAAAATTGAATCCAAGGTTTTCAAAAAATATCGCACGGAAACCATTTTTCAAGTAAAAACTAATGTTGAAAAAGGGCCATAACTCTTGTATGATTATTTGCCTGTATATAAAATATGAATCCAATCCATCAAGGTTTTCAAAAGATATCGCACGGAAACCATTGTTCAAGAAGAACTTGAAAAAGGGCCATAACTCTCATAATAATTAGCGGATATTACCTGAAATCGAACTTCACCTGTATTTTATGATTATATATAGGTCGAACAAACTGACCTGAGACTGGTGAACTCTATTAGCATAATTTCACACCCGACTGAATGCATATATTTATCTTCGTCGTGTTCCGAAGATGGCGATATTGTAATACAATACATAGAGGTCGGTAAATGGACCGCTATTCACGTGATGCCGAAAATTCACAAGAAGTTTACGAAAGCCGACGCATTAGGCGATAATTTATTCCTTGCATAAAGGTCAGTCTCATGTCAAATTTTTCGCACTACCCATGTATGAAATTTGAATCTAATCCACCATTTTTTCCTAAAGATACCGCACGGAAAACTTTGCACGGGACATACGTACGGACAGCGGTGATACTATATGCCCCCCCCCATTTTAAAACGGCGGGGGCATAAAAAATCCTCCACCAGGATTTGAATTCACGACCTTTGATTCAGAGTCCAAAGCCCTATCAATTGCACCAGAGAGCTTGCAGGTTAACTTTAACACAGGGAAATAAGGGAGGTAATACCGAGAAAAATATTTATTTCTCAAAAAGTCCAATTTAAGCAAAAAAAAAAAAAAAAAAAAAAAAAAACTGAGAAACGGAGTTAAACAGAATATGCAAAATACTGATATTTTTACATTTTGTTATTTTTATTTGATAATGAATTTGTAAAAAATCACAAAAAAGAGCTTGCAGGTAAACTTTAACCAAATGCGAACGCCGACGATGCCGACGCTGACGCCGACGCTGGACACCGGGGGTATAGCAATACCCCCCTCCCCCCGCTTACTTTTGTAAGGCGACCTAAACAAATATAACACTCGCGCACTTTATTTTCTAAAAGCCACTGAAAAGAGTTTTTTTTGTGCACGGGTGTGTTTTCGTAAATTTTGGCAAGAGCGCGAGGGAAGAGTAGGTTGATATTAAGTACGTCATAGGT
Source organism: Lucinisca nassula (assembly GCA_963580285.1). NCBI lineage: Eukaryota > Metazoa > Mollusca > Bivalvia > Lucinida > Lucinidae > Lucinisca > Lucinisca nassula. Next base: position 134,490,786 of record OY757010.1, on the reverse strand, counting down.
ATTAATTAGTAGAGATGGCACTATCATAGCTACAGGCAAAGTGGGTATTTTGTGATAATTGAAATATAGTTTTCCTTATTTCTCCATATAAACCTACGTTGGGGTATTCATTAGAATCGCCTCACCGAGGCGGTACTAATGAATACCCACAACATGGCGAATGGACAAAACTTCGGTAACCGGTCATTTCGTACCCAAGTCATTTCGTACCCTAGTCATTTCGTACCATTTTGGTCATTTCGTACCTACTTTTTGGTCATTTCGTACCCACTAACAACCATTTCGTACCCAAGTCATTTCGTAACCGTTTTGGTCATTTCGTACCGGGTACGAATTTTCCAAAATGGGTACAAAATGAATATAAATAGAGATTATCATATGGCATTTTTCATATCATACCCCGTATCAGCCCGAGACTCCCAAATCAACCCGAGGGCTGATATGGGTCGAGGGCTGATGTGGGTATGATATGAAAAATGCCATATCATAATCTATTTATCATACATTTCACTTTAAAAAAATGTTCAAAATAATTGTATTAATTGCATCTGCCTAATACCAAAGTTACAATGAGAATCTCATTTTCTTCGGTCTAGCTATGTAATTTAAGATATGCTTGAGATTTGACAGATGAAAAAGTGATCATTGCCAATATCAGTCATCATCAATGTTATTCAGATGACCATGCCATGCCTTTTTTATTTATTTATTTTTTTGCCAAACAGTTCGAACAGACGACAATATTGCAAATTGCAAATGGCGTCCTGAACAACAAATGCGAAATGCCGCAAAAGGAAGAACGCCGCGTTTTCCGAAAAGGGTGACGTCAGAGGTATGATAAAGGCTTAGGGGTGCGATAAAGGGTTGTGATATGGATTTTTGGGGTATGATAAAGCCCATGCGATATGGAAGCACGTGCAAGCGTGATACGTGCATTGGTGTCACGTTCGTATCGAATATTCAAAAACTAAGTATTTGGTACTAAATGTATGATTTATCACCAAGTCATTTGGTAATATCGTACCTGGTACTGTCCGTCGAGGAAAAGTTGACAGTGACGTCACGACTTGTTTTTGTTCTGAACAATGCAAAGCTTATGGGGCTAATGGTATAGTCGTTCAAAACGCAGTGAGACGTGACTGCACTTTAAATTTTGGACTAGTCCGTGTTTTAGGTAAGTCGCCTTCAATTGGGATTTTACATTGGGAGATAAAGTTTTACTGAGATTCGTACTGCATCATACTAACCACTTGGCCATGACTTCTACATTAAGGCATTATCAAAAGACTTATTTATAATTTTAAAATCCTGTGAAAAACGAAATCCGAAACCTGCTTCCCCTAAAACATGGAATAGTCTTGCCACGCTTGAACGTTGAACTCTCAAAGGTCGTTGATAAATTATAAAATAGCTCAAATAGTCAGCTACGTCACTGCCAGCTATTTGTTGGCGAACTATACACACTGTGTTGTTTTGGACTGACAGACTGAGGGTTTGACGAGGCTAATATTAGTTCGTCTGTCATGACTGACTATGACCCATCTTAATCATATTTGAGAAATGCTTCTGGCTGCTGCTTCGCCGCTCGCTCATCGCCATAGGGCTTTTTGAGATTCATGCATATGTGTGCTTGCAGTGACTATGTGTATATGATTATGATGACATGCGCTGTGAATTTGATTATAGTGAAGGAGCGGCGCGCAGTGTCAACCTCACTCTCTCGACCTGACCTAGCTGGAATCTGGGGGCAAGACAGTGTCGAGACATCTGGAGCTAAGCCCGGATGCAGTGGATGACCATGACTTCTTCAGTGCCTTGTCATGCTCTTCATGCTCCACGACACATTTGGATATTTGAATCAGAAATTTCTTCCGCCCCAGCTGCCGAAGCAGACTTTGCATAGCTGGAACAGGCAAATCCAGATAATGAAGGTTTTGCTTGGAGTTGCTTCTCCTAAAATGATTGCCGGCCAGTGCTTGAGAGCTCCATCTACCCATTGCAGTCGCAGATGAACCAATATTCTAATGCACTTGCGTATGTAACGCGACGTCTGATTGGATAACGTCAAGAATTTGCGACAGTATATTCTGCGATATACTGTCGGAAACCCGACGTCATCGCGTAACGTCGCTTTTCATTGGCTGGCATTTGGTTTTACGCAGCTCACAGCGCTAGCCGTTTTGTGCAAAAAATTACAGTTTTTAACAAAACAACCGTATAAGTGCATTAGAATGGGGATAACTGTATTGCAAAATTGTGATTTGGGGAGGTAAATCGTCGGTTTTACGGTCGCAAATTACGTTTTACGGCTCCGCTGACGCGTCGCCGTAAAACGAAATTTCCGACCGTAAAACCTCCGATTTACCTCCCCAAATCACAATTTTGAATACAGTTATCCCCTAATTAGTCCCATGTCTTCCATGTGCGCAGCCGGAATGACCAAGCACCCCGGCAGGTATCGAACAGCGTCCCCCTGATCACAAGTCAGACACGCATCCGACTGAGCTACCGAGGCCAGCTATAACCCAGTTGACTTGTAAAATATATTGTATGATATTGTATAATCTGTTTGGATTGTTACATGGTGTCAGTACGTTCAATATTATGTTAAATTGTGTTAAAATAAAAAATAAGTAAAATAAATATCTTGTCCCTCTTACTCTAAACCAAGCCATTACGCACCAAGGTTACCCGTTAGGGCCTACTTGTAAAATCAGCTTTAAAACAATTCAGCACACAAAAGTCAATTCGTACCTGTTTATGAAGAACTGGGTACGAAATGACCAAAATCGATTCCCAGAAAAAAATAAAAGTGGGTACGAAATGACCAAAGTGGGTACGAAATGACCAAAATGGGTACGAAACGACCAAAATGAAAAATAAAACGGGTACGAAATGACCAAAATAGTACGAAATGACTTGGGTACGAAATGACTAGGGTACGAAATGACTGGAAACCAAAACTTCAGTTATCACAAAATACGAAACTAACCTGTTGCTGTTAAGTCTGTGTCACACTGACGTGACATCGTAATGCGCCCATGCTCTTTTTATGTCCCGTTCATTCACTAACATCCGTGGCAATCATTTCTGGCGTGATTTTGTTTGATTTGAGGTTTAAATGACTTCTCAAGCCCTCTCGCCAATTGAAACCAATAGGGTTTATTAGCATGCACCGCGAATCCTTTACAGGCTAAGATCCTCTAAGCGGTTTACCAGTACTAGTGTGCGGGCCGGATTCAGCTCTGCGTGGAAGCATCATGCAGCCCATATATTTCTTCAAGCCCCTATGGGCGGGGGCTGTAGGCGTGAATGAACACCATTTACAATCTGCCTTTCTGACGTAGTAGTCTCTTTCATAGCACAAAAACAGACATTTTTTCGAATAAAACATTGTAAATATTTTTTCGAGTGTATGCTACAAAACTAGATTCCTCGGGCTCGTTACAACGGTCAAATGAGGCGGATCCAACGAGTACCCACATCCTGTTTGTTGAGCAGCAAGAAACATAATGTAAACCCTTTCAAACCCCATTATTCGAAAGAAAACTAGAAAAAAAATGCTTCCTATTGTTTGCTTTTGGAATGGACGACAACACATAAGGGTATGTAACCCATTTTGTACCAGAAATCCCAAAACGGGTATTTGGCTAACAGTGCAGACCAAGATCAGACGCCGCATTTTGCGGCGCCTGATCAGGGCCTACACTGTTTGCAAAAGTTTCAGTCAGTTTCCCAATAGTGTTTGAAGAAAACATAATCTGATACCCCTAAATATTGAAATGGACCCCTGCTATATATAAGGAGGAAGATTCCATTATGTACAAAAAGGGTTAAAAAGAAATTTGCTCCGCCCATTTCGATAGAATTCCCGTGCGACATAGTGTATTTTTCACACTTCCATAACGTTTGCTTTTCTGATGAAAATCAATGATTTAAAAAAAAAACAAACAAACTGGAAACATAGGTTGTGGGTGCTCCTTAAAACCGTCTCATACAGGCTGTTCTTACAAGTACCCACAACCTATGCCTTGGAGCAGCAAAAGAGAAAATAATGTATACACCCGTAAACCCCATTTTTCTCTGTATAATGAAGGGTTTAAGGGGTGTTCATTTCTCAGACTTATTCACGTGCTGTTTGAGGAACATAGCAGGTCCATTATGTGCGGATCTTGTTGGCTGGGAAACAATATATGGTACACATGCTACCATTGTCTACACCGACACAGGTTTAATATGAGTTTGCGTATTGCGCATTTGTTTACTACATCGAACAAGTCGGACCTTCCCCTTTAACTCTAGTTGTTTCTTTGGGCAATGGGGACCGAGATGTTTGTTTGTATTGAGGTTTTACGTTCCAATCAACAGTACTTTGGAACATTGCTTTCGATTTTTTAGGCTTTTACCCGACACTGAAATGAAATGACATCTCAAGCCCTACCACCCAAGGAAACCACCAGGGTTTAAGGAACGTTTCGACTTGCACCATTTTTTCCTGGACAGGCTTAACCTTCTAAGCAGTTTATAAGTACTCAAGTTAGGTATGTTTCAGCATGCAGCCCGATCTATATCTCCAAGCCCCGTTGGTTGGTTGGTTGGTTGGTTGGTTGATTTGAAGTTTAACGTCCCCGTCAACACTGTAAAGGTCTTTTTGGAGACGTTGCTTCCAATTTTGTGGAACTTTTACCCGACATTGAGATGAAATGACGTCTCAAGCCCTGTCGCCCAATGAAACCAATAGGGTTTATTAGCATGGACGGTCCGCCTCGCACCGCGGTTCGTGGACCAAGCCCCGATGGGCGGGAGCTAGGGCTTGAGATGTCATTTCATCTCAGTGTCGGATAAATCCCCAAGAAATCGGAACCAACGACTCCATAATTACCTAAATGGTGTTGACGGGGAAGGCAATGATCAGAAGTGAATGCAATGATCAGGAATTGATACAATTATCTAACACCTTCTATTATAGACACCAAACGGAATGAGACACAAATATAACATAATGAAAACTGAACAAGCGGAAAGCCAAAATAACAGTTACTTTCCCACAAAATGCCCAAACGGCAATACATTAGCAATACATACATGGAAAGACTGACTATAACAATTATAAACCACAACAGAAGAACCGTCTTGGAACGGTCAGTTAAACGTTTTTACTGAGAGCTTAAATAAATTTTTCCATCACGAAAACACGCCTATATCATTTTGACCCCCTTGAACCCCAATTTTATATAGCAAAAATGAGGTTTCCGGGGGTAAACCTTATTTTTCTTATTTCTGCTGTAAAATATAGATTGTGGGTACTCGTTAGAACCGCCTCGATGAGGCGGTTCTAACGAGTGCCCACAATCTATATTTGGAGCAGAAATAAGAAAAATATCATAATTTTTCATCATAATTTTTTCATTTTTTCGGCGATAAAGGTGGCAATGTATTTGTATAGGCGTGTTTGCGTAATGGTGACCACAATCCTCGCCCTTAGTTTTGTCGTGGTTTTGGCAAATAAACTGTTCAGTCTGCATGGAGGATTTATAACCATACGCAAATACGCCTATACAAATACATTATGACCTCAATCGCCGAAAAAATGAAAATTTTATGATGAAAAATTGTGATATTTTTTCTTATTTCTGCTCCAAATATAGATTGTGGGCACTCGTTAGAACCGCCTCATCGAGGCGGTTCTAACGAGTACCCACAATCTATATTTTAGAGCAGAAATAAGAAAAATAAGGTATACCCCCGGAAACCCCAGTTTTACTATATAAAAGTGGGGTTCTAGGGGGTCAAAATTATATAGGCGTGTTTTCGTGATGTCATCAGTGCAACATCTCCGAGAACATAAAAATCAAACAAATACAGAGATGAAACAACGATGATGACTCAACAGCGTGAAATAACTGAAATGCTGGCGCAAAAGAAAACCAATAGTTGGACTCCGGTGGGCCCGACCAAAGACAGAGCATCAGGCACACACCAATATTACTTAAAATGTGTTAGTAAGTCTTTAGGATTGAAGAGGGAAGCAAAGTTATCAACCGTGATTGGGTTAACTACCATGCATGCAGTCTGTCGTATAACATACATGTTGTACTCAATCTTTTTAAATCGAAAAATGATTTTACGAAATTAGGTACTAAAATCATTGCAAGCATATATTTTTCTGAATTTATTTACTAAGTCACCAAAAATTTCAGGTTCCGATAGGCCTTGCTGCAGAAGAGATTTAAGTCCAGCATTGAATTTTGAACCTAAATCGAAACGTCTATAAAACTCAGAAAAGGCTTTCGTAGTTTATGATACCGATAACCATGATTAAGAATAATTTATTACGAGTGTTGAAGTCAGTTTCACGACTAGACACTCTGACAAACCGCGATGTATAAACATCGTAGGATGTAGCACGAGGAACATCACCATCGAAGACGGAAAAATTTACAATCTAAAACTCAAAATCACCGTGCTTATCATAAATTTTGCATGAAATAAACCCTACTTAAACAGGTAAATGTTATTCTAAAAAGGGGGATTCGTTATCAGAAGAATTTGCTTGGTCTAATTGAAATTCTGAAGGGTAAATTTGATTGATCAAACCATCAAAGGTAGGTATTGTCAATATTAAATAAATCATTCAAGTATCTAGACGTCGAGCTAAATGCTTCAATAAATTCAGATTGCTTTTAAACAAAATGGGACATCATGAAGTCTCTTTCATAACAGAACAAGAATAAATCAACCACAAGGGATATGCAATTCGTCCCCAACGGAATTCCCAAAATTTGTCTAAATAACTTAGCACCAAATCTTATATAAATATTGTCAAGAAGAAAAGTGACAGCTTCACATACTTACCGACATGATCACAATGTGTATTTTTTATGCTCTTCAGAAGTAAAACAACAAAACAAAACACACACACACACACACACACACACACACACACACACACACACACACACACACACACACACACGCACGCACGCACGCACGCACGCACACACACACACACACACACACACACACACACACACACACACACACACACACACACACACACACACACACCAAAAACAATTCATATATTACATACAGGATAGAGGGAATCTTCTCTGTGGAATGTCCATTCAATCAATGATGTTTTACTTTTATAAGACCATGCTAAAGTGTACTGTAAAGCGTGCAAAAATCAAACGTAGACATCAGACGTAATGAACGAAAATGTTTGGATTTTAGTTTATTCAAAACCTCGCTCGAATTTCTAAGAGGCCAAAAAGAATAAATTTCCCCCTAATCTTTCATAGACTTTGCCGCAATATTTAATCACATGCTTTTCGATAAGTAAACAATGTAGAAAGTTCAGTAGTGGTACATGGACTTAAATTTGCAATAAACCGTGCTTTGTATGGTCTTTTTTGAAGTTCAGGTATAAAGTATAGCGTAGGAAGCCTATCTTGGCCTTCTTTAGTTTATAGTTACTAATTTGTTTTAGTTCGATTGCGATGGAAGCTTCAAGCTTATTTAATCGCTCTCGAACACCCATTCCGGGTGTTTTCACGCGCACACCAGAGAGGCAGTGACTATTAGACCACTGCTACCAATTTACACCTGGGTGGTGTGAGGCAGTGTCATTACGTGTCTTGCCCAAGGACACACCTCGATACCGGGTGCCTGATTCGAACGCACAACCTCTCGATCATGAGTCTAACGCGTTAGCCACTGCGCTATCGAGGCCTTCTTTGACACTTACAGCAAATCTGGTGGCTGAATGATAAATCGTGTATTCTTGCACACCAGACAAGGAAATCCGTGATTTTACCCTGGGATAGAAATTTATGTTCTGACCCTGGTGTTCCGACCCAATATCGAATATTACCGTGTGTTTGATAAATGTACTGGTTGAATAAAACCTCATGCGTGACGTCACTAAACATTCCTGCTGTGTCATCACAAAATGGCGGACGTCGGTAACCGAAGTGACAGCAGCATTAAAAATTCGCAATAGAAATGGAAGGTATGCAAGAAAAAGAATCCAATATGGGTGTGAGGGGTGGATAGAAAAATCCGTCCCTCGGGATCACTGTCCGGCATCACTCGGCAAGCCTCGTGATGCCGGACAGTGTTACTCGGGACGGATTTTTCAATCCACCCCTCACATGCACCCATATAAGATTCTTATATTATCATTTATCAGAGACCTCTCTCCAGCCAAAGGCTGTAGTTCAAAGGCCTTTGTACCAGCAAGGAACAAAGGCCAATGAACATCAACACAAACAATCAAACAACATCGAACATCATTATATCACTTTGGTACTTAGAAATGCCTAACACAAAGTAGCAAATATCCAAATTATATTTCTCAGAAAAAAAAAGACTTGGCATTTCAATGCGATCGTTTGTTGACGATTCACGTGAAATGTGGAAACTGAAATATTCTCCGAATATCTAAATACAGTAGAACTTCAATGGCTCGAACCCCGATGGCTCGTTTACCATTGATTAGTCGAACCCGTTCTAGAGTCCGCAAGGCATTTCTCCAAATACGATATATATTGGGATAATGTAGGCAGATTTTCTTATTTTATCGTGCAAAATGTATGCTATGTGTACTCATTAGAATCGCCTCGATGAGGCGATTCTAATGAGTACACACAGCATACATTTATAATATACAACACCAAAAAGATATCCCATAAGCCTCCTTGCATGGCTCTTAAAGTACCCTCCGTGGCTCGAACTACCGCTGTCTCGAACAAATTTTCATGGTCCAAAAGTGATTTCAACTGTACATAGAATAGAATGTTTCACATTGCATAACACTTTAAGGATTATCACTGCGTAATTCGCTATGCAATTAAAGTTTTATGAACGTATGAGAAGGATCATGGTCCTTATTAGAAATGCAACCCACACAAAAGTCGAAGTTTGGACAGTTTCGACACCTGTATCTTGGTCCCTTGATAGGTTCCATCCTGCAGCCATCACACGTAAAACCTATGTGTATAAACTCTTTTGGGTACTTTCCTGCTTCGAGTTTAGTGAATGTGTGGACAGGATTATGAGGTAGGCTTGCTCTGCATGCCGTACAGTAATCACAGTCGTCAAAACAGTCATTGCAATTAAATCTGGGGCCATTGATTGGCTGTATCCGGCAACCGTCGCACCAAACACCCGGATGTACTCGGGTTGCTTGCTCAATCTGAAATTTGTTTGGGAAACCGGTTGGTAATGAAACAGGACTTTTAAGTTCTTTCAACTTCATTTCTGCTATCTCTTTAGATAGTTCTTCAGGAACATCAGAAATGTCTATTGTCTTCAGTGCTTCGTTTCTTTCCAAATAAGGTGTATACATTTCGACCTCAACGGTTGCGCCTTGCATTTTTATTGGTTGTTTTCCAAGAACTGTACTGACGGAATCGGCTTTCTCGAATTCAATAACAGCAAAGCTACATGCACTTTCCTTGTGTAACGCGACATTTTTGACGGGTCCTCCGCCTTGACGTTTAGTGTGCTCGAAAAACATTTCCAAATATTCCTCATCGGCTATATCCGGTAGGTTCTTGACAAGAAGACTGTTAGACAGTTTGGGCCCTGGTTTAGAACGGCTTGAATCTTGTCCTGTGAAAAGGGGAAAACACGAAGATTACACCCATACATGGTTGTAAAGATGACATTTTTGTCTCACTTTAATTACGCGCCAGTATGACATAGTGTGTCCAAACCGGTTAATTATCTGATGAAAATTTGTGATATTTTTATCATCAATACTCAAAACATAGGTTGTTGTGCTCGTTAGAACCGCCTCATCGAGGACTTACCTTTGTTATGTATAAGATTTTTTTCTAATCCTCATATTACAACCAGTGGATTTGTTTTACTAACTTATTTTAAGAAAGATTTTTCTAGAATATCGAGTCAGAGAATACAGAGATTTACAGTTGGTATATAACGTGTTTACAAGAAAGCGCATATTCCCGAAGGTTCCAGATCACATCATTTTTAGCATATGAGCTATTGTTTCTTCTACAGTCTTCCAGAACTTTCGACGATTGAATAAAAATGAGAAAAGTTACCTTTGGTTCCGTTTTTTGGTATTTTATGATTTTTTTATTCTGATTCTGTGTTGGATTACTTGTGGATTATTATTCATTTCGGACTTAGTGAGATCAGACAAAAATAATTTCAAGGTTATTTGATAACCGAGCTAAGCACTTGTTTCTTTCTTACTTCATTAACAATAAGTTAAAACTGGTTGTAAATAAAGTTTCTTAGGTTTGCTAAAAGGTTTGTTTGCTTTTTCTTTCTTCTACGCTTGGCTCGTAATACCTTAAATTTAGGTTTTTAAGGAAATAACGTGATCTCTGATCAGACGTCTGATCTGGATCTACAGTGCTTGGCAATGTCCCAGCACAATGAACCACTCAATAGTTTACAGCTCTTGAGCCCTCTTTTCACAACACTCTGACGTCACAACCATAACAGTAGCGCGGCTATAAATAAAGCACCCATAATCTGTTTTTGGACTAAATATACATTACGATAACACATCCGTGCGTCAAAGTTAATTCTTTTATATATATAAAACATTTCTGGTGAAAAATTAAGATATTATTTTTATTCATACTCAAAACAAAGGTTGTGGGCACTCGTTAGAACCGCCTCATTGAGGCTCATTGAGGCGGTTCTAACGAACACCCACAATCTATGTCTTCGAGCAGAAGTAAGAAAAATAATGTTTACCTCTGTAAACCACAATTTTCCCTATATAAACTTAAGTGGGGGTCTTGCTGACGATGCATGTATTTTAAAGAATACGATGGTGTTATATTTCAACATTACGTTCTTGTATATTACACAATTTGGGTTTGCCCCCGCCCATCGGGGCTTGGAGAAATAGATTAGGCTGCATGATGCTTCCACGCAGAGCTGAAACCGACCACACACGCGCTTAGAAGGCCTAAGTCTCCTCGTCAAAGTTGTTGCGAGTAGGACGATCCCTGCATATAAACTTCATTGGTTAAGATTTGATTCGGTGGTAGGGCTTGAAATGTCATTTCATATCAATGTCGGGTAAACGTCACACAAAATTGGCAGCAACGTCTCCAAAATGACCGAATGAGTGTTGACGGGGACGTAAACCCTCAATTCAAACAAACAAATCTATTACACACTGCACATGAAGTTAATAGAAAAAGTGGGTTCGAGTCTCAATTTGGTCACATGTAAGACAGGAAGGGAATGTGGATTTTCTCCGGGTACTCCGGTTTTCGCCTATTTCAGATAAACGAAAGTCTTGATATAAGTACAATAACCTTGAAATACAAAAATACCAACTAACAGACTTTGAAGAAAAACGGCGTCCTATAGGAAAATACTGGAGACTGACAAAGAATAAATTAGTTAATGTAATCGCCAAACAGGTCGGTTTTCGTATGCTTCTCGTGCATTTTTCGGCATCTCGTGAATTGCGACCCATTATATAACCGGCCTCTATTATTTAATAATAACATCAACCTCTTCGGAAAACGGCGAATTCAGTCGGGTGTGGTATTATGGTATTATACATTTCAAATTGCACGAGCTACACAGTTGACCATCGTACAGTATCTCAAATCGGAAGCTGCTGATACTGTACGCTCAAAAATCGTTAGCTGCTTTACACAATATGTATAAAAACGCTTCAAAATCAATAAAATTAGGTATTAACCCCCGGAAAGGACACATGCTTGGGAAGGTAAGAGTCATCCCTTTTCAAATTAGCTTCGATTTGGAATCATAAGGTACCCTGTTCTGCACAGTAAAATGATTCTTGTGCTGCATCAGTGATTTTTTTTTTCATTCTCGCTCGCAGCGACCATTATTTTTTCACATTTTGTCTGTCTTTTGGCCAGTTTACACTTATTCCAAATAAGCGTTGACATAAAACAATCATTGACCAGCACATCTCAGTACCCATTTGCTAGTTCTGCTTGCCTCCCTTCAAACAAAGTACTGCTTTATTCAGGACCTATCATGCCAGCGACTGTACGATTAGCTGCAGCTGTACGCAATCATTAGCTGCAAAAGTCGAATAAAAAACTGTACGCTTAGCTGCAGCATTTAAAAGTGAACGTGTGAAGGGTATTGACTTAAAGCTATATAAACATTGTGGTCCATCGCTATGCATGAGAAATTCGGACCATCGCCGTTCTGACAAAAAGAAAATTGATATAGACAGAGGTTCTGATAGACTCAACGTTTCTGCGATGATTAAAATATTTCTAAAATCACCTGTCTATTGTATCAGCTGTCTAGGCAACATGAAAACACGCCAATGTAATTCTGATCCCTTGACCCCTTTGGACCCAATTTTATTTAGTAAAACCGTGGGTTACAGGGGTAAACCTTATTTTTATTACTTCTGCACTAAAATATACGGTCCTTCTAAACACTGCTGGGACTGACAAGGACTGCACAAGGACTGACAATGACGGACAAGGACCCTTAAAAGGTTAGAATATATCTCAAGGGCGAGATATAAGCAACATACGCCAATACCGCAAGTGCGGTACAATGACTGCAAGGACACAAGGACACAACGAGCTGGTTGTGATGTTTTGATCAGTAGTTTAATGTTAACAAACACCATTTATTTTCTTGATCTGCATTTGGGTACGCATGGATGTTATTACATGGGCTTGTTGGCCCCCGCCTTTCGGAGCTTGAATTAATAGATAAATGGCTGCATTACTCTTCCACGCAGACCTGAGACTACTGGTAAACTGCTAAGAGTTTCTAAGCCTCCCCAGAGAAGTGGTGCGAGTCGGACTACAATGCATACAACTATATAGTTTCATTGGGCGGCAGGGTTCGAGATGTTACATCTCAATGTCGGGTAAAAGTCCCACAAAATTGGGAGCAACTTCTCCAAAATGGCCTTTACAGTGTTGAAGGGGACGTTAATCCTCAAATCAAACAAAGAAAACAAAATAGAAGTGGAGACAAAACTGGAATACTATGAAAGTTAGAATAGGATGATCTCCAGAAAAAGATAACAGTCAGTTTGCGTGTCCGTTCATTCGTTTGCTTGTGCGTTTGCTTGTGCGTTTGAGAGAGAGAGAGAGAGAGAGAGAGAGAGAGAGAGAGAGAGAGAGAGAGAGAGAGAGAGAGAGAGAGAGAGAGAGAGAGAGAGAGAGATTCAAACCAAAGGCTAGGTTGAAAAAAAAAATGGATACGCGATATTGCAGTGTAAAATCAGAGAAAAAGAGTGGGAGAGATTAAACAGCTGTACAAAAACCAGTTTTATCATTTGAGGTTTACAGATACGCAATCTGAGTGTCACCCGTAAAATCTCTCTCTCTCTCTCTGTCTCTCTGTCTCTCTGTCTGTCTCTGTCTGTCTGTCTGTCTGTCTGTCTCCCTCTCTCTCTCTCTCTCTCTCTCTCTCTCTCTCTCTCTCTCTCTCTCTCTCTCTCTCTCTCTCTCTCTCTCTCTCTCTCTCCTCTCTCTTATGCACAAAACGACGAAACGAGACTGAGGGTTATTAGTCAGAAAGAAACCAGAAGTATGAGGCCTTTGATTAAATTCAATTGACGTCATTTATTTTTTTATTTTTTTTTCTTTTGGTTTTGGTTTTACTGCCCTTTCAAGATTATTTCACTCATATCGAGCCGATCGTTAATCAGAGGTGGGCGAAAACTGGAGTACCCGGAGTAAAACCACCTGACCTTCCGTTGCAGAACTTGGCGTCTCACATGTGACCCGAGCGAGGCTCGAACCACAGCGGTGAGAGACCTAATGATCAAGTCAAACGCCGTCATTATGATGTTTGTTTGATTTGTGGTTTAACGTCCCCGTCAACACTGTTAAGGTGATTTTGGAGACGTTGCTTCCAATTATGTGGGACTTTAACCCGACATTGAGATGAAATGACATCTCAGGCCCTGTAGCCCAATGAAACCAATAGGGTTTATTAGCATGGACGGTCCGCCTTGCACCGCGGTTCCTGGACAGGCTTAGATCCTCTAAGCGGTTTACCAGTACTAGTGTGCGGGCCGGATTCAGCTCTGCGTAGAAGCATCATGCAGCCCATATATTTCTTCAAGCCCCTATGGGCGGGGGCCGTGTCATTATGTTGACTTTACATGTGTGTGTATAGGTACATTCAGTGCACACGGGCTCCGCCCATCGGGGCTTGAAGAAATAGATATGCTGCATGATACGCAGAACTGAAACTATGCGGCGCCGTTTTACTATTTAATCCGTATTTATAGATATTCATAATTATTTATGGATATCCATCAATTGAACTATGGATATCCATAAATCGATTTATGAATATCAGTAATTTAGATCGAAATATGGATTTCCATAAATCAAACTATGGATATCCTTTATTCGAATTATGGATATCCATTATTCGGCTGAATTATGGATTCCATTATTCGGCTGAATTATGGATATCCATAAATCGAATTATGGATATCCATAATTCTCCTCTGCAAATACACTAATGAATAGTGACTGCTCCCTTTACAAAAAAAAAAAAAAAAAAAAAAAAACTCGACTATTCCCGTCAGGTTTCCGATTTAGGTGTGTAATAAAAGCCGGGATGGAGGTGGAGGTAGTGTAGGGTAGGCTTAGTTGTGGCCTATGGTGTGGGAGAGATATGGTTTGTTTGACGTCCAATTCATACTATTTAGGTCATTTTGGAGACGTTGCTTCCAACTATAAGGGGCATTAAGGCTTCAATGAGATGAAATGACATCTCAATCCCTGCCGTCCATTGACTCACACCCCATTGTTTGGACAGGCTTAGACCTTCTAAACGGTTTACCAGTACTCATAGCTAATGCAGCAACGCCCCCGCCCATCGGGGCTTGATGCTTCCACGCAGAGCTAAAACCGACCCACGCACGAGTACTGGTAAACCGCTTAGAGGATCTAAGCCTGCCCAGGCAAAGCGATGTGACCCAATAGGGTCCATGCTTATAAACCCTATTGGTTTCATCGGGCGGCAGGGCTTGAGATGTCATTTCATCTCTATGTCGGGTAAAAGTCCCACAAAATTGGAAACAACATCTCCAAAATGACCTTTACAGTGTTGACAGGGACGTTAAACCTAAAATCAAACAAACAAAGCTCATGCAGCCAAATCTATTTCCCCAAGCCCCAATGGGCGGGGGCCAGGAGATATATCTGAGTCTGCACCTCAAGTAGAGCATTATATGGATATATGTTGTGCATTTTCTGAAAGCATGCATGGATTGCCTGTTTGGATCACTATAATCTTACGTCCGACTTTCAGTGTCCTTAGGTGCGCAGTCCCCGTAGAGGTGATTCCAGAGGGACTGGATCCTTTGGCCGGAATTTCCAGATCTTACGGCTGGTTCCGATATTTAACTGCACATATGGCATCTTGATAACAATCACGTGTCTTAGGGAGAAAGGTTTGGTGGTGAGTTATGGATAGCCATAATACGAATTACGGATATCCATAAATCAGAGGAATAATGGATATCCATAAATCGAATTATGGATATCCATGATTCGAATTATAGATATCCATAAATAGAATTCTGGATATCCATAAACCGATCTGAATTAATGATATCCCGGCCATTAATCGAATAATGGATATCCATAATTCGATATATGGATATCCATAATTCGAATTATGGATATCCATTATTCGGCAGATTTATGAATATCCATAAATCGAATTATGGATATCCATAATTCAATATATGGATATCCTTAAATACGGATTAAATATTAAAACGGCGCCCCATAGACACCGACCCGCACACGAGTACTGGTAAACCGCTTAGAGGATCTTAGCCTGCCCAGGCAAAGTGGTGCGAGTCGGACCGTCCATGCTTATAAACCCTATTTGTTTCATTGAGCGGCAGGGCTTGAGATGTCATTTCATCTCAATGTCGGGTAAAAGCCCCACAAAATTGGAAGCAACGTCTCCAAAATGACCTTTTTCGTGTTGACGGGGAAGTTAAACATCAAATCAAACAAACAAAATCATTCAGTGCACAGGAACTTGGCATGTTGTTTCGCCAAAAAAAAGTGTGAAATATGTCAAATGACCAAAATCAACAACAACAACGACAACAAACATCAGCATTTTTAGATTTTTTATTGGTTTTTGTGTTTCGTCTCATATTTTCGCGGCATCAAAACTAAAATATATGCTTCCAAAGGGACATAACTTTAATTACCTCACATAACTGACAGACTTGCGGGATTTGTTGATTGTTTTGGGTTTAACGACACATCAACCCTCGTGGGTCATTTTGTGTCTTCTCCCAGAGAAAGGAAGAACAGAGATAGAAGAAATATTAGAGGAGTAGAAAGCGAGGGAGAGAGGAGACAGAGGAAAATGAATGGAAGTGTAGAAACTAACAGAAGTGATAATCTAACCCTGCTGCAAGGACAGCAGGCCTCGCACATCAGTTGGAGGTACACATCACCTTTGCCTCGCAAAACCAACCAGAGGAAATGTAAACAAAAGTAGAGCCTGAAACTGCAAGTACAGTTGGCTTTCAATGGCTCGAACCCCTTTGGAACCACGAAAATCTGTTCGAGACAGGGGTTGTTCCAGCCACTGAGAGCTACTTCCAGGAGACATAACGGGGATAATTTTGGGTTTGTTTGATTTGAGGTTTAACGTCACCGTCAACACTGTAAAGGTCATTTTGGAGACGTATGGATAATTTTGGGACTTCTTTCAATGTTCTGTGACATAAATTATGTTGTGTGTACTCATTAGAATCGCCTCATTGAGGCGATTCTAATAAGTACACACAACATACATTTGCAAGCTAAAAGACGAAAATAACCTAAATTTTCCTCACTATATTTCTTAACTTAGAGAAATTCCCTAAGGACTCAAGAACAGGTTCGAATCAACCATAAAAAACGAGCCATCGGCGTTCGAGCCAACAAAGTTCAACTGTACTTGCTTAGATATCGCTCGACTGAATTAATGAATAATGACGTCAACTTCGAAACGCGATTTCTTAAAACGACGTCATCCACCCAACTCGTCCCTTTTCGCGTGACGGGTCACAATTAAAGACAAACAACTACAGCAAAATTAGTTAGTATACAAATAATGTGCATGAAGACTGTTATCCATAGACTGTGGCTATTTTATAAAGACGCAGAAACCAACCACTGTCTTTTGGCAAACAGACCCATGTGAGATGCTGCAGACTGCCGTCTGATCAGGTCCACACTTTTTGCTTAAATTCTTGGTTAAACGAAACAGCGTAAGTATCAGTGTAAGTCTCACGTCGTGTCTAGTGAGCAGCAGGACGCGGGTTCGAAACCTTTTGCGCTCGGCAGCATTCTTTCATGAGACTAATCTTGAAATATTCCGGCCCCCGCCCATCGGGCCCTGAGGAATTAAACTAGGCTGCATATTAAATTCTTCCACGCAGAGCTGAAACCGACTGCACATGAGTACATGTGTACTTGTCAACTACTTAGATGTTATAAGGCTGCTCAGGAAAAGTGGTGCGAGTCGGACCGCCCATGTATATAAACCCTATTGGTTTCATTGAGCGACAGGGCTTGAGAAGTCATTTCATCTCAATATCGGGTAAAAGTCTCACAGAATTGGAAGCAACTTCTCAAGAGTTACCTATACAGTGTTGACTGGGACGTAAAACCTCAATTCAAATGAACAAAATGTAATAGCCATTCTCTCCCTTCTGTTGTTTCAACACGGGCAGTTGGCAGTTTCAGGTGAAAGTATGTACACTGTACTGGTTAATCGCTTCCCGTAAAGTGTGGAAAAATGACCTAAATTGCGTTTGCATCGGTCGTTGAAAACAAATAAGCTACCTACTGTCGACAAGTATAAGTGCTTTCAATTTGACCCTCTTTAAGATGCCAAGAAAAAAACTTCACCTGAAAAGGCCTACGGTTTAGGTCGTCTGCTTCCCATTCTTGCCAACTTATGTAATCCTGATCAAACTGCTCATTGAAGCTGTCTAATCTGGGTCCACATTGTTTGCAACAATTACTTTAACAGTACCTAACAGACAACAAAGCAGACGACAATTGATGCTGATATATTTGGTATCGTTAACGGGATATAGACGAAATAATCCGTAGCCCGTTGGCGGGTCTTAAACGTGTAAGCTATATATAGACTCAAACACAAAAAGACATAAAATGTACTGAATATGTTGTACTTATAATGTTGCGTTTTAACGAGTACCCATAATCTACGCTATGGAGCAGAGCTACCAACCGCTTGCTATCAGTTTATCAGATAACCAGTACAATGCACATTATTTCATCAGAAAGAGAAGAGACAGTGTGCTAATACTGTTTAACAAAGGTCTAAAGGGTGCTTTAAGCATTCAAACCCTCAGCTAGAAGGTGTAGAAATCACCATTCAATGGCGTTCAAGAAATGACATTCAAAAAAATCCGTTCTTCCCTCAGGCCATTAGAGATTGGAATGCTCTTCCCGATCCGAAAATTTCCACGGCTCAAGGTGGTGAGGATAATGTTGAGACTAGCTTCCTGTAATACGGGTCCTATATAGAGTGTATGAAGATCATTGGTCGAAGTATCACCATTCTGACTCGGATAGCAATATTTACCGTTTCTTTGTACAGGCGTGATTCAGTCATTATCAAACTGGATATATAAAGGCTAAAACTACGTCTTCAATCAAATCAGCAGGAAACATGCAGGCAGTGATAATCTTAGCTGATCGTACAAAGAAAAAAAAAGAAGCTAGCAGCTAATCGTACAGTCGCCAACAGGATAGGCCCTGAACAAAGAGGTTATTATTTTGATGGCAGGAATATATAACAAGCAAACGGGTATTGAGATATGCTGATTTATAACCGTATTTGGCGTGTGTGTGTGTGTGTGTGAATTCGGGTTTAACGTCGCTTTCAACAATTTTTCAGTCATATCACGACGGTGTCTGGTTGCGACAGGGAGCTCAATGCTCACGTTTATAGTGCTGCCTCACTGAAGTATCATGTCCCAGACACATTACATGATACCACATCCAGTCACATTATCCTGACACTGGATCGACCAGTCCTAGCTCTACCCCGTAAATCTGAGTGCCAAGCGAGGAGCAGCTAGTACCATTTTTAACGACTTTGGTATGTCGCGGCCCGGGATCGAACCCGATACCTCCCGTTCCCCGGAGCGGACACTCTACCAACTGAGCTATCGGGGCCGGTAACCGTATTTGGCTTTCGCTAATTTAATACATGTGTAAACTGACCACATGAAAGACAAAATGTAAAATAGTAACGATCGCCGCAATCGAGGATGAGATTAATCACTGATGCAGCATCAGAATCGTTTTGTTGTGAAGAACAGGACTCATTATGATTGCAAATCGAAGCAAATTTGAAAGGAAACGCCACTTGCCTTCTAAAACGTGTTCAACAAAAGTGTCATTAATGAAAGTTATTGATTTTTTGTATTATTTATAAATATCATGTAAAGCAGCTAACCAATTTTGGGCGTACAGTAACAGCAGCTTCCGATTTCAGATACTGTACGATGGTCAACTGTGAGCTATACCTATCATTAGCTTTGGATTTGTTTGTTTGATTTGAGGTTTAACGTCCCCGTCAACACTGTAAAGGTCATTTTGGAGAGCTTGCTTCCAATTTTGTGGGACTTTTACCCGACATTGAGATGAAATGACCTCTCAAGCCCTGTAGCCCAATGAAACCAATAGGGTTTATAAGGATAGACGGTCCGACTCGTTCGCACCGCTTTGCCTGGGCAGGCCTAGATCCTCTAAGCGGGTTACCAGTACTCGTGTGCGGGTCGGTTTCAGCCCTGCGTGGAAGCATCATGCAGCCCATATATTTCTTCAAGCCCCGATGGGCGGGGGCCGTCATTAACTTAAGAATGTCCCATTTCCATTAAACCCATTTTGTACCAGAAACCCCAAAATGAGTACCCTGGCAAACGGTGCAGGTCCAGATCAGACGCCGCATTCTGCGCCGTCCGATCAGGGCCTACACTTTTTGCAAAAAGTTCAGCTATTTATCATATAAATTTTTATAAAGATAACACAACCTGTCACCCCTAAATTGTGAAATGGACTCCTGCCATATATAAGTAGGAAGATTCCATTTGCTACTAAAAGGGTTATTGGGATGCCAGTTTTAAATTGTTTGCACGTTTCCAATGTAGACCAATAAGGGTGGGGTTTGACGACACATTAACTATGGGTATTTTTTTATTTGTCTCTTAGAGACGAGAGAAAAGTGAAAGAAGAGATAGCAGAGTAGATGGGTTGGCCTCGGTAGCTCAATCGGTTGCGCGTCTTACCGGTGATCAGGAGAACGCGGGTTCGATACCTGCCGAGGTCGGCCACTTTCTTTCGTGGAGAACATGATTTTTTTTCTTCTGTCATTCTCTCCCTTCTTATGGGTTCAAGAAGGGCAGTTGTCAGTTTCTGGCGAAAGAATGTGCACTGTAATGGTTAACCGCTTACTTATAAATAGGTATCATATGTTCTAGAAAGGGTTGTCCTTTGAAAGCAAGGAATACACCACATAACCGGAAAATATGGAGTGTACATGTTTCTGGGCCAGACTAGCTAGTTTCGGCCATTTAGGCCTCATCAGTGACCCTCAAATATTTTCAAATTTCCACAAGGGAATCAATGATCCCAAAGGACAAGAAAATATAAACTACACTATGATGTAGGGCAGGGAGACTTTTTACGGCCGCCACACATTCCAAGACAACAGCCCGCTCAGGAAAAGTGTGGATAGGTAAACAAACCGGCTCAAAAATGACCTAAATAGAGTTGACTGTGCCGTTAAACTCTTATACAAACAAAACAAAAGTAGAGTTGATGAAAGAGAGGGCAACAGGAGAAACATGGATATGCCCTCTCCACCAAACAGCGGGCCAGACGCCCCAGTGACTTAAGGCACACGAAATTGCATTTGTCACTTTAGCCCCTACCCTGCTGAACACGACAGTCCCTTCCTTCGCAAACTGTAGATCCGGATCAGATTGCATCTGTTCAGAATCCACACGTTTGTGGATTGAACGAATACACTATCTAGATTATATCGAGTAATTTGATTGGATGATAGTCAGATAATGGGCGTGGTGTAATTAATTTATTTTGACAGGATGAGGATGAGAGCTATAAAAGATAGCTATGTATCACATTGATATAGGAAAGAAAGCTAACATACATTATCGGAGGGCAGAGAATAATGGAAGCCCGAAACGATAATGTATGTTAGCTTTTTTCCTTGGCCAGACATTCGAAAACAGGGCTGTGCTCTGACACATTTGGCAGCCGAAATTGGAAATGTGTCATCACACACTAGAGCCCGTCTTTGGTCCGATCCCTGCACTCAAAATTCTAAAATCGCTAGAGAACTGCTCGTTTCTTAGGACAAACACCGTTCCTTGAGTGCGATTTGTGCCTTCCTCTGAGCAAGAGGTCAGTATATTCCCATTGGTCAGCTGACACCTGTCGAATTGACAAGTGCCAGCACATTGGAGGCCTTGGGAAGAGCAGTTCATACACTAATCTCATTTAGCGAGATAGGGATAGCCCCTATGAGCTTTTCAAGTCAAGTCATAGAGCTACTATTCGAATAAATGTATAGTTACCAGAATTTGACCGGAACTTCAGAGATAACCTTGCAGGTTTTCCAGGAGTGTGGCGAATTTCGGCTGAGAAGTCGTCAGTATCTGTCAAGAATTTAATAAGTTCCTCTCTTAAATATCTCAGATGTTGGCCTGAAATTGCTGTCGTATATACTTCATCACTGTCCGAAGCAAATTCTGTTTCACTCGCCATTGTGAATACTTCCCCGTTTTAGGTATGGAAAGCCATTCCGACCCGAGTTGCATAAATAAGTCGCATGGTAAACTTTAAACCGCTGTTCCATCACGTGAACAAGTCCGTGAAATGAACCCCCCCCCCCTAAACCCCACTTTATATATAGAAACCTGGGGTTTACGGGGGTATACACTATTTTTCTTATTTCTGGCATAGGTTGTGGGTACTCGTTAGAACCGCCTCAATGAGAAAATTTTCATTTTTTTTTCGGCGATAAAGGTGGCAATGTGCTTGTATAGGCGTGTTTGCGTAATGTAAATATTATAATGTATTTTTATATTTTTCAGCAGTCCTACATTAAAAGGCTCGACAATCTGTCTTAGGGCAAGCGGATGAAACGCAAACAGACATATTATGTCATAGTAGTTGAAAAGAAGGGAGTAGTGAAATCACGAGCGTAAATTGGGAAAAGAGTGACGGTGTCTCCTGTTTGCTGCTGATTACATATTAGGATGATGATGTCCAATGTTACTGGAACTAACATTTCTCATAATTTGACTGATTTCCAAATAGAGAAAGCTCCAATTTCCTTGACGGCTGTTCTGTTGGTTACAAGTCTGTGGATAATAATAATAAATGCTGTCGTCTTTTCATGTTTAATTACAAGTCGGAATGCTATGAAGAACTATGTTAATTTACAATTGCTTAGTTTAAACGTTACTGACATGTTTGTTGGATTATTTTCAGTTCCTGTGACACTGACATATAATATAGCTGGTTCATTCCCAAAGTATGAAGTATGCGCCGGCTTATTTTATTTTTACATCTCATCACAGGGAGCCACTTTATACCACGCCTTAATAATCTGTATTCATCGCTTGATTACAGTGAAAAGAACAACAACAAGACCTCAACCCGTTTTCAAATCAAAATATGTATCAGTGTTCATGCAGGTACTCTCGGTTTGGATGATCTGCTTCGTTCTTGTTTCTATTCCTTTCCTGGCTTTTGGCAGATTTGGTGAAACGCTTCCATCTTGTTCACTTAATACTTTGTTCGAAGAGGATTACACTGGTGCAATAGGCATATTTACAAGTGTTTTGCTAATTCCCCACATATGCTTGAATATAGTGTATATGTACATGTTCCTTTTTCTGAAGAGAAAGTGGAAACAGATAGGTATGACCTCCACCAGTGCGACGGCAAATCCCGCATTCTTTATTGAAATGAGTGGGGCAACGTCTGGCAGTCAAGCTATACCAGCCGTCGAGTTAACAGAAAACACCGATGTTTCCTGGAATAACTTATGTATGACAAGCGAATTTGATAACATGAAAATGCGCGATACGTCAACCAAAGGTAACTGGCTGGTCGTCAAACCTCCACTTAAGGGCCCCAAACTCGAAGGACAGAAATACAGTCATCAACAGAATTCTCCGAGTTCAAGTTCTCTAAGTGAATATGTAAACAGTAACAGAAGACATAATGTTGTAAGTAAAAAGAAGACAAAGGTTATGGGAGGACAGTCGGGAATCGAAGGACAAAAGCGAGTTTTAGCGACAATTGGTATATTGTTGATTATCTTAAATGTTTTCATGGCACCATTAGACTGTCTTACCCTTTTTGAATTCCTTCACCAAGGGTATCTCAGCCGCAAAGTAAAATTTATATTTCTGAATATGGCCATACTAAATAGTGCATTGAATCCTATTATAAATGTGTTCAGAATCAAGCCTTTCGGAGAAATTCTGAGACGTAGAGCACGCAGGATTTTATGTAGACGATCAATTGATCATGTTAATCATGTTACTCTGTAGTTGAAGGGACAAAGGTACACTGTCGGCCTGAACAGAGTTAGGGGATAGATGTATTCAAAATCGTCATTTGGGGAGGTAAATCGGAGGTTTTACGGTCGGAAATTTCGTTTTACGGCAATGCGTCAGTGGAACCGTAAAACGGAATTTACGACCGTAAAACCGACGATGCGAACGGCGGTTGTACGGTCGGAAGTTTCGTTTTACGGCGACGCGTCAGCGGAACCGTAAAACGGAATTTACCACCGTAAAACCAACTGACAACATTCTATACAGTTATCCCCCTTCTAAATGTACTATTCGAGTTGTTATGTTAAAAATATATTACTTTGCACAAAGTGGTAAGCACACTCGAAATGCCAGCCAATGAAAAGTGACGTTTCGTGATGACGTCGGGTTTCCGATAGTAAATCGCAGAAAATACACGTACTGTCGCAAATCCAATCAGACGTCGCGCGACATAAATACGTGCATTAGTATGCATAAGACTGAACAGTCCCATCGGGGCTTGAAGAAATAGATGGGCTGAATGATGCTTCCACGCAGAGCTGAAACCGACTGCACATGAGTACTGGTAAACCGCTTAGAGGATCGAATCCGTCAAGGCAAAGCGGTGCGAGTCGGTCAGTCCATGCTAATAAACCTTTTTGGTTTCATTGGGCGATAGGGCTTGAAATGCCATTTCATCTCAATGTCGGTAAAAGTCCCACAAAATTGTAAGCAACGTCTCTAAAATGACCGTTACTGTGTTGACGGCGACGTTAAACTTCGAATCAAACACACTAGATTAAACAGTCTGGACCATTTTTATTTTATGCCTGGAATGCTGACGATTGCCTTTTTATGTAAATTACACTGGGCACAGTGGTCAGGATAGATATTAGGCAAAGAAAATTTGCGTCGTCTCATTTTGGGTCTATACTGTTTGCTCATGAGCAAACAGTATAGACCCATAATGAGACGACGCAAAAAGCGTCTAATGTATTAACGGGGACGTTAAACCTCAACTCGAACAAACAAACACACATGGTTAGAACAAGTACTCGACATTGGACGGATACCCTGTACTATCCCTTAGAAGGGTACCTTGTTTTTGCCGGTCTTCGCTGTGGCCGGGATGAGTACTTTACCTTACCATCACTGATAGATGTAGCTATGTGTATACATTACGAAAACACGCCTATACAAATATATTGCCATTTTTTTTTTGGCCAAAAAATAGAAATTTTTAGATGAAAAATTGTGATATTTTTCTTATTTCTTCTCATAACATAGATGCGGGGACTCGATAGAACCGCCTCGACGAGGCGGTTCTAACGAGTACCCACAATCTGTGTCCAGGAGCAGATATAAGGAAAATAATTTATACCCCCGTAAACCCCAGTTTTCTCTATATAAAGTGGGGTGTAAGGGGGTGTTTATTTCGCGGACTTGTTTGCGTGGTGGTTGAAATCATTATAGCCTCTCTTACAGCATGCAATTGAATTAAATATTTACATTCATTGTATCAGTTGATGTTTTACGCCCCCGTCAACACTTTTTAGGTCATTTTAGAGACGTTGCTTCCGATTTTGTAGGATTTTTACCCGACACTGAGATGAAATGGTACTCAAGCCACACCGCCAAAAGAAACCACTAGGGTTTAAGGAGCGGTCCGACTCGCACCACTGTTCCACGGTAGGCTTGGACCTAAGCGGTTTACATGTACCAGTGCACAGGTTCGGTCGGTTTCAGCTCTGTGTGGAAGCAGCATGCATCCTGCAACCCAGTCTATTTCTCGAAGCCCCGATGGGCGGGGCGCAAATGTTTACATTATTACATATTACATATTTTGTAAATTAGTTCTGTAAAGTGCTGTAAAATGGCCTTGGGTCTATATGTATGTGTATGGTTATATCGCTTGTACCATATAGCGCAAGGTTGTGGTTTCACGGTGACGTTGAAGTAACGCATTTTGACATCGAATACATGTACATATGAATATAATGCTTCACTTTTGTTTGTTTGAATTAGCGGTTAACGTCCCCGTCAACACTATTTAGGTCATTTTGGAGACGTTGCTTCCAATTTTGTGGGACTCTTACCCGACACTGAGATGAAATGACATCTCAAGCCCTGTCCTCGAATAAAACCAAAAGGCTTATATGCACTGGACAGTCTGACTCACACCACTTTGCCTGGGCAGGCTTAGTCCTTCTAAGCGGTTTACCAGTACTCGTGTGCGGGTCGTTTTCAACTCTGCGTGGAGGCACCATGCAGCCCTTCTATTTCTTCAAGCCCCGATCCTCGACAGTACTAGCACAAATCAGGGAGGTACATGGGGTCTATGGGGGTTGCATTGTTGGTCTGTTTGTTATTTGCTGCTTGTCCGTAGATATCCACCCGGAAATGATAAACGAATAGACAGGTTGGAGAGCAAAATTCGATAGCCATTGTTATGGTGTGGTCAAGCCACAGAACCGAATTTACTATTTATACATAAAAATATCTGTGCTGAAATTTATCAACCCAAGATCCAACCTAAAATCCAAGGTTGATTTTTGTGGCGACCCTGCCGTTTTTATGGCCATACAGTAAACAATAAAAACATTTTTACCTACTTATCTTAATATTTTCTAGCACGCTTGATAACAATTCTAAAACTGTCAAAATACATGTAGCAATTGTTATCCTTAAAATCCCGGGGCCAGCTGTTCTAAACTTTTTGTTTGTTTGTTTGTTTGATTTGAGGTTTAACGTCCCTGTCAATACTGTAAAGGTCATTTTGGAGACGTTGCTTCCAATTTTGTGGGACGTTTACCCGAAATTGAGATGAAATCACATCTCAAGCCCTGTCGCCCAATCAAACCAATAGGGTTTATTAGCATGTACGGTCCGCCTCGCACCCCGGTTCCTTGACAGGCTTAGATCCTCTAAGCGGTTTACCAGTACTAGTGTGCGGGCCGGATTCAGCTCTGCGTGGAAGCATCATGCAGCCCATATATTTCGTCAAGCCCCTATGGGCGGGGGCCGAAACTAACGACGTCGTTAGTTAACATATCGTTAAAACTTTGATCATTTAATATGGCAAATATACATTTTTTTGCTGAAAAAAACGTCAGCAGCTTTTGCAGATGCAAAAGCTGCTCACATTTTTTAGGAAAAAATACAAAAATTTTGAATATTAAACTTGCTAGAGCAGTTAACAATATGACCACTAACGAGCTCGTTAAGCTAACGATGCTTTGAACAACAGGCCCCTGTTCTTTTCGCACCCTATAATTTGCAATTTTCTGTTGATATGGTTAGAATTATGCCTTTTAATAAAAAATATTTCGACCTACCGGCCCTGATCTATTTTCGGCATGTTAGTGGAAACACTACTATTTTCAGGCCTAATAATACGACCAGGCTGGAAAGGGGTAGCAAGTCTGGATCCTTGGTTGATAAAATTTAAGAGGCAACCATTACGATAACACCCCCGTGTGACATAGTGGATTCTTCCATATCTCCGGGAGAAGCCTCCGTGGTGTAGTGGTTACGGCACTCGCCTTGTAAACCAGGGATCGCAGGATCGATCCCGGGCTTCTCCAGACTTTCGGATGAGTCTTTAAACCGACGTCCCGTCTCCTTATGACCATAGCTGTTGGTGGGACGTAAAACTGAAACACTCACTCACTCATTTCTACGGAACAGTCGATTTTCTGATGAAAAGTCCTAATGCACGTGTTTTTATTATTTATACTCATAACATATGTTGTGGGCGCTAATTAGAATCGCATCATTTAGGCGATTCTAACAACCCATGTCTTGGAGCAGAAATAAGCAAAATAAGTAAACCCCAGTTTTTACTATATGAAGTGGAGTTTAGAGTTTAGAGGGGTGTTCATTTCACGGGTTTGTTAACATGATGGACTTTGATAACCGGCGGCGCCTGAGTAAACTGGAGTCACGGCTGGTTTTACACTAGTGGTCATTTCATTTGAAATTCATGAAATAAGACTTTCGTTGGTTCATAAATTTCATATGAAACGACAACGCGTATAGAAAATACCAGAATAGTGTCATTAGAGATCAAGTTTATCAGGCAATACTTCGAGAATGCTTGTAGAATTCTACAAGCATTCTCGAAGCATTGCCTGATAAACTTGATATCAAATGGCACTAATCTGGTATTCAATTTATTAGTTAATCCCCTTGTACATTTTTTTTTCAGTAGTACAGTTCGTAGAAGTGCAATGTCACGTTGACCGGATAAAGCTCACTTGTCCTGAGATAGCAGATCTTTATCAGGTCAAGGTGTTACAATGCGATTAATATAAGGGGAAACTGATTATTAATAATATGTTTATCATATAACGGGTTTAATCGGACTGTGTAGCTGAAGAAGTTCAGAAATGTTTCAATAGAAAACAGGGCTGTCACGGTCGGCGTCGTGGCGTTACGCGCCTGTTGCCATATGTTATTGCACGTGTAGTCAAATGATTTCATGACCTGATGACATGACGTTGTCCACTGAATTACAGCGACCTTATATGAAAAATAAGAGATTCAGTGTTTTGAACAGAAATGTTAACTTTTGTGTGTTAGCTGCTTGTGATTGGAGTTCGTGCAAATTTTACATGTTCATTTGTTTGTTTATTATTTTTTGTTGTAAATTCATTTACAATGCGTACTTCTTGACTTCTAATTCTCCAGCATAAACCACCCTTGTCTATTTTTACCTGCACACTGGTTGAGAGTTTGAATGCACACTGGCAACTCCAAGCTCACCGGAAATGAGCGTGACACATAGATTGCGACATAGAGAATTTTTTCAC
The DNA here is from genome assembly GCA_963580285.1 of Lucinisca nassula. Lineage (NCBI taxonomy): Eukaryota > Metazoa > Mollusca > Bivalvia > Lucinida > Lucinidae > Lucinisca > Lucinisca nassula. The sequence continues at coordinate 134,462,373 of OY757010.1, read as the reverse complement.
ATCTCTAAAATGGCTACTTTTCCTATAAAAATTGTCACATCTTTCTTTTTTTTGCTTCAAACATAGGTTGAGTGTGCTCGTTAGAACCGCCTCATTGAGGCGTTTCTAACGAGTACCCACAAGCTATGTGTTGGAGCAGAAATAAGCAAAATAATGTATACCCCCGTAAACCCCAGTTTTCTCTATATAAAGTGGGGTTTAAGGCGGGGGGGGGGGGGTTCATTTCACGGACACGTTAGCGTGATGTAAAGCGGCATTGCTTTTTATGACAGGCATACTGTTATTTAAAGGTAGAAGCTGTAGTTTATACGAATTGTGTGCGTACTCATTAGAATCGACTCCTAAATGATTATTGATATCCATAAATAATTATGGATATCCATAATTTGAATTATGGATATCCACATAATTTGAATTATGGATATCCACATAATTTGAATTATGGATATCCATAATTTGAATAATAGATATCCAAAACTAATTATGGATATTTCTAAAAAGGGAATAAATAGTAAAAGGGCGCCCCATAAATTTATGCAATACAGAACACTTTTTAGGCCATTATGGCGACGTTGCTTCCAATTTGGTGGGAATTTAACCCGACATTGAATCTCAATCCCCGCCGTCCAATGAAACTGTTTGCGCATGGATGGTCCGATTCGCACCACTTTGCCTGGGCAGGCTTACACCTCCTAAGCGGTTTACCAGTACACATGTGCGGTCGATTTCAGCTCTGCGTGGAAGCAACATGCAGCCCAATCCATTTCTCCAAGCCTCGATGGGCCGGGCCAAGAATATGATATTCTAGCTCGGTGTGGCACATTTATTTATATAAACTGTATTAAAATAACACACCCGTGGGACAAAGTGCATATTTTCACATCTTCAAAATGGCTACTTTTCCGATGAAAATTCGTGATGTTTTCTTATTCATACTGCAAACATTAGGTTGTGGGTGCTGGTTAGATCCGCCTTATTGAGGCAGTTCTAACGAGTACCCACAACCTATGTTTTGGAGCAAAAATAAGAAAAAATAATGTATACCCCCGTTAACGCCAGATTTCTCTATATGAAGTAAGGTATGGGGGGGGGGGCGGGGGTCTTCATTTCACGGCCTTGTTCACGCTATGGACTGGAGGTGTGGCGTGATTGTATTGATTCCTGAGCAGTGCATTACTTACTACTATTAGACCTAAAATGTACCCTTGTTTCCGCTAACCCGACCGACCCTTTTTTATGCCGACCATGCAGTTTTATAGCCATTGCCGACCCTGCAGTTTTATGACCATACAGAAAAAAAATAAATAAAAAAGATTTTCTTACCTGCCGGCTTTAATTTTCTCTTATACTGTTGATAGAAATTCATGAAACTGCCAAAAATAGCAAAACTTTTACTCGCATTCCCGTTCTTTTTTGCTCCTTGATCTTCTTGACCTCATTATTTGAATTTTTTCTGGTAATATGGTTTGAATTTAGCCCTTTTCAAGAGTTTTGTTATTTTTTTCATCAAAAAATAAAATCTTGACAAAAAATAAAACGTTTTTTTCAACCTACCGACCCTAATTTTCGTCATGTTAGCGGAAACAACATTTTTTAGGTCTCAAACTGACGCTGGATCTCGTTGAAAGTAATATTGAAATTTCAAACCTTACATCTCCCTCGTGGAATGATAATAAAACGCTTGAAATATGAAACTGGCAAATAAAAACTGAATCGCTTCGAATCTATCGTTTACTATCCTCAAGATATTAAGAAAATTTATACTTTCTGTTTCTTGAGATACATGCTGCTAGTTTCCCTGTTCGTTGTTATTGCCGAATAAGCTTTTCTTTGTTATCTTGTTATTGGTATGTATAAGAGAATGCCTTATACAGTAGAAATTCAATGGCTCGAACCCCGGTGGCTCGTTTACCTTGGATGAGCCGAACTCTTTCTTGAGTCCGCAGGGAATTCCTCATAATACGATATAGGCATATTGTAGGGAGTAGGTAGATTTTCTCCTTTTATCTTGCAAATGAATGCTGTGTGTACTCATTAGAATCGCCTCTATAAGGCGATTCTAATGAGTACACACAACATACATTTATAATAAAGAACTCCGAAAAGATATCCCACAATTATCTACATTCTGCCTCCGTGTATGGCACTAATAGTTACCCTCTGTGGCTCGAGCTATTGCGGTCCCAAACAAATTGCAATGTCCAAAAGGGATCCCAAAGGCGTTCGTGCCATCGAAGTTCGAATGTAATAGGAACACAGCCGTTTCAAGAACAGAGGGAATGTACTAAATACAGACTCTAATACTTTTAGCACCATAAAAGGTTATTCGAGAAAGCGGTAGTTCGAATTACTGTTACAAGCCAAGCGTAGCAGAAAGAAAAGGAAAACTATATGTTCAAGAAAGGGTTATCCTTTGGCAGCAAGGAATACACCACAGAAGTGTAAAACAAAGAGTGCACATGCTTTCTGAGCCAGACTAGCTAGTTTCGGCCAATTAGGCCTCATAAGTGACCCTAAAATATTTTCAAAATTCCACAATAGAATCAATGATCCCAAAGGACAAGAACATATAAACTACACTATGATGTAGGGCAGGGAGACGTTTTACGGCCGCCACACATTCCCAGACATCAGCTGTAGTGACGTTTAATATGTTCTAGAAAGGGTTACCCTTTGGCAGCAAGGAATACACCACAGAACTGTAAAACAAAGAGTGCACATGCTTTCTGGGCCAGACTAGCTAGTTTCGGCCAATTAGGCCTCATCAGTGACCCTAAAATATTTTCAAAATTCCACAATGGAATCAATGATCCCAAAGGACAAGAAAATATAAACTACACTATGATGTAGGGCAGGGAGACGTTTTACGGCCGCCACACATTCCCAGACACCAGCTGTAGTATGTTTAAATATGTTCTAGAAAGGGTTATCCTTTGGAAGCAAGGAATACACCACAGAACTGTAAAACATAGAGTGTACATGCTTTCTGGACCAGACTAGCTAGTTTTGGCCAATTAGGCCTCATCAGTGACCCTCAAATATTTTCAAAATTCCACAATGGAATCAATGATCCCAAAGGACAAGAAAATATAAACTACACTATGATGTAGGGCAGGGAGACGTTTTACGGCCGCCACACATTCCCAGACACCAGCTGTGGTGACGTTAAATATGTTCTAGAAAGGGTTATCCTTTGGAAGCAAGGAATACCCCACAGAACGGTAAAACATAGAGTGTACATGCTTTCTGGGCCAGACTAGCTAATTTCGGCCAATTAGGCCACATCAGTGACCCTACAATATTTTCAAAATTCCACAATGTAATCAATGACCCCAAAGGACAAGACAATATAAACTACACTATGATGTAGGGCAGGTAGACTTTTTACGGCTGCCACACATTCCCAAACACCACCTGTATTAACAATTTTTAAACTTTGAACTGCAATAAAAAAAATGTTCTTTACTCAGATTTTATTTGTCCTTAATTATCTATCCTTTTGATATCCTACAGAATGAGCACTGAGTCAAAAATGAATAATAATCCTCAAGTAATCCAACACAGAATTCTTAAAATGCTGAAACTCTATGGAAATTCGGATCCCTTTCATGCAGTAAAGGAAGTGTCTGGAATATTGCAGAATAAAATTACTTCACATGCTAAAAATATGTGATCTGGAAGTTTATTGATTATACTTTAATCCCTTAACTTGGAAACAAAATGTTTACCAACTTTATGCGGCTCTCTTAACTAGAGGCTATACTCAGCATACTCTCCGTCCTTACATTGATTCGGAAATTAATCATAAACGCCATTTCTTCAAAATATCGTTCATTAATAAAGGTATGGATTTTATAGATTTGCCAAGTATCTTCCGTGATAGCTCGGTGCTTTCTTCCATTCCTGCTTATTTTCAAAATACTGAAACACCTATAATTTGCTATAAATATAACAAACCTGTTCGATCTATCATTTTTTAATTTTAATAAACTTGTTTTAGCTCTTGATATTGATACTAATACTCCTAATTCATGTGATTGTAAAAACTCAGTGTATTGCTATCCTGCTGCTTGTCATGTAATTACTGGCAATTTGAAAATTATTCCTGATTCTAGGATAAGGAATATAAATTCTTAAGGACCGAAATATCGGTCTCCTTCTAAAATTGATTTCAGTAAATGTAGAGATGAAATCGCTGCTTCCTTGAATGAATTCGGTAATCGATGGTGTAAGCGAGAGTATGTTGAGCTCAAAGCCCTTAAGGACTGGAAACTTAGCATGTTAAAACTAGTGAATAAACGCATTTCTTTCTATTCTCAAAATACTAACTTATGACCTCCTAAGCCTAAGACGTTTTTACGTCATCTTAAACTAGGTATTCAAGAATTTCATAAGAAGTTTGTTTTGGCCCCTGCAGACAAGGCCGCTAACAACGTCGTCGTTGTGTGACTGCTCCACCATGTTAACACGCTTAAGCAGGAGCTTGGTGGTACTAAGGCCTATTAACTTCAGCCTTTAGCTAAAGAGAGAGCTATAGTAGATAAACATATTTGTCATTCAGCCACCAAGTTTGCTGTGTGTGTTACCGAAGGCCAAGACAAGCTTCCTACGCTATACTGCTTACCAAAACTTCATAAAAGACCTTACAAAGCATTGCAAATTCTAGCTCTTGCACTACCACTGAACTTTCTAAATTATTAAATTATTAACTTCATGTCTTACTGCTATTAAAACGCATGTGATTAAATATTGTGATAAAGTCTTTGAAAGATCAGGAAGAAATCTGTTTTCGTCTATAAAAAATTCGAATGAGGTTTAAAATAAATTGAAATCCGACATTTTCGTGCTTCAAGTCTGTTTACTTACAATTTTTCCACTATTTACACTACACTTCCTCACAATCTTATAAAAGAAAAACTTAATGATTTAATTGAATGGGCTTTTCACAGAGAAGATTCTCTCTATCTTGCATGTAATGCCAGAAATGCATTTTTCACTTCTGAAGAGCATAAGAATTATACACTTTGGTCATGTCAGAAAGTGTGTGATGCCCTCACCTTTCTACTTGACAATATTTATATTAGATTCGGTACTAAGTTATTTAGACAAATTGTGGGTATTCCGATGGGTACGAATTGCGCACCTCTTGTGGCTGATCTGTTCTTGTATTGTTATGAAAGAGACTTCATGCTGTCGCTTTCCATTGATAACCGATCTGAAATTATTGAAGCTTTTAGCTCCACTTCAAGATATTTAGATGATTTATTGAATATTGATAATACCTATTTCGATGGTTTGGTCAATCAAATTTACCCCCAGAACTTCAGTTAAATAAAGCAAATTCTTCTGATACCGAGGCCCCGTTTTTGGATTTACATCTATCTATTGTAGATGGGTTTGTTTCGTGCAAAATTTATGATAAACGCGATGACTTTGATTTTGAGACTGTAAATTTTCCTTTTTTTAGAGGTGATGTTCCTCGTGCGCCATCCTATGGCGTTTATATTTCGCAGTTAATTCGATTTGCTAGAGTGTGTAGTCATGTAACTGACTTCAACACTCGTAATAAATTATTAATGGCTAAACTTCTTAATCAGGGTTATCGGTACCATAAACTACGCAAAGCCTTTTCAAAATTTTATAGACGCCATTCTGATTTAATTTCAAAATTCAATATTGGACTTGAATCTCTTCTGCAATAAGGTCTATCGGAACCCGAATTTTATGGTGACTTAGTACATAAATTCAGAAAAATATATAACCGCAATGACTTCAGCACCCAATTTCGTAAAATCATTCTTCGATATAAAAAGATTGGGTGCAGCATGGGTGTTGTGGGGCGGACTGCATGCATGGCAGTTAACCCAATCACGGTTAGTAACTTTGCTTCCCTCTTTAATTGCAAGCCGGTGGGTCAGGCCTCAGATTCTATGACGGTTTCAACGTAAAGGCTTATTGAGAATTAGAGAGATCTAATTCAAGGTAATGTTGGTTGGTGCCTGATGCTCTGTCTCTGGTCGGGCCCATCGGAGTCTAACTGTTGGTTTTCTTTTGCTCCAGCATTTCAGTGGTTTCTTGCTGTCGAGTCCTCACCGTTGTCTCACCTCTGTGGTTCTTTGATTATTTGTGTTCACGGAGATGTTGCACTGATGAGTTAGGAGGCCTTCATCCGGACTGAACAGGTTGTTTATCTGAATCGCGACAGAAGTAAGGGCGAGGATAGTGGCCACGTAAAATCGATTTAACCCCCCTAAGTGGAATTCGTTTCCGCTGACCGTTCCAAGGCGGTTATTCTGTCGCGGTTTATTTTCGTTATGGTTTGTCTTTGGGTGTTTGTGTCGCTTATATTATTTTATTTTGGATAGCCTATTGGACATTTTGTGGGAAAGTAACTGTCCTTTTGGCTTTCCGCTATTTATGTTTCCATTAGGGTCTGTTGTTTCATGTTTGTGTTTCTTTCCCTTTGGTGTCTCTGATGGGAGCTGTGGAATAATTGTATCGATTCCTGATCATTGTCCACTTCTATTTAGAGAGGTGTTCATTGCACAGGCTTGATAACATGATGATCTCCGCACCCACCAGCAATCATCCCGCTACCTCGGATTTTACAGATCCCCGCCCGTCGGGGCTCGGAGAAATAGATGGGCTGCATGATGCTTCCACGCATAGCTGAAACCGACGGCACATGAGTACTAGTAAACCGCTTTGATGATTTAAAAGTAGAAGTAAAACAAAGATCAGGAATTGATCCAATTAACTTACTCCACCCATAAACCTGCCCAGACAAATTGGTGCGAGTTGGACCGTCCATGCATCTCAAGCTGATTGGTTTATTAGGCGACAGGGCTTGTGATGCCATTTCATCTCAATGTCGGGTAAAAGTCCCACAAAATTGAAAATGACCTATACAGTGTTGGTTGGGGCGTTAAACTCCAAACCAAACAAAACCTCGGATTTTATTACTGTAATTACTATATCCGTATTAAAATTGATGAATTCTTTGGTGTGAAAGAAAGGCGTCGTTAAATGATACACAAAACCAACAAAACGAGATAACCGTCAAGTAAAACAATGCAAAACAACAAATTCGTGCGATGCACTATCAAATTATATAAAGAAATCTGAGAAATTTGTAACTGAATACAAATTGACGTCAGTCGTGCGTATACGTTTCAGTGAGAACGGATACACTAGACACATTTTCCTCTTTACGTTGGAGACAATTTCCAAGCCCTGTGCGCCTTTGCATTTTTATAAGCTCACCTGTCAAGTAGTGACAAGGTGAGCTTTTCTGATTACATTTTGTCCGTCGTCAGTGTGTCCGTGCGTGCGTGCGTAAAAAATTTCTTGAAACGACATCTCCTCCTAAACCACTGATCGGATTTAACCAAACCTCACAGGAATGATCCTTAGTTTGTCCTCTTTCAAAGTTGCTCAAACGGTTCCGGTCCATTGCACATCTTGGTCACAGGAGCCAAAAATAGATTTTTTAAATGAAAACCTAAAAAACCTTCTTCTCTGAAACCGCAAGGCTCAGGTCTTTGATATCTGGTATGAAGCTTCATCTAGTGGACCTCTATCAAGATCGTTAAAATTATAGCCTTGGGGCCAAGAATGGCCCCGCCCCGGGGCCCACATGCTTTACACAGGCTACTATAGAGAAAACCTTAAATATCTTCTTGTCTGAAACCAGAAAGCCGATGTCTTTGACATTTGGTATGAAGCTTCATCTGGTGTCCTCTACAAACATTGTTCAAATTATAATCATTGGGCCTCGCCCCTGGCCCCACATATTTTACATAGACTTATACAGTGAAAACTTTTAAAAATCCCTTGTCAGAAACCACAAGGCCCAGGTCTTTGATATTTAATATAAAGCTTCAACTAATGGACCTCTACCAAGTTTGTTCAAATTATAGTCTTTGGGCCAAAAGTGACCCCGCCCGGGGCCCACATGTTTTTTTTTCCTACGAGTGAGGAAACTTTTAAAAACCTTCCTGTCTGAAATTAGAAGGCCAAGGTCTTTGATATTTTGTATGAAGCTTCATCTAGTAGACCCCTAACAAGATTCATCAAATTATAGCCTTGAGGCCAAAAATGGCCCGGCCCCTGGAGCCCACGGTTTTTTTATAGACTTATAGGGAAAACATTAAACAATCTTCTTTTCTGAAACCATAAGGCACAAGTCTTTGAAATTTGAAGCTTCATCCAGTGGATCACTATCAAGATTGTTCAAATTATAGTCTTATGGCCAAAGAATGGCTTCAACCTTGCGCCCACATGTGTTACATAGACTTATGTTGGCAAAACCTTTAAAACTCTTCTTGTATGAAACCAGAATGCCCACATTTTTTATATTTGATTTGAAGCTTTATCTGGTAGACCTATACCAAGATTGTTCAAATAATAGCCTTGGAGCCCGAAATTGGCCCACATGTGTGAGGGAAAACCTTTACAATTCTCTTTTCTGAAACCAGAAGGCACAGGTCTTTGATATTTGGTATGAAGCTACATCTAGTGGGCCTCTACTAAGATTTTCAAATTATAGCCTTGGGGCCAAACATGACCCTGCCTTTGGGTCAACTGGTTCAGCTGATGTGAAACTTTTTTGACAATCCTGGATCTATGAAGATATTTGTTTCAATCAGGTTAACAAACATGGCTTGCTTTGTTCACTGTTTTATTTTTCTTCTTAACAGCGCTCGGTTTCCTGGTCTACGGCTGGTGAGTGATACAGGGCCATCTTGGCCCTCTTGTTTCTGAAAACTGAGCCTCTTAAACCAGGACCAAAGCTAGTGGGACTGTCTTTGGTTGGTGGTTTGTATCGGGTTACAATTCCGCGTAACGTTGTATAGGGCGAAAATTGAGATTTCCAGGGTAATACATTATTTTTTCTTATGTTTGCTCAAAAATATAGATTGTTGGTTCTCGTTAGAATCACCTCATTTGGGCGGTTCAAACGAGCACCAACAATCTATTTCTAGATTAGAAAGAAGAAAAATGTCGAAGATTTCAATTTGAAAAAAAAAAAAATAAAAATAAATAAATAAAAATAAACAACAGAACACACTAGAGATAACATCACGAAAACATGCCTTTATGATTTTGACCCCCCCCATCGAACCCCACTTTTATATAGTAAAACTGGCGTTTGCAGGAGTATACGTTATTTTTCTTATTTATGCTCAAAAACATAGATTGTTGATATTCGTTAGAATCGCCTCGTCGAGGCGGTTCTAACGGGTATCCTGAATCTAGGTTTTGAGCAGAAATAAGAAAAATATTGAAATTTTTCATCTGATAATTTTCATTTTTTGGTGGTAAAATCTACAATGTATTTGTATAGGCGAGTTTTCGTAATGAGAAAGACGCCATTTTTGTGTAAGAGTGAGTTATCGTAATGATTCGACAGCCTTGTAAACACAAGTGCTGCGTATAACGAGACTATAATTTCCCGCCATTTTAAACGGAAGCGTAATGGTTCGACAGCCTTGTAAACACAACTGCTGCGTATAACGAGACTATAATTTCCCGCAATTTTAAACGGAAGCGTAATGGTTCGACAGCCTTGTAAACACAACTGCTGCGTATAACGAGACTATAATTCCCCGCAATTTTAAACGGAAGCTCACATTCATAATTTCATATTTGCCTTTTTGCCTTCTGGAAACTAAGCCCATTCCCGTTGAAAAAAAAAAGACTACCACTTAAGCCAAGGCTTAAGCTCAGGGAACTGTGTGGGGCGTATGGAGCATTGTAAACAAACTGTTGTGTATGAACTCAATAAAATCGAGTATCTTATTTCCTTTCTTTGTATATGTGCTTTGTCGAAAACGCAACCATGTACATATACTTGTTTGATAAAGAAATAGATCGGCTCTAACTGTGATTTGTTGAGTAATAAATCACAGTTTTGAGGTCAGTTGTAAAGTAGATCAAATCACAAGCGCGTAGCGCGCGTGATTTGTTCTTCTAACAACTGACCGACAAACTGTGATTTATTACTCAACAAATCACAAACTAGAGCTGATCTATTTCGATTCTAACAGGCTGAAAATCGGCAATCATGTTGTTGTTTCCTTCAAAATCTCACAATTTTTCGCCATTGTTAGAAGTAATCCCGCTAAAATTATCGACTGAAACACATGCATTTTTATCATATGGCGTCGCGTCTGAGAGTGTAATAACGCCATGTAATATTTTCGATAATCCACTAGTGGATTAAATATGCAAATTAGGTAGATACGTCCCGTAACGTTACATGTACGACGTCCTTAATGACGTCGTGTTTACTAATGGCCGAATAGTGATATTTTTGTAAACAATCGTGAATAAATTGCGTTTTAAATGGCATATGATAAATAGAATCTTGCATTCGTGCTCATGTATTATTGAATTTATTAAACTCGTTAAGGAAAAAGGATAAAATGCTCGGCAAAGCCTCGCATTTTATTACTTTTCCTCAACTCGTTTAATAACTTCAATAATACATGAGCACTCATGTAAGATCCTCTATATATCCTTTTCTAACGTTTTTGATGCGTAAATGACGTTACACCGTCCAACGTCAAGGAAATCGACTAGTTACGTCATAAATTGGCAGTTTTTAATGACGTCACTCGTCACGCTCTTCCTTGTCGTGATTTGTTGTAAAATAAAAAAAACAGTTATTTTCCATTGCCTATATAGGCGCGCTGTGTTAGAATACCCAACAAATGCCAGTAATGATTTCAAATGTTTAGGTCATAACGTTAATCATTTACAGGCTCTGAACTCTAAAACCATCCAACAGACAGTACACATGCAGCCCAAGAAGACATTTTGCCTGGCCTTATTTGTATGTTTGTTTGATTTGAAGTTTAACGCCCCTGTCAACACTGAAAAGGTCATTTTGGAGACGTTGCTTCCAATTTTACCCAACATTGAGATGAAATGACATCTCAAGCCCTGCCGCCTAATGAAACCAAAAGGGTTTATAAGCATGGACGGGCTGACTCGCACCGCTTTGCCTGGGCAGGCTTAGATCCTCTAAGCGGTTTACCAGAACTCGTGTGCGGATCGGTTTCAGCTCCGCGTGGAAGCATCATGCAGCCAATCTATTTCTTCAAGCCCCGATGGGCGGGGGCGTTTAGCCTGGCCTTAGAGAAGAAGGAAAAACAAGTAGCAGTCAAGACATTGAAGAAGGTAAAAACACCGGGAGTTGATTACATCACGAAAACAAGCCAAAATCATTTTGACCCACTTAAACCCCACTTTTATATAATAAAACTGGGGTTTGCAGGGGTATACATATTTTTTCTTATTTCTGCTCAAAGCATAGATTGTAGGCACTCGTTAGAACCGCCTCGGCGACAAAACATAGATTCTAGGTACTCGTTAAAACCGCCTCACCGAGGCGGTTCTAACGAGTCTCCACAATCTATGTTTTGAGCAAAAATAAGAAAAATATCACATTTTTTCATCTGAAAATTTTCATTTTTCGGTGGTAAAATTTACAATGTATTTGTATAGGCGTGTTTCCATAATTTTGTAATGTATAGAAGCCGATCTATTACAAACTGGTGGTAACCATGCAATAAGGTATTGGAAATAAGGGTCTGATTCCCTTCATGGTCACTATCGTTGGTCATTACACGTCTCAAGAAAGGAGAGATTCAACAATGCCAGAACTACCAGACAATAAGCCGCATCAGCCACCCCAGCAAAATAAAAGTAAAAGCAATGATCAGGAATCGATACAATTACTTCCCACCTCCCAACCTAAGACACCAAATGGAAAGAAACGCGAACATGAATTAACTAAACATAATGAAACATCACCAAGTCCAACGTATAGCTGAGAGGACAGTTACTTTCACACAAACCGACCCCCGCCAATCGGGGCTTAAAGAAATAGATGGGCTGCATGATGCTTCCACGCAGAGCTGAAACCGATCCACAAACTGGCTAACCGCTTAGAGGATCCAAGTCTGCCCAGGCAAAGCGGTGCGAGTCGGACCGCCCATGCTTATAAACCCTATTGGTTTGATTGGGCGGCAGGGCTTGAGATGTCATTTCATCTTAATGTCGGGTAAAAGTCCCACAAAATTGGAAGCGACGTCTCCAAAATGACCTTTAAAGTGTTGACGGGGACGTTAAACCTCAAATCAAACAAACAAACAAACAAACAAAACTTTCACACGAAATGACCAAACGGCTATCCAAAATCAAAAGATATAAGCAATATAAACATTAAAAGACAAACAATCACAAATAATAAATAACGACAGAAGAACCGCCATGGAACGGCCAACAACAGGTACTTCACTGGTGGGGGAGGGTAGGGGTGGGGTGGGGGGGGGGGGGTAAATTGATTTTACATAGCCATAATCCTCGCCCTTGATTCTGACGTGGTTTGGACAAATAATTGGTTCAGTTTTCATGAAGGATTTGAAACTCATCAGTGCTACATCTCCGAGAACATAAATATCAAACAACTACAGGGATGAAAACAACGATGACTCGACAGCATGAAATAACTGAAACGTTGGAGCAAAAGAAAACCAAGAGTTAGACTCCGGTGGATCCGACCAGAGACCGAGCATCAGTACACCTAAATAACAAATTTAAGCCAGCCTTTACGTTTAAGCCGATGCGGTCAGTCTTGTTCAAAGGCACTGTAGACATCACTGAAAAATTATGTGAATAGTTCAGGTGTTAGGCGCAAAGATAGCACATTACGATAACACATCCGTGTGATATAGTGCATTTTATCAAACCTCAAAAAATGTTGTTTTTTCTGATGAAAATTTGTGATATTTTCCTTATTTCTGCTGCAAACATAGGTTTTGGGTGCTCGTTAGAACCGCCCCATTGAGGCGGTTCTAACGAGTACCCACAACCTATGTCTTGGAGCAGAAATAAGGAAAATAATGTTTACCCCCGTAAACACAAGTTTTCTCTGTATAAAGTGGGGTTTAGTGGTGGCTTTATTTCACGGACTGTGGTGAACTTGAGGGAACTGTCAGCACTGGAGACATTACACGTATGCGCTTTGCAGATGGAATCGTTTGACTGGCAGGATCTTCGCAGGAACTCAAGGACTCGGTAAGTTTCCTCAACCAAGCATCCACTAAATTTGCAATCAAAATAAGTGGTGTGAATACCAAGCTTATGGGGAGAAAGACCTTGGAGATGATATAGAGGTCAATGACCAAAGGCTAGAGGCAGTAACAGCCTTCACGTATCTAGGGTCTATTGTGACAGATGGAGGTTCTCAGCTCCATGGCCTTGCTTGAATTGTATACAAACAGTAGCTGCGCTTTTAAGACTGAAATTAATTTAGAAAGACAGTACCGTATCGGTGAGACGTGAGCGCTCTCCTGTCATTTCAATAGTCCTGTGTGCATGTGAAACTTGGCCACTGACAGCGAATCTAATCACCAGAGATGAAAAGCTACAGCAGGACACTTAACAACTTACAAGGACCACATCACAAATGAAGAAATCCGTTGTCGGGTCTGGATACTGATCGACCCTAACAAGGAGCTCCTCCGTACAGTAAGAAAAATGATGAGATGTTATAGATATGTCTTTCTTGCAAACCGGACAAGGAAATCCGTGATTTTACCTTGGGATAGAAATTTATGTTCTGACCCTGGAGTTCCGACCCAGAATCGAATATAATCGCGTGTTTGATAAATGCACTGGTTGATATCGACCTCGTATGCGCCGTCGTTAAGGTTGACGTCACAGCACGTTATGTGACGTCACTAAACATTCCTGCAGTGTCAACACAATATGGCGGACGTTGGTAACCGAAGTGACTGCAGCATTAAAAATCCGCGCTAAGAAATGGAAGGTATGCAAGAAAAATAATCCAATATGGGTGTGAGGGGTGGATAGAAAAATCCGTCCCTCGGGATCACTGTACGGCATCACTCGGCAAGCCTCGTGATGCCGTACAGTGACACTCGGGAAGGATTTTTCCATCCACCCCTCACACCCATAGAAGATTCTTATAGTCCCTAATCAGGCCTCGCCAAGACAATACTCTAGGGTTAATGGAACAAGGTGTGGAAGACAATATAAGTGATGGGAAAATTGTGTCAAGGAGTGGACAAGGTTGAACTTCACAGCATCTCAGAGGGTAGTAGAAGGCAGGGCAAAGTGCAAAGAGATTTTCATGAAGTTATACGCTTGACAAATAGAGATAGGGACATACAGAGATTTATTTCAAGCATCTAAAAAAAAAAAAAAATTATTGTGAAAATTTGTCGTAGTGTTTGTCTCTCAGCTTCACAAAAATCAAGTTGGGAGCACGTTGGAATTGTCTCATAACAAGAACATGTACCCCCAAATCTATATATTTTTTTCATTTAAACTCCGTAGCTGCCAGATAAGCGCCTCTTATTACAGGTTACAAATTATCTGTAACTTGGTTTTGCGGTAGACATGCCAGCTTAACTTATCTGGTACGGAATAGAATCTCCACCCCCCACCCCAACCCAACCCCCGTCTTATATTCAGCAGGGGCCCATTTCGAAATTGAGGGTTATCATGGCGATTTATTTTTTCATATCAATTTAGAAAACTAAATATTTCTGCGACCAGAGAGGTCTCTGATCAGACGTCACGTTCTGTGGCGTCTGATCAGGGTCTGCACTGTTTGCCAATGACCCGTTTTGGGAGCGGGTGGGTGGGGGGGGGTTGGGTGGGTTTCAGTATACAAACACTTTTTTACTATTTTGCGCGTACTACCTGGGCGCTATCGAGATGACAGTATCTTTACCCAGTGTTTGAATACATCTTAAAAAGAAAAGTAATGATCATGCCGCAAATGAACACTGAAGAAAGTGGGAGGAGTCAGTCTGCTACGTTGGCACGGAAAAGTAAGTTCTAGACAATCTTTAATTGTGAATTAGCATCCATTATTGCAAATTTTGCCATTTATTCTAACACAGCGCGCCTATATGGGAAGGAAGTGTGTTTTATTATGGCGGAAGAGCATGCCGAGTGACGCCATTAAAAACGGCCAATTTATTATGTCACTCGTAGATTCCTTGACGTTAGACGTTGTAACGTCACTTTCTTGCATCGCAAACCGTTACAAAAGGATTACAGTCAATAATTTTTGCGGGATTTCTTCTTCACAATGGCGAAAGGTTTTGAGAATTTGAAGGAAACAACAACATTATTGTCGATTTTCGAAATAGATCAGCTCTAGTCTGTGATTTGTTGAGTTGCTCTACGCGCTTGTGTTTTGATCTACTTTGCAACTGACCTTCAAACTGTGAGTTATAACTCAACAAATGACAGCTAGAGAAGATTTATTTCTTAAACAAACTGCAAACCCCACGCCCATCAACTATTAATGACCTACACTTTCATTTTCGCGTTGCACGTGCTTGATGGCGCAGACACTCCACCACACATAACATGTGACAGTAGAACCAGGAGAATTCCTGTGAATCATTCTAGTGAGATATGGGCTACTTCATTGGGAAATTGTACATCAGTAACCAAACCTTCTTCAGAGGTCAAGAAAATGCAGGGGATATGAAACAAGAAATATCTTTAAAAAAGATATGCGGCGTAGATTTAATTGGAAGGTTGTTTAGAAACCAGTGCTTCAGCTGAAGTGCACGACCCGCCGGATGCTTTTAGCTTGATGAGTGTTACCATATATGGGTATGGCGGCCATTTTGGTCATGTGACCTGGACCTAAAACGGTTCCCCCAATAAATGCGCCTTATCGTAAGGAGCAAAAATATATCTAATACTTTAGTACTGAATTCTGAATCGTTTGCAGGATAAAATGAGTTCTCACTTTTCCAATACAAAAGCATATGTGTCAAAGTTTGACCTAGGCACAAAGAAGGTCAAGGTCAACCCAGGGTCACCATTTTAGCAATTTATGATGGGCCTACGTCCCAGATGTTATTTATCAAGTTTCGTGAAAATCTGCCAAGTGGTTCTGGAGAAGACTATTTTGAAGGGTTTTTACCATATATGGCTTGGCGGCCATTTTGGTCATGTGACCTGGACCCCATGAGCAAATTTTGGTTTCCTCCATCCCATAGAGGCTCCATATGAAATTTGACCTTAATCGGCCCAACGGTTTCCGAGGAGAAGCAGTTCGAAAATTTTCACATTTTTCGCCTCGGCGTGGCTATACTAAATGGAATGTAATATTTCGCAAGTTCATTGGTTAGACCTCATTGATACTATCAGTATGCCAAAAATTGTTTAAATATTCCAAGCGGTTAAGTCACTATCACCAATTTTCACAAACGGGTTACGGACGGACAGACAGACAGACCATATATGGCCTGGCGGCCATTTGGGTCATGTGACCTGGACCCCATGAGCAAATTTTGGTTTCCCCCATCCCATAGAGGCTCCATATGAAATTTGACTTCAATCGGCCCAACGGTTTCCGAAGAGAAGCAGTTCGAAAATTTTCACATTTTTTCGCCTCGGCGAGCCTATACTAAATGGAATATAATATTTCGTAAGTTCATTGGTTAGATCTCATTGATATCTATCAGTATGCCAAAAATTGTTTAAATATTCCAAGCGGTTAAGTCACTATCACCAATTTTCACAAACGGGTTACGGACGGACAGACAGAATGACACGGTGATTTTAGGGCACTCTTAAAAAATCAACCGACTTCAGTCGGTCGCTTTTTCTGCGGGTCGTGCAATATGAGCTACGATAGTGACAGCAACAATTGTCTAGCTATGAACTGGTTTACTGTATTCAAACAATTCAGATGTCACGCGAGGAAAAATAGCTTTGCAGAGGGCGGTGTCCCGCCTGTTTGAGCTAAGGTCAATGTAAAAGGTCAAGGTTAAAACTTAAAAAAAATGACCTCATTTCAAGAGCATATGATCTCAAGTATATGCACAACAAATAAGAAAACGTTATCATTTACTGTTTTTGAACACAAATTCTAGGGTTAACATTTCGGGTTGTCGCTATGGTGAACGTAAACGCATAGGCGGACGAACAAACGGACGAGCAGACAAACGGACGGAAACTTGATCTTATGTGCACCTAATTAAAACTCAAATTACACTTATTCCTTTTCAGAATTTATATAACATTAATGATATTCGAAAATGTCCATTTTGTGTTAAAATGGAGGACATAAAGTATGCTGAAGACAAATGATACACTGCAACTTTTATTTAGCATATATTGTAAATTAAACATCTGTCAATTTGTAATGCGATTATTACATGTTTTTGTCATGCTATATCTCTTTATTGGTTTCATTGGGCAACAGGGCTTGGGTGTCATTTCGTCTCAATGTCGGGTAAAAGTCCCACAAACTTGGAAGCAACGTCTCCAAAATGACCTACACAGTGTTGATGGGAACGTTAAACCTCAAATCAAACAAACAATTCCTTTTGCAGAAAATTCTTCCTTTCGCGAAATGGTTCCTTTCGCTATATAGACCAACCACGTGAAATTAGGTCAAAATAGCTATTCACCGCAGCAGTTACAGAATTCACTAGAAACACAATTATACATATGACGTATTGTCATCAAAGGACAAGACGATGAGCAAGCCGAAACTGTATATATTTTTCATTCATGTCTCACATAAAAAACGAAACATTTCCTGGGTTAAAACTTCAGTAAACTGTCGTACTTTTGAGTAGTTTATGCAAATCATTGACCAATGAAATGGTCATCTCCTTGGACATGTGGTTTTATTGACCAATGGAATAACGAAAAATGTAGGACAAAAGCAAAACCATAACGGCTACGCCGTAAAAAATATTTACGTCTCATTATGAAAACACATAAGTATGGCACAGCGCATTCTTTCAAATCTCTAAAACGTTTTTTTGTTCTGGTTAATGCGCCAAATATAGCTTGTGGGTGCTCGTTAGAACCGCCTCAATGAGGCGGTTCTAACAAGTACCCGCAACCTATGTTTTGAAACAAAAATCATAAAAATAATGTAAACCAATGTTAATTTCAGTCTATTCTATATAAAGTGGTGTTTAGAGGGACGTTCCTTATATAGACTTGTTTACGTGATGTTTTTGTACCATTATTGATAAATCGTTAAATCCGCCCCAGTTGGAGGAACACACCCGTTAAGAAATACCACATTTAACATTTAAAATATTCAAATATAAGCTACACTGGACCAAATGTATAGAAATAGATGCAAAGGAAAAGCCTAAATCAGTTACCCCCTATAATAATTGCATTGTAGCACATTGACCTGATAAACATATGCTATCTCAGGACAAGAGAGATTTATCAGGTCAACGTGACATTGCACTTCTAAGAACTGGACTGCTGGGAAAATTGGCAAAAATGTAAGAATGTACAATGGTATTAACTGATAAATAGAATACCAGGTTCATGTCATTTGATATCAAGCTCGGATCCGAGAACGAATGTAGAATCGCTCGGCAAGCCTCGCGATTCTACAAGCGTTCTTGAAGCCTTGCCTGATAAAATTGATATCAAAAGACACTCAACTGGTATTCTCTATTTACAACCTACCAATGGCACCCAGAGGCGGAGTTACCAACAATAAAGAAAACAAAACAAGATGAAAACACACACACGCACGCACGCACGCACGCACGCACGCACACACACACACACACACACACACACACACACACACACACACACACAGCAAAGCCTTTTGCTAAACTACTGCACCCTTTCCCCACAAGTGATTGTTACGGTACAACTGGCACAGTTAATGAAAATTAATTAAATTATAATACATAACTACGGAACCCGAGAAGGGACATGATTTTTTTATATAAGTTGTGCGCACAATATTATATCTTGTGCGCACAAGATAATATGTTGTGCGAAAAAGATAATATCTTGTTCGCACAACTTCCCAAGATCTATGTTGTGCGCACAAGATAGTATGTTGTGCGAACAAGATAATATCTTGTGCACACAAGATAATAAGTTGTGCGAACAAGATATTATCTTGTGCGCACAAGATAATATGTTTTCCGCACAAGATAAATTATGTTGTCCGCAGCACAGCATATTATCTTGTCCGCACAAGACAATATCTTGTTCGCACAACTTAATATTTTGTTCGCACAACATATTGAAAATTAAAAATGTCCCTTCCAAGGTTCCGTACACAACCATAAGCAAATACAAATTAAAAGCCCCGTCGGAAAAAAAAAACACAAAAAGACATTAACCGTTTTTGTACCAAATGGAATCTTCCTCTATATATATAGCAGGAGTTTATATCAAAAATTAGGGATGTCAGGTTGTGTTTTCTTCAAAATTGATTTGGAAATTGGCTGAACTTTTTGCAAACAGTGTAGGCCCTGCTCAGACGCCGCGTTCTGCGGCGTCTGATCTGGGCCTGCACTGTTTGCCCTTGTACCCGTTTTGGGGTTTCCGGTACTAAATTGGTTAAAATAAATACATGTAATAAGGAGTTTAAATCGATTCTTTCCAGGCTCTATATACCGTGTTTCTTCCTCGTTTTATATCTTCACCGGAACATTACGAAAACACGCCTATACACATACATTGTAAACTTTACCGCCGAAAAAAGGAAAGGTTTAAGCTAAAAAAATGTGATATTTTTCTTATTTCTGCTCAAAATATAGATTGTAGGTACAAGTTAGAACCGCCTCACCGAGGCGGTTCTAACGAGTACCCACAATCGTTATTTTAGAGCAGAAATAAGAAAAATAAGGTTTACCCTTGTACTCCTGTAAATCCCAGTTTCACTACATAAAAGTGTGGTTCAAGGGGGTCAGAATTATATAGGCTTGTTTTCGTGATGAAACTTCTGATTTTACAACGCAGACATTCTCGGGATTGAAATGTTTTTTCCTAACATCTAAATCTATTCATTCTTTTTTAGGTAGGGATTTCTTTGTTGAGGAATCAACTCCATTTGCCTAGCCGTTTTAGAAAATTAACCATAAAACACGTAACAAAACCTTAAATCATGCACCTGAGTGTATAGATGATCTTTTGCATGCAATCTGGATGAAAGGTTTTTGTTTTTATAGGGCAATCTTAAAAAGGGAATATGGTAAACGGCACACGCCCTAACTAAAATTCTAATAAAATAGCAAAGAAGAATTTTTTATACAGTAGACTCTCGTTATCTCAGACCTTGATATCCGAAACAATGGCTTAAGCCAAACAGATTTTTGTGCACTGTTATGTTAGGTTTGGTACATGTTTCTTAGATTTCAACTCCTTTTATCCAAAACTACTATTATCTCAAACACAATTTTTCATTTCCTGGGAGTTTGTGGTAACAAGAGTCGACTGTAATTGGAGAAGCGGGTGCTTCTATTCAGATTAAAAATGAGAAACATGTAAATATTTATGCAAAGATGGTATTTTTCATGCATTGTGAATGGCAAGTATTACCAGCTAAAATTGCGCCCCCGCCCGTCGGGGCCTGGAGAAATAGAATGGGCTGCACGGTGCTTCCGCGCAGAGCTGAACCCGACCGAACTTGAGTACTGGTAATCAGCTTAGGTCTTAGCCTGCCCAGGAAAGGTGATGCGAGTCGGACTGCTCCTGAAACCCTAGCGGTTTCTATGGGCGGTAGGGCTTGGGATGTCAGTTCATCTCGATGTCAGATAAAAGTCCAACAAAATCGGAAGCAACGTCTCCAAAATGACCTTAATAGTGTGGACGGGGACGTAAAGCCTCAAGTCAAACAAACAAACAAAACCAGTTAAAATTGCAACAATGAAGTATAAATGCAATGCACCTCCCTTAAGCAGTCACACAGTGAAACACTGAAATTGTCTGCTTAAATGTGGTGTTTTTTCTGCACAGGGAAATGTCTGAGATAATTCACGACCTGATTTAGACAGATGACATGCTTGAGGAGAGAGTTGGCTGCAGTTGGCTGCTCAGCAGAGTCAAATATATACAGACACGCTTGCGAGAATGATGACAGCGCATCCACACTTGTCTCGCATTTGTATCGCGTGAAATACGCACTAAGTTCACGCGTTTCAACTGCGAATTACATTTAGCCAATGAATTCCATATATGAAAAAACGCAATACCGCGCATACATGTTAATCGCTAGTGTTGATCAGCTAATCTAATCTGCGTGTCGATAACGTAGATACAGACTCCTCCGCGTTGCAAACGCAACCAACCAGTACTGCATAACTATTTCGCGCTTATCGCCCGTTTAATATTTTTTTATTCAAAGTTTGTTGTTTCAGATTTTTTTCTTATCTGATTACTTCCGACAATAGATACAGAATAAAAGGAAACAGAGAAATTAAAAGTAAATGGACGCGGCATTTATGCAGTAAAAGTAAAAACCGTGGCATTTACCTGGGGGTAAATGGTAAAAATAAGTACTGCATAGTGATTGACGTTGATAGTATGTCTACAGGAAGTTGACTGCCGAAATGCAGGATGATTATTGATCAACAGTTTTATGACACCCAGGTGCACCTGGGATCTATAAAGCCATTTGTTTAAAATAACACCGCCATTTGACCTCCCCCGCTTTTCAGCAGGGCCAGCTTGAATCGCGTACCACTATCATAAAAAAATGGAAAACAAATCAAAAGGAACCATTATTTAACCATATCCATTATATCTAAAACTGGAAGCAGGGATGGTAGTGGATCAAAATAGAAATCAATGCAATGATCAGGAATCGATACAATTAACCCACAGCTCCCAGCAGTGACACCAAAGGGAAAGAAACACAACCATGAAATAGATAGACCCTAATGGAAACATCAATAACGGAAAGCCAAAAGGACAGTTACATTCTAAATTTGATTGGTTACTTTCTCTCCTAATTTCCAGCAGGGCGAGCTTGAATCACGTACCACTATCATTATAAAAGAAGGAAAGCAAATCAAAGGAACCTATAGTTTAACATATTCATTAAATCTAACATGGTTTTTAATCACTGAGCTGAAATCAGCGAGTGCATGGAAGGTAAGGTTGAGTCCCGGTGCTATGGTATTGGATCAATGAGCAATATTATGGCAACTATACCTCTCTGTACCACTATCTTAAACATTTGGGACATTTAGGAAATAAAAATATAAAGTGTTTAATTTAAGGGCATATGAAGGTGTAGTACTGTGAAAATAATAAGGAGATCGGCAATCACTAAAATCTGCAGGCCAATCATCTAAATAATCAGTGACTTTGTATATATGTGCATACATGTCTTTACTAGTTGTGGTTGAAGTCATTGAATGAATCTGTGTTTGTTTGTTTGATAGTATGATTGCTTAAATGGTGTGAAAGTTGAAACTTTCCATTTTTTAAGTTTGTGCGTTTTTGCCCATTTTTTCTCTTCTTGTCATGGAAACCAGGGACCATTTATCAATATGGTGTTAAAAGCAATTATACTATTAACAGTTCTGTCGCACACCAGAGGAAATCAATCATGTGCCTTTAATTACCTATCTCTCTAAAGGTTTTAGGCACCCCTTTGTGTTTTAAGTTCTATTGTTGAACTTTTCAATGCAAAAAATTATTATTTACACGCTTGCAAAAGCAGCTTGTTAGTCAGCTATGTTTACAAAACAATTTAGGTATTGTTATTAATCATCTGCTTACACATATTAATACTATGTTGGGAATTAGCCTAACTTCAAACCAATCTGAATACAAAAGAAAATTCTTCAAAGGATCAACAATTTTCACATCAGTTATAACAGCTAGCTGAAGACAAAACCATTCTAATTCTGATATCTCTGACACTGTACATAAAACATGTCTTGTTTCAGTATAATCTTGACCTTCTTTTTCAGTATGCAGATGGTATGGCCAAGAATCTACTTATCTACATAAACTAATAGCATTTGAGAAAAACAATGTTTTCCTTTAGTTTTAATCATTATTAAAATAATCATATTTATTTATTTTTTTTTTCGTTCCATTTTAATATAAATTTGTTTGTCTTTGAGTGTTTGTATCGCTTATATTATTTTGTTTTGGATAGCCAATTGGCCATTTTGTTGAAAAGTAACTGTCCTTTTGGCTTTCCGCTATTGACGTTTCCATTAGGGTCTGTTGTTTCACGTTTGTGTTTCTTTCCCTTTGATGTCTCTGAGGGGAGCTGTGAGTTAATTGTATCGATTCTTGATCATTGCCTCCACTTCTATTTTATTTAGTCAAATGGCCTTTATCACGCGACACAAAGAAAGTGCACTGTTAAATCACTCATCGTTCTTGAGCAAAGCATAGAAATCACGATTTGCAGCTGGGAGTGATTTCTCTACATTTTCAGCTCATTTCTCGACTGGCCTTTTAGATTTCAAAATCTTTCTTCGGTGGGGCACCGGCAGTCCAACGCCAAAACTTTGCTCTTGTTGGACAAATTGCCATGATTTGTAGTTTAGAAGCACTTAACTTATGTCTTGTTGTGGGGCTATGGAGTTCTGTCCGCTTGACCATGGCAGACATGAAACGGCTAAACCTGAACGAACGAACGAACTAACGATCGTTAACATCCTATTATCTTAACTTATTCGAGATTTCAAGACCAGAAATAAAAGATAGAAGTGAAGGCAATGATCAGGAATTGATACAATTAACCCACAACTCCCATCAGAGACACCAAGGGAAAGAAACACAAACATGAAACAACTAGAGCCTAATGGAAACATCACTAGCGGAAAAGCCAAAAGGACAGTTACTTTCCCTAAAAATGCCCAAAGAAAAATAATATAAGCGATACACTCACTCAAAGACAAGCCATAATAAAAATAATCAACGACAGAAGAACCGTCTTGGGACGGTCAGTGAAACGAATCCACTTGGGGGGGGGGGGGGGGGTGGTTGGGGGGGGGGGGGGTGAGTGAGATGTTTTGTGTGTCCGTCCGTCCGTCAGCGCCACATAGTTACGTGTCCGCTCCATAAGTCTAATACCTTTTGAGATATTTTCACGAAACTTCACCGATATGTAGAGCACTATTAGACAACGTGCAGAGCATATAAACCGTAACTCTGATTTTCCTACTTTCGGAGATGTTGCCCTTTGAACATTGAACATAGCCATTTCTATCATAGTTTCGTGTCCGCTCAAGAACTTCGATACCATTTGAGATATTTGCATGGAACTTCACAGATATGCAGTGTACCATAAGACGACATGCATAACATATAAACCGTAACTCTGATTTTCCTACTTTTGGAGTGATTGCCCTTTGAACTTTAAATGTAGCTGTTGTTATTAGTTTCGTGTCCGCTCCATAACTCTGATACCATTTGAGATATTTTCATGAAACTTCAGATATGTATAGCACTCTAAGACGACGTTCAGAACCTTTGAACCAAACCTCTGATTTTCCTACTTTTGGAGTTATCGCCCCTTGAACATTGACCATAGCCATTTCTATCATGTTGTCTGTTTGAAGCACTATATCTCCTGAACCTAACGATTGATTCTGACAAAACTCGCATGGTTATATCACTAGGATGGGGGTAAACAGCCATTAGGTTTTGACGACTTTGACATTATTTTCAACGGCAAAGGTCCCCAAAAACTGTCGATTTTTGGCCAAAGACGGCTTGACTGCACCCAATCTCATGAACACATCAATGAAATTTGGTCTAACATGATACAATATATCATTGCAATCAACCAAAGATTTTATTAGATTTTGAAGACCTTGACTTTATTTTAACGGGCACAGGCCCCAAAAAACTGGAAATGAGAATTGTAACCAGTGCTTCAGCTGAAGTGCACGACCCGCCAGATGCTTTTAACTTTATGAGTGTTACCATATATGTGTATGGTGGCCATTTTGGTCATGTGACCTGGACCTAAAACGGTCCCCCAATAAATGCGCCTAATCGTAAGGAGCAAAAATATATCTTATACTTTAGTACTTTATTCTGAATCGTTTGCAGGATAAAATGCATTCTCACTTTTCCAATACAAAAGCATATGTGTCAAAGTTTGACCTAGGCACAAAGAAGGTCAAGGTCAACCTAGGGTCACCATTTTAGCAATTTCTGATGGGCCTACGTCCCAGATGCTATTTATCAAGTTTCGTGGAAATCTGCCCAGTGGTTCTGGAGAAGACTGTTTTTGAAGGGTTTTTACCATATATGGCTTGGCGGCCATTTTGGTCATGTGACCTAGCCCCCATGAGCAAATTTTGGTTTCCCCCATCCCATATAGGCTCCATATGAAATTTGACCTCAATCGGCCCAACGGTTTCCGAGGAGAAGCAGTTCGAAAATTTTCACATTTTTCGCCTCGGCGAGGCTATACTAAATGGAATGTAATATTTCGTAAGTTCTTTGGTTAGATTTCATTAATATCTATCAGTGTGCCAAAAAATGTTTAAATATTCCAAGCGGTTATGTCACTATCACCAATTTTCACAAACGGATTACGGACAGACAGACAGACAGACCATATATGGCTTGGCGGCCATTTTGGTCATGTGACCTGGACCCCATGAGCAAATTTTGGTTTCCCCCATCCCATAGAGGCTCCATATGAAATTTGACTTCAATCGGCCCAACGGTTTCCGAGGAGAAGCAGTTCGAAATTTTTCACATTTTTCGCCTCGGCGAGGCTATACTAAATAGAATGTAATATTTCGCAAGTTCATTGGTTAGATCTCATTACTTTAGTACTGTATTCTGAATCGTCTGCAGGATAAAATGCATTCTCACTTTTCCAATACAAAAGCATATGTGTCAAAGTTTGCCCTAGGCACAAAGAAGGTCAAGGTCAACCAAGGGTCACCATTTTAGCAATTTATGATAAGCCTACGTCCCAGATGCTATTTATCAAGTTTCGTGGAAATCTGCCCAGTGGTTCTGGAGGAGACTATTTTTGAAGGGTTTTTACCATATATGGCTTGGCGGCCATTTTGGTCATGTGACCTAGACCCCATGAGCAAATTTTGGTTTCCACCATCGCAAAGAGGCTCCATATGAAATTTGACTTCAATCGGCCCAACGGTTTCCGAGGAAAAGCAGTTCGAAATTTTTCACATTTTTCGCCTCGGCGAGGCTATACTAAACGGAATGTAATATTTCGCAAATTCATTGGTTAGATCTTATTGATATCTATCAGTATGTCAAAAATTGTTTAAATGTTCCAAGCGGTTAAGTCACTATCACCAATTTTCACAAACGGGTTACGGACGGACAGACAGACAGACCATATATGGCTTGGCGGCCATTTTGGTCATGTGACCTGGACCCCATGAGCAAATTTTGGTTTCCCCCTTCTCATATAGGCTCCATATTAAATTTGACTTCAATCGGCCCAACGGTTTCCGAGAAGAAGCAGTTCGAAAATTTTCACATTTTTCGCCTCGGCGAGGCTATACTAAATAGAATGTAATATTTCGTAAATTCATTGGTTAGATCTCATTACTTTAGTACTGTATTCTGAATCGTCTGCAGGATAAAATGCATTCTCACTTTTCCAATACAAAAGCATATGTGTCAAAGTTTGCCCTAGGCACAAAGAAGGTCAAGGTCAACCAAGGGTCACCATTTTAGCAATTTATGATAAGCCTACGTCCCAGATGCTATTTATCAAGTTTCGTGGAAATCTGCCCAGTGGTTCTGGAGAAGACTATTTTTGAAGGGTTTTTACCATATATGGCTTGGCGGCCATTTTGGTATATGACCTAGACCCCATGAGCAAATTTTGGTTTCCACCATCGCAAAGAGGCTCCATATGAAATTTGACTTCAATCGGCCAAACGGTTTCCGAGGAGAAGCAGTTCGAAATTTTCACATTTTTCGCCTCGGCGAGGCTTTACTAAACGGAATGTAATATTTCGCAAATTCATTGGTTAGATCTCATTGATATCTATCAGTATGTCAAAAATTGTTTAAATGTTCCAAGCGGTTAAGTCACTATCACCAATTTTCACAAACGGGTTACGGACAGACAGACAGACAGACCATATATGGCTTGGCGGCCATTTTGGTCATGTGACCTGGACCCCATGAGCAAATTTTGGTTTCCCCCTTCTCATAGAGGCTCCATATTAAATTTGACTTCAATCGGCCCAACGGTTTCCGAGGAGAAGCAGTTCGAAAATTTTCACATTTTTCGCCTCGGCGAGGCTATACTAAATAGAATGTAATATTTCGCAAGCTCATTGGTTAGATCTCATTACTTTAGTACTGTATTCTGAATCGTCTGCAGGATAAAATGCATTCTCACTTTTCCAATACAAAAGCATATGTGTCATAGTTTGCCCTAGGCACAAAGAAGGTCAAGGTCAACCAAGGGTCACCATTTTAGCAATTTATGATAAGCCTACGTCCCAGATGCTATTTATCAAGTTTCGTGGAAATCTGCCCAGTGGTTCTGGAGAAGACTATTTTTGAAGGGTTTTTACCATATATTGCTTGGCGGCCATTTTGGTCATGTGACCTAGACCCCATGAGCAAATTTTGGTTTCCCCCATCGCAAAGAGGCTCCATATGAAATTTGACTTCAATCGGCCCAACGGTTTCCGAGGAGAAGCAGTTCGAAATTTTTCACATTTTTCGCCTCGACGAGGCTATACTAAACGGAGTGTAATATTTCGCAAATTCATTGGTTAGATCTTATTGATATCTATCAGTATGTCAAAAATTGTTTAAATATTCCAAGCGGTTAAGTCACTATCACCAATTTTCATAAACGGATTACGGACGGACAGACAGACAGACCATATATGGCTTGGCGGCCATTTTGGTCATGTGACCTGGACCCCATGAGCAAATTTTGGTTTCCCCCTTCTCATAGAGGCTCCATATGAAATTTGACTTCAATCGGCCCAACGGTTTCCGAGGAGAAGCAGTTCGAAAAATTTCACATTTTTCGCCTCGGCGAGGCTATACTAAATAGAATGTAATATTTCGCAAGTTCATGGGTTAGATCTCATTACTTTAGTACTGTATTCTGAATCGTCTGCAGGATAAAATGCATTCTCACTTTTCCAATACAAAAGCATATGTGTCAAAGTTTGCCCTAGGCACAAAGAAGGTCAAGGTCAACCAAGGGTCACCATTTTAGCAATTTATGATAAGCCTACGTCCCAGATGCTGTTTATCAAGTTTCGTGGAAATCTGCCCAGTGGTTCTGGAGAAGACTATTTTTGAAGGGTTTTTACCATATATGGCTTGGCGGCCATTTTGGTCATGTGACCTAGACCCCATGAGCAAATTTTGGTTTCCACCATCGCAAAGAGGCTCCATATGAAATTTGACTTCAATCGGCCCAACGGTTTCCGAGGAGAAGCAGTTCGAAATTTTTCACATTTTCGCCTCGACGAGGCTATACTAAACGGAATGTAATATTTCGCAAATTCATTGGTTAGATCTCATTGATATCTATCAGTATGTCAAAAATTGTTTAAATATTCCAAGCGGTTAAGTCACTATCACCAATTTTCACAAACGGGTTACGGACGTTCAGACAGACAGACCATATATGGCTTGGCGGCCATTTTGGTCACGTGACCTGGACCCCATGAGCAAATTTTGGTTTCTCCCTTCTCATAGAGGCTCCATATGAAATTTGACTTCAATCGGCCCAACGGTTTCCGAGGAGAAGCAGTTCGAAAATTTTCACATTTTTCGCCTCGGCGAGGCTATACTAAATGGAATGTAATATTTCTCAAGTTCATTGGTTAGATCTCATTGATATCTATCAGTATGCTAAAAATTGTTTCAATATTCCAAGCGGTTAAGTCACTATCTCTAATTTTCACAAACGGGTTACTGACGGACAGACAGACTGACAGAATGACAGACTGACAGAATGACAGAATGACAGACTGACAGAATGACAGAATGACACGGTGATTTTAGGGCACTCTAGAAAAATCAACCGACTTCAGTCGGTCGCTTTTTCTGCGGCTCGTGCAATTCTGGTTTACTTTCTTTTGAAGCCATGGATCTTTGATCATTGAAAATAGTCATCTTAGTCATTTTATTGTAAAGGTAAAGTGCGTTGCGATGATCAATGGACAAGATCTTTCATCTCAGACACAAAATGATCATTTGCGCGTGCGCAATGCCAAATACTTGGGCACATATTGCAAGATAACTCTTGAGCAGAATAGTATGGGCAAATGCAAATTTATGCATTTATAGCTATTCGCATTCGCTATTCGCATGTTCACAGCCATCTTTAACTGAATAACTACCGGATAACTACTGGACTTTACCCGGAAGTTGGTATAGTTACTTTTTGACCGAGTATATATATGATTGCAGAGAAAACTAAAGTCTTTGATAAAACTCACTGCACTGTATGGTCTATACCCGTAAGAGGGAAGGTGATGTGTACATGTATAGCTTTCAGTGCATGGGCGTTCTACTGCTTTTGCTTCAGTAGGGCAAGGGCATGTCGTGCTTGCAGCAAATGCGGGATGATAGGTGTGTGGGGTAGGGGGCTCAGCTATTTCTTCTCCTCTATCCTATATGTCGTTTTTCTCATCATGAAAACCCGCCTGTACAATTTTACATAGAAAAACTGGGGTTTATAGGGGTAAACCTTATTTTTCTCATTTATGCTCTAAAAAATAGATTGTGGGTTCTCGTTAGAACCGCCTCGATCTATACCGAACCGACGAGGCGGTTCTAACGAGTACCCACAATCTATATTTTGAGCAGAAATAAGAAAAATATCACAATTTGATATCTTAAAATTTTCGTCTTTTCCTCGATAAAGTTTACAATGTACTTGTATAGGCGTGTTTTTGTAAGGTAATGCCGGATTTCTCGGGAGATGGCTTTAGATCGACGGTTGTTTGAGGACTCGGGCGTTGACTATTCGATTGTTGTCAGTTTCTGTCGGGGGCTATTTCACGAAGTACGGGTAAATCGGTAAGAGTGTCTAGGAAAATTGAAGGTGACTGACAGGCCCGACATTACCTTAGATGTTGACTGTGCCGTTAAACCACACACACACAAACACCGTTCTAAACCTGATTATTTATTTTTACGCATTCCAATAATATGTTGGGCGCAGAAGATATATCTTGTGCGGACAACATAATATATCTTATGTGGACAACATATTATCTTGTCCGGACAAGACCTTGTGCGAACAAGATAATATCTTGTTCGCACAACTTAATATCTTGTGCGCGCAAGATATTATCTTGTTCGCACACCATATTATCTTGTTTGCACCAAATATATCTTGTGAGGACATTATAATATATTATACGTCTGATTAAATTGTTAACAATATAATATGTTGTGCGAACAAGATATTATCTTGTGTGCACAAATAATATCTTGTGCGCACAAGATATTATGTTCTCCGCACAAGATAGTATCTTGTGCGCGCAAGATATTGTGTTGTCTGCACAAGATCTATGTTTTGTGAACAAGATAATATATTGTGCGAACAAGATAAGAACTTGTGCGCACAAGATAATATCTTGTGCGAACAAGATAATAAGTTGTGCGCACATCAATGTCGGGTAAAAGTCCCACAAAATTGGAAGCAACGTATCCTAAATGGCATATTCATTGTTGACGGGGACGATAAACATAAAATCAAACAAACAGGTTGTGCCCACAAGATATTATGTTGTCTGCACAAGACCTCTATTCTATATATTAAGAAAAAAAAAAGGTCCAGCCTCAAATGCGAAACTGTCCCCTGATGCCTTGTGCATTTTGTGACATCACGATGACACACGCATGCACTTACATTTTCTAGAAGATGATAAGCCTATACAAATACATTGTAAACTTTATCGCCGAAAAAAATTAAGATGAAAAAAAAGTGATATTTTTCTTAATTCTGCTCAAAATATAGCCTTTGGGAACTCGTTAGAACCGCCCTATCGAGGCGGTTCTAACGAGTACCCATTATCTATATTTTGAGCAGAAATAAGACAAATAAGGTTTTCCCCTGTAAACCCCAGTTTTACTATATAAAAGTGGGGTTCAAGGGTCTCAAATTTATATAGGCATGTTTTCGTGATGCATGTTTTTTTTTGCATATGCGAGTCTGAGACACGACATATTAGTCACGTTTTCCAGAACATCACGTGCACCTACATCAGACATATCGCATTCTCATTTATCATATTTGAAGTTTTTGAATATGCGATACGCACGTGGAATGGGTAAACGTATCACGTTCGCCTAGGCATAAGCAAGTACATGTATTTTCATATCGCATTGTACCCTATTTCACACCCGAAATCCGTAACACAGGCCCGCTGTTTGTTTTAATTCACGTTTAACGTCCCCGTTAACACTATTAAGACTATTTTGGAGACGTTGCTTCCAATTTTGGGTCGCTTACCCGACATTGGGATGAAATGACATCTCACTCCTTGCCGTCCAGTGAAATATTTTGGGTTTATATGCATGGACGGTCAGGGCATATTTAAAACTAAGCGGTTCACCAGTACTCGTGTGCGGTCGATTTCAGTTCTGCGTAGCCCTATCTACTTCTCCAAGCCCAAGTGGGCGGGAGCCTGGCACTATATAAGCCGTATCATATCTCTGACGTAACAATCTTCCGAGCATAACAACCCAATGTTTCGGGTTGACCAAGTGTCACATTTTGCAGCATCTGACTTAGGCTTGCACTGTATTCCTGTGTCACATTTTAGGGTTTCCCATATACAGTAAAACCTGTCTTAGTGGCCACTTTTAAGAAGCAAGCAACCTGTCTTAAGCAAGCATGTATTTGGTTCCCTGAAAAGAAAAATGCATTAAAATCCACCTGTATTAAGCAAGTATCAATCTGTCTTAAGCAAGCACATTTAGTTTATACTAATTTATTTTAGTTCGACTGCGATGAAAGCTTCAAGCTTATTAAATCGCTCTCGAACACTCATTCCGGGTGTTTGCACGCGCGCGTTAGAGAGATGCAGTGGATTTTACACCACTGCAACCCGTTTACACCTCGGTGGAGTTGGGCAGTGTCATTACGTGTCTTGCCCGAGGACACACCACGATACCGATGGCCGGATTCGAACGCACAACCTCTCGATCATAAGTCGAACGCATTACCCACTGAGCTATCGAGGCTGAAAAGCACATTTTGATGCTCGCTTAGGTAAATACAGGTTGTACTGCAAAAAAATCGAGTAACGAAAATAAAAAACGATCAGAAGTTATCTTCACCGCAATTTGTGATTTATGAATAATCTTTATACAGTGAAACTTCGATAACTCGAACACGGATGTCTCATTCACTAGGTTAAATCGAACTCGCTCTGAAGTCCCCTGAGAATTCTAAAGTACCTAGAGAATACGGAAATCCCTAGAGAATTCTGAAGTCACTAGAGAATACGGAAATCCCTAGATAGTAATGAAGTCCCTAGAGAAAACTGAAGTCCCTAGAGAATTCTGAAGTCCCCGGAGAATAATGATGTCCCTAGAGAATTCTGAAGTCGCTAGAGAATACTGAAGTCCCGAGATAATTCTGAAGTCCCTAGAGAAAATTGAAGTCCCTATAGAATTCTGAAGTCCCTAGATAATTCTGAAGTCCCTAGAGAATACTGAAGTCCCTATAGAATTCTGAAGTCCCTAGAGAATTCTGAAGTACATGTACCTAGAGAATACTTAAGTCCCTAGAGAATTTTGAAGTCCCTAGAGAATTTTGAAGTCCCTAGAGAATTCTGAAGTCCCTAAAGAATTCTGAAGTCTCTAGAGAATACTGAAGTCCCTAGAGAATACTGAAGTTCCTAGAGAATACTGAAGTCCCTAGAGAATACTGAAGTTCCTAGAGAATACTGAAGTCCCTAGAGAATCCTCCCATAACATAGAATTACCTCCCCTAGATTGCTGAAAATGCTGATTCTTTACCTTGTCATCAACGTAGTCCCTTCAGTTTTGATCGGATCTTTATGAAACTTATAAGTATGGTGGCTGGGGATAAAATCTTGGATGAATCCAAAACCCGCCAAGTCGGCCCATTTTTCATAGAGTTATGCCCCTTTGATTGCTGAAAATGTCAATTTTTGACCTTGTCATCACCGTAGCCCCTTAAGTTTTGATCGGATCTTTCTGAAACGTATATGTAAGGTTGCTAGGGATTAAACCTCGGACGAGTTCGAAAACCAGCTAAGGTGGCCAATTTTTCATAGAGTAACATCCCTTTGATTGCGGAAAATGCCAAATTATGACCTTGTAATCACCGTAGCCTCTTCAGTTTTGATAGGGTCATTCTGAAACTTACATGTAAGGTGGCTGGGAATAAAACCTAAGATGAATTCGAATACCAGCCAAGTCGGCACATTTATCATAGAGTGACGTGCCATGGATTGCTGAAAATGCCTATTTTCGACCTTGTCATCAGTGCTGTCCCTTCAGTTTTGAACGGATCTTCATGAAACTTACGAACAAGGAAGTCATTCAGAAAGCTTGGAGGAGTTTGAAAACTCTTGTTTTTGCAAAAACATCGAGTAACGAAAATAAAAAAAAAACGATCAGAATGTATCTCCACCGCAATTTGTGATTTATGAATAATCTACTTTATACAGTGAAACTTCGATAACTCGAACACGGATGTCTCATTCACTAGGTTAAATCGAACTCGCTCTGAAGTCCCCCGATAATTCTGAAGTACCTAGAGAATACGGAAATCCCTAGAGAATTCTGAAGTCACTAGAGAATACGGAAATCCCTTGATAGTAATGAAGTCCCTAGAGAAAACTGAAGTCCCTAGAGAATTCTGAAGTCCCCGGAGAATAATGATGTCCCTAGAGAATTCTGAAGTCGCTAGAGAATTCTGAAGTCCCTAGAGAATATTGAAATCCCTAGAAAATACTGCAGTCCCTAGAGAATACTGAAGTCCCGAGACAATTATGAAGTCCCTAGAGAAAATTGAAGTCCCTATAGAATTCTGAAGTCCCTAGAGAATTTTGAAGTCCCTAGAGAATACTGAAGTCCCTAGAGAATTCTGAAGTCCCTTGAGAATTCTGAAGTACATGTACCTAGAGAATACGGAAATCCCTAGAGAATTCTGAAGTCACTAGAGAATACGGAAATCCCTTGATAGTAATGAAGTCCCTAGAGAAAACTGAAGTCCCTAGAGAATTCTGAAGTCCCCGGAGAATAATGATGTCCCTAGAGAATTCTGAAGTCGCTAGATAATTTTGAAGTCCCTAGAGAATATTGAAATCCCTAGAAAATACTGAAGTCCCTAGAGAATACTGAAGTCCCGAGACAATTCTGAAGTCCCTAGAGAATATTGAAGTCCCTATAGAATTCTGAAGTCCCTAGAGAATTTTGAAGTCCCTAGAGAATACTGAAGTCCCTATATAATTCTGAAGTCCCTACAGAATTCTGAAGTACCTAGAGAACACTAAAGTCCCTAGAGAATTCTGAAGTCCCTAGAGAATTCTGAAGTCCCTAGAGAATTCTGAAGTCCCTAAAGAATTCTGAAGTCCCTAGAGAATCCTCCCATAACTTCAGATATCCATGTGTTTAGATTAATATAAAGAAATATGTGACGCGCCATGAGATTTTGTGCCCAAATGGGGCATTACGTCATTCCGAGAAAACGTGAATAAATCGCGACGTCATAGTTGACGTAGCTAATTTATGACGCACCTGTTGCTAATAACTTTTTAAACAAGAGCCTTTTATATTGTAAATTATAAAGTTTGCTTAGGATTTATAAGCAAAAATGAAAAGCCGTTTCTTGTTTTCATACTTTGAAGGTATGACGACAAAAAATTTTGACCGTTAATATTGGCCGTGCTCTTTTAGGTAAATAGTTTTTTTTAACTAAATAGCACACGAGTATGCCCCTCCTTTTCAGCCACTTCTATCCAGGTTTAATTCCTGATCAGCATGCAATAAGCTAGCGGTATAGTGGTCATCAATCCAAGCACATTGTAAGACCATATTGTGTCAAAATCAGCACCTTCATGAATGCGGACGGATAAGTTCATGAGGGCCTTTGGTGTAATCAAACAATAAATAACGTGTTGATTTCTTAAAGGAAAGCATTTGCTCCTGAGTTGCGGAAATGTCGTGCCCTTTGGCAAGACACTTTAATAAATGTTCGGCCCCCTCCCATCGGGGCTTGAAGAAACATATGGGCTGCGAGATGCTTCCATGATACCAACCCGCACACGAGTACTGCATGGTAAACCGCTTAGAGGATCTGCCCAGGCAAAACGGTGCGAGTCGGACCGTCCATGCTGATAAACCCTATTGGTTTCATTGGGCGGCAGGGCTTGAGATGTCATTTCATCTAAATGTCGGGTTAAAGTCCCATAAAATTGGAAGCAATGTCTCCAAAATGACATTTACAGTGTTGACGGGGACGTTAAACCTCAAATCAATCAATCAATTTAATTAAATTAAATGTTACTTTTGCACCTATCACTGGGAACATCGCATATATGTACACGTATATGCACACGTACACGTATATGCACCACTTTCAATTCAAGGGTTGCACAAAAAGTTTCTTTGAATTCTATACTCCCATAAGTTAGATGTATTGAGAATTGTAGGCTGGTAGAATGACGACTCCAGGCTAACAGATTTTAAAATCGAGATTTAGTCTTACACGACTATAACATAAAGTAATTACGGTACTGAGTCCGAGTCTGGCTCTGGTCACATGTGAGACACCAAACTATGCAACGGAAGGTAATTTTTTTTCTCCGGGTACTCCAGTTTTCGCCCGCCATTGATTAACGATCGACTCGATATGTGAAATAATCTTGAAAAGACCGTAAGATCACCCCACCCACCAAATGAAAAAAGGAAAGAAAAAAATAATGGTACTGCCTGTGTTACCATTTACCTTACGATTTAGAAAAAAAACCCGCAGCATTTAATTTACCAGTACTGAAAGGTTCGGTTGTTTCAGCTTAACACTGAAGAACATACACCATGCAGCCTCGTATACTTATCCAAGCCAAGATGGGTGAGGGAACACAACACCATTTTATGTATATGAATCAATTCAATAACTGCAAGTCAAGTATCATTTAAAGTCATTTGAATTATCATCACTTTTAATGATTATATACGAAATAAATGTTTTGACTCTATATTAATGTGTTTGTTTCTGTTGCTGAAACTGCGAATACAGCTGCAACTGCATGTTTTGATTGGTATTAGTGTACTGGTCATGTTTGGTGAAGTTAGTTTATAAGTACTTTAATTTTGTTTGCATAAAGTATTACTGTAACTGCGGGGTGGCCTGTGTCAAATATTGCAATGTAATTTTACTCCGAAAATGAGATGACAATTTTATTGTTCAGAGAAAAAGATAATTTAAGTTATAATTTTAAATAATGGCTGGCGGTATTCACTTTTACTAGGAATTATCTATGACCCTGGTAGAGCCCACATATGTATTATAGCCGTGCAACCCTCTCTCGACCTTCAAGTTTATCGTGACAAGTGGTGCCCACTCGTACAATATTCAACAACATCTTCCTGTGTGGAATGGAATAACTGACTTGATTTTATGGCAAGGTTATACCTCATTATATTTAACTGATAGGCGCATGTGTTCCACAGAAGGACATTAATCTGTCGAAATTTTGGTATAGCAAGATTGTATCATGCATGATAGAAATGGTTCTTCCAAGTATCCATAACTATGTTAGTTAAAATAACAGATACCCTTATAACCCCCAATTCTCTGTATAAAGCTTTTGTTTGTTTGTTTGTGTTATACAACCTTGTCAACACTATTTATGTCATTTTGGAAACATTGATACCAATCTTATGGGACTTTTACCCGGCATTGAGAAAATATTACATATCAACCCCCCCCCCCCCCCCCCTGCATAAACAAACTGCTAGGATTTATTTGCAGAACAATCTCGCTATAACTGCTTTGCCTGGGCAAGCTAAGACCTGTTTAGCGGTTTATAAAATTGTGCTCATGTTACGTCAGGTAGGCACGATGTAGCCAGTTTATTTCTCCTAGCCCTGGTGGTAGGTGGCGGTGTAGCGTGAGATTATTAAACCCGTGAGATTCTTCAGTCGCACCGGAAGTGGCTGAAATCCCTCACGGAGGGGTGTGAGAGAATTCATCCGTGAGAAGTTTAATACGATAAGCCTATCTGAGGAAATTAGAAGCTGTGTTACTAGTGATGTTATCATATGATAATCTTTATTTATTTATTTATTTATTTATTTATTCACCAAACCCTGATTGGCGGGGGGGGGGGGGCAATGACAAACAGATACTATAGAAGACTGTAGAAGGATATTATCTTGATTAAACGCAACTCTGTCCAGCTGAACTTATATTGGGGTCCGACTTGATACCAGTTAAACTGCAACGCCCGAGATCACTCAGGGCGACTCGACTTAGGGTCGAAATGGTCCGTATTCATAGTGGTGTTGATTATCAAACAACAAAAAGAAAAAATGTAGTAACATTTTTTGTTTGTTTTGTTTGATTTGAGGTTTAACGTCCCCGTCAACACCGCATAAGGTCAATTTGGAAACGTTGCTTCCAATTTTGCCCGACACTGAGATGAAATGACATCTCAATCCATGTCGCCCAATGAAACCAATAGGTTTTATGAGCAGAAACGGTCCAACTCGCACCGCTTTGCCTGGTCAGGCTTAGATCGTCTTGGCGGTTTACCAGTACTCGTGTGCGGTCGGTTTCAGCTCTGCGTGGAAGCCTCGTGCAGCCCATCTATTTCTTCAAGCTCCGATGGGCGGGGGCGAGCTGACTTCTGCTTCGACGTTGTTTGGATAGGTAAATAAGTAGGTAGGTGGTTTTGGTGGCTAAACTCCATTCAGAATATCTAAATCATCGTGTTTTTTTTTTCGTTTCTCGCTTTTAATACTCATTTCAGCCAATACATCACTACGGGTGAGTTTTAGACCTCACCCTCCGCCGATTTCTCCAGCAAGTCGTATGCCTCTGCGACAGCTAGGAAAGGCTGTGATTATTTGGAGAAAATTGCAAAATCTGTATTTTCTTTCACAGACTAAGACATTCTGACAGGTTCGACACACCTTTTTAAACCATATATAGAAGTGGTCACTGCTCTTGTACATTACAAGGGCGTCTATGTTTAATTTGCCCGATCACTCCATGGAAAATCATTAGCTGTGACAACACATCTGATATCGGTATAATTCTTTTTGACGACTATTGACAGCACATCGCGCTAGTGACTCCCCGTTCCTATTGAACCTCTATCTAGCTATTCGAATATAAGGTGTGTCGCAATTGCATATTTATTTATAAAGTGCGTCACATGGATTTGAATATTTATTATTTTACCTGACAATCATCGTCAAATGGAGTCTGTGCACTCATTTCTTTGTTTTGCAATTTTCTCCAAATAATCACAGCCTTTCCTGACTGTCGCAGAGGCATACGTCCTGTTGGAGAAATCGGCGGAGGGTGAGGTCTTCAACTTTCCCACAGTGATGCATGGGCTAAAATGATTATTTAAAGGAAGAAACGAAAAAAAATCGATGATTCAGATTTTCTGAACGGAGTTTAGATAGGTAGGTAGATGGGTGGCTGGGTAGGTTGGATTTGAGGTTTAACGTCCCCTTCAATACTATATAGGTCATTTGGAGACGATGCTTCAAATTTCGTGGGACCCGCCTTTGAGATAAAATGACATCTCAAGACCTGCCGCCCAATAAAAGTAATAGGGTTTATATGCATTGACGGTCCGACTCGCATCACTTGCCTGGGCAGGCTTAAGCGATTTACCACTTGCGGTCGGGCATCATGCAGCGGGATAGATTTAAGTAGGTAGTTACAATGTAATGAGATGTGTCTTGGTGGGTAGGTAGGTAGGTAGGTAGGTATGTAGGTTTGATTTGAGGTTTAACGACCACGTCAATACTATATAGGTCATTAGGAGACGATGCTTCCAATTTCGTGTGACCCGAATTTGAGACGAAAAGACATCTCAAGACCTGCCGCCCAATGAAACCAATAGGGTTTTTATTCAAGGACGGTCCGACTCGCATCACTCGCCTTGGCAGCTTATGCGGTTTACCAGTACTCAGGTGGTTTTACGGCCCTTTCAAGATTATTTCACTCATATCGAGCCGATCGTTAATCAGAGGTAGGCGAAAACCTGAGTACCCGGAGAATAAACCACCTGACCTTCCGTTTCAGAACTTGGCGTCTCACATGTGACCCGAGCCAGGCTCGAACCCACAGCGGTGAGAGACCTAATGATTAAGAGACAGCGCTCTTAACCACTAGGCCACGGAGGCCCGTTACTCAGGTGTGGTAGGGAATCATGCAGCCCATCTAGTTCTCCAAGTCCCGATGGGCGAGATAGATTTAGGTAGGCAGGTAAGGGGGTGTCTTGGTGGGAAGGTATGTATGTGTTCGTTTGTTTGTTTGACTTGAGGTTT
Organism: Lucinisca nassula; assembly: GCA_963580285.1. Classification (NCBI taxonomy): domain Eukaryota; kingdom Metazoa; phylum Mollusca; class Bivalvia; order Lucinida; family Lucinidae; genus Lucinisca; species Lucinisca nassula. Next base: position 134,423,070 of record OY757010.1, on the reverse strand, counting down.
AAAGTCTCCGTCAACACTGTGAAAGTCATTTTGGAGACATTGCGACCAATTGCGACCAATTTGTTGGACTATTACCCGACATTGAGATGAAATGACATCTCAAGTCCTACCGCCTTATGAAACCAATAGGGTACTTAGATAGGTAGGTAGGTAGGTAGAAATAAGTAAATGTATGTCTGACCGTCCGTTCCCATACGGAGAGAAGCCTCCGTGGTGTAGAGGTTATGTTACCGGCCTCATAGACCTGGGGTCACATATTCGAACCCGGGTTTTCAGACTTTCGGATGAGTCTTTTAACCTAGGTCGCATCTCCGTAGGTAGGACGTAAACCTGAATGACAAACTCTTGCTGTCGAGTCCTCACCGTTGTTTAATTGCTTTGGTTGTTTGATTTTTGTGTTCACGGAGATGTTGCACTGATGAGTTAGGAGGCCTTCATGCAGACTGAACAAATTATTTGTCTGAATCGCGACGAAAGTAAGGGCGAGGATTGTGACCACGTAAATTCGATTCAAGCCCCACCCCCTCGCCCCCAAGTGGAATGCGTTCCAAGGCAGTTCTTCTGTCGCGGTTTTTTTGTGTTTGTTATGGCTTGTCTTTGAGTATGTGTACCGCTTATATTATTTTGTTTTGGCTAGAAAAAAAAAAACATCAGGATTTTTATCTGAAAAATTTCGTTTTTGGTTGTAAAATTTTGTCTATATATTTGAATAGGCGTGTTTTCATAATATACCTACCTACATGGATACCTCCACTCTACCTGCATGTAGCCCCCGCCCATGGGGGCTTCAAGAAATATATGGGCTGCATGATGATTCCGCGCAGAGCTGAAACCGACCGCACACGAGTAATGGTAAACCGCATAGAGGCTCTAAGCCGGCCCAGGCAAAGCGGTCGGAGCCGGAACGTTCATGCTTCTAAACCCCATTGGTTTCATTGGGCGACAGGGCTTGAGGAGTCATTTCATCTCAATGTAGGACATAAGTAAAAAAAGAATGAAAACAACGTCTCCAAAATGACCTGTACCGTGGTGACGGGGACGTTGAACCTCAAATCAAACAAAATCTATCTACCTAAATCCCTACCTACCTACAACGCAGACGGAAGAAAGTAAGCCTACCTACCTACCTACCCACCTACCTACCTACCAAATCTGATATGGAATCTGCAGTTTTTACAATGACACACTGATTTTCAAAAACCAGTAATTGTGCATGTGCGGGATACTGTCCACCTTCAGTATAAACAGCAGGGGGGATTATGTCCGGGGGGGGGGGGGTTTGTCCAGGGGGATTTTGTCCACCCGAAAAAATGTGGGGGGGGGGGGGGTGTCCGCCTTTACAAAAAGGGGGGATTTTGTCCGCGGGGGGATTATGTCCGGGGGGATTTTGTCCTGGAATCATCCAATAAGGGGATTCGAGACAAAGTTTTTTAGCCATTCTGTGGTGCTTATTTGCACCACAAAATTGTAGAGTCCATCAATCCATTTCTTTCTTCTAGCTTGTAGCATCAGCCGCATCTACACCCTCACGCCAGCACCATGTCTATGGATGTCGTCTACGCTTTTTGTATCAATTTTGATATTGGTATTTTTGTTTTTTATTTTTTTGTTTGATTTTTGCATATTTTTGTAACGTATGTACATTTTTACATTATTTGATCTGTGCCCCCAGCTTATTGAATATATATGCGGGCGGATGTGCTCGCCTCGCCACGGACCTGTCGTGTTTGATTTTCTTGTGCTTTAAAGATGGTGTTGTCCCTTTTGGGGCAAAAAATGAGCAGGGGATTTTGTCCGGAGGGGATATTGTCCTACAGCTGTTTCTTCAAGCCCCGGTGGGTGGGGCCGATTATTATTGGTTGATATTAAACAGTGGGTTCGGTAATTATTTCTATTTTTTTTTTTTTCCTTTCTTGAAACGGTTTGAAAACCTGTTTGGTTGACATGTTGTTGTTGTTGTTTCCAGTTTCCCCGTGTCGCGGGTCGTCAGCTGGTGGGGTCCCAGGGAACTAATCCATTCTGGCACTACACCTTAGCCGTTCGGTGCTACCCCCATTCCACGTTGCCGGTGAATGGGGAGACCACCGCTCGGCTCCAGCCCCGTCCGTCCGTGTCTGTCGTAAGTCCGCTGCAGTCGGTCCATTTTGTCTTCTACTCGACGTTATAATTTTTTGCTTGTCAATATGCCGAACCGTGTCAGAGCAGGAAAGGGTCAATTTTGATATTGGTATTTTTTTTTTTTTTTTTTTTTTTTTTTTTTTTTTTGATTTTTGTATATTTATGTAACGTATGTACATTTTTACATTGTTTGGTCTGTTTCCCCATCTTGTTGAGTGGTCTATTTTTTAAGTATATATGCGGGCGGATGTGCTTACCCCGCCCCGGACCCGTTTTGTTTGTTTTTCTTGCGCCTTAAAGGTGGCGTTGTCCGTTTTAGGGCAAGCCCACCCGCTCACAGTTGCTGGGGAGGACAGTTTTTGTACCTGCAAGATTAAGCTAGTGGTTTATATTTTGTGTCGTTGTTTTTTTTTTTTTTTTTTTGTTTATCTGTACATACAATATGTAACATAATAACATGAAGTGCCGGCCTACGCCGTCTCGGGCTTGAACTCGTATTTATTTTGTTAATGAGTGACGTCTATCGCGGAGGATGTGCATATTAGGTCAATCACCCTTTATGCATTTGCCGTTTTAAGTTAAGAAAAAGTGATGCCTTCCTCGACGTAGGATGCCGCACTCTGCGGGACCATAAGTGGGTCAGTCGCCATGTTTGCATATCATTAACGCATCCTACGTGAAGGAAGGCACCATAGGATGAAAGCGTATTCCTGCCTAGCCATTTGGAGGCCCGAGACAACGTTAGCCGATCTCCTTTGTGTTGTTGTCCTTTTTGGGACAAGCCCATCCGCCCACAGTTGCTGGGAAGGACAATTTTTGTACCTGCAAGGTTGTGCTTGAAGATTATATTTGTGTTTTGTTTCTTCTGTACATACAACATATAACATAGTAACATGGTGTGTTGGCTTCCGCCGTCTCGGGCCCAAATTCGTATTTATTTTAGTTAGTGGGTGACCTCTATCGCGGAGGATGTGGAAAGTAGGTCAGTCCCCTTTCATGCTTTTTCGTTTGAAGTTAAGAAAAGGCGATGCCCTCCTCGACGCAGGATGTCGTATTCTGTGGGACCGTAGGAGAGTCATTTTGTGTCGCCACGTTTGCATATCACTATCGCATCCTACGTGTAGGAAGGCATCATAGTAGACTTGCCTAGCCGTTTGGGGACCCGAGACAACGTTTGCCAATCTCTTTAGTCAAAGTGGTTAGTGCAAATTGTTATGTAATCATGAAGGTCGCATACAAGCGTCCGCCTGCGCACGTGCGCAGTCGAGCGCTCCTATGCGATCTTGTTTTTAATGTTTCATATTTACACAAATAAAAATGTTTGAAATCGCTTTTTGAGAAAACTCTTCTTCTTCTTCTTCTAACTCCAGGTTTTTGATCTCTCTTTTCTATACTATCCTCTCTACTGTATTCCTATCCTACAACTATCGCTATATCTACCTATCTAGTGTGGTTGTATGTTGGTTTAGTTTCGCGTGGGTGGTTGTGTGTGTTAAAAGCCTTCCTTCAGGTCGCGCTAAGTCATGCCCTAGTTAATTAGTTAATTGCCCTTGTCTGTATTGATATGTGGCCATCTTGACCGTCTGTCTTTATTACGGTCATGGCGCAATTTGCTGTTTTTGGTGATTTTTATGTTATGCGACAAGGGCAGTACGGAGGGCTGTATGATATACCGGGTGAGATGCGGTTTTTCAGTCGTGGTGGTATGCAGAAGGCCCTTTTGAGGGCCCCCAGGTCATTCCGTTTGGGTAACCTTATAATGTACATCCTTTATGGAAAGCGAAAGTTGCGAAAAAATAAAGAAAAAGATGTGATAAGGCGTCTTGTTTCTTATTTCTGCCCCACTTTTCTGTATGCGTTCCTGAAGGAGAGGCTTTGTTTGCTTGTGTGCTGTTGTGCCGTTCTCCTTTGGGTGTGTGGCTCTCGATCAGCCAGGATTTTGACGCAACGCTGCTCAGTGCCAAAGTCCTAAGACCGCAAACCCCAGCGTTACATCTCGTCCTGATTTCCCGTTTGCCTCACCCCCTCAGGAGGGGCTGGGCGACGGATTTTCCTTGTGGTGGGTCCATGCCCAGTCCCGGCGTGCTTTCGTGTGGTCCTCTTTCGGGCTGTGTGGCTCCCGATCAGCTAGGGCTTTGGTGCAGCGTTCATAAGTGCAAAGCCAGTGGGCCGCAACCACAACGCTACACCTTGTCTTAACTTCTCGCTTGGCACACCCCCTCTGGAGAGTGGGTCGGGGCCATGGATTTTCCTTGTGGTGAGTCCATGCCCCGTTCTGCTATGGTCTTCTCACAGTGATCCAGGGATCGCTGTCACCGATAGGCACTCCTTAGTGCAAAGCCGAGGCCGCAATCACAGCGCCTATCGTTGACTTTGTTCCCCTTTTCGCTGTGAGACGGCCGCCCTTTGATCACTACGGCCCTTTTTGGTTGGTAGCGTCTAAGGTGCGGTTCGAATATTTATTTTTACTGTTCTGAACTCGGGTCTCTAGAGATTTTGGTTTAAAGTATGTATTCTCGTACGGGGTGTGTTTTACGGTACAATGCGATTAATTTTAGTCTGCGCCCTTAGTTTTCCCCTATATTTTGTCCAGGTAGTTTGTTTTCTCAAAGAATTTGAAGACCGCGTCCCTCATTTCCTGTGAATTTAGATTGAGCAGAGAAACCGCGTTTATCTCCCCTTGGTATCCTAATGTTGTCAGTTCTCCCTTTAGTTCCCTTCTGGCGGGGCCGTGTGCGGGGCACTCTGCGAGGTAGTGTTGAACACACTCCACCCCACCACAGTGCCCGCATAATGGATCGGCCTCGCTATAGAAGATGTTGTGTGCATTTAGTCCGTTGACCCCGAGTCTTAGTCGTGTATATATGCGATCGAGCTTTCGGCTGTCGCTATATTGTACCAATTTCGGGGTCAAGGACTGACAGATCGAGTGTCTAAAGCCGTGTTGTCCCTGCCATATGCGCGCCCATTCCTTTTTGATGCTGGCCTTAATGATTGCGTATACTTCTTGTGGGGTGGGGAGGTAGTCAAGTGCCTTTCCCCGGGTCAGAGCTTCTTTGGCCAGTGTGTCTGCGCGCTCATTCCCCTGCACGTTGCAGTGGGAGGGGATCCAATCTATGTTCAGGGTGATACCTTGTTTTAGAATTTTGTGTATTAGGATATGAATGTCCTGCAGTATATCTGGTCTTGTAGTGCTATTCCCAGAGTTTATGCTTTGTATTGAGCTTAATGAGTCTGTTAGTATAACAACACTATCGGGTTTTTGTTCCTGTATCCATTCCAAAGCTTTTTGTATGGCTATAAGTTCCGCAGTGTAGACTGTGAGGTGCTGGTTAAGTTTGAATTTTTGGTCGAAGTTTAATTCTGGTATTGTGAAAGCACACCCCGTTTCTTTTTTATCAGCATCTTTGCTTCCATCAGTGAAAATTTTAAGCGCTTGCTTATAGTTTTCACTGATGTGTGATTCTGCGATCTCATTGCATTTTTTCTGTGATGTTTCATTTTTCTTTATGACACCCGTTAGTGTTGTTTTTGCGCATAGGCTTCTTAAGTTAAAAACTTCCGGATATGTTTGTTCCGCTGTTTTGACCTGCTCGAGGTCATGGTTTTTAATTAGGTCCTGGACTTTGATAATATAGGGGATCTTTCCTCTTAACCTATCTCTTTTAACATGATTGGGCGTGTCGGCGATCATTTCGTTTATGGGGAGACTTTCCCTAAGACTGCTTGAGCGGGCCCAGTACTTGAGTTGCAGTTCATCCCTCCGCAGGTGCAGGGGCATGACGCTGCATTCAATCTCCAGGTCCAGGTTCCGCGTTCCCCTGTATGCCCCAGTAGCGATTCGAAGGGCCGTGGCCTGTATGCTATCTAGTTTTTTCAGGTGTGAGGGCGCCGCAGACGCGTATGCTTGGCAGCCATAATCAATTTTGCTTCTTATGAGTGCTGTGTACATTTTGATCAGGGTTTTCTTGTCTGCTCCAAAGTTTGCCCCCGAGACCGCCCTTAGCACATTTAGGTCCCGCTGGGACCTGGACACCAGGTTTTCAATGTGCAGTCTCCATGTTAGATTGCTGTCAAAGTACATGCCCAGGAATTTGGCATGACCGGCGTACTTTATTTCCTGCCCGTCATACGTCAGCTTGGGCATGCCCTTTGTATCTGCGAAATTTCTATTGTAAACTACCACTGTTGTTTTTTCAGTTGACAATTTGAAGCCCCAATTTGTAGCCCAATCATGTATGGCATTTAACGCTTTTTGTAATGCAGGAATGGCACTTTTCGGTTTTTTCGCGGTTTTCCACACTAAGCCGTCATCTGCGAACATGGATATTTCCAGCGGTAATGCATTAAGTGTTTCCTGCAGTGTGTTCATTAATAGGTTGAAAAGGATAGGAGATAGCACCGACCCCTGGGGGGAACCATTCTCGCATTCATAAAAACCGGACACCTCGCTACCTATTTTACGTTCATTTTTCTATCAGTTTGGTTGACATTAGGCATTATTACCCCATATAGCAGAAAGGTGTGAAAATTAGTCAGTGTGTTTTGATAAGCATGGGAACAACAGGAAATGTCAAACCATAAATCACACATGTTAATCACCTTGGTATGTAGCTAAAATTTAAATTCCATGAAACGTTCAATTGTAGAACTGAAAAGGTAAGAGTGTACATGTTTTCTCTAAGCCTCGGATTATGATTAATATTATCATTATTATTTATTATATATAATTGTTATTATTATTGTTATTTTACTGTAATTATCACTATTATTATTATTATTATTATTATTATTATTATTATTATTATTATTATTGTTGTAAAAGGACACTTATATTGAGATCAGGCTTATGCTACAGTGTTCCAATCCATTTAGGCAGGATAATAATTTTAAAATTACTTGCTTTTTAAAAGTATTAATTGTGGTACCACGCCTATTAAAAATATATTGAATTTTTACCATCAAATTTTTAGAAAAAATGTCCCGACATTTTTCATATTTCCGCTGGAAAATAAGATTCCAGGACATTCCCCCCCCCCCCCCCAGGACATTAGCTCCCCCCCCCAATGTATTAATCTAAAAACGGACATTTGCCATATTTTGAGTTTGTGCCTCACTGAGGGTCCAGTGTCAGACGCCTATACTCAAGTGGTTTTTACACTGGAGTAAATTATGTAGCTATATGCATGTAAAATGAATATCCTTGTAAGTTTTCAGGAAAAAAATTAAGGCATACAAGGGTATGCATTATTTTCTTAATTTCTGCTCAAAAACAAAGATTGTGGGAAAATGTTAGAACTATCTAGAGATGGTTCTAGCCAGGTTGGGGGGCAAATGTCCCTTTCTGAAATAAGCAGTGGGGGGCAAATGTCCACCTGTAAAATAAGCACTGGGGGGCAGATGTCCATACCAAAAAATAAGCTCTGGGGGGCAAATGTCAGGGTTGCATTTTCAACTGGGGGGCAAATGTCCAGTTTTTGATTAAGTCATTGGGGGGCAAACGTCCTGGGGGGCTAACGTCCGGAGACCATTTTCCGGTCTCCGGACGATAGCCCCCCAGGACGTTTACCCCCAAATGACTTAATCAAAAAATGGACATTTGCCCCCCAGTTGAAAATGCCACCCGGACATTTGCCCCCCAGAGCTTATTTTTAATATGGACATCTGCCCCCCAGTGCTTATTTTACAGGTGGACAATTGCCCCCCACTGCTTATTTCAGAAAGGGACATTTGCCCCCCAACCTGACTAGACAAGGATATTCATTATACAGACTTGCATATAGCTACATAATTTACATGATAATGTTTTGGTTAAAGTTTTACAGCCCATTCAAAATCATTTCAATTTCTTCAAGAATTAACCATCAGTGTATCCAGTGTAAAAACCACTTGAGTATAGGCGTCTGACACTGGACCCTCAGTGAGGCACAAACTCAATATATGGTTCTGTAGCTGACTTGCTTAATCGTTATCCTGCTGAATAAATTAAGCATCTCCAATTGTTGACTATTAACCATCACATTCTTGGTATATTTTTTGTTAACTTAACAAATTGCATGACAAACAGTATAGATCCCCATCAGTTATGGCATCTGGTCGGGATCCATACTGCTTTCTAACGTAGGGGTTGTCCATAACAGCAGGTTATTATGGGATTCATATTAATATAGATGGAGTAATTTATTGTTTAACATTTTGTATTTCTGATGATAATAAACCAATAAATACATTGTTTTCCTTCTTTGTGTTAGTCCTGGTCTACCTGGGGGGCAAATGTCCCTTTCTAAAATAAGCAGTGGGGGGCAAATGTCCACCTGTAAAATAAGCACTGGGGGGCAGATGTCCATACCAAAAATAAGCTCTGGGGGGCAAATGTCCGGGTCGTATTTTCAACTGGGGGGCAAATGTCCATTTTTAGATTAATTCATTGGGGGGGGGGGGCAAATGTCCTGGGGGGCAAATGTCCTGGAATCCCGGAAAATATAGATTGTAGGTACTCGTTAGAATCGCCTCGCCGAGACGGTTTTAACGGGTACCTACAATCAATGTTTTCCAGCGGAAATATGAAAATAATATTCACCGCTGTAAACCCATTTTACTGTATAAAAGTGGGGTTTAATGGGGTTTAAAAAATATAGGCTTGTTTTCGTAATAATTTCAAGAAAACACATGTACATGTACCCGCAAATATTTTGTTCTTTTTGAACACATGGAAGCCTATTTATGACATATTTAATACGGGTATCTTTCGAATAAGTAAAAATAAATAAAGAAATAAAGCTTGGTATAAATAGTGTTCTATTTAAAGTTCGACATTTTTAACATAGGCTCAAGATGAAAGGGCCGGGGTTAACAGGAAATGGATGACATTTCTCACGGCCTTCATGCGCATGCGCAGATATACCTTAGTATTAAGGTTCTCACGGGTTTAAAGATCTCACGCTACAGCGGTATGTAAAGTTTGTTTTGCAAGGATGTCCATGATAAGGAGATGCTATTAGCTTTACATTTGTACAGTTTGCATACGCAATGGCACACATACTCACATACTCACACAAGGATGTAAATGTCAACTTTACTTCATTCTGCGATTATAGATCCCAAATCATGATAATACTAGTAATATGTTGGTGGGTGGGGTAATCTGACAAAATACTTATGAATTAAATGTATGCCATTATTTAATGCAGATAAATGATTTATTTACAATACAAAATTTTGCTATAATTGCAATGATGTACATACAATTTTGTCGAAAAGTAAAGGATTGTGCGAAAATTTTCTGTGTTTTTACTATTATTATTATTATTATTATTATTATTATTATTATTAATTTTCATATGGAATTCATATTTTATTAGCCACCATGAAATCATTCATTCCACCACTATGACCTTGAATGTAGCAATGTGTGTTAAAAAGTCTGCTCCCAAAAGCCAGACTTTGCAGTTAAAGTAATTGGTACAGTCCAATTCTTGGCTATTTAGATGTACGTAGTATTCAAACAAATTGATGTTGGTGACATACATACATATAATGTAAGTAGGTGGGCTACTCTATATCCACCTATTTTAAATTTGTTGCCACGGCAACAGAATTCTTCCCAACAAATATATAACGAATGATTGCTACTGGGTGAATAAATAAATGTGTGAAAGCATGATTTGCTGATATTTTGTTTTCTCTGAATGCTTAATGAGGCTTTAAAGTCAAGAATAACTAGTAAATATACATCTAAAATGACTGAAAATGCAATTTTCGCATATTCAGGGTCAGTCTTTAAAGACCTATATCTCGTATACCGCTCAATGTTTTCATCTGAAATTTCACATATGCACTGCAGTATTATAAAGCTATCAGAAAATGGCAAAAACTCATTTTCGGTCATGGACCCCATTTGGACCCAAAATCTCATGGCTGGTCACATATATGTGCAATTTTATCTCGAAAAGGTATGTTGTGTGTACTCATTAGAATCGCCTCAGTGAGGCGATTCTAATGAGTACATACAACACACCTTTATTTTACAAAATTCGAACAAAATTTCATGGATCCGAAGGTGTTCGAGTTATTGAAGTTCGACTGTAGTTGGTTCTGTTTGAAAGTTCTTGTCATAGAGAAAATTGATAAACAAGGCCGAATATTGGTTTGATTTTCACCTCAAATTATGTTTTGTTTTAAGTAAAACTTAAAATACATGTATTAAAAAAACATACCGCAACAATTTTAAATAGGGAAAGGTTTGGAGATACTGTATACATTGTATCATAAATAGATAATGATATGGCATTTTTCATACCCCATATCAGCCCGAGACTCCCTTGGCTGATATTGGTCTCGGGCTGATATGGGGTTTGATATGAAAGATGTTCGTATGATATTCTTTGTTAATCATACATTTATTTTTTGCATATGTGATATGAAATCAGTAAAACACATAACGTTTTCAAGACCACATCGCCGGCCTCGGTAGCTCAGTCACTGGTGATCAGGAGGACCCGGGTTCGATACCTGCCGGGGTCCGCAACATTCTTTCGCGGAGATTGACCATGAAATCTTTTCTACGGTCATTATCTCCCTTCCGCTGATCCAACAGGGGCAGTTGTCAGTTTCTGGCGAAAGAATGTGCACTGTACCCGTTAACCACTTACGTATAAGCCTGCCGAGGAAAAAGTGTGAATAGATAAATTGACCGGCTCAAAAATGACCTATATAGTGTTGACTGGGCCATTAAACTATAATACATAGACCATATCAGCCGTAGGGCAAACATATCACAGTCTCTTTCATCACAGTCTCTTTCATCACAATTTCATCACACATCATGACTAGTAACACCATTATTTATGTTTTAAGCCTCGATAGCTCAGTGGTTAGCGCGTTCGACTTATGATCGAGAGGTTGTGGGTTCACCGGAGGCGAGGCGTGCCCTTGGGCAAGATATGTAATGACACTGCCCCACTCCACCTAGGTGTAAATGGGTAGCGGTGATGTAAAAGTCACTGCCTCTCTCGCGCGCACATGGCAACATCCGGAATAAGTGTTCGAGAGAGATTCAAATAAGCTTGAAGCTTTCATCGCAATGGAACTAAAATAAATTAGTATAAACTAAAATGTACACCATCAGGAAAACACGCCTATATAATTTTGCAACCCCCCCCCCCCCCCCCCGGAACCCCACTTTTATGTGGTAAAACTGGGGTTTACAGGGGTAAACCTTATTTTCGTTGTTTCTGCTCTAAAATATAGATTGTGGGTACTCGTTAGAACCGCCTCATCGACACGGTTCTAACGAGTACCCACAGTTTATATTTTAGCTTAGATTTTAGAGATGAGGCGTTTCTATCGAGTACCCAAAATCTGTATATTAGAGCAGAAATAAAACAAATATCACAATTTTTCTTCTTAATATTTTAGTTTTTTTTTCTATGGGAAACTTTACAATGCATTTGTATATGCGTGTTTTCGTAAGTGAAAGCAACAAAGCAAATGCATATATGATATTTCCAATAGTTTTCTCCCCTTTGATTAAATACATTTCCCTTTATAAATAAGTAGGAATAATTTCTGTTATGCTGGTAAAGTACATGTTTCTATTTTACCTGAATATGGATTAACATCAGCTTCAGTCAACCGCGCCGCACTGAAACCCTGTTTAAACATGTGCGGCTAGCAAAGGATCTGATTTGCGCAGACTGATCAGAGTCTTCCCTATCCACACGCGACTTCTTTAAACAGCATTTGCTCTATATGTCATTCTGGACGAAGGGAAACACTACACACATAATATTGTCACCAAGTGAAGGATACCACAGGCAGGTTTTCTGACGACGTGGCAAACTTGAGACTTAAGTGGTATTCTGTGAGAAAGCTGGCCATTCATAGACATACAGAATCAAATGACAGGTAACTATTTTAGTTAGTTAATTAATTTTTTATTTTATTTATTATTTATTAACGCATATTTTATTCATTTACGCATATCATTTATTTATTTATTTGTTTATTTATTTATTTATGTAATAATTTTTTTATTTATTTTTGTAATTTATTTATTCCTTTTTTGGGGTTTTGGTTTTACGGCCCTTTCAAGATTATTTCGCATATAACACATATATCATTACGAAAACATGCCAATACAAATACATTGTACTCGCCCCGATAATTCAGTTGGTAAAGTGTCCGCTCCGGGGAACGGCAGGTCACGGGTTCGATCCCGGCCGCGACATACCAAAGTCGTTAAAAATGGTACTAGCTGCTCCTCGCTTGGCATTCGGATTTACGGGGTAGAGCTAGGACTGGTCGACCCAGTGTCAGGATAATGGGACTGGGTGTGGTACCATGTAATGTGTCTGGGACATGATACTTCAGTGAGGCAGCACTATAAAAGTGAGCATTGAGCTCCCTGTCGCAACCAGACACCGTCGTGATGTGACTGAAAAATTGTTGAAAGCGACGTTTAACCCGAATTCACACACACACAAATACATTGTTAAATTTCACCGCAGAAAATCGAAAATTTTAGGACGAAAAATTGTGAAATTTTTCTAATATCTGCTCAAAATATAGATTGTGAGTACTCGTTAGAACCGCCTCATCGAGGCGGTTCTAACGAATACCCTCAATCTATATTTTAAAGCAGAAATAAGGTTTACCCTTGTAAACCCCAGTTTTACTGTATAAAAGTGGGGTTCAAGGGTATCAGAATTATAAAGGCGTGTTTTCGTGATGTCGAGCCTATCGTTAATCAGAATTGGGCGAAAAACGGAGAACCCGGGGAATACCACCTTTCATTCCGTTGCAGAACTTGGAGTCTTACGTGTGACCCGAACTACAGCGGTGAGAGACCTAATGATTAAGAGTCAGCGCTCTGGTCCACTAGGCGAGGCGTTTCTTACGAGTACCCACTATATGTGTTTGTTTGAATTATTGTTTAACGGCCCCGTCAACACTAGTTGGGTCATTTATGAGATGTTGCTTCCAATTTTGTGGGACTTTTACACGACATTGAGATGAAATGTCATCTCAAGCCCTGTCGCCCAATGGAAACAAAAGGCTTATATGCATTGGACGGTCTGACTCGCACCACTTTGCCTGGGCAGGCTTAGTCCTTCTAAGTGGTTTACCAGTACCCAGTATGGTCAGTTTCAGCTCTGCATGGCATCATTAAAACACGCCTACATAATTTAGACCCCCTCGAACCCCACTTTTATATAGAAAAAACAGGGGTTTACAGGGGTAAACATTATTTTACTTATTTCTGCTCTAAAATATAGATTGTGGGTATTCTTTAGAACCGCCTCGATGGAAAATAAATTTTCTTGTCGGCCAATTTCATTCTTTCTTTCTTTTCAAAGTATCAATTAAGAATAAGTGCGATTATTGGTTCATTTTTTCATAAAAAAAAACAAAACAAAAAAACATTATGGGTACTAGTTAGAATCCTTTGTGAGGTGGTTATAACGAGTACCCACAATATATTTTATCTCATTTTGTGTTGTGGGTACTCAAACGACGCTATGAAGGACTATAAAATTTATTCTTGCATAAATATCTATGCGCATGGCTGTTTGAAGCCATTGTCAAATGGACCGAAAGCCGCGCTAAAACAGCAAAAACCATGTTCAAATCACGAAATTCCCGTGCTGTTTGAACATGGATTTTGAGCTTTTGATATCACAAGACTGGCCTTGCTATTTTTACGTTACGTTGAGCGACGTAACGTTATCGCCCTGAACGTAGCGTTTTAGGGTTCTATGATGACGTCAGGTGGTTACTGCGTAACAACGTCATTGTAAACAACATTCTGAACTGGCGGCCATGTTGGTTCGCCGGTCGCATTTGAAGAGTTTATAGATTTAGATTAAACATATTTTATTGCATAAACATACAAAGGGATTGGACACAAGTTATGACAACATTAGATAGTCATTTCCCTAAACATAACAACAAATTATTTCAATGGTACAATGGTGGATGCAATTTAACATAATTTATACCGGCTCAGGTTTAATACACACATGTGCAAGAATGCAAGCACGTCTCATGAACGCGCACGCACGCACACACGCACACACACATACACACACACACACTAATACATCATTTCACACATGAAACCCCATCCGTTGTGGTAGCGCTGTTCTTGAAATCATTAAGATGCATGTATTTGGGCCAGCAAACTAATGAACCGAAAAGGAAATTAATCTACGTATTTTCTTCAAACCTGCGTGTATCCTTAATGAATCTAGTAATGGACTGTATGATTGATCTATTAGTAATGTCGCCATAATTTTGAGATCCTGTTGTCAGGATCTCAACATTAACATCTTGAAGATTCAATAAAGTTTGTAAATTATGCATAAGAACGTTTCGTTGATTTGTGTATAGCTGACATTCGAAGAAATAGTGTTCTGCACTTTCGCTTGGAGCACCACAACTGCATACAGGACTCGGAATAATATTTACATGGAAAAGATCAGCCTTTAAATTGCTGCTTCTGTGCCTGATACGAGCAAGTATTATGCTGTACTTTCGCTCGCTTATATTTGTATAATCAGCTATTTTGTCTGTTGTGAACTGAATATTAGACTTAAATTGTGAAAGAGTTGGGAGTAATCGAATCTGTGGGTCAAGTTCATTCCACAATTTTAAGGTAGAAGGGAAGTATGAACTTTCATATGAACAAAGTCTAGAAAAAGGAATTTCGAAATTGTTCCTATTTCTTAAGTTATAAGAACTAATATCATTTACTCTATTTGGTAATAAGTCAGTGAGATAAGATGGAGCATCGCCATTGACAATTTTGTACATCAAAGTTATTTTTTACGTTTTCGTCTATTCGCCAAGGTTTCCCAACCAGTTTCATAATAAAGAGAACGTAACGATGCAAACACTGGTAGACCTGTAACAATTCGTGCTGCATTAAGTTGTATTTGCTCCAAGCGATTTGCGTCAGTCATCGTACAGCCATCTCAAACTTCCGACCCATATTCTAACAAAGGCCTGATATAAGTACAGTATAATCTATCAAGTGTACTTTTTGATAACTGGTACTTTAGTTTTCTTAGATATGAAACTTGCCTTGATGCTGAATCAATTATAAAATCGATATGTTTTGTCCATTTATTGTTTGATGTTAAATATATACCTAAGTGTTTGTGGATTTCGGCTATATTTAATGCGATGTCGTCGTAAGTAAGCCGTAGGTCATAATCATGGAAAATGTTAGAAACTAATACAACTTCCGTTTTCGCAGGATTGAAACTTATCTGCCATGTGTTTGCCCAATCTTTTAATTTCTTAAGGTCGTTATTTAATACCGTTTCAATTTCTGCTAAGTTAGACGACGAATAACCAATGGAGGTATCATCTGCATAAAGACGCGTTTTTCCCTCTAATTCATCTGCAATATCATTTATATACAATAAAAATAATAACGGACCTAAAACCGACCCTTGAGGAACTCCTGCGTTTAATTGGAGATCGTCAGATAGTTCCCCATTTACAAAAACTTTTTGTTTTCTGGAATGCAAATAACTTGTTATCCACATTAAAATATCTCCCTTTATGCCATATTTTTCCAATTTACATAATAAACCCTTATGCCAAACACGGTCAAAAGCTTTCGAGATATCACAAAAAACTTGACAATTTGCTTCATAGTTCTCAAGAGACAAGCATGTGTTATGTGTCAGTTCAATTAAGTGGTGAACAGTAGAGTGACCTGGCAGAAAACCAGATTGATATTTATATAAAAGACTGTTTTCTAAAATATGATTATACAGATGTTTAAAAATAATGCGTTCAAAAGACTTGCAAACATTACTTGTTAATGATACTGGCCTGTAATTACAACAGAGTGATTTTCCCCTTTCTTGAACAGTGGCATAACATGTGCATTTTTCCATAATTCTGGATATGTATGAGCTTTCAGCGATAAATTAAACAGTTTAGCCAGGGGAACACAAACAGTACTACAAGTTAATTTTAACATTCTATTGCTGATTCCGTCTGGACCTGTTGCCTTATTAAGTTTTAGTATTTTCAAAATATCGGCCACTTCAGTTTCCGTGATCCTCATTTGTATAAAATCTACATTACAACGACTTCCAAAATTTGGAATTTCAATATTTACATCATTAATGGTGGAAATAGAGGCAAAATACCTGTTTAATTCTTCAGCTTTTTCATAGTCAGTAAATGCAAAATTATTATCGCTTTTCAGTATAGGGGGTATTTTGATCGAAGTGCCTGTTTTTCCCATGAATCGCCCCATGACTTGCCAAAATGTTCTACACGAATTTCCAGTTCCCTGGTTTTGAATTATATCATCGATTTTATTAACAAAGTTATCTTTGATCATATTATTAACTTTGTTGCGCTGTCGCTTATAAGATATATGATCAATTTCCCGTTTTGTTTTAAAATAACGTTTCCGAAGTCGATCACGTATTCTTAAGTTAAATCTAAGCTCAGAATTAAACCACGGTTTATCATTTTGTCTTATTAGAACTTTTCTACAGGGAATGCATTCTTTACAAAATTGCAAAAATATATCTGTAAAATTGACACAGGCTTCATCTGCCGAACAATTTTCATTTATAATTGAATCCCAGTCATGTGTTCTTATTAACTGATTTAACCTTTCAGTATCTACATTTTTATAATTCCAGACTTCTCTATAATAAGACTTTTATATATTAATATTTATCTGAAGAGAGACATATGTAGCTTTAAGGTCCACTGATAAACTCATCCACACTCAGGGTTCCAGAATCTAAAACAATACAGACATCAGAAACAATTACTGGATCGATTAATGTGGCCGAATTTGCACTGACCCTTGTTGGCTCGTTAAGAACATTTCTCAAATTAAAAATCGATAAGCAATCTCTCATTTGACTGTTAGTCAGATTTATAAAGTCGATATTAATATCACCGGTCAAAATAACGTATGGCGTATAATCTAAAGCAATCTCAATTGAATTTTGAATATCTGTGATGAACAGGGACTGTGATGCATTAAAGTCGCTCCTGTAAAGACAGCATAATAACAAATTCCTGTCTTTAAGTTTGATCTCAACCCAAATCGTTTCAATGTGAGAAGATTCTAGATCGTGTCGTCTATTGTATTGCAACAGGCTAGACATGTATATCATTATTCCCCCTCCATTTCGTGTTCTGTCCTTTCTTAGCGGTTTATCAAAGCCTTCGAGATTTAAATTATTGGAGTTGATATCAGCATCAAGGTGTGTTTCACTAAAACATGCTATCTGGAAGGAATCAACTACATTGGATAAGTAATCTAACTTGTTTCTGATACTTCTCGTATTCAAATGAATAATATCAAGTGAGTGAATGTCATTTGAATCTGGGCCCGGGTTTGAATGAACATCCATGCACATCATCAACAATATCATTCTATAAAATTTAAACTGATCATTATTTACAAAGCTAGCCAAACTCAGCAGGCAAAAAATATTTATCGCACAATACATATTGTAGCGTAGATTGAAATTTATGTGTCATGTTCCGTGAAATATACGCTTGTGCGTTGCGGAATAGAAAGTCCCTATTGCTGCTCTGTGGCACTCTATAGTATTACCCATATGGCAACAGTACTAAGCGGTCACATTTCTCCACTTGCAGCATTAAGGGGCCTACTTAGAGTTTATATGGAATTTATATGGAGCTTTTGGGCGTTTTCGTCAAAATTTGCTTTTGGAATCATAAGTTATGTAAGAACAACGATCATCCATGGTTATTTCATTGCATAAACATTTGCCGGATCCCTCGGAAGATATTTGAACATTCGGCCTCATGTTCAAACAGCTTCCTCCGGACCCGGCGAATGTTAATGCATGAAAAACCATGGTTGATCCCGATAAAATTAACGTAAATCATAGCCCGCAAGCCATTGACAAATTCAAGGTAATTAACTCAAACGGAGTGAAAGTAATCTATGTAATTTATTATGTATTTTCTAGTCGCATTTACCTGGTTAGCAGAATCACAATCACTATGTGAAATGAATACCCTCGTAAACCTTACTTTAGATTGGGAATAATAGGGTTTACACCTTCTCATTGCTGATTGACATCATCATGTGAAGAGGTCCGTGAAAAAAAACACCCCATAAACCCCACTTTATATAGAGAAAACTTGGGTTTACGGGAGTTATACATTATTTTCCGTATTTCTGCTCCAAGACATAGGTTAAGGGTACTCGTTTGAACCGCCATTGTGGCGGTTCTAACGAGCACCCACGACCTATGTTTAAAGTAAAAATAACAAAAAATGACAGATTTTCATCAGAAAAGTAGCCATTTTGGAAATGTGACATGTCGCACGGGTGTGTTATCGTAATGGTAGATTGTGGGTACTCCTTAGAACCCACAATCAATGTTTGAACTTCAAATAAGAAAAGTATCACTGAGTTTACATCTAAAATATGCTTGTTCAGGGAATATGAAATCAACCCTTATGTTATTAGCAAAGCCTTTGCATAACATGTAGCTAACTACATGTTATGCTTTTTTCTTGTTTTAACTATATCGCTTTGAAGTTGTTTTTATTTTCCTGATATGAACCGATATAAGAAGAAATAAATAAAATAACAATAATAAATAAATAAAACTTGTGGAAATTTTAAGAATATTTTCTTGACGCGATACTTGATATGCATCGTTTCGTTCCCGGAAGCCTTATCAACACAAAATTACACGTGAAACTAGAATGAATTTTATTTTTCTGCTGTTCATGAAAGTATGAAAGCAGTGGGTCGCGTGCTAAGTAAATGGACACCGAAGGGGTTCGTGCGAATTTTGCTAGCGACCCGCTGCCGTTCATACTTTCATGAAAAGCAGATAAATTAAGTTTATTTTTATATTTTCATTCTTTTCCCCTCATCACTGGGCGGGGCGAAAAAAATGCTTATAGGGCAAAGTTTTAAAGCTGTAAAACATTTACACGCTGTTTTTCTACCAAGTGCGGAACAGCGTTGACGTCACCAACGCTCGTAGAGAACCATGGTTTAGACTGCCGTTACTTGACGTCACTGAAAATCATGTCTGTAAAATCTTGAATGGGCTGGTGTACTGGGTCATTGGCAAACAGTGTAGGCGTCTGATCAGGGTCTATATTGTTTGCTGTAATAACGGTGACTGAAGAGTTAAAGAAACAGTCTAAGTTTTTGTTCAGTACCATTTTCCCAGCCTACAGTCAGAGACAATCGACTCACCAGTGCCGTCAGTACTTTGATTTTTTTATGTAAGAAAGTTGATATTGCTGATGTTATCTACCCATTTTGAAAGCTGTGACAATAATTATCCCTTGTATTTCTGCATGGAATATTTTTGCCACGCCCATTTCTGACCATTATGAAAACACGCCTATACACATACATTGTACTTTATCACCGAAACAAGAGCACCGCATGCGGATGTCTACGCTCGGCTGCAGCCCCTTTCATAATGAACAACTAGTCCGAGTTTCAAGTAAATATTTTCAGTAATGACAGAGATATTACAAAATGTCCAAGTTTTTGCACGACGACGACGCAAACGAAAATGTCCCAAGTTTTTGCACGAGCTATGACAATATCTCGTCGTTTTCTTCCAAAACAGCCGAGCTAAAAATGAGAATTTTAAGATGAAAAATTGTGATATATTTTCTTATTTCTGCTGAAAATATAGATTGTTGGTACTCGTTAGAACCGCCTCGATGGTTTAACCCTGTAAACTCCCGTGTAACTATATAAAAGTGGGGTTCAAGTGGGTCAAAATTATATAGCTGTGTTTTCGTGAAGTATCAGCCAATATAAAGTTGTTGTTTAAATTCCCAAACTGGATGACAAACAGTGAAAATTCTGATCAGATTCGCCATCTGATCTGGATCTACACTGTCTCCAAAGGCAGAGTGGGGGATGTGTTCAACAGGACATTGGTTAAGGTCATCAATATCAAAGTCTCAGGCTTTAATTTGTGTTGGTGAACAAATTCATTCTTACATGTAGATAAACAATACGGCCAAACGAAAAACAATGGATGTCATGGCATATTTATTAAGGATGCATTAATTTAATACCAAAAATATAGTGAAGCTTAATCAGAGAACACAGCTATACACATTAATAATGGAATAAAATAAATAAATGAAAACAAAAGATATGGACCTGTCCAACTATTAAACAAAGAATTACATAAAATGTTTTATAGCCAACCAACACGATTAGGTATTTAAACTGCATAATAAACATTGTTGTCCTTAACAAATACCCTCCGCCCCCGCCCAAAGGGGCTTGAAGAAATATATGGGCTGCATGATGCTTCCACGCAGAGCTGAATCCGACCCGCACATGAGTACTGGTAAACCGCTTAGATGATCTAAGCCTGTCCAGGAACCGCGGTGCAAGGCGGACCGTCCATGCTAAAAAACCCAATTGGTTTCATTGGGCGACAGGGCTTGAGATGTCATTTCATCTCAATGTCGGGTAAAAGTCCTACAAAATTGGAAGCAACGCCTCCAAAATGACCTTTACACTGTTGACGGGGACGTTAAACCTCAAATCAAACAAACATACCAAATACCCTACTCTTTTAACCTGTATACATAATAATTTTGGCCCTTTTTGGCGGCTACTCATTCACAGGCATGACACAGTAAGTCTTTAACCAGCCTGAAAACAACCTGATCCGCAGTTGTGTTCATATAGCATGACAGAAACTGATACGGTGATGGCAACTGACACTGATACTGTGAAACTGATATTGATAGGGTGATAAGCTATACAGTTATTGATGACCTGTATCATTGAACGTCATTACAAAAACACGACTATACAAATCGATGGTAAACTTAACCGCCGAAAAAAAAAATGTTTTTTTTTTTTTTTTTTTTTTTTTTGTCTTTTTTTTAAGACGAAAAATTGTGATATTTTTCTTATTTCTGCGCAAAATGAGGCGGTTCTAACGAGTACCTACAATCTATATTTTGGAGCGGAAATAAGAAAAATAAGGTTTACCCCTGTAAACCCTAGTTTTACCGTACAACAGGGGGGGGGGTAGTCAATGGGGTCAAAATTATATCGGCGTGCTTCCGTGATGTGCTAATCTCAGGTGGTTCAGTGTCAAGCCATAAAATGATGAAAATAAACTTGCTGTGTCATCTCAAACAAAAAAGCAACATTATTTTGGGGTTTAAAAGGCCAAAACGAATTGGATTGAAAATCAAATGAGGCCCCCATATTTATTAGGCCTTTACTGGGATATGGACAACTGTACAGAATAGCAAGAAGACTTTATGGAAAACAGAAATAACTTGTTACCTTGAGCACAACCGTCTTATTTCCCCAAAAAGAAAAGAAAGACTGTAAAATTAGATTAAGCCACACGCACACTAAAAACATACACAAATACCAATTAACATATTATCAAAACTGCCCCCTCCCTCGCCCATCGGGCCCTGTGGACATCTATCGGGCTGCAGGGTGCATCCGCGCAGAACTGAAACCGACCGAACTTTTGGTACTGGTCGACCGCTTAGTAAGCTTAGAAAGCCTATTCTTGCACACCAGAAAAGGACATCCGTGATTTTACCCTGGGATAGAAATTTATGTTCTGACCCTTGTGTTCCGACCCAGGCAACTAACATAAATTCGCTTCAATTCTATTCAACTGCCGGAACTACTTCCGCACTACTTTTTTTTCTGTAAACAGTATACATGTACGAGCTGTAAAACTAACCGGAGGTGTTGTGCAAGAAAAAGAATCCAATATGGGGTTCTGTTGCAGATGGGCGTTTCCAACCCTCGGGATGACCGTGCTGAGCGGAACCTCGGCGTTGCCTCGGTTCCGCTCAGCACGGTCATCCCTCGGGTTGGAAACGCTCATCTACAACAGAACCCCATATCAGATTCTTATAAGCTTGCCCAGGAAAAGTGGTGCGAGTCAGACCAACCCTTAAACCCTAGCGGTTTCTTCTGGCGTTAGTGCTTGAGATGTCATTTCATCTCAATATGGGGTTTAACCATTTTTGTACCAAATGGAATCTTCCTCCTTATACATGTATATATAACAGGAGTTCATTTCAAAATTTAGGGGTGTCAGGTTATGTTTTCATCAAAATTTATTTGGAAAATAACTGACTTTTAGCAAACAGTGGAGGCCCTGATCAGACGCCGCGTTTTGCGACGTCTGATCTGGGCCTGCATTGTTTGCCAGGGTACCCGTTTTAGGGTTTCTGGTACTAAATGGGTTAATTGGAAGCACCGTCTCCGGAATGACCTAAATAATGTTGACGGCGATGACGGGCGCGTAAAACCTCCACACAACACAACACAAACAAACAATTATTATATTAAACACTGAAAAAAAATACGGCCACTATAAAGCGATCAGCAGAAAAACTGCTGGGTGCTTCAACTCGGGGGTTTATAAATATTTAACCCACGTCCCAAGTTACAATGCCATTTCCGTCTAAAAAGCAGTAACAACTTCAAAGACCTGTTTTGAAATGTTTGTCTGAAAATTTTACATGTACCCTTGAGTAAAATAAACAGTATATAACTGTCTTTATCATATGACGTCGCGTCTGAGAGTGTAATAACGCCATGTAATGATATCCGTAATTCATAAGTGGATTAAATATCAAAATTAATTTGAAACGTCCCTTAACGTTCGTCATTAACGACGTCGCGTTCACTAATGACGGAATACTGACTTGTTCGACAACAAACCGTTAATAAAGTAGGATACGAGTGGTATTATTGCATTTATTAAAGTCGTTGACGAAAAGGCATAAAATGCTCGGCAAAGCCTCGCATTTTATCTCTTTTCCTCAAATCTTTTAATAAATTCAATAATGCGGGATCCTGTATTTAATCTGTATCAGAAACAAGAGAATAAAATAAAAATGACATTACGAAAACAAGCCTGGTAAATTTTACCGCCAAAAAATGACAATTTTCAGATGAAAAAATGTGATATTTTTCTTATTTCCGCTCAAAATATATATTGCGGGTACACGTTAGAACCGCCTCATCGATATTTGAGAACAGAAATATGGAAAATAAGGCTTACCCCTGTAAACCCTTGTTTTACTATATATAAATGGAGTTCTTATTCTAGCGGTCAGAGTTATATAGGCATTGTTTCGTGATGGAGTGTAGGCTGGCGAAATGCCCCTGAACGGGGGTTAGGCTGTTTCGTTTAACACTTAAATTTCAGTACTTTAAGCAAGCAGTGTAGACCCTGATCAGACTGCTCCAATGTCCCAGCGCCTGGGCCACTCAATGTTTTACAAATATAATGCCCCTCTTACACATCTCAACGTCACACAACGATATAAATATTGCGACTACTTTGCTATAAATACAAACAAACTAGTGATAGTCACGTGGACAATAACAATGTAAAACTACAGTACATAGTACATTTTGGTCGATTTTCAAACAATCGACCCAAAATGCCTGCTTTTTTGCTGAACATAGGAATTACCATATAAATTCATTAATCCCACGCTTGACAATTGAAGAAAAAAAAACAGCTAAACTTAGTGATTTGTTGAGTAATAAATCATTGTTTGGAGGTCAGTTATGAAGTAGATCAAATCACGAGCGCGTAGCGCAAGTGATTTGTCTTCTTAAAATCGACCGATAAACTGTGATTTATTACTCAACAAACCACACACTAAAGCTGATCTACTTCGATCCCAAAGTAGAAGTAAAACAAAGGTCAGGAATCGATACAATTAACTTATTCCACCCATCAAAGACACCAAAGGGAAAGAAACACAAACATTAAGCGACCAGACCATAATTGAAACCTAAACAAAGGAAGGCCATAAGGACAGTTACTTTCCCACAAAATGTCCATATGGCCATCCAAAATAAATTGACAAAAGTGATACACACAGCAAGCAACAAACAACACCATAAATAAACCGCCACAGAAGAACCGCCTTGGAACGGTCAGTGGAAAGATTTCCACTGGGGGGGGGGGGGGGGTAGCTTAAATCGATTTTACGTGGCCACAATCCTCGCCCTTACTTCCGTCGCGATTTAGACAAATAATTTGTTCAGTCCGCATGAAGGCCTCCTAACTCATCAGTGCAACATCTCCGTGAACACAAAAAAACAAAGAACCACAGAGGTGAGACAGCAAGAAACCACTGAAATGCTGGAGCAAAAGAAAACCAACAGTTAGACCCGACAAGAGACAGAGAATCAGGTAAGTTGCAAATCGTAGATAGCACTTCAAAGGCTGTATATCCAGATTCTTGAGAACACCATTTATATCTACAGAATTATAGCTTCAAACGTAACTTTAATGAAGTAATACTATTTTGAAGTTCCTTAATACTAAAGCTCATCTATGAATCATGGCTGTTATGACCACTTTTCAGAAATTACTATGTTTGGAAATGATAAATGCTAAGTATGTGTATTTGCATTTTACATCATTATGTTTGTTTGTTTGTTTGTATACGAGTTTAAGGGCCCATTCAACACTATTTAACTCGTTTTTGAGCCGGTCAGTTTACCTATCCACACTTTCCTGGGCAGGCTTTTACCTAAGCTGTTAACCAGTACAGTGCACATCCTTTCGCCAGAAACTGACAACTTACTGCCCTTGTTGAATCAGCGGAAGGGAGAGAATGACCGTCGAAATGATTTCATGATCAATCTCCTTGAAAGAATGTTACCGACCCCGGAAGGATTCGAACTCGCGACTTCCTGATCACCAGTCAGACGCGCATCCGGCTGTATATTATTATGTATGTTGTTCACTAGTACTTTACTTATAGCAGTAGTGAGATATTGAGATGTACTTTGGAATATGTTTGTGTCTCTGAAGGGTCTAATAAGTAAATACATTGTTTGTTTATTTAGTTAGTTTCAGAAAACTTTATCCCTTACATCGATCTGAAGAAAATAAAGCTGAAGCTGTGGAAGCACATATATTTCAAACAACAATAAACCATGAACGAAGCTTGGAAGCAGATATATAAAAAATTAAAGAGTTATACCCAGTGGCATCGTATCATCGATTGCATTATATGTATAGGTACACTGGATTTTCTGGGACAAGTAAACAAGAGAAAGTCAAACTAAAATTACACCTTTGAGAAACGAACTACCTTCTCTAACTGAGAACAGTAGGTAACCGTTAGATTCTTACTGCCTAAAATTAAATTCTGCCATCTTTAACGTCAAATCACTCTGTGTTCTTTATTACTAGCGTATATATAAAATGTATAACGTGACTGTTGCAAACGTTTCCTCAAATGCGACTCATTTGGAAATTGAGAAAGCCCCGGTATATTTGACAATCATTTTGCTGTCAATAAGTTTGTGGATTATTATCGTAAACGCAATAGTTTTAGTGTGCTTGATTACTAGTCGTAATGCGATGACAAGCTATGTGAACTTGCAGCTTCTAAGTCTATGCATTACCGACATGTTTGTTGGATTGTTTTCAATTCCTGTAACTATGAGCTACAATATAGCTGGATCATTTCCAAAGTATGAAGTCTGTGCAAGCCTATTTTATTTATATGTTGCTTCTCAGGGTGCTTCGTTGAACCACGCTCTTATCATTTGTATTCATCGCTTGATTACGGTTAAAGGCAACGCGTCAGTGGATCGTACAGTTATAATAAGGCCAAACGTTAAGTCAATTTATTTCCAGGTTTTAGCAATCTGGACTGCATGCTTCATTGTTGTGGCCATCCCATTTCTGATTTTTGGCAGATACGGTGAAACACTCGCGGTCTGTTCACTAAATTTCCTTTTTGAAGACCATTATACAACAGCCGTAGGAATTTTTACCGTTGCTTTTATACCGCCTCACGTATGTTTAAACATTGTGTATGTCTATATGTTTTTTTTACCTCACGAGGAGATGGAAGAAAATTGCTGCGGTAAATATGAACGGGCCAAGGGAACATTTGTCTGGACGTAGTGCTGTACAATGTTCAGAAAACACTAAAAGCGAGTCATTAAGTAACCATAACGACACAATAATAAGTTACAAGGAAACAAAACGTAATGATACAGAGATGAAACAGTCATTCAGAAACGATCAATTTGACGGAAAGCAAAGAAACCATCAACCAAGCTCATGGTCAAATATACATCCGCCACTACAGCATGTAAACGACAGAAATTCAACAGTACATCGTCGGAAAAATGATGCTAGCGGTAATCCATATGGGTTAGTGGCACAGAAGAGAGTATTGGTATCTATTGGTATTTTGCTGTTTACATTGAACGTGTTCATGACGCCATTTGATTGCATTGTTGTTTTCGAATTATTATCCAAAGGGTATCTGAGTCGCAAAGTGAAATTCATATTTCTTGCCATGGCAATATTCAACAGTGCATTAAATCCAATAATCAATATGCTCAGAATAAAGCCTTTTAAAGTAATTTTGCAACAAAAAGCACTGAGACTTCACAGACTTTTACGCAGATAAGCGCATTGTGATGTCTTGATTATTATGTTATTTAAATGCATTCTGCAACTAGAGCAGTATGAAAATAAGCTGTATAAAATCATGGGAAATTGTTTTATTTTATGCGTGACATGTTTTACATGTGTGCATGGTTAAAAAAAAACTGAGCTTTTTAACTCATCTATTTTCCAAACATATGTGACTAGTGTTCGTCTGAACTGCCTTTTTGAGGCAATTCTAACGAGCACCCACATTGATGTCTTGGAGTTGAAATAAGAAAATAAACTATACCTTGAAGGTGACACTTTTTTATTTGTCGCTAAATGAAGACCATGGCAATATTCAATATTGTTCTTAATCCAACTGTGATTGTGTTAAGATTTATTCTGTGACAAAAAGCTGGGAGAGTTTTACAGAAATATTTCATTGTAGAATTCCATTGATGTATATATTATGTCGTTTCAGTGGATTTTGAAACTAAACGAAGAAAATAATATTCGGTTCACTATTTCGGATTATGACATATCCTTTCGGCCAGGTTGTTCCATTTTGGATGCTGTCATATCTTGTCGGCCATGTTGATACAAGGTACGCCGGTCACGAGTAACGACACAACATGTGCCATAACAAGAATGCGAATGCAGAAACACTGTTATTTTGCATTTCTTACATACTACTATGGGCATATTTCTTGCATCAATGTTGCAAAATGTGAATTTTAACATCAAAAAGGGTTAGCTTATCTTTTTTTTCAAATAGCCATAATTATTGCCCCGAGTTGTTGCACTGTTGCTTGAAGCTAAAGGCCGGGGAAAAATAACGCATCATGTCGTCCACAACACCAATGTTCATTAGTTTTGACTATTGTAACTGTATCAAATCCAGCGTACATAAGTATTGTTTTAACGGACGCTTTCCCGTGTGATCATCATGAAAATTTTGACCCCCTTGAACCCCACTTTTATATAGTAAAACTGGGGTTTACAGGGCTAAACCTTATTTTCCTACTTTCTGCTCTAAAATATAGATTGTAGGTACTCGTTAGAACCGCCTCATCGAGGCGGTTATAACGAGTACCTACAAACTTCTAAAATATAGATTGTAGGTACTCGTTAGAACCGCCTCATCGAGGCGGTTCTAACGAGTACCTACAATCTATATTTTGAGCAGATATAAGAAAAATATCACAATTTTTCATCTTAAAATTTTCATTTTTTCGGCGATTAAGGTTACAATGTATTGGTATAGGCGTGTTTTCGTAATGTAATGCATTTCGTAATATAATGCATTTCGTAATCGTCCACAACATCAAGGGTCATTAGTTTTGACTATTGTAACTATATCAATTCCAGCATACATATAATATTGTTTTAACGGACGCTTTCCAGGGGTAAACCTTATTTTCCTACTTTCTGCACTAAAATATTGATTGTACGTACTCGTTAGAACCGCCTCATCGAGGCGCTTCCAACGAGTACCTACAATCTATATTTTGAGCAGAAATAAGAAAAATATCACAATTTATCATCTTAAATTTTTCATTTTTTTCGGCGGTAAAGGTTACAATGTATTTGTATAGGCGTGTTTGCGTAATGGACGGACGGGCCTCCGTAGCCTAGTGGACAAGAGCGCTGTCTCTTATTCATTAGGTCTCTCACCTCTGTGGTTCGAGCCTCGCTCGGGTCACATGTGAGACGCCAAGTTCCGAAACGGAAGGTCAGGTGGTTTTTCTCCGGGTACTCCGGTTTTCGCCCACCTCTGATTAACGATCGGCACGATATGAGTGAAATGATCTTGAAAGGGCCGTAAAACCAAAATAAAATAAAAAAAAATAATCCCGTGTGATCTGATTCACCCAGATTGCATTGGTTGCAGCTCTCTTGGGAGCGGTCAGGTGTCATTTCCTAGATTTGATTCCCAGTTTTAACAGCATTGAGAGAGAGAGAACATTTTTTATTATGACCGTGACTTTCATATGTACAAATACGAGTTTTTATTTTATGTATTATATGTATACGCTGTTATTGTTTTATTGTTATGGCGAAACGTCATGTAGGTTTTTGTCAATAAAATTTGATTTGATTTTGATTTGACTTTTATACAAACAAGTACGGAGTATACAGCGAGACCCAATGCCCTCGTGAGAATTTGTTCAAATTCCGTAAAACACTAGTGACACGCCTTTAAAATATCTTGTGTTGTGTTGTGTGGCGACCGTAACACGTCTCCTCGCACATTTCCGGATGCCATGCATTTTACACGCGAATATAGGGATCAACGATGGTGTTTGAACATGAGGCCGCCAGGCCGAATGTTCAAATATCTTCCGAGGGATCCGGCAAATGTTAATGCAATGAAATAACCATGGATGATCGTAGTTCTTGCATAACTTACGATTCCGACAGCAAATTTTGATGAAAACGCCCAAAAGCTCCAAATAAACTCTATATTAACTCTTCAAATGCGACCGGCGGCCAGTTCGGAATGCTATTTACAATGACGTTGTTACGCAGTAACCATCTGACGTCATCATAGAACCCTATAACGCTACGTCCAGGGCGATAACGTTACGCCGCCCAATGTAACGTAAACAAAGCGAGGCCAGTTTTGTGATATCAAAAGCTCAAAATCCATTTTCAAACAGCACGCGAATTCATGTTTTGAACATGGTTTTTTGCTGTTTGAGCACGACTTTCGGTCCATTTGACAATGGCTTCAAACAGCCATGCGCATAGGTATTTATGCAAGAATTAAGATTTTTTTTGTACAATATGAAGATTTAGCCTTTGTCTCCTGCGTTTTCCATCACTTGAACAAGTCCGAGAAACGAGCCCTCACCCCCCACCCCTAAACCCCACTTGATATAGCGGAAACTCGAGTTAACGTGGTTATACATTAGTTTTCTTATTTCTGCTCCAAGACATAGGTTGTGGGTACTCATTAGAACCGCCTCATTGAGGCGGTTCTAACGAGTACCCACAACCTATGTTTACAGTATAAATAAGAAAAGAAATCACGAATTTTCATCGGAAAAGTAGCCATTTTGGCGATGTGAAAAAAGCACCATGTCGCAGGGGTGTGTTATCGTAATGTGAATAAATGCTAATAGTTGCTTTAAATTGAAACACCAACAGAATGGCAAAGGCCCCGCCTTCGGGGCTTGAAGAAATTGATGGGCTGCATGATGCTTCTACACAGACCTGAAACCGACCCGCACACGAGTACCGGCAAACCGCTTTGAGGATCTAAGCCTGCCCAGGCAAAGCGGTGCCAGTCGGCCCGTCCATGCTTATAAACCCTATTGGTTTCATTCTAACTGTTGGTTTCCTTTTGCTCCAGCATTTCAGTGGTTTCTTGCTGTCGAGTCTTTACCGTTGTTTCATCTCTGTGGTTGTTTGATTATTTGTTTGGTCGTTTGATGTGTTCACGGAGATGTTGCACTGATGAGTTAGGAGGCCTTTATGTGGACTGAACAAATTATTTGTCTAAATCGCGACGGAAGTAAGGGCGAGGATTGTGGCCACGTAAAATCGATTTAAGCCCCCAAGTGGAAATCGTTTCCGCAGGCAGTTCTTCTGTCGCGCTTTATTTTTGTTATGGTTTGTCTTTGGGTGATTGTGTCGCATTTGTTATTTCATTTTGGATAGCCTATTGGCCATTTTGTGGGAAAGTAACTGTCCGTTTGGCTTCCCGCTGTTGGTGTTTCCATTGGGGTCTGTTGTTTCATGTTTGTGTGTCGTTCCCTTTGGTGTCTCTGTTGATTGTATCAATTCCTGATCATTGCCTCCACTTCTATTTTGAGATAGCATTTCATTTCAATATCTGGTAAAAGTCCCACAAAATTGAAAGCGACGTCTCCAAAATGACCTTTACAGTGTTGACGGGGACGTTAAACTTCAAATCAAACAAACAAAATAGAATCACTAATGGTGAAGTTCCTCCTCATCTGGATCTACACTGCCTGCATAGGTGCATGTATCAATATCGGTCTAAAGAACTGAAAGCTCATAGCATCAGATAAGGTAGGTATTTGTGATAAATGAAGGATAGTTTTTCACTTCTCAATAAAAACCTATAGTATATTGTGGGTACTCATTAGAACCGCCTCTACGAGGCGGTTCTAATGAGTACCCACAACATTGGTTCATAGGCAAAATTAGTAAAACTATTCTTCAATTATCACAAAATAGGTACCTCAACTGTTGCGATAAATTACTCACTGTTTGCTATACTGTATATATGAAATAGCTACAGCTTAAGGAAATAAACAACACTTTTAAAGTTCTTATCTCCATTATCTCCTTTAAGAACAGACTACACCTTGGGAACGAGGTCATTTTTAATGACAGATTCTATCTGTCATCTCTAGCTATCCTGCGTGTTGTAAACTAGTTCCGGCTTTCTTACGACTTTCTTCCGGCTTTGACCGCCAAAGAAATATGAGTCCGCACAAAAATGTAGTCCGGTTAGGCGCAGTTATCAAAATTGTACATCCTGTAATCGCAATACAAACTTTTGAAGCAGACGAATTGACGAATTTATCTTACCTTTCAGAGAATATATTTAGCACTTCATATGAATCAGCTGCATCATGCGAGACTGTATACCTAGATCAATGCGGCATCTGCTTAGACGTCTGCTCAGGTTTTACACTGTTTTCTAACAGTGCTGTCAAAATTTAATCCTTAAAGACAAGCCGGTCAGCTGCAGACCAGAATATTAATGGGTTTTCCGACATTCGAGGTCAAGTCTAGGTCAGTTACAACTAGGTGTATATCAGACTTTGCGAGAAAGGCTGTCCCTTTCAACCCTTGAATATGGTACAGATACCTATGCAAACAGTGTAGGTCCTGTGATATAATTCTAGGTGCCATATTTAGCAGAATGGACGAGCCCAACTTCAGTGATGGAAGAGTACACTCCAGAAACTCAAGGCAGTGAATAAATCAAAGCACTGACAACACTCATGCCGATTGTCTCTAAATTCAGGCTGGTCATGAACGAGGACTTGGACTGATCCGTTTAAACTTAACGGAAGTTTAGTAACTGATGCAAAAAATGTAGAACAAGATCAGCACCGTGTTCTGTGGCGTTTGATCTCAGTCTACATTGTTTGCCAGATTGAACATTTTTTCAAGTGCAGATTTTACAGATAACACTTACATGTAACCAAGACTGACAAACGACGCGGCTATGTTTGGGTTGATTGTTTGGCATTCGACCCGTAGTTACTAATAAAAAAGCGATTCAGAGCTAACGTCTACGTGACTATCACTGACTTCTCAGAATAACTTTTTTCTTGCAGAAAATAGCCGCAGTGAGATCAGAGTATTCCATAAGACTGAAGAGGGTCATCCTGGAATCATAGGGTGAGCTTGGCAAACAGTGTAGACCAAGTTCAGACGCTGCAGAACGCGCTTCTTATCAAAATCTTCACTATTTGTTTAGAATTCCAGAGTTAAATTAAACAGTTTAATCTCATCCCAGGACTTTTACCCCAACCTACATCCCACCAACACTTTCGGTGCTTTGATTTTGAAACCAAACGATTGCATGATTACAACACGCTTAGGCACCATGCCCTTAAGCTAAAATGGTTAAATCAATCAACCGTGACGTATGGTTACCAGTCCGGCCACGATCCTGTGTTTTGTATTGTTTGATTTGAGGTTTAACGTCCCCGTCAACACTGTATATGTCATTTTGGAGACGTTGCTCCAATTTTGTGGGACTTTAAACCGACACTGAGATGAAATGACATCTCAAGCCCTGCCGCCCAATCAAAACCAATAGGGTTTATATGCATGGACCTCTTTGCCTGGGCAGGCTTAGATCCTCTAAGCAGATTACCAGTACTCGTGTGCGGGTCGGTTTCAGCTCTGCGTGGAAGCATCATGCAGCCCATCTATTTCTTTAAGCCCCGATGGGCGGGGGCCAACAATCCTTTGTACCACCTTCACACCAGCACTGATAAAAACCACATGTTCACGATCAAACTTTTGATGGGTGATGTAAGGTCGTGCCTAGGAAAGAAGAAATTGTATTTTATTCTCAAAAAGCATCAAGTGAGAACGTATTGCAACATTTTTCATTAAACCCTGGACAGTTAGAGTGAGTGAGTGAGTGTTTGAGTTTTACGTCCCACCAACAGATAAGGTCATACGGAGACTATATTTCGGTGTAAAGACACATCCAAAAGTCTGGAGAAGTCTGGGATCGATCCTGCGATTCCTGGTTTACAAGGCGAGTAGCATAACCACTACACCACGGAGGCTTCTAGTGGACAGTTAGAAGCTGGTCGGAAAGCGGATGGCGTTGACTCTGATTTTGGGTGCCACATGTGTGTGATCTATTTGTCTGTTGGAGCGACATCTTACTATCAACAGAAGACGCTAGTGGACGTCCGCGTAGCGGAAGACCGACGTCAGTACGTCAAGATCGATTCATCCGACAGACGCATATGCGAAGCAGATTTCCGCCGGCATCTGCTACACTGTACCTGTAGATAAACACAGGGTTTCAACTACCGACTAATAAGCACTGACACTGTTCGTCGCACTTATGCGATGCACTTTTGAGAGCTAGATGTCCCTGTCGTGACCAAAATTAAGACGTCGACACAGTACGGAACACTTACGCTGGTGCATGAAATACGTACATGTATATTGGCGTCTAAGCGACTCGCGTGATATGCGTTTCAGTGACACATCGCACTTCAGCGTGAATCACGCCGATTGTCGTTTCGGGATGTTTCGACACATAGGTGCATAAGGTATGCCGAGGCGACAAGTGCGTAATAGAGCATGGCATATCGGATGGAATAAGCGAAATGGTATGTCGAGCAATTGTAGCTAGCGACATTAAAACATTCAAGATCATGGCTGAGACGTTAACTGAACAGCGAGACGTTACATCAATCAAGTGCGTCGGCCTCACGTGGTTCCAGTTTATTTGTTTACGCTCAGAATCCGGGATATCTAATCAAGCAGGATTACGCGCGGGTTTATAGTGGTGTTCTTACTCAAAAATGTCTTCAAGCCAATGGAATTCATGTTCTGGATTGACCAGCCTTACTCCCCCGATCTCTTTGTGAAAAATAGAGTATCTTTTGGGGGGAGGTATCCACATCCGACCAGTCAAAAATGTTACTAATTGCCAGTAGTATTGTTAAAACTTGAATTTTAATGTTTGGTTTTGAAAACGTAAATAGTTTCTTTCCAAAATTTGAAACATCGAATGGCATTTCATAATACCACCGGTGTATAGACATCTGCAAACATATCATACAATGGAATTTGCAGAACTACTTTTCTAAATTTTAAGATCTTTTTAGAAAGGTTGTCTGTAAGTTTTCACAGTGTTTTGATTTTCTCATAGAATCTGTCATTTCAGTGCCTTTGGCGCTTTGATTAAATGTTCTTTTTTAACATGAACAAGGCGCAATTATATTATGTTATTTGTTTGTTTGTTTGATTTGAAGTTAAACGTCCTCGTCAACACTGTAAAGGTCATTTTGGAGACGTTGCTTCCAATTTTGTGGGACGAAATGGACGAGATGACATGGCATCTCAAGCCCTGCCGCCCAATGAAACCAATTGGGTTTATAAGCATGGACGGGCCGACTCGCACCGCGTTACCTGGGCAGGCTGAGATCCTCTAAGCGGTTTACCAGTACTCTTGTGTGCGGTTCGGTTTCAGCTCCGCGTGGAAGCATCATGCAGCCCATCTATTTCTTCAAGCCCCAATGGACGGGGGCCGAGCAATATCGGTC
Organism: Lucinisca nassula; assembly: GCA_963580285.1. Classification (NCBI taxonomy): domain Eukaryota; kingdom Metazoa; phylum Mollusca; class Bivalvia; order Lucinida; family Lucinidae; genus Lucinisca; species Lucinisca nassula. Next base: position 134,388,725 of record OY757010.1, on the reverse strand, counting down.
TTAAGAACTGAAAGGTTAAACGGATGTTCATAGTAACAGATAAGGTTTGTATTTTGTGGTTTTTGTCTATTCTCAATAAAAAAAACTATGTTGTGGGTACTCATTAGAGCCGCAAAGAACATTTGTGCTAAACATTATTTAAGAAGAGAGCCACCCTCATAGAATATTCATCTTTCAGGAAGCCTGAAAAACACCTGGTGTCCATTAAAACTATTTCAAAAAACATTGACTTGGCCGATACAGCAGTCCCTTGCCCAATTTACCAATCAACGTTCACTAAAAGTCATTGGTATTATTCTTGTCGTGTCTTAATTCGTTAAATATGTACATGTATTTTGCTCATTTTAGCTCACCAGAGTCGAAGGCTCCGAGGGAGCTTATAGGATATAGGATAGGCAGTTGTCCGTCGTCGTCTGCGGCGTCGTCTGTCTGGCGTCAACACTTTCAAACGACATCTTTGAAGCCACTGGACCGATTGGGCATAAATTGTATCTGTAGCACCCATGGGCTGGGGGATTGAAAGTTTGCGTTTTTATGAAAATTGGTTAATTAGTTCGGTTGCTATGGCAACTTAGGGTTGCCATAGATTTACAAGGGGGGAAATTGAAAAATCGCATTTCCTGCCAAGCCTTTGCAGATATTTTGACAAAACTTTCATAGAATTGTTCCATAAGCTATCTACTATCTGCTATGATTTGGGGCCCACTGGTCATTTTTATTGGTTGCCATGGAAACCAAAATACAAGAAAAAAACTTACAAATATCATCTCCTCAGAAACCGTGACGGGTAATTATTATATATAAAAATGGATATGTTTCTTAAAATGTGTTCATCATCAGATTGTAATAGCCTATTTTTGAAATTGTAAATATTGACTGGGCTAATGTATTTATTTGTGATATAGTCCACTCTTAAATCCTGGTAGAAGGGACATACCATCAGCAAATGGTATTCGTCCTCAAAATAAGTTTTACACAGTACACATTTACGTTCATTACGTGGTATGCCATAATGTCAACCTGTTTCGACTGCTAGTTTATGACTTGATGTTCTTAAGCTAGCTAAGGCGTGTTTATATTTTCTCATTGTAACAACGGATAAATACAGTTCATGGGCATATGCAGTTTTGAAATCAGAATATAAACGTAATTTTGAGCTAAGACTTCTTAAGCTAAACCATGACTGTTGGTAGCGGTCTTTCATTCGCTGTTTAAAGTTATTTAGAAATTGGCTAGCATTAGTAACTTCTTGCTGCTCCCAGATATAACCAAATCCACTTGAGCACATTTGCTTTCGAATGTGGCTTACCCAGTTATCATATCCCAACACATCATAGTGTTTCATCATATCATATTACTTCCTTGCATATTTGCTATCTTTTTTTTCAAAAGTTTTAACCAGAACGCTATACTACGTTTCATTCCTTCAATATACATAGGGTGTCGATCGCAGTCACATCGAACAGCATCATTGCGCTGCGTACCAACGCAGCGCCATTTGTAATGAGTTTGAGACACGGACTATGTAATCATGAAACTTGACTTTTCAATGATGTAAGCAAATTTTCAGTTACAGAAGTTCGCGTTATTGATAAAATTAAAACACTTTTTTAACAATTTTAATTTGCTACTACATTCAATTATACATTTGAAATCTGAATTTTTGCCATTCGAATTCTATTTTTGATACATTCTGGATTTTTAATAACGAACTATGTTTTTTGTTCTAATCATCGAAAGGGTATTCGGTTTTGATTATTATTTTATTTTCAGTCAGTACAGTCCTGAATATACTCCTGATATTTCATTGTTGAATTATCCCAAAATTAAAATTCATTGTTTGAAATGGATGACAGAAGTCTATGCGTGTTTTAAATAGATGACAGTGCTTTTACACAGAATGGTACAATCTACGGTTTAAACGTATCCCTTTCGATTCCAATGATTGTTTACTGCGCAATATTTAAGACTGTTACTACAGCAAAGGTTAACCCTTTCAACCCTGAAGCCAGGCGCAGATACTAATGCAAACATGTAGATCCTGATGAGATGACTCATAATGAGCCACCTTATAGGGATATATTAATTGGCATCCTGATGACGCTTTTAAGCTAGATACTATATAAAGTAGAATGGACGTGCCCAAAGTCAGTGATGGTAGAGCCCACGCCGATAACTCAGGGGTGGAAGGGTTGATGGGTGTAAATAAATCAATTATGCACTGACAGCACTGATAGGTCGAGTATCTCTTAGTGTAGATTGAAAAAATGGCCCTGAAGGGGAACTTGAACTGTTTGGTTTAACCCTTTACCCTAAGCAAACTGTAGACCCTGAACAGACACTGCGTTCTGATATGGGTATACACTGTTTGCAAAACCCAACACATGATTGCAGTCCAGATTCTACAGATAATTCTCAAAGATGTAAATAACGCGGCTTTTTTTTTTTTTTTTTTTTGATTTGAGGTTGAACGTCCCCGTCAACGCTGTAAAGGTCATTTTGGAGACGGTGCTTCCAATTTTGTGGGATTTGTACCCGACACTGAGATGAAATAACATCTCAAGCCATGTCGACCAATGAAACCAATAGGGTTTAACCAATGAAACCAATAAGGTTTATAAGCATGGACTGTCCGACTTGCACTGCTTTACATGGGCAGGCTTAGTTCCTCTAAGCGGTTTACGACTGAGTCCTCGTGTGGGGTCGGATTTCAGCTCTGCGTGGTAGCATAATGCAGCCCATCTATTTCTTCAAGCCCCGATTGACGGGGGCCGCCCGACATTGAGATGAAAATACAACGCAAGCCCTGCCGCCCAATGAAACCAATAGGGTTTATAAGCATGGACGGGTCGACTCGCACCGCCTTGCCTGGGCAGGCTTATATCCTCTTAGCGGTTTACCAGTACTCGTGTGCGGGTCGGTTTCAGCTCTGCGTGATAGCATCATGCCGCCCATCTATTTCTTCAAGCCCCAATGGGCGGGGGCAATTTTTTTTTTTTTTTTTGTAAATGATCCTTACCTTGATTACCTAAAAAACACGCCTATATAATTTTGAACCCCTTAAACCCTACTTTTATATAGTGAAACTGGAGTTAACGGTGATACCCATTATTTTTTCTTATTTCTGATTAAAAATAGCTTGTAGATGCCCGTTAGACCCGCCGGGCCGAGGCGGTTCTAACGAGTAATCACAATCTATATTTTGAACAAAAATATGATAAATATCAGATTTTCTTATATCTGAAAGTTTTTTTGACGGTAAAATTTTCAATGTATTTGAATAGGTGTTCTTTGGTAAAAAGTGATAGTCACGTGAGCGCAACGTTGAAAGTTGTGTGCTTAGTAACTTTGGTCGGTTGGCAAACAATCGACCCAAAAGTGTTTTTGTGTGGGTCTGGGAGGGGTGGAATTAACAGTGAGTTCCGACATTGTTGGTTACTTCCCATCAGGCACATGACGAAATTGTGACGTCACATCAACGTCGGTGCAACGTCATGACTTTAATGCAACGTCACATCTACGTCGGTGCAACGTCGTGACATTGCACCGACGCTGAGTTGACGTTGCCCTTGCGACGTGTGCCTGCTGGGTTATTGATATTCTCATACTGATTTTAAACTACAGTATTTAAAACATTCATTATGCAATGAAAAATGGGACTGAAAATTTAAGTAGAACAATTTTTTTTCTTTCATCCAATGTTAAATTTGAGAAAATCAAATAAATCAATTTGGGTCATTTTGAGGTTGTTTTAATTTTTTAGGGATTTTCGGAGCTGAAAAAATGCCAGTACAGGTAAAGTCCCTTGATTTGACATGAGGCATGATGATCCCATTTGTCCCGTATGTACAAAGAATCTTTCTTCCGTCGGACCATTAGAGAGTGGAATGCTCTTTCCGATTCGATCATTTCCACAGTTGAAGGTGCTGATAATACTGAAGCTAATTTTGCCTCTTTCGTGAGAGCCATGGATAACATCACAGGTCCTGATCTTTGAATGGCATTTGCCGTATTCTCAGTAATAATTCCGAATGCTGATTCTGGTATGTGACTACCGATGGAGAAGAACCAGCATTTCCTAGGGTCATCCCAGAAGGCAAATATAGAGTCACTCACCTCAGAGTGCATAGGACACTTCCGTGTTTTTCACACGGTGCATCGTGACATTGACATTTGACCCTTGACCTCGAAAATCTATAGTGTTCATCATCGCTCCACGGGAAACATTTGTGGAATGTTTGATACTTCAATGATGAAAGCTTTGCCTATTATCCTGTTCACAATGTTTTCAATGTCAAATCCATTGTTAACTTGGCATTTGACCCTTGACCTTGAAAATCAATAGGATTTATTCTCTCTCCATGGGGACCATTTATGGAAGGTATGATGCTTCTCCGATGATGGCATTGTCTTTAATCCTGTTCACAAGTTTTCGGACACACGGACACCCACACAAACACCCACACAAGGACGTATGGTATCGATCAGGGGATAATAACGAACAATCATGTAATGTGTCATTGACTGGTGACAGATAGATCTCAAAGCTATAATTTTGAAGTCATTCAAAATTCCTAAAGTCATTCTGTTGCTTATTTGCGGCGAAATGCTCTTTATGACCTGCTCGCGATGTTTCATACTCTTTTTCCACCTCTGTTTATGATTTGTACTGCCCGCAATTGGGAATGGCCTTAGAAAACCTTTCCTATAATGAATCGGTAAGAAAAGGCTCATTCTCATGTATTAGGTCCAACCCTTTAAAGACATGCACAATTATGAAATTTTTTAATGAAATTAAAGGTAAACTAGATCGCGCAGTCGATGGTATACCATCGCAAATACCCGCTTTTTCTATGAATAACACTAATGACTATGTATTAACTAACCAAAACTACATATAAGTTAAAAAAGTTGCAAAGAACATTCTAACTGATAAGCAAAGTTTCAGGAGTGTAACTTATAGTTTAGAAGATATGGCAAAGTCATACATTTTTACCTTTGACCTTGGGATCATATTGAGTCCACCAAAATTATCCCAATTTATCCTATATTCCAACGGCCATCCAATATCCAAGTTTCAGAGTGTAACACCAATAGTTTAGAAGTTTGACAAAGTCATACTTTTTAACTTTTGACCTTGGGGTTATGTTGAGGTCGATGTCACACCAAAAGTATCCCAATTTATTCTATATTCAAAGGGCCATCCAATAACCAAAGTTTCAGAAGTGTGAATCCAATAGTTTAGAAGATATGGCAAAATCATACTTTATAACCTTTGACCTTGGGGTCATGTTGAGAACGAGGTCACACCAAAAGTAGCCCTATATGTTCTATATTCCAAGGGCCGTCCAATAACCAAAGTTTCAGAAGTGTAACTCCGATAGTTTAGAAGATATGACAAAGTCATACCTTTTTACCTTTGACCTTGGGGTCATGTTGAGGTCAAGGTCACACCAAAAGGAGCCCAATTTATTCTATATTCCAAGGGTCATCCAATAACCAAAGTTCCAGAAGTGTAACTACAATAGTTTAGAAGATATGGCAAATAATACTTTTTGACCTTTGACCTTAGGGTCATGTTGAGGTCAAGGTCACGCCAAAAGTAGCCCAGTGCCATCTGCATTCCATTTATTATCCACAGGCAAAGTTTGAAAAATGTATCTTAATCCGTTTCAGAGGTGATCCATTCCATAGAAACTCGACGGGCGTATGTACACACACACACACATACTTACATACAAACATACATACATACAGACCCCCGGACTGATAGACACTCGACTATGACACGAAAATAATATACCCGATTTTCTTCGAAAAAGCCGGTATAAAAAAGTTGTTTTCCGCAGCGCTTCCTCCTTTGCTCCAACATGGAGCAATTTTTTACTTGTTACGTTATTTTAATGAGATACACGTGTTTCGTTTACAGGCGTATTTCTGCACTCTTTCGATAGATAATTGACACAATAGAACACAAAGTCAATGAACCATGAAATGTAGGTCAATTTCAAATACGGATAATTGCATTATCATTGCCATCACTAGATGCAAGATTGTACATGTACCAAAGATCATTAATGGAGCTCTTATAGATATTGAGAAATTAACTTGAATAGTATGGTGAACTCTAGGTTTGACGCAATAGTTTACAAAGTCAGTGGGTCAAGCTCAAATTTGAATGCTTGCATTATCGTCGCCATCCCCAGATTCAAGCCTATACCAAATATCATTAACGAAGCTCTTACAGTTGTTAAGAAATGAACATAGTAGGGTGAACGTTAGGTAGGACGCAGTAGTTTTCAAAGTCAGTGAACCATGAAAAGTAGGTCAATGTCAAATACGAATGTTTGCTTTACTGTTGCCATCCCCAGAGCCGGCCTCGGTAACTCAGTCGGATGCGCATCTGACTGGTGATCAGGAGGAAGCGGGTTCTATACCTGCCGGAGTCGGCAACATTCTTTCGTGGAGATTGATCATAAAATCTTTTCTGCTGATTCAAGAAGGGCAGTTGTCAGTTTCTTGCGGAAGAGTGTGCAGTGTACTGGTTAACCGCTTACGAATAAGCCTGTCCAGATAAAGTGTGGAAAGGTAAACTGACTGGCTCAAAAATGACCTAAAATAGTGTTGATAGGGCCGTTAAACTCAGATACAAACGAAACAAAACCGGCCCCGATAGCTTAGTTGGTAGAGTGTCCGCTCCGGGGAACGGGAGGTCACGGGTTCGATCCCGGGCCGCGACATACCAAAGTCGTTAACAATGGTACTAGCTGCTCCTCGCTTGGCACTAAGATTTACGGGGTAGAGCTAGGACTGGTCGACCCAGTATCAGGATAATGTGACTGGGTGTGGTATCATGTAATGTGTCTGGGACATGATACTTCAATGAGGCAGCACTATAAAAGTGAGCATTGAGCTCCCTGTCGCAACCAGACACCGTCGTGATATGACTGAAAAATTGTTGAAAGCGACGTTAAACCCGAATTCACACACACACACACACACGCACACACACACACACACAAACGAAACAAAGCCATCCCAAGATACAAGTCTGTACCAGTATCATTAATGAAGCTCTTTTAGTTCTTGAGAAATGAACTTGACCATTTGGGTGAAAGCAAAGATTGTCGAAAATGTTGACGGATTGACTATAGGACGGACGAACGGACGGTAAATCGGACGCCCATATCGCGCCCTGCTAACAGCAGGCGAAAGTGACAGAAAGTCGTGATTTGATCTACTTTACAACTGACCTCCAAAAAGTGATATATCACTCAATAAATCACTGCCAGAGCTGATCTATTTCTTCCGAGTCCGTCCCTCGAGATCACTGTCTACACCGGTTACCTCGGTACAACGTGACGCGACTGAGTACAACAAACGCTACTATCTTTTTTGGACAGGAGAAGTGTGGGTTCAATGTTTCCTTTATTTTGTCGCACATATCACGATTTACGTTTTTCTGTTGGTTTTGCAATGACAACAGATTGTGTTTTTGTTGTTTTGTCCAAATTTTAAGTTATGACACGGTCAGAGAAGGGAAATCAAAGCCATAAATTAGGCCAAAATAGGTAGAAAAACAAAACTTCAAGTTTTAAGGGTCTATCAATTAGAAATAAATGACATATGCACGAGCATTCTTGGGTTTTTCATGCCTCTAGGCATCGAAGTAAGTATACTATTTTTAATAATTCATAAAAACATTAAGAATAAGAATCGTACCGATTTTTCTTGGCTCACTACCTTGAAACACGGGTACACCTTACCACGGATCATGTGTTGAGTCTGAGTACACGAAACACGGAACAAATGGAACAACAAACACGGATATGAAAAACCGAATCTGGACGTTTTTACTCATTATAAGCGCCATTATTCAAGAAACAGTCAAGACGATACACATTTGCCCTTTAGTTGAAAAATTACAATATGCATGGTATGGCTTGGCCATTCGTAAAACAAAAAAGTGTTTTGGGTTGTAAGGTGTGTTTATGACATTGAGACAACTTTTTACAACAGATGCACAATAAACAGTCGCTATAATCCATAAAAAATGTCACAAAATAACCTGTTGTTTGTTTGAACTGAGCTTTAACGTCCCTGTCGACACTATTAAGGTCATTTTGGAATTGTTTCCAATTTTGCAAGTCTTTTTATCAGTCATTGAGATTTAACGACATCTCAAATCTACCGCCCAAGGAGAATAATAGGGTTCACATGTATATGAAGGTACGTTCGGACTCGCACCACATTGCCTGGGAAGACTAAGATATTCTAAGTGGTTAACCGTAGTCGTGTGTGACGGGATTCAGCTATGTGTGGAAGTATCATGCAGCCCATTTATTTCCCCAAGCAGCGGTGGATGGGGCCCAAGAATAACTTGTACATAAACATGTAAACAATATAAAACTACAGAGGGACCGTTCAAATAGCCAACAATGAGCTATACTGATCAAAACCAACTTCAGTGAGACAACACTTACACTGGGGTGCAACCACAAGAATCTGCAAAATAATTTGTAAGTACAGAAGTTGCGCATGCACATAGTCTGGTCGCTGAAAGCGATCAAATTCTGCGAGCAACGAAAGACAAGCCCCGTTTTACAAGTTCTTGCACACCAGACGAGGACATTCCTAGATTTTACCCTGGGATAGAAACTTTTATCCTACCCGGGTTTTCTACGAAGGTCTGGCATTGAAGTCGAGAATTCTGAGGTGTTTAACTCAAAGGGTGTCTGATGTGCGCTATTTGTATAGAAAGTCGCGAACGCTGCCGTAATGCGACGTCACTAAACGTCACAATAGACGTTAGCAGTCGATGTGACCGCATATTCAAACTCTACGCTTTAAGATTTAAGTAATGCAAGAAAAAGAATCTGAAATGGGTGTGCCATGAAATGTTCTCTTTGGTAATCATTCTGTTCTACTTTCCTCATAAACCAGGGGTCATGGGTTCGATTTTTGCCTTCTCCAAACTTTCTAACGAGTCGTTAAATGAGCCCCCTCTCTGTATAACCTTAGCGGGTTGCTGAGACGTATAACTCAAAATAAACACACGGTCATTCTCTCCCTTTCACTGACTCAAGAAGGGTGGTTGTCAAATTCTGGCGTAAGAATATGCACTGTGCTGGTTTCATAAGCCTTCAAGGTAAACTACCTGTCTCGATGTGACCTAAATAGTGCTTGCTGGGCTATTAAACTCCCAACCAAACGAAGAAACAAGCCAGCCAAAGGAATCAGTGTGTGGGATAGATATGAAAGTTTGTCCATCATACTCAGGGGCATAGCTACCTGTACGCAGATACGCACTTGCGTACACATTACAAACGTAAAAAAAAACAGACGTAGAAGAAAAAGAAGAAGAGGAAGGAGAAGAAGAAAAAAAATAAGAAGAAAAAGAAGGAGGAGAAGAAGATGAAAAAAAAGAAGAAAAAGTAGAAAAAGAAGAAGAGGAAGAAAAAACAAGAAGCAGAGAGAAGAAGTAAGAAGAAAAAGAAGAAGAAAATGATGATGATGATGATGATGATGATGATGATGATGATGATGATGATGATGATGATGATGATGATGAATAAGAAGAAGAAGAAGAACGTGAAGATGAAGAAGAAGAAGAAAAACTGTATTTGTCTAGGATATACGCAACACTATTTATTAGCTAGCATAGTTTCCTCCTCTGCCACGGGGACCGCACTTACAGGAAAGAATTTGCTCCCTGCTGGGAGCATATTCTTTCCAGTAAGGGTGGTCCCCATGCATTTGGTAAACGGAGTTATTATTTTTAGTATTTTCTTTGGTTTGCGTACAAACGATTTTCTTCCAGCTACGCCCAAGATACTGTTACGACCCACAACTTCTAATCCTGAATTATCTTCCTTGGCCTAAGGTTTATAACCAATGACAACTGCGTCATGGATACGACTCTTTCGCACAGAGTCGATTTTGTTCAGCTATGCTCCATTCCTTCATTATGGCTGTCATGTCGGAACATGGTGGCTCGCCCGGGATTTGACTTTCTTCGCAAAAATGACCTCGCGTCAACATACGGACTTGAAGAAAAGGGGTGAGTTGTTACGGCCCGCAGCACCTAACCTACATTATACCTGCCTTGGTTGATTATGCGGAAGACAACTGAGGAAGACAGTTGACTCTTTGGCTTAGTGCTTAGAGCAGTTGATTTTACCCGATTGTCCCAGGTTCGAATCTCACCATAAGCGATTTTTCCCCTTTTTACAACTATGCTTCTCTCCATTGTTACGACATTCATAGCGTAAGAATACCCAAGTAAGAGTCTTATATTCTTTATTTCAGAAAGATACATTATGGCTGAGTTTCAGTTTAGCGATGCTGGTCATCCAGATGACCCTAATACCATATATACTATTGCCGAACCTAACAGTGAAGCTTAGGATTGGGCTCAAGTTTTGTCTGGTGTCTCACAAGGTGCCGTTTTCGGTCCAGTTGTCGCGCCTGCCATTAGCATGGCGCGATATAGGCGCCCGCTTTTCCATCCGTTCGTGCGTTCGTTCGTTCGTCAAGGCGTCAACATTTGCGACCACCATAGCGTTCACCCTAATGGTCAAGTTTATTTCTCAAGAACTATAAGAGCTTCATTAATGATACTTGGTACAAACTTGTATCTGGGGATGACAACTTACATGCATGCATCCATATTTGACCTTGACCTACATTTCATGGTTCACTGCTTTTGTAAAATATTGCGACCACCCTAGCGTTCACCCTAATGGTCAAGTTTATTTATCAAGACCTATAAGAGCTTCATTGATGATACTTGGTACAAACTTGTATCTGGGGATGACAACTTACATGCAAGCATCCATATTTTATTTGACCTTGACCTACATTTCATGGTTCACTGACTTTGTCAAATATTGCGACCACACTAGCGTTCACCCTAATTGTCAAGTTTATTTCTCAAGAACTATAAGAGCTTCATTAATGATACTTGATACAAACTTGTATCTGGGGATGACAACTTACATGCAAACATCCATATTTGACCTTGACCTACATTTTATGGTTCACTGACTTTGTAAAATAGTGCGACCACTCTAGCGTTCACCCTGATGGTCAAGTTTATTTCTCAAGATCTATAAGAGCTTCATTAATGATACTTGGTACAAACTTGTATCTGGGGATGACAACTTACATGCAAGCATCCATATTTGACCTTGACTAACATTTCATGGCTCACTGACTTTGTAAAATATTGGGACCAAACTAGCGTTAACACTAATTGTCAAGTTTATTTCTCAAGAACTATAAGAGCTTCATTAATGATATGTGGTACAAACTTGCATCTGTGAATGGCAACTTACATGCAAGCATCCATGTTAGACCTTGACCTACTTTTCATGGTTCACTGACTTTGTCAAATATTGCGACCACCCTAGCGTTCACCCTAATGGTCTAGCTTATTTCTCAAGAACTATAAGGGCTTTATTAATGATACTTGGTACAAACTTGTATCTGGGGATGATAACTTAAATGCAAGTATCGATATTAGACCTTGATCTATATTTCATGGTTCACTGACTTTGTAAAATATTGCGACCACCCTAGCGTTCACCCTAATGGTTAAGTTCATTTCTCAAGAATTATTAGAGCTTCATTAATGATACTTAGTACAAGCTTGTATTTGAAAATGGAATCTTTTGTGCAAGCATCTATGTTTGACCTTGACCTACATGTCATGCTTCGATGAATTTGTGCCCCCATAGGCGCGACATAGCCTTCGGCGGAATTCTTGTTATGTTCTTCGTGGACATTAATGACATTTTTACTGACATTGTGTAACAGGTGACAAAAATGCTACACACCTTTGGCCCGGCCGGGGTTCGAACCCGGGCCGCCGGATTGATAAGCAAATCTACCACGTTGCTGTAAAAGCCGGCTTGTACCGAAAGGGAGTACAAGTGTGCTATATACCTATACGCTATGACATTCTCCCCCTCCACATTGAAATTCGCCCTCGAATTCCTTGGAGTCCGAGAATCATGTGAAATGATACCCAAGGAGTTCTAATGCACGAACCCTCAATTTTATTGGTTCTCTGCCTAGTTATCTGCTTAATGTATTGCATTAAAGGGCCTGAAAACTCACTCCGGTAACACACCCGTGCGACATAGTGTATTTTTTCACATCTCCTAAATGGCTACCTCTCTGATGAAAATCCGTGATATGTTTCTTATTTATACCGCAAATATGGGTTGTGGGTGCTCGTTAGAATCGTCTCAAGGAGGCGGTTCTTACGTGTACCCACAACCTATGTCTTATCGCAGATATAATAAAAAAGTATGTATATCCCCTTAATTCACAGTTTTCTCTATATAAATTAAGGGGTGTTCATTTCACGGACTTGTTCGCATGATGTCATGCCACATTTTCATTCCCAACATCCTAGTCTATCCATTTGGTTCCGAAGTTTACGTTAGTCCTCTGTAATTTCCCGGCAGTATACCCAGTCGTCTGCGAACAGTCCTATTTCTGAGTCAATGTCGGTGGAAATATGATTAATATACAGGGAGTATAACAGAGGACTAAGAACAGTCCCATTCGGGACCCAGACAAACTGGAACACACTCCATAAACTCGCCATTAACTCATATTGGGTCCATATCAATTACAACAAGAGCTGAAACTATAGGTGACCAATGCCCCCCGTGGGAGCCAATTTCTGAGTTTTTGCAAAAATTTCAATGGAAGATAATTCAGCCGAAAATGAAACAGAGTTATGGCCCTTGGTCAGAATGGGCAAATACTATATGCCCCCCCCCCCCCCCCCCCCGAATCAAAGATTCTCGGGGGGGGGGGGGGGATGGCATAAAAACTTCGAAACTAAATAAGTTGGGTTTCAGTTGTTCATAAGTGCATGGGATGTGGTAAAAACGTTCTGCAAAGCCGGAATAAATGTGTTCACCCGTCCCCTTTGTCGAAGATTTTTACCCAACCCTTTAAATTCGCACGTGTATAAGTTCGGAGATCATAATGAGAATCAAACAGGCATTAACCCTTTCCCACCCAGATACGTGTTCTTACGTGTCTGCACCCCCTCCCCCATTTTAAGCCCCAGAAACACCTAAAATCGCATTTCTACCCCTGGATAGTTATGTTTGCTTGAGGATTTGTTGGGCAAAAAAATGACCTGTTTTTTCGCGCGCCTCGCCACTAAAAATATTCTAGGGGGGGGGGGGGGGAGGATTGAAGGGGGGCGTTGCCCCCCTCACATCCCGAAAAATTTTGGGTGTATGGCCCAACAGGCCGCTAAAATTTATATCTGAGGGTGTCTGGGGTCAAAAATGCCTGAAAATTGATGCTGATAAAACATGCTGCAAACAGTGAAAATGGCCAGTGCCAAACCTTAATTGTTGCCTTGACAGCTGTGTGAAGATTAAAATGTGGTCAAAAATTCATGTGAAAACACACTTTTTGCCATCTTTGAGATGCCCCCTCTTTACCATGACAACAATGATCAAGTCATGAAAGGTTGCATTTGAAAGGCTACTGCCCAATGAACATTCATACCGAGTTTGATGTAAAACAGACCATCAATTATGAAACAATGGCTAGTTGAAGTTGCTGTCAGGTGCAACAAGGTTTTAATCAGCGAAATTCACAAAATCCCTGAGTGGTAAAGGGTTAATGAAGAAAATCCCAACTGTCCAAAATAATTTTTTTTTTTCATCATTTTATTGCAAGAAACAATATTTCAGATATAATTAATGCATTTTAGACTAAAATTCAGTATGTTCCCAGATTTCAGTTAACCCTTTCCAACTCAGATACGTGTTTTTACGTGTCTGCCCCCCCCCCCCCCCCCCCCTTTGTAAGCCCCTGAAGCACCTTAAATCGCATTTCTACCCCTGGATAGTTATGTTTGCTTTAGGATTTGTTGGGCAAAAAGATGACCTGTTTTTTCGCGCGCCACCCCACTAAAAATATTCTAGGGGGGATTGAAGGGGGGCGTTGCCCCCCTCACATCCCGAAAAATTTTGGGTGTATTGCCCTACCGGCCGCTAAAATTTATATCTGAGGGTGTCTGGGGTCAAAAATGCCTGAAAATTGATGCTGATAAAACATGCTGCAAACAGTGAAAATGGCCAGTGCCAAACACCTTAATTTGGTGCCTTGACAGCTGTGTGAAGATTAAAATGTGGCCAAAAATTCATGTGAAAACACACTTTTTGCCAACTTTGAGATGCCCCCTCTTTACCATGACAACAATGATCAAGTCATGACAGGTTGCGTTTGAAAGGCTACTGCCCAATGAACATTTATACCGAGTTTGGTGTAAAACAGACCATCAATTATGAAACAATGGCTAGTTGAAGTTGCTGTCAGGTGAACACAGTGAAAATCAGCGAAATTAACAAAATCCCTGAGTGGTAAAGGGTTAATGAAGAAAATCCCAACTGTCCAAAATAATTTTTTTTCATCATTGTATTGCAAGAAACAATATTTCAGATATAATTAATGCATTTTAGATAAAAATTCAGTATGTTCCCAGATTTCAGTTAACCCTTTCCCACTCAGATACGTGTTTTTACGTGTCTGCACCCCCCCCCCCCCCCCTTTTAAGCCCCAGAAGCACCTAAAATCACATTTCTGCCCCTGGATAGTTATGTTTGCTTTAAGATTTGTTGGGCAAAAAATGATCTGTTTTTTCGCGCGCCTCCCTACTAAAGATATTCTAGGGCGGGATTGAAGGGGGGGGGGGGGGGCGTTGCCCCCCTCGCATCTCGAAAAATTTTGGGTGTATGGCCCAACCGGCCGCTAAAATTTATATCTGAGGGTGTCTGGGGTCAAAAATGCCTGAAAATTGATGCTGATAAAACATGCTGTAAACAGTGAAAATGGCCAGTGCCAAACACCTTAATTGTTGCCTTGGCAGCTGTGTGAAGATTAAAATGTGGTCAAAAATTCATGTGAAAACACACTTTTTGCCAACTTTGAGATGCCCCCTCTTTACCATGACAACAATGAGCAAGTCATGAAAGGTTGTTTTTGAAAGGTTACTGTCCAATAAACTTCCATACCGAGTTTGGTGTAAAACAGACCATCCATTATGAAACAATGGCTAGTTGAAGTTGCTGTCAGGCGCAACACAGTGAAAATCAGCGAAATTCACAAAATCCCTGAGTGGTAAAGGGTTAAATAGTATGTAACAGCAGAATGTATCGTTGTGAATTAAAAACAGCATCATGTATCATGCCTTCGCTGGCGGATCAAAGAGTTTTATTTCAATTTATTTCGCTCCCGCCCATCGGGGCTTGAGAAATAAATTGGGCTGTATGGTGCTTCCACGCAGAGCTGAATCTGAGCAGAAACGAGTACCCGTAAACCGCTTAGAAGGACTAAGCCTGCCCAGGCAAAGCGGTGTGAGCCAGATCGTCCAATGCATATAAGCCTTCTGGTTTCATTGCGCGGCAGGGCTTGAGATGCCATTTCATCCCAATGTCGTTTAAAATGTCGGTTAAAAGTCCCACAGAATTGTAAGCAACGTCTCCAAAATGACCTAAATAGTGTTTACGAGGACGTTAAATCACAATTCAAACACACATTTCAATTTATGAAGATTTTAAATCCGTGTTTATTGTACCCAAATTGTGCTGACTAATCGCGTTATGGTGTATCATAACCCGTTGTAAGGTGTACCCTAAGAAAAAATCAACCATTGAACCATCCACGGATTCAGTGGGTATTGACATGAACTGGGGCTCAAGCAAATGCATCAATGGATGCTCTGAAATCGCAATAACATATAAATCACAAAGTCATGTGCACAAAAGATGTGTTACTGTCAAAAAACATTTACCGAAGTATGCTGGGGTTGGTGAAAACACACTAGACGAAAGAAAATTGTTTGTGTTTTCGTTAATAATGAACAAAATTCTCTGCAACTGTATCAGTAAATGGTAATACCATTACTCTGCAGCTATGCAAAAAACCACCCAAAAAGAATAGGATCGGGGTAAAATAAACCTTTATCTTACCGAAAATACTGCTGTGACGTCATGATTTCTGTAGCGTTCGTTGTACTCTGTCGCGTTCGTTGTACTGCGGTAACCGGTGTGCTGTCCGGCATCATTCGGCAAGTCTCTTGATGCTGGACACTGGACCTCGGGGTGGATGTTTCTATCCACCTCTCACGCCTATGTAAGATTCTTATATTCTTGCACACCAGATAAGGAAATACTGGACTTAAATATGTTCTATAAAAGGGTTATCCTTTGGAAGCAAAGAATACACCACAGAAATGAAAAAATGAAAAAAGTATGGAGTGCAAGTATTTCTGGTTTCGGCCAATTTCAAAACTCCACAATGAAATCAATGATCCCAAAGGATAAGAAAATACAATTTATACTATATTGAAGGGCAGGTAGATTTTTTTACGGCCGCAACACTTTCCCTAAGCACCAACGTACGTCCTATAAAAGAGTTATCGTTTGAAGCAAAGAATACACCGCAGAACTGAAACGTATGAAGTGTGCAAGTATTTCTGGGCCAGATCAACTAGTTTTAGCCAATTAGGCCTCATCAGTGATCCGGAAATATTTTAAGAATCTCCACGATGGAATCAATGATCCTAAAGAACAATACAATACAAACTACACTATGATGAAGGGCAGGGAGACTTTTTACGGCCGCCACACATT
Organism: Lucinisca nassula; assembly: GCA_963580285.1. Taxonomy (NCBI): domain Eukaryota; kingdom Metazoa; phylum Mollusca; class Bivalvia; order Lucinida; family Lucinidae; genus Lucinisca; species Lucinisca nassula. Next base: position 134,372,052 of record OY757010.1, on the reverse strand, counting down.
CCCTGGACTTAACCCTGGGATAGGAATTCTTATCCTACCCAGGTGATCCTACGCAGGAATAAGATAAAATCGAGATGTTTACGTGTTTAATGTCCACTGGTTGAATAGAGCGTCGAGTACATGGTCCTTAACATTACAAAAACACGCCTATAAAATTTTGACCCCCTTGAACCCCACATTTATATAGTAAAACTGGGGTTTTCAGGGGTAAACCTTATTTTTCTTATTTCTGCTCTAAAATAAAGATTGCGGGTACTCGTTAGAACCGCCTCGATGAGGCGGTTCTGACGTGAACCCACAATCTATATTTTGAGCAGAAATAAGAAAAATATCACAATTTTTCAACATAAAATCTTCATTTTTTCGGCGAAAAAAATTACTGTGTATTTGTATAGGCGTGTTTTCGTAATGGCGGCTTGACGTCACTGCGCGTACAGTGACGTGAAAAAAAGGCGGACGTCGACAATCGAAGGGACTGCATAAGTGAAACAAGAGTCCAATGGGACACTATGCTCACCAGAGCTCAGGTGGGTACAGCTCACTGGCAATCATGTCTTTAAATAAGATATGATTATAATTTTCCGATTACAAAGTCTCCCAAAGGAACCTAAACTCAAATGAGAACCAATGTGAACTCCGTATCTTTGTTTGTTTGAATTGGGGTTTAACGTCACCGTCAACACTATTTAGGTCATTTTGGAGACGCTGCTTTCGATTTTGTGGGACTTTTACCCGACAGTGAGATTAAATGACACTTCAAGCCCTACCGCCCAATGAAACCAGAAGCAGTTTACCAGTACTCGTATCTGGTCAGATTCAGCTCTGCATGGAAGCACCATGCAGCCCGATCTATTCCTCCAAGCCCCGATGGGGTGGGGACGAGAATTCCGATTCTGACATAGTAAGCCTTTTATGAAATGAAGGGGGTGGGGCATGGTCCCAACGGAGCCCTTGTTGGTATCGCTGAATGCGTCTTATCATAAGGGACAAGTGTATATATGGTTAAGGGGTGGGGATCTGTTTGTTTCCTGAGATCTAAGGCATTTCAAGCAGTGGAAAGGGCATGGCCCTGGCGGACCCTAGGAAGGTCCCAGACTGTTGTCACTGAATGTGTCACTATCATAAGGACCAAGAATATATACGGTTTAGGGGTGGGGATCTGGACGGCTTCTGAGATATGAGGCCTTTTCATGAAGTGGAGGGGTGAGGAATGGCCCCTGCAGAACTGCAGGGACACCCCCAAGTTGGTGTGATTGTATGTGTCTTATCATATGGAACAAGCGCATATATGACTGAGGGGTGAGAATCGGAATGGTTTCTGAGATATATGGCCTTTAATGAAGTCGAGAGGTGGGGCTTGGACCCAGCAAACCCTAGGAGACCCCACGGTTGGTGTGACTAAATGTGTCCTATCATCAAAAACAGGAATATATATGGGTTAGGGACGGGCTCTAAACAGTTTCTGAGATCCATGGCCTTTAAGAAGTGGCGAGTGTGGTGTGACCAAGGGTCATTCCGGGGTGAGGGGGGTGGGTGGGGTGGGAATGGGCTCCCCCAAGGTTTGTGTCACTGGATGGATCTTATCACATGGAAGTAGATTTCTTAAGGAACATTTCTATTAAAATTTTGTCAAAATATCTGCAAAGACTTGGCAGTAAATGCCATTTTTTTCGATTTCCCCATTATACGTCTATGGTAACTCTAAAATTCCATAGCAACCAAACTAAAGAGCCGAATTTCATAAAAAAGCACAAACCTGTTGAGGCAAATATGGTGAATGTTTTCATAATGCCTCACCCTCATAGAATACATGGTTTCTGAGGAGATGTGTTTTTATTTATTTATTTTTTTGCAGTTTTGTTTCCATGGCAACCATTAAAAATAGGCAGTAGGTCTAAAATCATATGGCAGATTGCTTAAGGAACATTTCTATGAAAGTTTTGTCAAAATATCTGCAAAGGCATGGAAGTTAATGCCGTTTTTCAATTTCCCCCCATTATGAGTCTATAGGACTCTAAGTTGCCATATGCCAACCAAACTAATGAGCTGAATTTCATAAAAAAAAACAACATAAACTTTAAATCCCCTAGCCCAAAGATATTATAGATGAAATTTGGGCCCAATCGGCCTAATGGCTTCAGAGGAGATTTCGTTTGAAAATAATGACACCAGACGACGTCAGACGACGACGACGGGCAACTGCCTATATGCGCCCCGAAGCCTTCGGCTCTGGGAGCTAAAAATCTCTCTCAGAAATGAAAGGTATGCCGGCATCACGAGGCTCCTCGAATGATACCGGAACAGTGCCCACAACCCCTCACCCCCACCTACACCCAGGAATATTCTTACAGTATACTCCTGTATAGCCTATGTTTTTCTTGCTCAAACGTTCGAAGAGTTACCACCTACGCTCCCATGTTCTGTTCTTTGCACTCCTTTGATAGAACTTCTAGAAAACGATGATTTTATACATCTTTTACAACACATATTCTTAAATTCTTCTCTGAATCTGCTATTGAAGTACCCGTATAGAACAGGATTTACACACGTATTAGTCAGAGCAAGAATTAGAGTGGCTGTGAAATGTGTTGAGGTAATCTGCTTCAGGTGAACACCAAGAAAACTGATAATAAAGAAAGGTAGCCACATCACGACGAAGAGAAAAACAATAGTTGAGCACATTTTGACTAGACGCACTTGTTTGTTGACGGATTTCCCGTAATTCGTGTGTGATGTCCTTGTACGTTCAACAGATGAATTAACCACTCGTAAAATTCTCAGATAAAATGCTGATATAACACTCAATGGAATAACAAAGAAAAATAGTGCCATGAATCCCAGGTATATTTCTGTATGAAACTCTTCCCGCCAAGACACGCCGCAGAACGTAAATGAATCGTTTCCTATCTGAATGGTTATCACCGACTGCGCAAGTGCAACCGGAACAGGAAATGATGAAGCTATGAACCATATACAAACAATGCAGACAAATAACTGTTTTGCTGTGAGTTTATACCGATTTAACAGACATACACACATAAACCTCTCTATGCTTATTGTCATCATTGTAAGTATAGAACAAATCCCAGATATAAACTGAAGGTATGTAACGGCCTTGCAAACAAAACTGTTGAAGATCCAGTGCTGTGTGATTCTTATAGCTGCAATAAATGGTATTCCCAAGCAGAAAAACATATCGGTGGCTGCCAAATTAGCGATGAGGACGTTGGTAACAGTTCGTAGACGAGGATTTCTGACGACGGCTGCTAGAACCTGAAAGAAATTACCCCATAACGATAACACACCCATCCGATATAGTGCATTTTTTCACATCTCCAAAATGGCTACTTTTCTGATGAAAATCCATGACATTTTTCTTATTTTAACTGCAAACATAGACTGTGGGTGTTCGTTAGAACCACCTCATTGAGGCGATTCTGGCGAGCACCCACAACCTATGCCTTGGAGCAGAAATAAGAAAAATAATGTATAACCCCATAAACCCCATTTTTCTCTTTATAAGGGGCGTTCATTTCACGGACTTGTTCACGTGATGATTCAGTTTTGAGATCAGTTTTAAAGCTGATCAAATCACAAGCGTTTGCTATCGTGATTTGATCTACTTTACACTGACCTTCAAACCGTGATGTATTAACAAATCACACACTGGAGCTGATCTGTTTCGATTCTGACACACTTAAATCGACAATAATTTTATTGTATCCCGCCAATGGCACGAGCCTAAAACGATAGAGGGGCGGTTTGTTGGGGCGACGGTGTCGTTAACGAGGAGAGTTCAATTAATTTGTAGAACTCGGTATTTTTCTACACAATTCAAGATTTCTTTTTTTTTTTTCATTTTTGTGCAGTATAAACCTTTGTCAGTTGAATGAAAACAGCCGTTCAGTCAGCACATGCATAATTTTCCCTTACTTTTTGTTTGAAAACCTATACCCATAGGCAAAAATAGAAAGTCAGAATATTGAGCTCAGAGCAGTCATAAAGTTCCTTAATAAGGAGTGTGCAAAGGCCAAAGAAATCCATTGGCACATGGCTGATGTGTATCGTGATAGTAGTCGAAAGTATTCCACAGTCACAAAGTGGTCAGCAGAATTTAAACGTGGACGAGACTCCTTAGAAGATGACGCAAGGCCCGGTCGCCCTGCTGATGTCATCAGCCAGGAGTTGATCGACCTTGTTGAGAGACTTGTGCTAAACAATCGCCTAATCAAAGTTGCTGAACTAGCTTCAGAATGTGGTATTTCTAATGGAAGTGGTTAAACTATAATCCATGAACATTTAGACATGACAAAATTATCTGCCAGGTGGGTACTCAGAAACCTGAACATGCAAGATCGTCAGCAAAGGGTGGAGTCAAGTGTAGAACTTCTAGAAGTATACAAATACCAATCCAGAAGACTTTCACACTCGTTTTGTAACAGGCGATGAAACTTGGCTTCACCGCTGCGACCCAGATACTAAACAAAGAGTCTATGCAATGGAAGAGCCCTGGCTCACCCCACCTAAAAATGTCGTACCCAACCATCAGCCGGCAAGGTAAAGACCACGGTGGTTTGGGACTCCAAAAGATTACAAGCCTGCTGGTACTTCAATTACAAGAGAATACTATGCCAATGTCATAAAACAATTGGGGGTTGCTATTAAAGAAAAACGAAGGGGAAAGCTAGCTGCTGGTGTCCTTCTTTTGCATGATAATGTCCCTGTGCACAAGTCCAGAGTTGCACAAGCGGCTATTCGTGAGTGCAAGCCCGAGCAGTTAAATCACTCGCCATACAGCCCAGTCCCGGCCCCAGGTGATAACTATCTGTTTCGAAATTTGAAGTCCCACTTACGTGGAACGAGATTTTGGGACGGCTGCTACAGAGGCTTGGTTTGAGGATCAACTAGATGCATAGACCGCTTAAAAGAAAGGTGGTCCAAATGCATTGTAGTAAAGAGGGAAAATATTGAAAACTAATGTTGAAACCACCTTCCAATCTGTGAGTCAAACCCCGAGTTCTACGAACATATTGAACTCCCCTCGTACCTTGCGTCATGATATTGGCTTGCGTCACTGAGGCTGAATTGGGCAAGGCCTGCTGTCCTTGCAGCAGGTAAGGATAGTGAGCGTTGTTAATTCTTCAGTTTCTATACTTCCACTTTCTCCCCTGGCCTTCACTTTTATCTACTCTAATGTCTTCTCTTTTCTCCCTTTCTCTGAGAGATGACACAAATGACCCACAAGGACTGACGTGTCGTTAAAGCCCAACACAATCAATCAATCAATCAATCAATCAATCAATCAATCAATCAATCAATCAATCAATCAATCAAACAAATGATAAGAGGCCTGCGTCCGAGGTTATATTTTTTCATGCTCAACTCACTTGAGCATGAAATTTGTCCTGCTCACACATTTTAAAATGCCAACAACTGTTGGCATTTCAAAATTTTTGAACAGGACAAACAACATTCTTTGCTGATCTGAGCAGACAAAATGCCTCATTTGTGAGTATGTTAATAATCATGAGCATTTCAAATTTCATGCCCAAGTGAGCGGAGCATGAGAAAACGTTGTATAACCTTGAGGCCGGATGATTTTGTTTGATTTGAGGCTTAACGTCCCCGCCAACACTGTAAAGGTCATTTTGGAGACGTTGCTTCCATTTTGTGGGACTTTTACCCGACATTGAGATGAAATGACATCTCAAGCCCTGTCGCCTAATGAAACCAATAGGGTTTATTAGCATGGACGGTACGCCTCGCACCGCGGTTCCTGGACAGGCTTAGATCTTCCAAGCGGTTTACCAGTACTAGTGTGCGGGCCGGATTCAGCTCTGCGTGGAAGCATCATGCAGCCCATATATTTCTTCAGGCCCCTATGGGCGGGGGCGAGAGGCCTGATAATTATGACACGGCCTTCTAAAACTGTCTAATATAGTTTACCAGAACTCATATGCAGTCGGTGTCAGATTTGCGTCGAAGCATCATACATCCCAATCTATTTCTTCAAGCCCAGATGCAATAACGGGTGCTTTTCTATGTTTGTAGGAGAAATAAGACAAAAATCACAAATTTGCATCCAACACAATCATGTTGGAACTACGAAAGTTTTAGCCCAAATAGGTCTGTTATTCTTAGGAATTCTCAAACCAGAACAAATCACGAGTTTTGGTACCTAAAGCCGTTGACTTTCAGTCTCAATCGTATTACGTGAAAACGTCCGTGAAATGAACACCCCACCCGCTTACACCCCATTTTATATAGAGAAAACTGGTGTTTACGGGGGGTAATTATTATTTTATTCTTATTTCTACTCAAAAACATAGGTTGTGGGTACTCGTTAGAACCGCCTCAGTGAGGCGGTTCTAACGAGCACCCACAACCTATGTTTGCAGTATAAATAAGCAAAATACCATAGATTTTCATCCGAAAAGTAGCCATTTCGGAGATGTGGAAAAAAATGCACTATGCCGCACGGGTGTGTTATCATAATGGTCCAACCTGAGAAAAAATGCAGTTAACCCTTGTCCTACTGAATATTTAAATACGCTACACAAACTACTGATTATAAACCAATCAGATTACTTGGTGCAAATTATTGCAACAAATTCATAATCTGAATGACAAACAATGTAGATCCTGATCAGATGGCTTCTTCAGATATATATATAAATATTTTGAATTTCGATTATTTCTACTCTATCCTCATACTGATTTATAACCCCATCACTGGTCGAGAGTTGCCTTTATAAGATCGGGGTTAAAAGTTGTGTCAGGATTGGATAGAAATATAAATTAAAATTCAGTATTCATATTTTGCAGCCAAAGAAATTAAAATTCTTACAATTATCAAAAGATTATCATTTTAAAGCTCTTTCTGGTAATTAATTAGTTATTTTATTTGGATAAATTATGAGATTTATGCCCACTTTATTCAAGTACGGTTCAAACACCGTTGACAAATTATGCAAGATCATGTCAGAAATCACCATCACTGACAATTTCGATTGTGATCAACACATTACTAAGATTACATCGAAAGCAACTAGTAGGACATTAGGATTTCTTAGATGTAATTTGGCTTTTGCACCTAGGCAGACAACTGATGTTGCATTGGTTCGTCCTCAACTTGAGTATGGATCACATGTTTGGCATCCCGATGTTAAGACGGCAACTCGATGGACCTGCAGGGGGATGGTGGAACAAAAGTAGTGTTGGTGATATGCATGATGAGCTGGATTTGGTGATATGCATGATGAGCTGGATTGGCCATCGCTGGACGCCCGTCGTGAGCAGTCTTCTTTAACCTTCTTTTATAAGTGACACTCTGATACAGTGTCTCTAACTAAAGAAAATTTCTTACCCCCCCCCCCCCCCCCGTGACTAGTTCAACTAAAAGAAGGGCATCAAAATTATACAACAGTCAATGTTTGTCTGTTAGTTTGAATAGGGCTTTAACGTCCCCGTCAACACAATTTAGGTAATTTTGAAGACGTTGCTTTCAATTTTATGGGACTTTTACCCGTTATTGAGATGAAATTTTATCTCAAGCCCTGCCGCCCAATGAAACCAGAAGGCATATATGCATTGGGCCATCTGACTCACACCCCTTTGCCTAGACAGTCTTAGTCCTTCTAAACGATTTACCAGTACTCGTGTGTGGTCGGATTCAGCACTGCGTGGAAGCACCATGCAGCCCAATCTATACCTCCAAACCCCGATGGGCGGGGGCGAAAACAACAGTCAATATCATAGGTATCAGGCCTAGAGTGATGCACTGAAGAATTCCTTCTTTCCCGGAACTATTCCTCAGTGGAATAGTCTTCCCTCCTCTGGCGAAAATGCCAAAACTGAAGAAAAGTTCAAAGCCCACAAGGTATAGAATGGGACTCAGAGGTATACGTTCTAGTGCACCTCTTTAATAGATTGTGAATACTTTAAAGAACTCATCCATTGATTTTATTTTGCTAAATTTAGCGAACCACCTAACTGAGGTAATGGTCAAATGTAACAGACTCCGTATCTGCTAGAATCGTGTGAACAAGAGCGTGTTTTGGGAGCTGCCGCGATGATGTCGGAGCTACTCCGCCTGAAGATTTACGACATTACCCCTTCACTGTACAAAGATTGATCAATTTGTTACGCGTAATGATGAATAAGGACTGACATACCCGGAATATGCGCCAAAGGATCTCGTTCTAAGCGAAAACAAACAAAACAATTGTTTCAGTCATTCGTGCTGACATAAAACTAAAGTCAGATTACCATGTGCTCGATTTTGTTACGATCGCCTACTTTCAGCAACGATTTTTTTTTTTCAGTATTTCTTTCGGTCTTAGCATCGCCGAAACTTTATATTAGTCTCTCATTCTTCTACAATAAATCAAAACACACAAGGGTACCTACATTTGTTTACTATTTTCAGGTCCTAGGAACTATCGCGAGAGTTTCCGGATGTGTCGTGGGAGCAAAATTACGTTGATGCGATTTCGCAATAGCTCCCCTTATGTCCACCCGTGGAGTTTGCGTTTAAACATTCCAAATATATCTTTAAAGCTTAATCGTTTCCATAACAAAGTAATACATATACAAGTAATACTAACTTAAATGTTTACTCTAAAATACATGCAAATATGTAAATGTCTATTGAAAAGCCTGTTTGGTCATCCCACTTAAATGAAATTTCAGATTTTATTAACCCCCCACCCCCCATTCCAGCGTCCGTCGTCCGTCCGTTGTCTGTACTGCTCAAATATTACTCCTAGACCATTTAAGCTAGAATCTCTTTTACAGGCAATAGCCCTATTACTAAGGACTGCAGAAACGTATTCAGAATTTTGATATAACCCTACCCCCATCTGGCAGGGGATAGGGCCCAACACTGCCCGAGGGGTAAAAATTCATTTTGTTCAAACATAGCCATGCTACATATCAGATCAAAGGCAATGAAGAGTAGAATACAGAGGTGCAACAGATGTGCCCCGTTGGCATGTCTGGGGGTCACCAGTGGTCAAAACGTAGGATTTTGGGTCATTCTTTGTTCGATTGTCACACAACTCCTCCAAGCGGCTGTTTGAGCTAGAATCTTGAAACTATCATAGTTAATAGCCCTATGGATGAGGACTGGACGAATGTTTAGATCCCAACCCAAGGGCGTGGCCTGGGGTGGGGCCAAAGAGTCAAAAATCTATTTTGTACAATCATAGTCCTATTGAATATCAAACCGAAGGTAATGAAGAGTAGATACAGTGGTAGAAAAATTTTGCCCCGGCGGAGGGGCATGACTGGGGTCATCAGAGATCAAAAGGTAGAATTTAAGGTCCTTTTATAGATTGTCACACAACTCTTCCTAGGCTTTTTTTGAGTTAGAAGCTTGAAATTGTCAAAGTTAATAGACCTATGGATGGGGACTGGAGGGACGTATTTAGAATTTTGGTGTGCCCCCCCCCCCCCCCCCCACCGACCTTCGAGTCCACGGGATGGGGCCCTGCGATCTAAAATATATTTTGTACAAACAATGTCATATTGCATATCAAATCAAAGGTGATGAAAAGTGGAATACAGTGGTGTAAAACGTTTGCCCGGGGAGTGTGTGTGTGTGTGTGGGGGGGAGGGGGGAGGGGGGCATGACTTGGGGTCACAATGCGTCAAAAGGGTATTTTTTTAGGTCCTTTGTCGATTGTTACACAACTCCTCCTTGGCTTTTTGAGTCCCAATCTTGAAACTGTCACATAACCATCCCCGTAAACCCCGCTTTAAATAGCAAAAACTGAGCTTTACAGGGGTATAGAGACATTTTTTATTCCAGCTTCAAGATAAATGGTGTGGGTACTCGTTAGAACCGCCTCAATGAGGCGGTTCTAACGAGTACCCACAATCTTTGTTTGGAGCGGAAATTAGGACAATGCCAAAATATTCATCTGAAGAATTTTAGCGCAAGTGTATGTAATGGAAAGCCATACAGAAATCTTACCATAGAGTTTCCTGTGATGCCACATACTAAAACTAGTAGCAGGAACATGACCTCTATTATAGTTTGACCTGAAAAATCAAATATACATATAAGGGAACAAAATATCGTTGGTGTTTTTACTTGGACAGTGCCATTCTAGTCTATATATCTAAAATTTTAATACCATTGATAGTCTGAGTATTTGCACAGGGCTGATTTCTTGCTAGTCTGAGTAGTTGAACAGGGGTGATTTATTGCTAGTCTTAGTAGTTGAACAGGGGTGATTTATTGTTGGTCTGAGTAGTTGAGCAGGATACTTTATTGCTTGTCTGAGTAGTTGAGAAGAGGTGATTTTTTTTTTTTTTTTTTTTTTTGGTTTGGGTTTTACGGCCCTTTCAAGATTATTCCACTCATATCGAGCCGATCGTTAATCATAGGTGGGCGAAAACCGGAGTACCCGGAGAAAAACCACCTGACCTTCCGTTGCAGAACTTGGCGTCTCACACGTGACCCGAGCGAGGCTCTAAGCCACGGCGGTGAGAGACCTAATGACTAAGAGTCAGCGCTCTTATCCATTAGGCCACGGAGGCCCGTCAGAGTAGAGGTGATTTATTTCCAGCCTGAGTATTGAGCAAGATGTTTTATTGTTAATCTGAGTAGTTAAGCAGGCTGATTTATTGATAGTCTGAGTAATTGAGCTGCAGGATTTTTTGCTAGTCTGAGTAGTCGAGCAGGATACTTTATTGCTTGTCTGAGTAGTTGAGCAGAGGTGATTTATTGCCAAACTGAGTAGTTGAGCAAGATGATTTATTGTTAATCTGAGTAGTTTAGAAGGCTGATTTATTGGTAGTCTGAGTAGTTGAGCTGCAGGATTTTTGCTAGTCTGAGTAGTTGAGCAGGATGATTAATTGCTAATCTAAGTAGTTGAGCATGATGATTTATTGCTTTTCTGAGTAGCTGAGCAGGATGATTTATTGCTACATGTAGTCTGAGTTGTTGCGCAGGATAATTTATTGGTAGTCTGAGTAGTTGAGATGCACGAGTTTTGCTAGTCTGAGTAGTTGAGCAGGATGATTGATTGCTAATCTGAGTAGTTGGGCATGATGATTTATTGCTTTTCTGAGTAACTGAGCACGATGGTTTATTGCTACATGTAGTCTGAGTTGTTGCGTAGGATGATTTCTTGCCAGTCTGAGTAGTTCAGTAGAATGATTTGCTGTTAGTCTGAGGTTTGTTTTTTGTTTGAATTGAGATTTAACGTCCCCATCAACAGTGTATAGGTAATTTTGGAGACGTCGCTTCCAATTTGTTTGGGACTTTTACCCGACCTTGAGATAAAACCAATTGGGTTTATAAACATGGACGGTCCGACTCGCACCGCTTTGCCTGGGCAAGCTTAGTTCCTCTGAGCGGTTTACCAGTACTCGTGTGCGGTTGGTTTCAGCTCTGCGTGGAAGCAGCATGCAGCCCATCTATTTCTTAAAGCCCCGATGGGCGAAACCGTTGCTAGTATGAGTAGTTGAGCAGGGTTATTTATTGCTAGTCTGAGTAGATGATTTATTGCTACTCTGAGAAGTTGGACGGTATGTTTGATTGATAATCTGAGTAGTTGAGCAAAATGATTTATTGCTAGACTGAGTAGTTGACCAGGATGATTTTTTGCTAATCTGAGTAGTTGAGCAGGATGATTTCTTGCTAATCTGAGAAGATGAGCAGGCAGATTTATTGTTAGTCTGAGCAGTTGAGCAGGATGATTTATTGATATTCTGATTAGTTGAGCAGAATGACTTATTGCTAGTCTGAGTAATTGAGCAGGATGATTTATTGCTAGTCTGAGTAGTTTTTCAGGACGATTTATTGCCAGTCCGAGTAGTTGAGCAGGATTATTTATTGATAATCTGAGTAGTTGTACATGATAATTTATTGCTAGACTGAGTAGTTGAGCAAGATGATTTATTGCTAGTCTGAGTAGTTGTGTAGTTGTACTATAATCTGGTTGGTTGTGCAAGGTAATTAATCGATAAGCTGAGTAATTGAGCAGGATGATTTTTTTCTAGTCTGAATAGTTGAGCAGGACGATGTTTGCTAGTCTGAGTAGTTATGCAGGATGATTTATTGCTTACCTGAGTGGTTGTGCAGGAAGATTTATTGCTAATCTGAGTAGTTTAGCAGGATGATTTATTGCTAGTCTGAGTAGTAGTGCAGGATGATTTATTGCTTATCTGAGTAGTTGAGCAGGCTGATTTATTGCTAGTATGAGTAGTTTTGTAGGATGATTTATTACTTATTTGAGCAGTTGAGCAGGATGATTTTTGCTAGCCTGAGTAGTTGTGCAGGATGATTTATTGCTAATATGAGTACTTGTGCAGGATGATTTTTGCTAGTCTGAGTAGTTGAGCAGGATGATTTTTGTCTTAGTTGACCGCGTACTTCGATGAGAAGTATTCTTATGGTGAGTGTTCAATGGGATAAACACATATTTAAAACTTCGCTTGTTTCTAAACCTAAATTAAACGTCATGGATTGAGCGCACTTCGCAATGCATGTCTAACTTCAATTAAAAAAAATCAAAAATGAGTTCCTTTAAGAGCAATGAAAACATTCTTAAGAAAGAAGATGGGTCATACTACGTAGTTTCGGCTAATAAAGCCTCATCAGTGACCCTGTAATGATCCGGCAAAGAAAGCCAGAGGAAACATACTGCAATTTAGCGAATTTCGAATAGGCAGTCGATTCAAAGACTGAAATAAATCAAAATGGGTTCCAAATAGTTAAAAACCTGTATAGAATATGAGTCTAAACCAATAATTTATTTCTGATTTCTCAGAATATCCATGTTGATCTCAAAGGACCAAAAGTAAAATATAAACTGCACTATGGTTGATGTACGGGGAGACGTTTTACCGCCGCCACACGGCACAACACCAGCTGCAGTGAAGGCAAATAAAAATCAAAAATGAGTTCCTTTAAGAGCAATGAAAACATTCTTAAGAAAGAAGATGGGTCATACTACGTAGTTTCGGCTAATAAAGCCTCAATGGCTAGAACACATTTTTGTCTGTAAAATTTGTTCGATACAGTGGTAGTCCGAGCAACTGAGGGTTAAAAATAGCGCTATAACAGAAAATATTACAGGGATATGCTTTGGATATCTGTCGGTGTCATGCAGCATAAACAAACGTATGCTGTGTGCACTCATTTGAATGGCCTCAATGAGGCACAAAACATACATTTTAAATATAACATACATTTTAAAGATAAAAAACTCCCGGAATTTTCCCTAACTATATGTATTTCTTAATTTGAGCTATGGAAAGATTTTGATAATGACTCAAAAATAGGTTCGAGTCAGCAATAGCAAATGGACCATCGGTGTCCGAGCCATTGAAGTGTGTGTGCATTTCAGTTTTACGACCCAAAAACAACTAAGGTCAAATGGAGACGGGACCTCTGTGAAAAGACTTATCAAAAAGTCTAGGGAAGCCCGGAATCGAACCCAGGACCCCTGGTTTATTATACCAGTAGCTCAACTACTACTGCCACCGAAGTTAACTGCCTCTTAAAATAATAAAATTTATAACTAGAACCATCACAGTCGTGATCAGGGCCCGCGATAGCATGTTTGAAGGTGTGTGTGTGGGGGGGGGGAGGGGGTATCATGTGTGTGTTGGTAGGGGGTGGGGTGGAATTTGTAGAAAAGTTAAATTGGAAGAAAAATGGGTTGTACACGAACTGTTTCTTGCTAGGTATTTTAAACACTCATTGTATGGTTTCAGCACTAGGGCTGATGTAGAAGAGAGTCGATAAAGCGGCATAAGTCAAAATTTAATAACGCTAGAGTTGTTGTCTCTTGCTACATATGTGTATTTTCACTGCCAGTAGCTTTATGCAGGATGATTTATTGCTTATCTGAGTAGTTGTGCAGGAAGATTTATTGCTAATCTAAGTAGTTTAGCAGGGTGATAGATAATAAGTGTCACTGAAATATCTTTAACGGTTTTGAAATTATGACGAAAAAAGATGAACATTCTGAAATTTTGAATTTTTCAACGGAGCATAACTCTAATAATATTGAAGCTAGAGTTATTTAGCTTGCCACAAAATTGTGAAATGTTGTCGTGACATTCTATTTAAAGTTTGAAGTTGATGCGTTTGTCGGTTTGGGAGTTATTAAGAAAAACAAAACAACAAAAACAATCATTAAAAATGTGGACGCACGGACGGACGGATGATCAGGGTGATTTCTACAAAGTACCCGCAAAACAATAATAATTGACCTTATTTATTGAGGGTAACAAATATAGTAAACTAGTACTAATCTTCCATGTGGCTCTCTTTTTTCTGGATAAAAACCAGTATTAAGCAATGTGGATAAAGTCCCTTGCTCATTGAAACAACACTATATAGGTGCTGTGCGGGGATCGAACGATCTCAAATCCAATACTTTTAACCACTGCACGACAGCCTCTTAATGTTCTGCATAGGCTATATTTCGCTACCGTTTCGTATTACTCAGAGTACACCTTTCTGGATATTGTACATGATTAACACGTGTACATCAATAATTGTAGAGGTTTATGACATTTATTACAAACAAAGGTTCTAATAATATAATCAAACACTTGGGATTAGCTATCAGATTGTACAATAAAATGTCGAAGGTATGGGTTTCAGGCTCTATAAATATAGTATGTATAAACACGCTAAACAGTTCTGTAAATATTTGAAATAAGGATATTTCAATTTCGAGCCATCTTCCTTGTTTGACTTAACGGTCGATTAAAACAAAAGAAAGAAATGTTCGAAAAAAAAAAAAACAACAACAAAACACACACACACACACAAAAAAAACGTATCGTCTAGAAAGAAGGAATACACCACCACAGAACTGAAATTGTGGAGTGTACTTTTTTTTTTGGACTGACGAGCTAATTTCGGCCAATTAGGTCTCATCAGTGGCCAACAAATGTTTTCAAAATTCCGTTGTTGTTTATCTACAAAGCATTTTAACGCAGGTACAAAAAATCCACAATAGTTATGATCCCAAAGGGCTGGAAGATACGTTCTCCATTATGATCGTTTTCCTTCCACCCCTGTTGACTGGTAGTTCCTGCACACCGGCTAAGGAAAACTGCGGTTTTAGCCTGGGATAGAAAAAATGTTCATACCCTAGTGTTCTTACCCAGGCAAACAACATAAGTATACTGTGCGAAAAAATAAAACCATTAAATAAAGTAAAATGAAAAGTTTCGGTATTTTTGTGCAAAAAAAAAAAGAATCGAATATGGGATTCTGTTGTAGATGGGCGTTTCCAACCCTCGGGATGACCGTGCTTAGCGGAACCTTTGCATACCCTCGGTTTCGCTGAGCACGGGGATTCCTCGGGCTGGAAATGCCCATCTACAACAGAATCTCATATACGATTCTTAAGTGATACATGTAAACATGCAATCATGCAGTTCTAGATTAGACGGTTCGTAAGGGGCCGTCTTATCAAGGATCAACACTGTTGGTTATCCCATTGATGTTTTACAATATTGGATGTGTGGATGAGTTCACTTCGGAAACACTGGGGCGAAAGTGTTAAATAAAATTACATTATATACTTATTATTATTAAATCTAATTAATTTCTGCCCCCGCCCATCGGGGCTTGGAGATCTTGATGCTATATTGGGCTACATGATGCTTCAACGCAGAGCTGAAACCGACCGAAAATGGGCACTGGTAAACCGCTTAGCCCAGGCAAAGTGGTGCGAGTCGGACTGTCCTAGCAAACAAACCCCATTTGTTTGTCTGAACGGTAGGGCTTGAGAAGTAATTATAGCTCAATGTCCCACAAAATTGGAAGCAACGTCTCCACAATGACCTAAATAGTGTTAGTTAGGATGTAAAATCACAAGTCAAACAAAACATGAGAAAGATCATCTGGTATCAGCACCGCGCTCAACTGGTATCACGCGCGCGCGAAATAGGCGGCGACTTTTACACCACTGCTACCCATTTACACTTGGGTGGAGTAGGACAGTGGCATTATGTGACTTGCCCAAGGGCAAACCTCGCCTTCGGTCGCCGGATTCGAACCAACAACCTCTCGATCACAAATCGGACGCGCCAACAACTGAGCTATCGAAACTGCCAACTGTCGAGGATTAGGTTTAAAGGATATACATTTTTTTCGCATTTCTTCTGCAATACGTAAGTTGTGGGTTCTTGTTAGAGCAGGCTCAATAAGGTGGCTCTAAAGAACACCAACAACCTATGTTAAGCGCACAAGAGCAATATCACAATTTTTGACAGAAAAATAGCCGTTTCGGAGAAATAGAGAGTACCAGGTTCGTGTCTTTAGATATCAAGTTTATCAGGCAAGGCCTCGAGTAGCTTGTAGAACCGCGAGGCTTGCCGAGCCATTCTACATGCATTCTCGAATCCGAGCCTGATACACTTGATATCAAATGACACGAATCTGTTTTTCTATTCATCTGTTAATCCCTTGTACACTCTTACATTTTTTTCCAGCAGTCCAGTTCATAGAAGTGCAATGTCACGTTGACCTGATAAATGTCACTTGTCCTGGGATAGCATATCTTTATCAGGTCAAGATGTTATAATGCAATTAATATAGATGGGACTCATAAAGAAGGCACTGTGTCACACATTTGTCTTATCGTGATGAGATTGTGTAGACTGTGATCTGCCGATCAAACAAATCGTCTCGCAGGTATTGTCATTGTTGCTAAAATGCAGTTTATATCTTACCTTCCCATGGCTTGTAGAACTCCGACAAGAATGTGAACACGGACTGGTTGGTTGCAGGGTCGATCAAGTTTTTACACATTGTGTCACTGAATTAAGTATCCATGTATTTTAATTTTCACATCGCTGCAGAAACTTGTAACAGGCTCAATCAGATATACGATATGCGGTCAGTTAGCGCGAGTAATAATTCGCCGTATATCACCACGGATATCCACCATTTGTGTCACAAAAATTCTGGTCGAAACTAAAATATTTTGTCTTCTTTTTTCAAATTTCAGACATTTTTGTATTAGAATAGTACTAGTTTATAGAATTCCTAAAAAGAGAACAGAAATAAAAGACATTTACGGAACCCAGGAAGGAGCATGCATTTCTTTTCTTTTCTTTTGTTTTTTTTTTTACATATTATAACCTTGAAAAAGTTACAGATCAGCTTTTGGCACAGGTTTTGCTAGCTTTTACAATCACAAGGATCCAGTGAGCAAAATATAACGATGGCGTAAGCTAACGTATCGTTAAAATTTTGATCAATTAAAATGCCAATATGTTAATATTTTTGCTGAAAAAGTGAGTAGCTTTTGCTACTCACATGTTTCCTGCAAAAATACAAAAGAATTAAATACTGTACTTGTTCGAACAGTTAACGATTGACCCTTAACGTTAAGCTAAACTGGATCCTTGTTTATAAGATGAACATGAGACTAATGGACTGCCCATTACGATGACACACCAGTGTGACATAGTGGATTCTTCGTCATCTCCAAAATGACTAATTTTCTCAAGGAAATCCTATGTAATGAGGCAGAAATAAGAAAACTAATGTATTCCCCCGTTTAGGGGGTGCTCATTTGACGGACTTGTTCGCGTGTTGCTTAATTAAACTATAACTGGTGTGATTGTCAGTTTTCAGTTTTATCCAAAGTTTCCATACACAAATGTCCCCAATTATTTTTACTTCCTTATAACTGGCTCAGACAAAAATGTCAAGAACATTTGACACGTGACAGTAACTTTGGTTTCAGAAGTGCTTGTCGACGCTGAAATTAACCAGCAGCTAATAAATACTGTTTGGTTAGCTCTTATCCATTCTTCAAACCATTGGAAATTAGCGTAGTTCTTCCTGAAAACAACACGGATGCACTAAGCTCCCTCTGTATTATTAGAGGTCAGAAATATTAAAAAAAAATGGTACCTCTTTGCAAGTTTATTACTTATAAGAGTTTATACTATACTTTTATGAATCAGCCAGGTAATTTCGTATTGGCCAAGTTACTGGTCCTCGGTCATAACATCATAAAACATTCTTTGTGGTGATTTCACCTGAAGTTTATACGATTTCACCTCAGGTTAATATGGACTTAAGTAATAGGGATGTCCTGCTATGAATACATATATACTTTACTCCTTTAGGAGCAGCCTGATCTAAACGTTTTGCCTCAATGAGGCAATTCTAACTAACACACACGTCCGCCATTGTTGTTAGACAAATCAACCACGTGAATACGCGATCACCTTCTTAGCCAATCAAGGTCAAGAATTTTAATATTGATCGCAGGTCATTGATATTGATACGAGGTTAACCGATATAAGTCAGAGGTCAAGCTCGTATTAGCAGAGGTCAACTTTCATATATTTTACGAAGAAAGAAACGAGAGCCGTATATATCAGATGGACTGATTTCTCTGTATGTATGCAAAGTAACGGGCCTCCGTGGCCTAGTGGTTAAGAGCGCTGACTCTTGATCATTAGGTCTCTCACCGCTGTGGTTCGAGCCTCGCTCGGGTCACATGTGAGACGCCAAAGTTTTGCAACGGAAGGTCAGGTGGTTTTTCTCCGGGTACTCCGGTTTTCGCCCACCTCTGATTAACGATCGGCTCGAAATGAGTGAAAAAATCTTGAAAGGGCCGTAAAACAAAACCAACAAAAAAAAAATGTATGCAAAGTTAATAAAATAACAATAAACACTTAAATTAAAACAAAATGACGAATAGATATACCATATAATTCTCAAAACGTCTTTCGTTGCCATATGTCGATTACAAGTTCCTGTACAGAATGCCCATATTTAACCCCACGTTGTATTTTGAAAACTGACGTTTTCAAGTGAATAGGATATAACAGAATCGAACAGAATAGAATAAACTCCAATTATGGGCCACCGAGTGGCAGCATATTAATCACGGTTGACAATAAATAAATTCAAAACAAAACTTGAAAATGTTGTAAAATAACTAAAGCTTGATTCTGATTGGTCAGAACAGTCAAATAAAGGACACGTGAAGTTCTTCGTGAATTTGGCATTCCTTGTTCTTGCTTAGAATACATATTGTAGAAATACAGATTGTAGGTACTCGTTAAAACGGCCTCAGTGAGCCGGTTTAAACGAGCACCTACATTCTATGTTTCAAGGATAACTAAAGAAAACATATAAATAATTTAACCAGATTGACATTTTCAGAGACACGAAAGAAAACACTTTCCCACATGCTCGTGTTGTCCTAATGAACTACATGGCGTATACGGAGGCAAGGACATTACGAAAACACGCCTATACAAAAACACTGTAAACTTTACCGCCGTAAAAAAAAAACACTTTTCTTATTTCTGCTTTACAATATAGATTTGGGGTACTCGTTAGAACCGCCTCATCAAGGCGGTTCTAACGAGTACCCACAATCTATATTGGAGAGCAGAAATAAGGAAAATAAGGTTTACCCCTGTAAACCCCAGTTTTACTATACAAAAGTGGGATTCAAGGGGTTCAAAACTATATAGGCGTGTTTTCGTGTTGAAACCGGTAATCAGTGTCCGTTCTTGTTTAAGCTAAAATTTAAAAGTCAGTATGACGTCTATTACCGAACACGAACTTAAAGTAATTTGTCTGTAAGCATAATGAACTCTTTCCATTGGCGATGGTTCACCTGGTTAGTATCGCCGTTGTTTATTTATTTTAGCCATTATAAAGGCAATAAACGGGATAAGAGGGAGAGAAACCCAAATTGAACACAGGATATAAAATTCTTACATAACTTATCACCAATAAAACAGCCATAGTTGGATAACACTGGGGTCATTACGCAAACACGCCTATACAATGTATCCCTTTATCGCCGAAAAAATGAAAAATTTAATATGAAACATTGTTATATTTTTCTTAGTTCTGCTCCAAATATAGATTGTTGGTACTCGTTAGAACCGCCTCGATGAGGCGGTTCTAACGAGTACTCACAATCTATATTTTTGAGCAGAAGTAAGAAAAATAAGGTTTACCCCCGCAAACCCCAGATTTACTATGTAAAAGGGGGGTTCAAGGGGGTCAAAATTATATAGACGTGTTTTAGTGAAGGGATATAAAATTCTTACATAACGTATCACCAATAAAACAACCATAGTTGTATAACACTGGGGTTAAATAATGAACTCTCCATATTACCAAAACTGACGGTTTTTTTTATTTTTTATTTTTTTTTTATTTTTTTATTGTTTTTTTTTTTGATAACAGATTGTGACCATTTTCTTACTCATATACATGTACATTAAACATCACACCCCTGTGACGTTCTTTCATACCCCCATAATGGTTACTTTATTTTCTCTTGCATGAGCCTATTAGTCTTTCGTACTTTTCTGATGAAAATCTGTGATATTTTTCTTATTTAACTCATAATATATATAGATTATTCATTCTCCTAGTTGAAATATGGGATTTATAAACCGAGGGAGGTAAAACAATCCGATAAAGAAACGAGTGCGAAGCACGAGTTTCTTTAACGGATTTTTTTACCTCCCGAGGTTTATAAATCCCATATTTCAAATAGGAGAAATGTATAATCTGTATATTACATGCACTGCCATAGACTTTTAGGAGAGTTTGGATCTTGAATTTTGGATCTGAATGCCCGTTCAGTTGACTGTTTACAGCTCATGTAAACGGTTCAATCAGCGAAGTGTTACAGAATCTGGGTGGAAGAACAACTGGATGGGCGCCATTTTGAAAGCGCTTTCTACAGTTTTGAACAAAAATAGAAGAAACAAAGTGTTTCAGTGATAAAACAAGTAAAACGTTAGATTAAATAAAGCAAAACTTACATCCTAATCAATGGTCATATCCATGTTTTCTTTTGTTTCAGCGTTGCATCCGACTCAAACGTCACGCATTCTGAACGTCTGTTGATATTTCTTAGACGCCATTACAATGACGTCATGAATAACGTCGCCGTGATTGAAACTTTCCCGCGTTTGAATAGAACAATTCCACTGCAAAGCGGTATCTCGTATCTTGTACATAAAGTAGTTCCAGCTGAAGGGATTTATTTCCCCGGCTAAGAGGAAATATTTCTTCTTAGCAAAAAAGGAAAATACCAAGTTTATGTCTGGTAGAAATCATGGTATTTCTCTGTAATGCATGTAATATATATAGGTTGTGGGTGCTCGTTAGAGACGGCCTCGTTTCTTTGAGCTGAAATCACATCACGTGAACAAGTCCGTGAAACAAAGACCCCCCGAAACCCCACTTTATATAGAGAAAACTGGGGTTTACGGGGGTAAACATTATTTTCCTTATTTCTGCTCCAAGACATAGGTTGTGGGTACTCGTTAGAACCGCCTCGATGAGGCGGTTCTAACGAGCACCCACAACCTATGTTCGGAGTATAAATAAGAAAAATATCACAAATTTTCATCAGAAAATTGCCTTTTTTGAGGTTTGAAAAATGTACTATATCACACGGGTGTGTTATCGTAATGAGCAGAATAATGTATATCCCTGTAAACCTAAGTCTTCTCAATATAATGAGAGATTAACGGGGTGTTTATTTCGCGGATGTAACTGCTCGTTAGTGCTCACTGAGGCGGTTCTAACGAGTACATACACGTTATGCTCTTGACCTTGAATAAAAAACATACAGTCGAACATTTGGCCCCCGCCCATCGGCGCTTGGAGAAAAACACTGGGCTGAATGATGCTTCCACGCAGAGCTGTAACTGACCGCATACGAGTACTGATAAACCGCTTAGAAGGACTAAGCTTGCCCAGGCGAAGTGGTGTGAGCTAGACTGTCCAATGCTTATAAGCCCTATTGGTTTATTGGGCAGCAGGGCTTGAGATGTTATTTCATCTAAATGTCGGGTAAAAGTCCAACAAAATTGGAACCAAAGTCTTCAAAATGACCTTAATAGTGTTGACGGGGACATTAAATATTAATTAACCCCAACTCAAACAAAAATACAGCGGAACTTCAATGGCTCGAACCCATTTGGGAGCATGACATTTTTGTTCGAGGGAAGGGTTTGTAAGAGCCATTGAGGGTTGATCATAGCCAAAACTAGAATATCTTTTCCATATTTCATATAGAAGCCTCCGTGGTGCAGTGGTAACGCTACTCGCCTTGTAAACCAGGGATCGCAGGATCGATCCCGGGCTTCTCCAGACTTTCGGATGAGTCTTTAAACCGAGGTCCCGTCTCCGTATGACCTTAGCTGTTGGTGGGACGTAAAACTGAAACTCACTCACTCACTCCATATTTCATAAAATAAAGGTATGTCGTTTGTACTCATGAGAATCGCCTCATCGAGGCGATTCTAATGAGTACATATGACATATATTTTCAAGATACAGTAAGATGGTTTCCTTTAAATATCCCAAATATATCAAAATCTACCTGGATGAGGATTTTCTCGCCCCCGCCCATCGGGGCTTGAAGAAATACGTTGGGCTGCATGATGCTTCCACGCAGAATTGAAACCGGCTGCACACGAGTACTTGTAAACCGCTTAGGGTTCATAGCCTGCCCAGACAATGTTGTGCGAATCGGACGGTCCTTACATATGAACCCTTTTGGTTTGTTTTGGCGGCATGAATTGGGATGTCATTTCATCTCAGTGTCGGGTAAAAGTCCCACAAAATTGGAAGCAGCGTCTCCAAAATTGCCTACATAGCATTTACGCGGACATTAAACCTCAGTTTAAACAAAACGTTGGTGAGGAATTTCTTAGAGTCTCAAGTACGACTTTGTAACAGCCGTTGTAAACGAGCCATCGGTAGTTTCACTGTATTGTATTCCTCAATATTCTATTTCCCCTGTTGAACCCACTTTTCTGTTTACTCGGATATTCATTCATCTCGGTGTGCATCCTAACGGTTTCAAATACACTTTTTCACTTCTCGATTTGCAGAAATCTGCTCCGGTCCGTGTTGTGTACTCTTTGGCGTTGTTATACTGCACTATACAATTGAGACGGGCCTCTGTGGCCTAGTGTATAAGAGCGCTGACTCTTAATCATTAAGTCCCTCACCACTGTGGTTCGAGCCTGGCTCGGGTCAGATGTGAGACGCCAAGTTCTGCAACGGAAGGTCAGGTGCATTTTCTCCGGGTACTCCGGTTTTCGCTCACCTCTGATTAACCACATAAGGGAAAACGATTTGAACGGGTCGTTAAAACAATAGTAATAATAATAATAACAATAATAAACAACTGAACTATAGTTTATCAACGACCTTTGAGAGTTCAAAGTTTAAGCGAGACGAGTCGATTCTTTTTTTTAGGGGAAGCAGGTTTCGGATACTTTTTTTCTCGTGATTTTAAAGATATAAATCAATGTTTTCATATTATCTACATAGAAGTCATGGCCGAATGGTTAATGCGATGTACTACTAGTCACACTAAAAATCTTTTAGACGAGGGTTCGAGTCCCAGTGGTACATTTGTTTTATATTTGATTTTTCATTTTTATTTTATCTTCTTTGTGTTTAAAGTTGTTTTCTTTATTTTTTATATTTACATCATTTATATTTTGTTTCCTTTGTTTTATTTTCAACATTTATATTTTTATGTTGGATGCCGGCCTCGATAGTTCATTCGGATGCGCGTCTGACCGGTGGTCAATAGGACGCGGGCTCGATACCTGCCGGGGTCAGCAACATTATTTACCATGGAGATTGATCATGAAATTTTTTCCATGGCCATTCCCTTCTTTCTGTTGATTCAAGAAGGGCGGTTGTTAGTTTCTGGGGGAAAGATTGTGCATTGTACTGGTTAATCGCTTACGTATAAGCTTGCCAGGGATATGTGTGGATTAGTAAACTGACCGGCTCAAAAATGACCTAAATAGTGTTGCCTGGGCCGTAAAAGCCTAATTCAATTTTCAGATTCATTTCAACAGCGCATTTGCCTTCACTGACGGCTATGAATGTACGTTCAATCATAGTAACATTTTTGATAATACTTCTTGAATCCGAGCTGCAACGATTCGCTTGTGCTCTTTCCATCTTTTCAATAAAATGAATATACATCTAATGTGATGGCCCCGTCCATCGGGGCTTGGAGAAATAGATCGAGCTGCACGATGCTTCCAAGCGGATCTGAAACTGTCGACACATGAGCAATGGTAAACCGCTTAGTAAGTCCGAACCTGCCCAGGCAAAGTGGTGCGGGTTGGACCGTCCATACTTATTAAACCCGTTTAATTTTATTGGGTGGCAGATCTTGAGATGTCGTTTCATCTCAGTGTCGGGTAAAAAAACCCACAAAACTAGAAGCAACTTCTCCAAACTTGACGGGGACAATAAACCTCAAATCAATCAAACAAACAAACAAACAAACAAATATCTCATGTGCTCCAATTTTATAGGTTCGAAAAATGTTAAAGAAAAGTAAAAATAAAAAATAAAAAATAAAAAAAAAAAAACATCTGCCCAAGATTCGAACCTTAGATCTCCAAGATGGAAGACGTGCTACTAAAGTGTCTCGACTGGTCGTCAATCTGGTTACACAACGCCCCAGATTAAGGTTATGACGGTAACTGTCGCCCAGTGTAAAAATATCCACTACAGGCGACTTACCTAAAACACGGACGAGTCCAAAATTAAAAGTGCAGTCACGTCTCACTGCGTTTTGAAAGACTATACAGTAAAACCGACATCAGTTGTCAGCTTGGTATTGTCAATATTATTGTAAATAAAGGTTATTTTTAAATTTATCTACGCAATTATATGTTATTTTTGGATGATCTAATTTTATTTTTGGTGACTCCCTATTAATGTGATGGTATCAGGCTAAAAAATACCATACCTGCACTGTATCAACGCTAGCCAAGTGGTAAAGTCACGGGCCTGTAGAGCTGAAGTATGCGGGTTCGAATCCCGCTGGGGATGTTTTTTCTTTAACATTTTTTTTTCCATTGTATCAAATTATTGCATCTTGTATTTCAATTCTCTTGTACATGTACTTGCTGGTGTTTCTTTTTTATTCACTATTATAAATCAAATGTGAAGTTGATCTTTAAAATTGTGCATGACATGTATTGAACTTTAAAATAAATATATAACCATTCACGAAAAAAATAATAATACAAAAATAATAAACAGAATTGAAAATTAAAAAAGAAATAATAAAAATATAAATTCTGAAACTATTTTATAAAAAAAATTACCAAGAAAAAAAAAATCATGCTTTTAATAGCTTTATGAAGAAGGTTGTCTGCGAGGATCGAACCTGCGACCCTCAGGAGAGTAAACCAGTCGTTTTAGGCGCTTTTCGCTACAAGTTGCGCTACGCAACTGATTACATTGACACTGCAAAATTAAGTGCTTTTGTGTTAGAATATAACCCGTTACGTACCTGTGGAAAACACCGTTGTTTGTTATGATTTATAAATAGACGAGTATTTATCAACATTAACACCGACATATTACGGCAGGGTACAGGTCGATGAATGTTTACTGAACATTACGTCACACGGGTCGGTCCATCTGATACCGTTATCTAGGGATGTCAATGTCGTCAGTAAATGCAAACTTCTAAAATAAAAGCTGAAACTCATTCTCATGCGCAACAACAGAACTTATTGTTTGAATTATAAAAGATAGAAAATAAAAATACAACAAAAAATTGTCCAGAAAAACTGAAAACTTAAAAGCAAATACCTTACGTAATAATTTGATGGTAGGCATCGTTTCGAATGTAAGATTACTATACGCAACAATGCTCGAGAATAACAAATAGCCGAGTGGTTACAGCATTAAAGTCCTCGGTGTGGTGAGGGCGAGGGGTGGAAGAGACACACCCACGACGTAATTATTTTAAAACTTTTTTTTTCTTTTTTGTTTCTGTATTATTATCTCGTACATATATTTTGAGCCTTGCTACAACTCTACATATAGTTTTGATGTTTTTATTATAAAATATTTTTTTTTGTTTTGTTTTGTTTTTTATTCTAAGATTTTTTTTTTTGATTTTTTCCCCTTGGTTTTCTTTTAATATTAGTATGTGATACATTATTTTCAAACTCCACATTCACATTTAACTTCACATTAACTTGAATTTCATAATTTCAGAATTTCATATTTCGAAATTGCATTACAAAAACTGTTTTGATTCTTCGGCAGTGTCGGTAGATTCATCACCCTCAGAAGCAGTCTCTGTACCTTCGTCGCTATCATCTCTAACGCCACTGTAAGAGGCCATGAGGTTAATTGTTCGCTCCGTTTCAGCCTCAACAGCGATATCACTTTTACAATAGTCCTGTTCAGGCCCCCGCCCATTTTGGCTTGAAAAAATAGATGGGCTGCACGATGCTTCTACGCAGAGCTAAAACCGACCGCACACGAGTACTGGTAAACCGATTAGAGGATCTAAGCCTGCCCCGGCAAAGCGGTGCGAGTCGGCCCGCCCATGCTTATAAACCCTATTAGTTTCATTGGGCGGCAGGGCTTCAGATGTCATTTCATCTCAATGCCGGGTAAACGTCCCACAAAACTGGAAGCAACGTCTCCAAAATGACCAATACAGTGTTGACGGGAACGTTAAACCTCAAATCAAACAAAACAATAGTCCTGTTCAGCCTTTTCGACATGCGTTAAGCAAGCAGACCATTCTTTTTCAACAATGCTTCCAATGCCTTCTTCGATCAGTGCCTTGATAACTGGCATGCGAAGCTGAATATTTGATTTGCCAATATAATCTTTCGAATTTCCCCCATATCATCGTCAAAGTTTGGCATTCAGATCAAAATGGTATGGTGAAAGCCGCAGAACTGTGTGCCCGTGGTTTATTCGTTTGCAACGTTCCAAAAGATCAGGCTTGAACATTTCTTGCCACAGACTGCATAAAACTGTATTAAAGGAAAAAAAAAAGTACGAAAAACAAAAATGTTATTCAAAATTTGAGATTCGAACCTGTGACCTTTGGAAAACTAGGTTGTTAAAGTTTATGTATCTAACCAATACCGCCACATCGTATTACTGCAACGATGCCATATCAGAATAATATACATCAAAGATTTTGTGAATTAAGCAAGATAAAAGTTGGTATCCCCTACATAACGGTTTCCGATGGAATGGTCCGTATGACGTAGTGTTCAGTAAACAGTCATCGGTCTATACAGGTCGATGAATGTTTACTGAACATTACGTCACACGGGCCGGTCCATCTGATATCGTTATCTAGGGAGGACAATGTCATCAGTGAATGCAAACGTCTTAAATAAAAGCTGAAACGCATTCCCATGCGCAACAATAGAACACATCGTTTGAATTATAAAAGATAGAAAATAAAAATATGACAAAAATTGACGAGAAGAACTAAAAACTTAAAAACAAATACCTTACGTAATAATTTGATGGTAGGCATGGTTTTGAATGTAGGTTTACTGTACGCAACAATGCTCGTGAATAACAAATAGCCGAGCGGTTACAGTTACAGGTCAGAATCATTGAAGTCCTCGTTGTGGTGAGGGCAATGGATGGAAGAGACACTCACACAGTGTAATTATTTTTAAACTTTTTTTTTCTTTTTTTTTCTGTATTATATGTTTTCTTTTTTTTATATTAGTATGTAATTCATTATTTTCAAATTTCAACGATTCACATTAACTTGAATTTCACAATTTGAGAATTTCATATTTCGAAATTGCATTACAAAAACAGTTTTGATTCTTCGGCAGTGTCGGTAGATTCATCACCCTCATACCTTCTCTCTAACGGCACTGTCAGAGTCTATGTGGTTAATGATTCACTCCATTTCAGCCTCAACAGCGATGTTAGTTTTACAATAGTCCTGTTCAGGCCCCCGCCCATTTGGGCTTGAAGAAATAGATGGGCTGCATGATGCTTCCACGTCGAGCTGAAACCGACCGCACACGAGTACTGGTAAACCGCTTTATATATCTGCCATGCGAAGCTGGAACTTCCATTGGGCAATATAAAAAATCCCCACATCATCTTTTTGGCATTCAGATCAGGATGGTATGGTGAAAGCCGCTTAACTATGTGCCCGTGTCTCTTCAAAAGGTGGTTAACTCGATAAGGAGGGGCTGGTTTATTTCGTTGGCAAAGCTCAAAAAGCTCAGGCTTGAACATTTCTTGCTACAGGCTGCATAAAACTGTATATTAAAGGAAACAAAAAGAACCAAAAATAAAAATGTTTTTCAAAATTTGAGATTCGAACCTACGACCTTTGTGTAACTAGCTCGTTAAAGTTTATGCTTCTAACCAATACCGCCACTTCGTATTGCTGCAACGATGTCATATCAGAATAATATAAAGCAAATATTTTGCGAATTAAGCGAGGGAAAAGTTGGTAACCCCCACATAACGGTTTCCGATGGAATTGTCCGTATGACGTAGTGTTCAGTAAACAGTCATCGATCTATACCTGTAATACCTTGGAGGCCATGACAATTTGTTTGAGGCAGGGGAAGTTAGAGTCAATGGGGTTGCTGATAACGCCAGGTCAGTAGAGTCTGACATAATCATGGTAATCCTAGCACTGTGTTCTACAAAATCAATGTATTCTATGTGTACTTATTAGAATCGCCTCATCTACGAGATTCTAATGAGAATACACAACCTAGGTTTGGGTGTAAAAAAGAAACCAATAGCTCCGCAAGTGGGACAATATAAGTTCATGGACGGACTGATGGCAAAAACTCTGTATTTTGCGGATTGTGACCTCAAAAGGTATGTGTTGCTCCACAACATGGTGTAACTTTTTACAATGTTTTAGCTTGATCTAATGTAAACTATAGGAAGAGTTAGCTTGGACCATTGCTGCTGATATTTGGTGGACTGTGACCTCAAAACAATGAGCAATTATAAATCGAGAAGATGTAAACACTGGAAACGAAAATTTACAGAAGTTTTCAAAGGAGCATTACTCTGTTAATATTAATATCCACTGCTTCGCATCAAGGTCTGACCATAAATCAAGTTTCAGCTGGATGAAACTGTAGGAGGGGGTTACCCCGAAATGAAAAGTTTACACCAATTTTCAAATGGTCATAACTCTGCTACTATTTGGTGGACAGTTACCTAGAATTTGTTGTTATTGTATTGATTGTTACCATCATTTTGTCATGAAAACACGCCTATATAATTTTGACCCCCTCGAACCCCACTTTTATATAATGAAACTGGGGTTTACATGAGTAAACCTTATTTTTCTTATTTCTGCTCTAAAATATAGAGTGTGGGTACTCGTTAGAACCGCCTCGATGAGGCGGTTCTAACGAATACCCACACTCCATATTTTAAGCAGAAATAAGAAAAATATCACAATTTTTCATCTTAAAATTTTCATTTTTTCGGCGATAAAGGTTACAATGTATTGGTATAGGCATGTTTTCGTAATGTTGTCACTTTTTATACAGTCTCAGCTTAGTCTGTTGTATACTGATAGCCAGAAAAAGAACAGTAACAGAAATTTTCAAAGCGAAATATTTGTGCTAATATTTGGTGGACGGTAACCGTGAAATGATATGCTCCACTCAACATCATGGTCTAACTATATATCAAGTTACAGCTTGATCGAATGTTAATTGTAGGTAGAGTTAGTCAGAAATGAAACGAAATGTTTACGGAAATAATCAAACTGCATAACTCTGTATTTGGTTGACTGCAACCTCGAAATACTATGCAGTGCTCCACATACACATATATAAAGTTAAGCTTAAAAGGATATAAATAGTGGGAGGACTTAGCCGAGAACTAAATGTTTACAGAAATTTTCAAAGAGGCATAATTATCTCTATAAATATGAGGTTGATCCAAACCGAGAAACAATAGATTATGCTCAACATCATGGTCTCACTATATATATAGTGTCGGTTTGGTCGAATGTTAACTATAGGAGGAGTTAGCCAGAAACAAAATGTTTAGATAAATTTTGAAAGGAGCATAACTCGAATTTATTTGGTCAACCGTAACCACGAAACAATATGCACTGCTCTAAATCATGGTCTAACTATATATCAAGTGTTAGCTTGATCGGATCTTAATTGAAGGGGGAGTTAGGCAGAAACGAAATGTTTACAGAAATTTTCAAAGGGGCATAACTATGTTAATACTGCGGGTGGACGGTAGCCTCTAAACAATATGCGTTGCTCCACATCATAGAGATGTTTCTTTGAACATGTCTGTAAACATTTCGCTTCCGGATAACTCCTCCTACATTTAACATCTAATCAAACTGAAACTTGATTCGGTAGACCGTAATCTCGAAACAATATGCCCTACTCCACATCATCATCAAACTACATATCAAGTTTCAGCTTGATCGAAAGTTATTTGTACGAGTGAGCCGGAAACGAAATGTTTACATAAATTTTCAAAGGGGAATAACTGTTAATATTAATTTATTTTGAAGCTTTAGTTAAAGGAGTCGTGAGTGGTCAATTAATTGTTCAAAAAAGTTTAAGTTCACAAAAATCATGTATTTTCAGTTGATATTTGGCATAACATTACATCGACGTAATTAAACTCAAAATGGTGTCGTGTGTCATTGAAACTATTCATGAAACTTTGGTTTTATTTTTCATTTAAAGCTTTGCATTAAAATATTTTTATTCCCACCGGAACAGAATAAAGGGAAGGAAATAAATAAAAACAAATCAACAAGTTATTCTGTCATCGAATATCTCTTAATTTGTAACTTTGTCCAGAAATTTCTACTTTGTGCAGTCATTTACCTTGAAAAATAGTCGATAAGTTAGCCGCAAGTCCGTTGCGCAATTCTGGAATTGTACCGGTACAACTCCGGAATTGTTGCGCAAAGTAAGAATTACTTTGCACAGGACAAATCCGGAATTTTACTGATTCCCTACTTTGCGCAGAACAGATACACACAAGTAGCACCGTCATACGACAGTTTTCCGGAAGGAAATCAGCCCTCGTTCCTGCTGACTGTCTGTGATTGAACGAGTTTTCTTATCTGCTCTTGATACACGTTAATAATACTGCAGATTTGATCTGTAACGTCGAATGGATGTTTCGGTGTGATGCGTAAGATCTGGAAACATCCACGAGACTTGGTATTGTGTCGCAGAACAGGTTACTATAGTGAAAATATGATTTATATACGTTTGAGCTACCAAATAAAGTGTTTTTTTTTTTTTTTTGTTCGTTTTTTAATCATAAATAGGTGGAATATTTTGACGTTACGGTGTTTGTGTGAATGGCGACATCATTTCACACGTCTGGTTCCACGTTTCACATCACGTGAATAAGTCCGTGAAATGAACACCCACTTACACCTCATTTTGTATAGAGAAAACTCGGGTTTACGGGGGTAAACGTTATTTTTCTTATTTTTACTCCAAGACATAGGTTGTGGGTACTCGTTAGAACCGCCTCAATCAGGCGGTTCTATCGAGCACCCACTACCTATGTTTGCAGTATTTACACTCTGTATTTTTACTTCTGTGATGTATTCCTTGCTTCCAAAGGATAATCCTTTTATAGAACATATTTAACTTCACTACAGCTGGTGTGTGGGAATGTGTGGCGGCGGTAAAACGTCTCCCTGCCCTACATCATAGTGTAGATTATATTTTCTTGTCCTTTGAGATCATTGATTCCATTGTGGAATTTTGAAAATATCTGAGGGTCACTGATGAGGCCTAATTGGCCGAAACTAGCTAGTCTGGCCCAGAAAACATGTACACTCTGTATTTTTCACTTCTGTGATGTATTCCTTGCTTCAAAAGGATAACCCTTTTACAGAACATATTTAACTTCACTACAGCTGGTGTGTGGGAATGTGTGGCGGCGGTAAAACATCTCCCTGCCCTACATCATAGTGTAGATTATATTTTCTTGTCCTTTGGGATCATTGATTCCATTGTGGAATTTTGAAAATATCTGAGGGTCATTGATGAGCCTAATTGGCCGAAACTAGCTAGTCTGGCCCAGAAAACATCTACACTCTGTATTTTTCACTTCTGTGATGTATTCCTTGCTTCCAAAGGAAAACCCTTTTACAGAACATATTTATAAGAAAAATATCATGGATTTTCATCCGAAAAGTAGCCATTCTGGAGATGTGAAAAAATGCACTATGTTGCACGGGTGTGTTATCGTAATGACATGACTGTCAGGTCTCACAGACGGTGATACGGAATCGAAAAACGCGAGTAAGGTGGATTCTCTACTTTTATGTCGGAAAACTTTTAGTTGAAAGCAGTATTTTGCATGTACAGTCGAACATAAATGGCTCGAAAATCTGTTCGAGACAGGGGTAGTTCGAGCCACTGAGGATTACTTTCAGGAGGCATAACGTGATATTTTAATTCCATATTTTAAACATCCTTTCGGTGATCTATAATGAAAATGTATGCTGTGTGTACTCATTAGAATCGCCTCATCGAGGCGATTCTAATGAGTACACACAGCATACATTTGCAGGATAAAAGACGACAATCTCTTTAATTATCCTCCACTATTTCTTATGTAGAGGATTTCGCTAGGGGCTCAAGAACGGGTTCAACACAGCCATGGTAAACGAGCCATCGGTGTTCGAGCCATTGAAGTTCTACTGTATATAACAAATTTTAGCAGCTCTAGTTTAAAACTAACTCAGTTTTTGACGTTCATCAATCTTGTTTGTATTCCATTACAACTATTCAATCTTTATCCCATTATAGATTCAACTTGATGAAGACATGTTTGTTTGTTTGTATTGAGGCTTTACGTTCCAGACATTGTAACAATAAGAAAAAAAAGAAAAGAAATCGTTTATTCGTTTATTAAAAAAAGATTATGTTTGAAATCTGGAAAAAACAAACACAAAAAACTCGGAATTGAAATCGAGAAATGATAGGCAGTATAACCCACATTACGAAAACACGCCTATACAAATACATTGACACATTTATCACCAAAAAAATGAAAATTTTCAGATGAAAAATTGTGATATTTTTCTTATTTTTGCTCAAACTATAGATTGTGGGTACTCGTTAGAACCGCCTCATTGAGGCGGTTCTAACGAGTACCAACAATCTTTATCTCAGAGCAGAAATAAGAAATTTAAAATAAGGTTTACCCCTGCAAACCCCAGTTTTACTATATAAAAGTTGGGTTAGAGGGGGTCAGAATTATATAGGCGTGTTTTCGTGATGAAGACAGTTCTTTCCAGTGATACAGGCTAGCAACGGGACTTAATTCTTTGCGATTCCGCATAAAGTCAACTTGGATAAGAAACAAAACCAAGTGCTTCTAGCCCTGGTCCTGCTCAAACAGATTATACCATATAATTCTTTTGCAAACAGTGCAATTTTGGTAAACATGCTTTTTCAAATATATTGAACATATCACCGAAATGAAAATTATCAGACCAAAAAAAATCTGATATATTTCATATTCGTTCTCAAATCATAGATTGTGTAACTTAGAACCGCCTCGGTGAGGCGGCTCTAACGAGTGCCCACAATCTATGTTTTGAACAGAAATAAGAAAAAGAATGTATACCCCTGTAAACCCCAGTTTTACTGTAAAAAAACAACAAAAATAACATAAAATAGGCGTGTTTTAGTGATAATTTTCAGTCAAAATTATACAGGCGTGTTTCCGTCATGAATACAGATCAGATGGCTTCTGAATCAGGATCTTCACCGTTTGACATTGATTCGTAAATTTGCAGGAATGAATTACATCAATCAATATAATTGTGTGAAAGTCAGAGAAGGGTGTGGCTCAATTATTCAGAAGAACAAATACTAGTATCACCCTGACCGTACGTTGACTAGACCGTCTGATGAACGCCCCGGTAAAGCATTTGATGGAGATTGAAATTTGCAATGATATAAGGGATGCATAAATTTTTTCATTTTGATGTGCAACCGAAATGGTCGGTGCTTGTTATAACTGACTTTTCAGAGTTTAAACCACAGATGAGAAATACTCTTAATCTATATTTTTGTCTTGAAACATGAAACGTGGAGGCAAATTTTATCCTAAACGTCATTGATAAAATCGTGAGGATTTAATTTCAATGGTGCATTGTATTTGTTTAAGATACGTACTTTCTGAATTTACTACCATTTTAATTAACCCTTAGTGCTCTCTAGGCTAACAGGGCAGACGACAAATTGTTGAAATTTTTCTTATTCTTTTTCCAGAAAACAGGACTCGACATCTCGTGCAAATTGTCTCCATAGGAGACAATTTGCATGAGATGTTGAATCCTGTTTTCCGGGAAAAATAGGAAAAAATCAAAATGTCGTCTGCTGTAAAAAAAAAAAAAAAAAAACATCTAGCAAGCAGAGCGTTAAGTTCACTACAATTATGGTGCACTGGGCATTCTGTTATCTCTTCCTTTAGTTTTCTTCCATTGAACCGTTAAGTCACCAGTTGTGTCAAAGTTGTACGGAGATGAACCTTCCTGTTTTCCTTTCGATCTACGCGAGCTTCCGCCTCTGTATACGTCATCCTGATCCTGCCTTTCCGGCGTGCCTTCAATTATATTGATAGTTGGAATTTCTCTTTGCTGATTTTGGTCGTCCCGAATAGGCGCTTGTTGATATGCGTGCGAATCATCCCATGGATCATCAGCCTCGTCTATATTTAGATCCACCCAGTCATCCGGATGCCTCGCTGCCATGTCAACATCAGTATTTTCCGTATATGGCAAAGAACCTTGCGATGCTACTATCATATTTCTGTGAGGAATATCCGGCTCGTGCTTATGTTCATCATACAGTGTGTGTTTTTTCTTAATTGGCTGAGCTATGCCTTTTACAATCAAAGGCCCACCTTTGCAGAGAAGCAATGCTGGCCAAACCAGAAAATCAAATTTAGTTCCGCTGCAGTTTTTGTACTTTCTGAAAACTTCTGCTTCAAATTCAGAACCGCGTTCGATTTTGTCCACAAAGGCCATTGGTGGATCTTGAATGCACATAAACCACGTTACCTCGACACACAGTTTCGTGTACACACTGATCTCCCTTTCGAAGTATCTGTCAGGATCAATAAATGTTGGGATGACGTGGGTAATAAATGTCTGAAATTGAGAGACAAATACAGTAAAAATCTGCCATTGAGACCGTCACGTGAACAAGTCCGTGAATTAAAGACCCCCCTATATCCCACTTTATATAAAGAAAACTGGGGTTTATGGGGTATACATTATTTTCTTATTCTTGCTCCAAGACATAGGTTGTGGGTACTCGTTAGAACCGCCTCAATGAGGCGGTTCTAACGAGTACTCACAACTTATGCTTACAGTATTTATAAGAAAAGTATCACGGATTTGCATCAGAAAAATGGCCATTTTGGAGACGTGTGCACAAATTCGCACGGGTGTGTTATCGTAATGCTAGCAAAGAGTCAACCGTGTTCTTTTTTACCCTTAAGATGTCAATCGCAGCAATTGTCGTTTGCTTTGCTGTCTTCTGGTTACTTAAACAGTCATTGTTTGCAACAGTGTAAACCGAGATCAGACTACTCCTGTAGGAGCAATCCTGTAAAGTCATTGTTTGCTATAGTGTGGACCAACAAATGTAGGAGCAGTCTGATCAGGCTCCACACTGTTTACCTGTATGCAAAAGTATATTTGAAAAGTGTGAAAAAAGATGTAGACTAGAAGTGAAGGCAATAATCAGGTCTGAGATTTTAGCTATTTCTAAAGACTGTCCATAAAATAAAGACAGTCTTTAAATTTATGGACTCACATGTCTATAGACAGTAATGCAAATCGTAAGGTTTTCAAAAATTCGAAAATCGCTGAAAATGTATTATATAAACTTCTTCGTTACATGATGAATTGCATATACAGAAAGTTTTTTTCTCGAATCATTGTCTAATTTTCGAGTATTTATATAAAACGGCTACGAAAGATATTCTTGTTTAGGTTTTCTCCCTTCATGTCATTTACAACAAGTGTGCCATGCATCAGATGACATGTTTCATTGTTTATAGTGGAAGGGAGAAAACCTGAACTAAACAGAATCAATTATTTAAGTTTTTGGATTATTAATCAACAAGACAACGGATCATACTCAGTTTTCAGCTACACGCAGATTATCGTGTAATAAAGAAGTTTGCGTAACACATGTACTGCGAGTTTCGAATTTTTGAAAATTCTTATAATTTGCATTGCTCCTCATGTCCACCTGAATCCATAAATTCAAAGACGGTCTTTATTTTTATGGACAGTCTTTAGAAATAGCTAAACTCTCAGACCTGATAATCAGAAATTAACCCACACCTCCCATCAGAGAATCAAAGGGAAAGAAACGCAATGAAATAACCAGACCCATAAACAGAAGACGACACCATAAACAGACAACATTTTAAGATGTGGGTTTTGGCATCTGAAGAGTTAAACACATATTTAACCCTTATCTTGCTGAATATTCATTTAAGCCACACCCATTTCTGTCTTTCAACCAATCAAATTACTTGATGTAATTTTTTGCTACAAATTCATAAACTTAATGCCAAACAGTGTAGATCCTGATCAGATGGCTTCTTCAGAAGCCATCTGATCTGGATCTACACTGTTTGCAAAGATAGGGGTTGTCGTGAACAGCAAGATAAGGGTTAAAAGGTTTCAATTATTCTTTCCTTGTGTTTTCTACACCCTCTGGTAAGAGACTACCTGTTCAAGGTATCAGAATGCATTACTGGCTCCGGCTTAAAATTTTAGTAAGTCGGTTAGAGCCTGATTCTCTGTCTCTGGTGGCAATGATCAGGAATCGATACAATTAACCCACAGCTCCCTTCAGAGGCACCAAAGGGAAAGAAACACAAACATGAAACAACTAGACCCTAATGGAAACACTTTTTGGCTTTCTACTTACAATATGTTTTACAATGACATTATTTTTATTTGTACTTCCTTCCATTTTATTTCTTTGATGGTATAACTAAGGTATAGTTCGAACAATTTGACCTGCGACTAACCTTTATGCATGGAATAAGTTTGTCAGTGTTGTCGCCTAATACGTTGGCTTTCGTAGACTTCTCGTGAATTTTCGGCATCACGTGAATTGCGACCCACATACAGACCTCTATGTATTGAATACCAATATATCACCATTTTCGGGAGACGGCGAAGATAAATAATTGCATTTAGTCGGATGTGAAATTATGTTAATAGAGTTCAGCAGTCTCAGGTCAATTTGTTCGAACTATAATACGATGGCCGTTTGGAAAGTAATAATAGTTGGCATATTGCGTAATAGTTTCGAATGTTTCGTGCATTTTTCAAACATGCATGAAATATCTAACATTTAATCACTTGACCGAATTAAAATTGGCACGATTTTTATGCACACAGTGCGCTAGAGCGGTAATTGATTTGTTTGTTTTTATTTGTTTTGGTGTTTAACGGCCAAGTCAACACTATTTTAGGCCATTTTTTTTATTCGGGCAGTTTACCTATCCACACTTTTCCTGGGCAGGCTTATACGTAAGCGGTTAACCAGACAGTACACATTCTTTCGTCAGTTAAACTGACAACTGCCCTTCTTGAATCAGCGGAAGGGAGAGAAAGACCGTAGAAAAGATTTCATTATCAATCTCCACGAAAGAATGTTGCCAACCCCGGCAGGTATCGAACCCGCGTCCTCCTGATCACCAGTCAGACACGTATCCGACTGAGCTACCGAGGCCGGCAGAACCGTAATTGAAGATGACCATGTCTTTGACACTGAGCAAAAATATGGCCAAAAATAGCAAAGTTTAATTAGAAAAACCGAGAGTGTACTGCAAAGTGCGAGCATTTCTAGGCGTGTCGCCACTGGAGATCAAAGCCGATTTGGATAGTTTATGGTGAAAATGCAAAATCGTATCCAGCAGTTTGGAGATGGGTGCGACTTTTCAGAGGTGGGTGAACTTCAGTAAAAGATGAGCCGCGGCTGGGTCGACCGCTTTCAGCAGTATCAGAAACAGAATTCTAGTATGTGAGAACATGCGCGGTACAGTGTGTGAAAGTGGTTGATCACTATGTTGCACAGCGCCCATGTGCTGGGGTGCGTAATGTTCATATTCTTCATATTTTTCATGATACCGCCCCTGCACTAATGTGCAGGGGCGGTATCATGAAGAATATGAACACCATATGTACAGAGGTGCGTGGTGTTCATATGCTTCATATTCTTCATGATACCGCCCCTGCACAGCAGTGGTAATCGAATATTTGGAGGAGTTTAACAATAAAACTTTACCACATCCTCGATACAGTCTAGACGTTTCTCCCCGTGATTTCTGGATCAACGCATGCATAAAAACATGTTTGCGAAGACTTCGTTTTGAAAGCCGTAATGCCTTGGGTTATGCGTTGTTCAAGTGTATAAACAGTATACCACAAAAAGGCATCAAACATGTATTTCTGAGTGGATAAAAAGACTGGAAAAGTGCGTACAGGTCAAAGGAGAATACCCTGAGAGACTCCACTAGTTAGTTTTGACCAGGTAAGACTTATATTTACAAGCAGCACCCACTATTAATACTTTTCAAACGCCCCTCGTAGTATCGACTCCTGAGCATTGCCATATTTCCGAAACATTCATGTATATAGGAATTTTACTCATCTATTACTCGTTGTTCTTATTTCCCTACTTCAACCTAGCTTTGTGTAAATGTAAATTCATTGGAATGAAAGTATTTAGCGTAATTTTTAAACGGTTGTAAGATCAGCTGTCGAGAGTTGCTACATAATTAATTCTTTTCGAACCAAATGAAGATTTTAGTAATTTGTATTGTTTGTGCATGTGCTCAGAAAAACTACGTGGAGATCTTGTGTTTGATCACTTTAATTCGATTTGCAAGAGTGTGTAGTCATG
The DNA here is from genome assembly GCA_963580285.1 of Lucinisca nassula. Lineage (NCBI taxonomy): Eukaryota > Metazoa > Mollusca > Bivalvia > Lucinida > Lucinidae > Lucinisca > Lucinisca nassula. The sequence continues at coordinate 134,333,283 of OY757010.1, read as the reverse complement.
TAACTGACTTCAACACTCGTAATAAATTGTTAACGGCCAAACTTCTTAATCAGGGTTTATTTTTGTTATGCTTTGTCTTTATATTATTTTATTTTGGACATCCTATTGGCCATTTTGTGGGAAAGTGACTGTCCTTTTGGCTTTCCGCTATTGATGTTTCCATTAGGTCTGTTATATCATGTTTGTGTTTCTTTCCCTTTGGTGTCTATGATGGGAGCTGTTGGTTGATTGTATCGATTTCTGAGCATTGCCTCCACTTCTATTTATCGGTACCATAAACTACGCAAAGCATTTTCAAAATTTTATAGACGTCATTCTGATTTAATTTCAAAATTCAATATTGGACTTAAATCTCTTCTGCAACAAGGTCTATCGGACCCGAATTTTATGGTGACTTAGTATATAAATTCAGAAAAATATGTAACCGCAATGACTTCAGCACCCAATTTCGTAAAATCATTCTTCGATATAAAAAGAGTGGGTACAACATAAATGTTATACGACATACTGCATGCATAGTAGTTAACCCAATCACGGTTGACAACTTTGCTTCCCTCTTTAATTGCACGCCGGTGGGTCAGGCCTCAGATTCTAAGATGGTTCTAGCGTAAAGGCTTACTGAGAATTAGAGCGATCTATTCAATGTAACGTTTGTTGGTGCCTGATACTCTGTCTCTGGTTGGGCCCATCGGAGTCTAACTGTTGGGTTTCTTTTGCTCCGGCATTTCAGTGGTTTCTTGCTGTCGAGTCCTCACCGTTGTTTCATCTCTGTGGTTGTTTGATTTTTTGTGTTCACGGAGGTGTTTCACTGATGAGTTAGGAGGTCTTCATGCCGACTGAACAAATTATTTTTCTAAATCGCGACGGAAGTAAGGGCGAGGATTGTGGCAACGTAAAATCGATTTAAGCCCCCCAGTGGAATTCGTTTCCGCTGGCCGTTCCAAGGCGGTTCTTCTGTCGCGGTTTATTTTTGTTATTGTTAATCTTTGGGTGTTTGTGTCGCTTATATTATTTTATTTTGGATAGCCTATAGGCCATTTTGTGGGCAAGTAACTGCCCTTTTGGCTTTCCGCTGTTGATGTTTCCAATGGGGTCTGTTGTTTTATGTTTGTGTTTCTTTCTCTTTGTTGTCTCTGATGGGAGCTGTGGGTTAATTGTATTGATTTCTGATCATTGCCTCCACTTCTATTTTGAAATATATATATTTTTACGAGAGTTGTTTTTCATGTTTCATGTGGATAAAATCAAATAAATAAATAAATGAAATAGATAAATGTATTATGTCAGCGACATAGGGTATCTGACAATATGCTCTTCGGTCATAAATACCTTTTGCAACGCTGCTAGACATCTCTGCCCTGTGCTTCTCTGATACGTTTTGGCGAGATTTGTTATTTCTTGGGAAATTTCCTTTGATTTCATTCGCGTTAAAATTCCTGTGTCGTCCATCCACTGTAAAGATGAAATGAAAGCTGTCACATTAACACGTACGTGTAATAAGTGTATTATACCTCATAACTATTGGTAAGCTATTCTAGAATTTATCATTCAAGTCTTATGTTTATGTTAAATAACTTGCTTTTCCCATATTGTGAAGCATTCACTGAAAGAATCTCTAGAAGTCAGAATTCGAAATCATAAATAATTTTTGCCCTTGTGTGAGGGGAACATGACGCCTTGTTCACAAATCGTCATATTCCCCTCATACAAGGGCAATAAATGAATACTATAATTAAGGGCAATAAACCAATACTATAAACAAGGGCAATAAATGAATACTATAATTAAGGGCAATAAACCAATACAATAAACAAGGAAAATAAATGAATACTATAATTAAGGGCAATAAACCAATACTATAAACAAAGGCAATAAATGAATACTATGAACAAGGGCAATAAACCAATACTATTAGCAAGGGCAATAAATCAATACTATAAACAAGGGCAATAGATGAATACTATAAACAAGGGCAATATATTAATACTATAAACAAGGGCAATATATGAATACTATAAATAAGGGCAATAAATGAATACTATAATTAAGGGCAATAAATCAATACTATAAATAAGGGCAATAAATGGATACTATAAACAAGGGCAATAAATGAATACTATAATTAAGGGCAATAAATCAATACTATCAACTAGGGCAAAAATGAATACTATAAACTAGGGCAAAAAATGAATACTATAAACTAGGGCAAAAATGAATTCTATAAACGGTTATCTTTTTGAAGCAAGAAGTACACCACAGAAATGAATGAGTATTTACGAGTCGTCAAGTTTTTGTTTGGGGCCAGTCAGTTAGTTTCGGCAAATAAGGTCTCATCAGTAACCTTCAAATATTTTTACGGTTTCATAAAGAAATCAATAATCTTACAAGACAACAATATATAATCTACACTATGATGACGGCCCCCGCCCATAGGGGCTTGAAGAAATATATGGGCTGCATGATGCTTCCACGCAGAGCTGAATCCGGCCCGCATACTAGTACTGGTAAACCGCTTAGAGGATCTAAGCCTGCCCAGGAACCGCGGTGCGAGGCGGACCGTCCATGCTAATAAACCCTATTGGTTTCATTGGGCGACAGGGCTTGAGATGTCATTTCATCTCAATGTCGGGTAAAAGTCCCACAAAATTGGAAGCAACGTCTCCAAAATGACCTTTACAGTGTTGACGGGGACGTTAAACTTCAAATCAAACAAACAAACAAACACTATGATGAAAACCCCACTTTATATAAGGAGAACTGGAATTAGATTGTGAGTACTCGTCAGAACCGCATCATTGTATAAATCTGTTACATTTTGTTTTTGTTTCCAGACTATTGACGTCAATCTGTTTGGTTTCAGTGTAGAAATTGAAATGCGTTTCTATCGGAATATGATATGCTATCTGTCCTATACCGAGAATAAGATACATAACTCACAGTCATCCGTTTTTGACCGACCATCTATGAATGGACGTGACTTAAGTTTCAAGTATGAAAGGTCTTGTTGACTCCACTAAATTTACAAACTCTAACACTGGTCGCCTATATAGCCAATAGTTAAATCTAGTGATATATTGAGTGATAAAGCACTGGACGGAAGAGCGCGACGTGAAGAGCCACCTTTTTATCCAGTTTCATGACGTCGTTCATTGTTACCTTGACGTTAGATGGTGTTACGGTGTTTCTTGTATCCGATACGTAAAGAAAAAAGATAAAAGCATGCGATATATAGAGGATCTTACACGAGTGGTCATTTCATATAAAATGACCACAAGTGTAAGATTCTGTTTATCATATGACCACTTTATATTGGATTTTATCGCCTTTAAAGACAATTTAACCACACAAAAATGTATGGTCGACATGGACGTGGTCATGACGTAACTTAATCCCGCCAAAGTGTTATTACACGTGTGGTCATACGATTTTATTACACGACGTTATCCACTGCTTATCGACGACGTCATATGATACAGTCAGTTATATTGGCGGGATTATTTTAAACAATGGCAGAAGAGAGGAAGAATCTGAAAGAATCAATAGCATTTTCGTCGACTTTCAGTGTGTTAGAATAGTGCAGTGATTTATTGAGTGATATTGATAGGTCAGTTGTAAAGTATTTCAAATCACGAGCGCGTACGCTACGCGCTCGTGATTTGATCTACTTTACAACTGACTTCCAAACAGTGATATATCACACAATAAATCACTGCTAGAGCTGATCTATTTCTTAAGTCGAAACGTTTAGTTAAGCGTGAACATACCGTTGTTGGAACGATCGTTGATGTAAGATGATTAGGACACGCTTTTAACAACGAGACAAGTAATCGAAATGTGCAACCCTCTTGGAACAGGGGCGATCCCGCTCATCGGGGCTTGGAGAAAAATAGATCGGGCTGCAGGGTGTTTCCGCGCAGAGCTGAAACCGGTCGGACTTGAATACTAGTAAACCGGTTAGGTGTAAGCCAGGAAAAGTGATGCGAGTCGGACCGCTCCTTAAACCAAAGTGGTATCTATGGGCGGTAGGGCTTTAGATGTCATTTCATCTCAATGTCGGGTAAAACTCCCACAAAATCGTAAGCAACGTCTCCAAATATGACATAGATAGTATTGATAGGGGCGTAAAACCTCATCTCAACCAATAAACCATGGGAATATTGTACTTATCACATAGACAAGCAGCACAGGCTCTGTTTGCTGACAAGTAATGTACACCGTCTGTGTGCCCTTCGGGAGCTAAGACCAAAATGAAGAAAGAAGAAAAAGACATTCAATGTATCGATTCAAACGTTTTCTGTAGGTTAACAATTTACGTACTGATGCGGACGGGTATAGCGCCTCTCCTTCGATATTTTGCAACTGTTCTGCGGCAACATCGTGGCAAAACCTGTGACTCGCCTGAAAGGAAATATGATCATTTGTTATACTACAAAGAAATTTTCAGGCTTTTGATTGGACAGCGCAAGGGCTATTATTTTCCATACACCGTGAGCAAAAATATATGCTCCTCTCGCGCTTGCCTTCGCTAATGTCCGCCATCTTGGATTTATTGAAGTTGATAAGAAATTTAATGCACCACACAAATGATCAGTCAATAAATAGATGAAAAAGAAAATGACTTTTGATTGTTTTTCATTCATTCGGTACTTCATTTTATTGTTTTCCGTTTTAAAACACTCAATCTAAGAAGGCTAAACATTTTCTTATTGAGCACCGTGATCAACGTGGTGCGTGCAGAAGAGTGCGTTTATGATGTCACGTGTAAACATGTACTTCTGTCGACGTCCGCTACAAAATAATCCTTTAGAAAACATTGCAACAATGTACAAAATTTCGTCAAAAAGTTTTCCAGTATAACAAATTAGTTATTTTGATTCTTGACGGGGAACCTAGCATCACATTCGCCGCCTCAGACGGGGAACTTGGGATCACATTCCCCGCCTGAGTCCAAGTTCCCCGTCAAGAATCAAAATAACTAAAAGTGTATCATAAAGACATTACTATACCACGCCCATGGAAAATAAAGCTATAAAATGGTTTTAATAATAGGCGTGATTAAATGAAAATTGCCAATATGTTTATGACTTCTTCAATAATAGATTGTGGGTGTTCATTGAAACAGCCTCAATAATTGTAAGTCTAGCCCAGAAAACTAAACGCTTTCAGACTTTTTTTCTTGATCGTGCCTGTTTATTACCACCATGACAATTGCTTTGATCGTGCCCAGTGGACATCAAAATGTTTTTCAGGCAGAAAGTCAATATTCTTGCATAAATACCTATGCGCATGGCTGTTTGAAGCCATTGTCAAATGGAACAAAAGCCGTGCTCAAACAGCAAAAACCATGTTCAAATCATGAAATTCGCGTGCTGTTTGAACATGGATTTAGAGCTTTTGATATCACAAGACGGGCCTTGCTTTGTTTACGCTACGTTGAGCGACGTAACTTTATCGCCCTGAATGTAGCGTTTTAGGGTTCTACGATGACGTCAGATGGTTACTGCCGGTCGCATTTGAAGAGTTTATATGGAGTTTATATGGAGCTTCTGGGCGTTTTCGCCAAACTTTGCTGTCGGAATCGTAAGTTATGCAAGAACAACGATCATCCATGCTTATTTCATTGAATTAACATTTGCCGGATCCCTCGGAAGATATTTGAACATTCGGCCTAGCGGCCTCATGTTCAAACAGCTTCCTCGGGACCCGGCAAATGTCAATGCATGAAAAACCATGGTTGATCCCTATATTATAAACAAAATAAAAATGTAATTCCCATATACTATTGTACTGCGGTATTGTATAAGCCTCCGTGGTGTAGTGGTAATGCCACTCGCCTTTTAAACCAGGGATTGCAGGATCAATCCCGGGCTGCTCCCGACTTTCGGGTGAGTCTTTTAACCGAGGTCCAGTCTCCGTATGACCTTAGCTGTTGGTGAGACGTAAAACTCAAACACTCCCTCACACTCACGGCTTTTCATAAAACTGATGATAGCATACACTTGTGAATGCATGCTTTTGTCTTGACTCTAAAACGACAATTCTCCGAAATTCGTGATATTTTTTTTTATTTCTGCTATGAGCACAGATAAGGGCTGCTCCTTAGAACAAACAATCGGAAGGTTTTAGCAAAATAAGGAATATAAGATAACAAGCACTATTCTACCCATTGTTCTCATATAGAAGTTGGATGCCCTTAAATGTACTTGTTATGCGAAGAACCTGTTGTTGATTTATTATTTTTTTATTTGAAATATTTGTCGACGGCCTCGGTGGTTCAGTCGGATGCGCGTCTGACTGGTGATCAGCAGGACGCGGGTTCGATACCTTCCGGGTCGGCAACATTCTTTCGTGGATGATCATGAAATCTTTTCTACGGCCATTCTCTCTCTTCCGCTGATTTCGCAGGACAGTTTTCAGTTTCTGACTGTACTGGTTAACCGCATACGTATAAGCATGCCCAGGAAAAGTCTGGATAGGTCAGAATCAGAATCAGAATTGTTACTTGTGATACGTCAAATGCCATTCATACACCAGGGCCTGTGATGTGGGAAGTTAGTCCCTAGCTCTAACCAAAGAGGTAAATTTAGCTACACAATCATCAGCACCTTCAGCTGTCGAAATAATCGAATCGGGAAGGGCATTCCAGTCTCTAATGGTTCTGGGGAAGAACGACTCTTTATAAATGTCAGTTCTTGCGCTAAGGGTCTGAAACGCCAACGAATGGTGATTTCTACAGTGTCTAGCTGAGGGAACAAGGTAATCTGTTGGAATGCTGGCCGCACCCTTCAGACCTTTGTATAAAAGGATTAGCCTACTGTCTTTTGTCCTTTTCTTGAGAGACTCCCATTTTAATTTTCCAAGTATTCCAGTCATGCTCCCAGTTTCAAAGCAGTAATTGCCTGTTACAAATCTAGCAGCTCTATTCTGAACTTTCTCAATTTCATCGTTAAGAACCACTCCACTGGGGTCCCAGATACAACTACCATATTCCAAGATTGGGCGAACAAGACCTTTATATGCTGCCTCTTTTACATCCTGAGGGCACTGATGAAGATTTCGCCTCAGGAAACCAAGCGTTCTATTTGCCTTAGTACACATGTTGCTAATATGAGTATTCCATCTCAAGTTGTGTGAGATTGTCCCTCAAAGGTATTTAATGGAGTCCACATTCACGAGGACCGTTCCCTCTAAGGTGTAAGAAGCCTCAACTTCATTAGATCTCTTCCTAGTTATCTGCATAATATTGCATTTAACTGGCTGAAATCTCATGCCCCATTTACGTGCCCAACATCCTAATCTATCTATGTCAGCCTGAAGTTTCAAAGAGTCATCTGTATCTCTAATTTCGGGTAACAAACACAGTCATTTGCGAACAGTCTTATTTCTGAGTCAATGTCAGTGGAAATATCATTGATATACAGGGAGAAAAAAAGTGGAACAAGAACGGTCCCTTGCGGGACTCCAGACAAAACTGGAGCCCACTCCGAAGATTCACCGTTAACAACAACCCGCTGTTTTCTGTAGCAAAGAAAGGAATCTATCCATTTGAGGGTCTTTCCCCCAATTCCATAATCAAATAACTTAGATTTAAGTAGTTCATGAGGAGGGGTGTCGAAAGCCTTCTCGAAGTCCAGAATAAATGTGTCCACCTGTCCCCCTTTGTCCAAGATTTTTGCCACGTCATTAATAGCTGTGCTTAGCTGAGTTTCACGACTGTGCCTTTTCCTAAATGCATGTTGTCTGTCTGACAAAAGTTTATGTTCGTCCAAGTGGGCCATGATGTTTGAGCAGACTATATGTTCCAGCAATTTACACAGAATACAAGTCAGGCAAGAGCCCTATCTCCTTTTTTGAAGAGTGGACAGATGTCTGCTAAGAGCCATTCTTTGGGGATTTCACCCGTATCAAGAGACGGTTGAAACAAGTGTGCAAAAACTGGACCCAACTCATTTGCTAGTTCCTTCAGGACTCTAGGATGAAGCTCATCAGGTCCTAAGGCCTTACTGGGGTTTAAGCCTTGAAGTAATTTGATCACTCCTGCAGCTGTCACAACAATATTATTCATGAATGGGGCCGATCTTCCAGTCAATGGAACCTCCGTGAACTCAGTTTTATTAAACGCATCATTGAATTGACCAACTAGTTCCTCTGCCCTTTCAGAGTCTGATTCAGTAACCCCGTCTCCTCCTCTTTTATTAAGGGGCGGGATACCTTGCCTGTCTTTCTTCTGGCTATTTATATATCTGTAGAAGTCTCTAGGATTTGCCTTTACATCACCTACCAAGTTATTCACATACAAATCATGCTGATTTTTTTAAATCAGTCTTGATTTCAAGTCTCAAGTTTTCAAATTTTGTCCGGAGTTTACCACTTCCCGTCTTTTTTGCCTTTGCATGAATCTTATTCCTTCTGCGAATTTTCCTTCTTATCTCTGGAGTGATCCAGGGAATAGAAGATACCGACCTACTAGTTTTTGAGGGGATATGATTTTCGGCCGAAGTATGAATGAAAGAAGTTATCAAATCAAAATTCTCCTGTCCAGACCGAGCATCTGAATGACCATTACAGTAATTCTCCTTTGCAAATCTGAGTGCATCTTTCCTCATAGTTTCAAAGCCACCTGTCTGATATGAGTACACCTTCCTTCGAGGTTCTTTATTGGTGGGATGTGAATTTTTAAATATCCGGAGACAACATCGTGGTCACTTAGTTTATCTGGGGAATGAATGTCTTCGAATTGTCCTGACAAAGTCGTAAGGATCAGATCCAATGTGTTCTTATCACGAGTGGGGAAGTTAACAATTTGTTCAAGGCCATGATCGTTCATAATGTCAATTAATATTTGTCCTTCCGACTGACTCAGCATTGTGCCTTGTTTGCTGAGCCTGTCGGGCCAAGCAATGTCTCTGAAGTTGAGGTCACCTAGAACATGTACAGCCGGGAGTTTTTTACCCTTATGCTGCGATTTAATGCAATCCAGTTGGTCTTTAAACAACTGGAAGTTTCCGATTGTACCATTTGGTGGTCGATACCAACTTGCTACGAAGTGGAAAGTTTTATTTGCAAAAACCTTAACCCAGACCGATTCGGTGTCATTTTCAAGTTCCATGAAAGGCATGTGAGGGATGTCTCTATGAATGAGCAACATCACCCCACCGCCATGAGAGTTCCTATCTTTTCTGTACACACAGTACTGACAAGTTTCAGGGAAAAGCTCAGATGTAGTAATTGAAATGTCAATCTTTGTTTCCTGAATAGCAACGATATGAGGTTGAGATGTATCGAGGAAAGCTAAAAGTTCAAGAATTTTCCCTCTAATTCCATTTATGTTTACACTGCAAAGTTTCAAACCTTTCACAAAATTTGACTTAGTTTCATCAGCAGTCGAAGATTTGCCTCTCTTATCCTCTGACAGAGGTTCAAACCTGTTTGGCTTACTCAGTTCTACATATTCATCAAAGAAGGAGTCTGAAAAGTTACAGACCTCACATTTTGGACATATCCAGTGGCAGCTTGAATTTACCAAAGTGCCATATTCTGCATCTGAAATGAAGGAACAGTCAGTCAGTCTGTATCCACATTTCACATTGATCACACTGAACAGCTTTGTGGCCATTAGGGACAGCACCACTGCAAAGACCACAGTCAGCTTTGCAGTCTTTGCAATACCAAGTTCCAGCTCTAGATTCAATTTCTAACAATTGACTGTTATCCAAATCAGAACATGAGGAGTGAAAGCGCTTGTTACAGTCCTCACATTCTATCCATTTCTCGGAACCTTTGCAATATTTTTTGCAGAGTCCGCAGCGAAACCTTGGGCCGGGGTTAGTTTCAATTTCTCCGGCCAAGATTAGAAGTAAAGCCAAGTTTGTACCGCGCGAGGACTTGAAGTTTCGCAAGCCCTCCGAACACCTTCTGTTCCCATTCTTCCTTGTAAATGCCAAGTACTGGCCCCGGGGAAATTCTACTACTACTCTCCTTAATTGTAATCTTGGACTCCAGATTTCCCTCATCTGGATGCATTCTATAAGTTGTTTTCCAAAGAGTGAACCCAAGAATTAAGACCATGGGAAACAGGGAAACCTTCATTTGAATATACCGGGTAGTGATTTGATTATTTCTAATGATTTATTATGGGGTGTCAAGCAACAATCCTGATTCCGAGTTTGTCACAGCCAGCACACTGACAGCTACAAAGGACTAATCAGTATACTGGTCCAATTATATACAGCTCAGCACACTCAAATATCTGACAACACACAGGCTCTCCAGGAAAATGAATGTGACAAGCGACCTAATTTTGATCCTAAGAATTTCAGTTTACGTTACCCCACCCACTAGTGAGGTCATGGCGGGAAAGAATGTCAGCATTATTTTCAATCTGCAAGACAAACAAATCACAATCTAGGGTAACCAGCAATAAAATGTGCTGGTTTACGCTTGTCTGTTATGAATCAGACAAGAAACAAAACAGATATCCAAGAAAAAAACTTCTCTTTTAGTCCAATTCCGTCCAGGTCGAACGGTCCAAACCATATTTGAGGTTGCTTCCACCAAATTAATTCTGGCTTGAAGACAAACAAGATACTGTTGTTTGTCTATATATCGCGCAGCTTATAAACAAAAATTTTCAAACAAGACATTTTCAGAGATTCACATTTTGGTGACCGGCTCAAAAATTAACTAAAATAGTGTTGATTGGGCCGTTAAACCCCAATACAAACAATACAAACAAAACAAACAGACAAATGAAAGATTTTTCAGTCGCAGCATAGACATGTTACATGGACTTGTTTTGTTGGTATAAACCTGTATGTAGTGTATTTACATGAAACGATTTGTTTCAATTGCTGCATAGGCATTATGCACAAATTTAGGAGCGCCCCCGCCATCGGGCTTGGAGAAATAGACTGGGCTGTCTATTGCGTACGCGCAAATCTGAAACCGAACTCACATTTGAGTACTGAACTGCTATAAAGTTCAAAGCCTGCCCAGGAATAGTAGTGCGAGTCGGACCGACCCTTAAAATCTAGCGTTTTCTTTAAGTGGTAAGGTTTGAGATGCCAGATCATCTCAATGTCGGTAAAAGTCCCACATAATCGGAACAACGCCTCCAGAATGCGCTTAATGCTGATGGTGGGGGCGTAAAACCTCAAAACAAACAAACAAAAGCAAAATGTAGGGAACTGACACACGATATAATCTTATTTGAGCGAGTCCATAAGAAAATGTTACTTATCTCATGTATAACCATCAAAGGCTCAGGCGATGCTGCGCTTATAGTGCACAATACGATAACACCCGTGCGACATTTTTCTTATTTATACTGCAAACATATGTTGTTGGTACTCATTAGAACCGCCTCATTGAAGCGGTTCTAACGAGTCCCGACAACCTATGTTTTGGAGCAGAAATAAGTATAAAAATGTGTATCAACATAAACCCCTGTTTTATCTATGTAAAGTGAGGTTTACGGGGTTGTTAATTTCACGGACTGGTTCATGTGATGAGACCCACCAGAACCTTTGTTCTCAGACATATGGAGGAGACTTTAAGGGGAATGGATATACCTTCAGGGGAGGCAACTCCTTCAAAAGTGTTTGTGTCTCCCATGTCAATAGGCATCAACTCTTACAAGAGAGAATTTTCTTTCCTTTAAGAGTTGATCCCATTTTCCGTGGGACAAAGCTTATAGAAAAGCAAACAGGAAGTTCCGAAAATTGTCTCCCTTTGAAAATTGGCGGACAAATCTGCCAGGTGTACCCATTCCCATTAAGGTAGTTTCATGCAAGACGTCATGCGGCTTATCCTATTAGGTGGCTGCGTACGCACAGTTTAACCTTTATCCTGTTGAATAAATCTACATAGCCACACCCATTGCTGTCTATCAACCAATTAAATTACTTGATATAAAGTATTCATTTAATTCACAAACTACATGACAAACCGTATCAATCCTGATCAGATGGCTTCTTCAGAAACCATCTGATCAGTGTAGATCCGGATCAGATTCAGATGGTTTCTTCAGAATTCATCAGATGGCTACTTCAGAAGCCATTTGATCTGGATCTCACTGTTTCACGACAAGGTATGGGGCCGTCGTACATAAATCACAGAAGATTAGGTGCTCTTTTTCATGTATCGGTTGAGTTATTTCTTCTAAAGTATTAACCCTTATCTTGCTGAACATTCATTTAAGCCACACCTATTTCTGTCTATCAACCAATCAAATTTACTTGGTGTAATTTATTGCTGCAAATTCATAAACTGAATGCCAAACAGTGTAGATCCTGATCAGATGGCTTCTTCAGAGATAGGAGTTTTCGTGAACAGCAGGAAAGGAGTTAAGAATTACCCGTAATATCCTCTGAAGAGTGACTACGATTTCAATGTCATTCCAGCCCTTGTCCTTGAAATAATCATACGCTTCATGCCATTCAATTTCAAACAATTTCGTGTATTTGACCCTCAGTTTCATTGCTGCACTAGGGTCAGAATGGTCAGTGAGGTTATTGTTTATATGCCCCCTGAAAAAGAATGAAAGCGAGTCGATGCAAAGTGAAACATACCGAATGCTTTTTGCACGACCCCTACAACATTTCAAAACATTTCATCACGTTAACAAGTCCGCGAAATGAACACTCCTGTAGATCCCAATTTAGTCAGAGAAAAATGGGGTTTTCGGGGGTATACATTTTTTCTTTATTTTTGCTCCAAGACATAGGTTGTGATGAAGTCAGATGGTTACTGCATAACAACGTCATTGAAAACAACATTCTGAACTGGCTGCCATGTTGGTTCGCCGGTCGCATTTGAAGAGTTTGTATGGAGTTTTTGTATAGATTTTTGGGCGTTTTCGTCAACATTTGCTGTCGGAATCGTAAGTTATGCAAGAACAACGATCATCCATGTTTTTTTTTTCATTGCATTAACATTTGCCGGATCCCTCGGAAGATTTTTGAACATTCGGCCTAGCGGTCTCTTGTTCAAACAGCTCCCTCGGGGCCCGGCGAATGTTAATGCATAAAAAAAACATGGTTGATCCCTATATTCTAACACAGCGCGCCTATAAAGGCAATGGAAAATACCTGTGTATATCTAAACTGAATCTATATTTGAACTAAAATAAGAAAAATATTAAGTATTTTAGGAGAAACAGTATTTCAGCACACGGGCGTGGTATATCAATACGTTTTCTGGCCTATCCAAATTAAATGAGTAATTCTTGCATAAATATCTGTGCGAACGGCTGTTTGAAGCCATTGTCAAATGGCCGAAAGCCGTGCTCAAACAGCAAAAACCATGTTCAAATCATGAAAGTCGCGTCTTGTTTGAACAAGGATTTTAAGCTTTTCATATCACACGACTGGCCTTGCTTTGTTTACGTTACGTTGAGCGACGTAACGTTATCGCCCTGAACGTAGCGTTCTAGGGTTCTATGATAAAGTCAGATGGTTACTGCGTAACACCGTCATTGTAAACAACATTCTGAACTGGCTGCCATGTTGGTTCGCCGGTCGCATTTGAAGAGTTCGTATGGAGTTTTTGTATAGCTTTTGGGCGTTGTCGTCAACATTTGCTGTCGGAATCATAAGTTATGCAAGAACAACGATCATTCCTGGTTTTTTCATTGCATTAACATTTGCCGGATCCCTCGGAAGATGTTTGAACATTCGGCCTAGCGGCCTCATGTTCAAACAGCTTCCTCGGGACCCGGCGAATGTTAATGCATGAAAAACCATGGTTGACCCCTATATTCTAACACAGCGCACCTATATAGGCAATGGAAAATACCTGTGTTTTATTCTACAACAAATCACGACAAGGAAGAGCGCGAGGCGTGGCGTCATTAAAAACTGCCAATTTCATATTCTCGCATCGAAAATGTTAGAAAAGGATATAAATGCATGTGTTTCAGTTTTAGCTGGATTTCTTCTAACAATGGCGAAAAGTTGTGAGATTTTGAAGGAAACAACAACATTATTGCCAATTTTCATCGTGTTAGAATCGAAATAGATCAGCTCTAGTTTGTGATTAGTTGAGTTATAAATCACAGTTTGTCGGTCAGTTGTAAGTAGACAAATCATGCTCGCTACGCGCTTGTGATTTGATCTACTTTACAACTGACCTCCAAACTGTGATTTATTACTCAACAAATCACAGCTAGAGCTGATCTATTTCTTAAATATACCTCAGGAACTGATCGAATCAGAACCAAAAGCCTATCCCAAAACACACCGAGAGAACACGCCTATATAACATTGACGCCTTTAACCCCACTTTTAAATAGTAAAACTGGGGTTGGTTTACAGGAATAAACAATATTTTACTTATTTCTGCTAAAAAATATATAAAAAAATATCAGAAATGTTTATCAGAAAATTATCAAGTTTTGGAATTAAATTTTTTAATATATTTGGTAGTGTTTAAAGGGACATGCGGACAAAAACATTTTAACAAATAACAAAATTACGGCGATAAGCCGAGTTAGCATTACCATTACTAAACAAGATTATATAGACACACAGAATGGTTAAATGAAAAAAAAAATAAAATAAAAGTTAAACAGCATCGGACATAAAACAAACGAAACCGTCGGCCAGTAACTATTACGGGGAGGGTGGGTTTAAACCTGTTTTACGCGGCCACCCTCATTTTCCGTCGCGGTTTACACAATTTGATTGGCAGTTAGGCACGCATGGAGATCTTCTAGGCAAGAATACCAACCTTGAAATTGTGGAATAACATTAAAGGTTGGGTTTAACCCAATGCATCAAGCTCCGGTGCTTTAAATTCGACAGATACAAGAAAACTAGCACCTTCTGTCTTCTCGGCCATGCATTATGTTTGCGCCCAATGTGCATTGTATAAACAAGTTTTACATCGACCAGACAGAAGTTCACCTCATTTATGCTCTATAATGTCATTTTTGCTAGAGATGATATCTTTTTTTCTCTCTCTCTCTCTCCCTTGCTCAAAGTGAGCCTCAACTTTTTACCATCATTAATATAGTAAATAGGTAAATACATGGTTAGTGTTTTTAACAATAAAATATAATCGGTGAGCCGCTAATCATGTATTATACCGCAATTCAAAACAAGCAAGGGTTTTGCAATAATTTAGTAAATTTAAGCAAAAAAGACAACAGACAGGGTGGCGTGTTAAACGACATTCAGTGCCATGGCGCGCACACGCAGCATAGCGTGACGTCAAGTAGCGCAAAGTTTCTGAAGCCACAGAGACGCCAGAAACAACATGGGCACTCGAATAAAAGTTTCTTAGCGCTTTACATTCTGTATGAAAATCTGCGAATAAAAAGTTTATTTTAGCTTTATAATTTATTTTCGAGGTTGAGACTCAACAGTACTAGGACCTCTCCTGTTCCTGGCCTATATAAATGACTTGCCTGAGTGTGTTAAAGCTTCCATCTGTCGCCTCTTTGCTGACGACTCCCTGCTCTACAGAGAGATCAACACAGCAGAGGATGCAAAGCTACTCCAGGACGATCTAGATAGACTACAGGACTGGGAGAGGACATGGCTGATGGAATTCAACGCTGACAAGTGCGAGGTCCTTCGAATCTCCAACAAGCGGAAGATTGTTGAAGCCACCTACACCATCCATGGCCAGACCCTACAGGAGATCAAGAAGGCCAAGTACTTGGGCGTCGTACTCTCCTCAAACATGTCTTGGAATGCTCATGTCGACTCGGTCACCCAAAAGGCCAACAACACACTAGCCTTCCTAAGGAGAAATTTAGGTTCATGCCCCAAGTTCACCAAGGAGGAATGCTACAAAACCCTCGTCAGGCCACAGACAGAATATGCATCCACTGTCTGGGACCCCTACACCAAGGCCCTCACACATCGTGTCGAGATGGTACAACGCAGAGCTGCCAGATTTGTTTCTGGGGATTACCGCCGAACAAGCAGCGTTAGTACCATGCTCGACAGCCTGGGTTGGGAAAGCCTCCAAGACCGCAGAAGCCAAGCCAAGGCTGTAATGATGTACCAGATTGTAAACGGACTTGTTGCCGTCAGTGTCCCCACCTCCATACACCACCAAGGCGTAACTACAAGAGGACACTGCAACCGGTTCATCCCTCCTTTCTGCAGAACCCAGACGATGAAGGGGTCCTTCTTCCCCACGGCAGTCCTCATCTGGAACCAACTCCCTGACGGCCTTGTCGCAGCCCCCAGCTTGGAGACCTTCAAGTCTGGGATCGCCGCAGCCCACCACTTCTATTCCAGCTGGCGGTTTTTAACATGTTTTTAAGTTTTGGACCCTCCCTCACGCATGTACATAGTCACCATGATGCGAGTATGCTAGCAGATTTGCAGCCCTGCACGACACAAGAAGAAGAAGAAGAAGAAGAAGAAGAAGAAGAACCGCATTAGCAGTGCGCAGTTATTCCAACGGGCCATTCAAACCAGGAAAGCCCGAGCAGGTAAGAATTTAGCTTAAATTTCTGAAAATCTGTTTAAATAAATATTGCAAAGATTATAAGTTGGAGTTTCGTTGTTTTCACGTGTATAAAAGGTTGCATGTTATTGTTTACGCTTGCAAATTGGGGACCTGAAAAGAAGATCACTAGACGTATTATAGATCGGTAGAAGGTCACTACTGATACTAGGGAGCAGTTACTCGACCCCCTTTATTAGGTTACTAGAATGTCTGATTGCAGTATAATTAAGAAATGACTTTTATTTTTCTGCTTTTCATGAAAGTATTAACGGAGTGGGTCGCGTGCAAAGTAAATGAACCCGAGGGGGGTCATGTAAATTTTGTTAGCGACCCGCTGTCGTTCATACTTTCACCAAAAGCAGAAAAAATAAGTTTATTTTTTATATTTACATTCTTATGCTTATTGGGCAAACTTTGATGAGGCCTAATTGGCCGAGGCTAGCTAGTCTGGCCCAGAAAACATGTACACTCCATACTTTTCAGTTCTGTGGTGTATTCCTTGCTTCCAAAGGATAACCCTTTTATAGAACATTTTTAAGCTGAAAAACATTTACACGCTCTTTTTCTACAAAAAAGCGGAACAGCGTTGACGTCATCAACGCCCGTAGAGAACCATGGTTTGGACTGGCCTCACTTGACGTCACTGAAAATCATGTGACTCGATGCGTTCATGAAAGTATGAACCTTATTGTTTTCTACAGGTTTACATTAGACTTTACACTGGAAATGTAAATATATATGTATACCATGACGGTGGCAGCGTTAGACTGGTCATAGTACATGACATACCTTTCTTTGAGTTTCAATAATTGTTGTTTCAGAATGTATATTTCTGTATCTTTAGCTTGTAGTTCTGCCTGTAATTTATCTACGTCCGTTTTCGTCCATGATTCCTGAAATGGAATAGAGAATCTATTTGAATAGTAAACCTTACCTTGAAAGACTTTTTTTTTTATTTTATCTTAGAAATGTGTGTGTATGTTGTGTGAACTCATAAGGCACACATGGCATACCTTTACGGGGACTTAGACTGTTCGTCTGTTTAACGTTACATTCCTGTGTTAAGGAAATCGAAAATATATTCCTAATAAGGAAATATTATTCTTGCACACCAGACAAGGAAATCCGTGATTTTACCCTGGGATAGAAATTTATGTTCTGACCCTGGTGTTCCGACCCTAAATCGAATATAATCGCGTGTTTGATAAATGCACAGGTTGATTACGACCTCGTATGCGCCGTCGTTAAAGCTGACGTCACAGCACGTTACGTGACGTCACTAAACATTCCTGCAGTGCAATCACAATATGGCGGGCGTCGGTCAACATTAAAATCCGCGCTAAGAAATGGCAGGTATGCAAGCAATAGAATCCTATATGGGTGTCCGGGCGGATAGTAAAATCAGTCCCGCACACTGTCCGACATACTCGGCAAGCCTCATGATGCCGGACAGTGACACTTGGGACGGACTTTTTCCATCCACCCCTCACACCCATATAAGATTCTTATAGACTAAACCCTGGGACAGAAATTCATACTCGACACAGGTTATCCTACCCAGGGATAGGACAAAATCGAGGCTTGCCGAGTGATGCCGGACAGTGATCCCGAGAGATTGATTTTTTATCCGCCCCTCACACCCATGTAAGATTCTTTTATTATGCCTCCTGACTTGGTGCTATCACAAACCCCCAGTGGCTCAAACTACACCAGTTTCAAACAAATTTCTCGGTCCCTTTATCATATGCTTTTCAGTACCTGTTTGTGGTTAATGACGTGTGATCCGGCGCGGAACTTTAACAGGTTCAGTTCTGTCTTTGCTGCTTCAACCAGCCTGGGATCAACTCCGGTATTCTTCGGCAAAGACCGGAAAAGTTCGTCCAGCTTCTTCGTCTCAATGCCAGACATTCTTCCAGTTCAGGACCACACCTATTACAGAAAAAAAAAATCAAAGCACTGAGAGTTACTGGTGGATCGATTGTTTCTGAGTGTAGGCTAAGAAAGAAAGATTTTGATTGATTTGAGGTTTAACGTCCCCGTCAACACTGTATAGGTCATTTTGGAGACGTTGCTTCCAATTTGGTGGGACTTTTACCGACATTGAGATGAAATGACATCTCAAGCCCTGTCGCCCAATGAAACCAATAGGGTTTATAAGCATGGGCGGCCCGACTCGCATCGCTTTGCCTGGACAGGCTTAGCGGTTTACCAGTACTCGTTTGTGGTCAGTTTCAGCTCTGCGTGGAAGCATCATGCAACCCATCTATTTCTTCAAGCCCCGATGGGCGGGGGTCATAAGAAAGAAGGAAAAAGTCTTAAACGGGGACTTAGACTGTTCGTTTAACCTTACATTCCTGTACTATATGCAAACCGCATAGACCCTGACCGGACGCCGCGCTTTGGGGCGTCTGATCTGGGTCTTAACTGTTTGCAAATGTCCCAGCGCATAGGCCGGCTCAATTTTTTACAAAAACATTCATTTACATAGCATCTCAAAGCCACAACGACAAACGCGACTATTTTCTATTAATTACAACTACCTGGATTTCCTACAATTCAGTGTTAGTCACGTGTACATTGGCACTGAAGAGCTTCTGTGCTTAGTAACTTTGGATCGATTATCAAACATTCGACTCAAAAATATCAGTTACCCGCAGTTCATTATATCGCCTTGTTTTTTATTATTATTTTATTTCGATAACCGGAGTACCGGGAGAAAACTTGTCGTCTTACACGTGTCGCGAGAGAGGCCCGAAACCACTGCTGAGAGACCCAGCGCTCAAGAAGGTCCGACACACCTGTTTGATAGAGACTGAGTTCAGTCATGATTTCAACACTTCTGCATCCCCTCATAAGGTATTGCGGCCCCCGCCCATCGGGCCTTGAAGAAATTTATTGGCTGCATGATGCTTCCACGCAGAGCTGAAACCGACCCGCACACGAGTACTGGTAAACAGCTTAGAGGATCTAAGCCTGCCCAGGCAAAGCGGCGAGAGTCCATGCTTATAATACCTATTGGTTTCATTAGACGACAGGGCTTGAGATGTCATTTCAACTCAATGTCGGGTAAAAGTTCCACAAAATTGGAAGCAACGTCTCCAAAATGACCTTTACAGTGTTGACGGGGACGTTACACCTCAAATCAAACAAACAAACAAATCATAAGGTATTGATTTTGTGTAAAATATGTTTGTGACTTTATTGCCGGAAGACAACACGTGAAGAAGTCCATGAAATGAACACCCCCGAAAACCCCATTTTATAAATAGGAATATTTTTTTTTCTTTTCATGTTGACCTGATCACCATGTGCATATATGAGAAATTTCGTTACCAAGGTACGTATATTACCGGCCATATCATGAAAACACGCCTATATCATTTTGACTTTGACCCACTTACACCCCACTTTTGTATAGTAAAACTGGTGTTTACATGGGGAAAACATTATTTTTCTCATTTCTGCTCAAAACATAGATCGTGGGTATGCGTAATAACCGCCTCGCCGAGGCGGTTCTAACGAGTTTCCACAATCTCTGTTTGGAGCAGAAGTTTATTTTTATTTATTTATTTTATTTTTTTTTTTGTGTGTGTGTGTGGATTTTTTTCCAATACATTTGAATAGGCGTGTTTTCGGCCAATACATTTGAATAGGCGTGTTTTCGTAATGAAATAAGCCCACGTTTTGTGACTATTGTTCCATGAAAATAAATCATTTCAAAATGAGAATTATTAATTGACATAGATTAACAACCTTACCGTGTTGCAAACAGTATGCAAGAGAGCAATACAGAACAGATGAACAACCTGTGAAAGTATCGGACATCTTTTTTTCGAAACACGCCTATTCAAATATATTGAAAAGTTATCACCAAAATTTTGAAAATTTTCAAATTGAAAATTCTGATATTTTTATAATTCTGCACAAAACATAGAATGCTGATACTGCTCACAACCGCCGAGGCGGTTCTCACCTATCGAGTTCCCATAACCTATGTGTTGGAACAGAAATAAGAAAAAAATAACGTATACCACCTATAAAGCCCAGTTTTCTGTATATAAAGTGAGGTTTAGAGGTGTGTTCATTACAAGGACTTGCTAACCTGATGGAGTACTCACAACCTATGTCTTGGATGAGAAATGAGCATATTAGTGTATACTCTTGTAAATCAAAATTTTCTTTATATATAGTGGGGTTAATGGGATTGTTCATTTCACGGACAAATATCGTGAACTTCCCAGCCAGCAAAGAATGTCGGAGCAACGTCCGGCCAACATCAATACGATGTGCTAACGTCGTATCGATGACGGCCCGATGTTATTCCACCGTTTAAGCTAGACTGGTATCATTTACTACATGTAGCTCTGTCTGCTTAAACAAAACAGAAAACGTAAATCAAATGAATATTATTCAAATAAAGATGTTTGACACATTCACGTTTTAACCATGTTCGTTAGGCTGCGTCCATGTGACCAAAATGTGTTCATGTAGATTTCGACACTGTCGATCATACATGGAGTATTGTGAATTTGAACTCACACGTGACCATACGCATAAAGCATTTCCAGAAAGTATAAGCATCCGAGAAAAACAATAATAACCAACTTATGCATACGACCGGCCGTGTCAAATTCGACAAAACAGAGCCTTCAGGAATGACCTAATAAAATCATGAGCATCCATATTTTGTTTCTGCATCAAAATTGTATAGTGATTTCTTACCATT
This sequence comes from Lucinisca nassula, assembly GCA_963580285.1. Taxonomy (NCBI): domain Eukaryota; kingdom Metazoa; phylum Mollusca; class Bivalvia; order Lucinida; family Lucinidae; genus Lucinisca; species Lucinisca nassula. The sequence goes on along the minus strand of OY757010.1, from coordinate 134,312,093 downwards.
TTATATGTACATAAGCCGTATGGGTTTAAAGACGTATTCCAGAAAAGTCTACACTGTATGTGTGAGATATTTTTATCTGTAATTGGACATCAGCAGTTTAATGAGTCCGTAAAATAAGCAAATAAGTGCAAACCGCACTTTATACAGAGAAAATTTGGAGTTTACTATGTTTTTGCGCTATTTACATTATGTTTGCTTCGAACACATTATGGAAGCACACTTATTCAAATATATTGAAAATTTTACCCGTGAAAAAAAAGAGGGAGAGCAAATTTTTTATGATAAAATTTGATATTTTTCATATTGTTGCTCAAAAAAATAGATCGTGGGACCTCGTGTGAACGTCGGTTCCAAAGAATACACACAGTCTATGTTTTTGAACAGAAATAAGGAAAAATAATATATAACCCTGTATACAAAGTTTTTATTATATGACAGTGGGGTTTAAGGGGGTCAACAATATATAGGCGTGTTTTTGTGAAGATGAGAACCGCCTCGATCACTCACAATCTATGTTTTAATCATAAATAATGGAAATATCACAGACTTCATCAGATAAAAGTCAGTTTACTATATGTAGAGAAAATCTAGCTTTAAAATATTAGATATCATTTGCCTTACTTTTGCTTCAAACCAAAGACTGTTGGTACTCGTAGGAGCTGCCTCAAAGAGGCGGTTCTTTCGAGCACCAAAAACCTATGTTTAAAGTACAAATAATAAGAGGGCCATGGACGATCACTCACAATCTGTTTTTAAGCATGCATCACGGAAACACGCCTATATATAAGTTTAACCCCCATTAAACCCCGCTTTTATATAGTTAAACTGTGGATTACAGTGGTAAACCTCATTTTTGTTATTTCTGCTCTTAACTATAGATTGTGGGAACTCGTTAGAACCGCCTCGATGAGGCGGTTCTAACGAGTACCCACAATCTATATTTTGAGCACAAATAAGAACATATCACAATTTTTCATCTTAAAATTTTCATTTTTTCGGCGGTTAAAGTTTACAATGTATTTGTATAGACGTCTTTTCGAAATGAATAAGAGAAATATCACAGAATTTCATAAAAAAAAAACAACAAAATACAGAAGCAGTATAAGAACAGATAAGCACACATTAATATGTTATCCAAATGTACATGTCACCGAATCATTTTTTGTCATGTTTATAACTTTCCTATGAAACTATGACGCTCATAGTTATTCACCGACATGGGTACAGAACATATTCAATTTCTTTCATAAGATTTGTCGACCGTTTCGTATTTTAGATAGAGCGTCTCCATTATTGATCATCAAGAATCAATGAATATCAAATTCATTTATTGAATTTTAATATGTATAAACATATTTTTATGTACATATTAATATTTTGCCTATCTATTCAGTTTGTTTATTCGCTTGTTTACTAGAAGCAGACTGGATATGAAGCTGAACAAAGGACCAAAATTAAAAGTAGGACCCAAGCACAAATGAGTGCAAAAAGTTTAACTTCGAATAGCACTATAGGATGACAAATGGCGTCTTTCATATCTCTGCAACGAGTTTCTTTTTGTTTTAAGAAGAAAATTGTTTATATTTGTCTTAGTTCTAGTCCAAACATAGATTGTGGCCTCTCGTTAGAACCGCCTTATTGTGGCGGTTCTAACGAGTACCCACAACCTATGTCTTTGAGCAACAATAAGTTGACTGCAACGAGGGTTATTTTCATAAGAAATTGTTTATATTTTACTTATAGTCCAAACATAGATTGTGGGTGCTAACGAGTACCTACAACCTATGTCTTGGAGCAACAATAAGTAAAATATTGTACAACCCCTGTAAACCCTGCTTAGCACTGAATAGTTTCTATGCTTTATAACCTTGAGCCGATTGATAAACAATGGACACAAAAAGAGCGTTTTATGTACAAACATGGATATAAAGATAGCCTGGCTCTTCGGTTTTGAGTTGTATGTGTAACGTTTTGACTTCGATCAAATTACAGATTTTCGGTGGGCACAGATACTATCTGGCTACTAAAAATTGTGTAAACACACACACACACACACACACACACACACACACACACACACACACACACACACACACACACACACACACACACACACACAAAAAAAAAAAAAAAAAAAAAAAAAAAACGCTAGCATGCCCCTGCCCATCGAGGCTTGGAGAAATAGATTGGGCTGCATCATACTTCCACGGAAAAGTGGTACGAGTTAGACCGTCCCTTAAACACATTCTTTGAAAGTCGGGTAAACGCCCCACAAACTTGGAAGCAACATTTCCAAAATGATCTAAATAGTGTTGACGGGGACGTTAAACCTCAATACTACCACAGCTTGTTATGTACATGTATAAATTGGTTTTCCGACAAAGATAAAGAACTCCACCTTGACTATTTTCTGTACATATTATATCTAACTCCCTTAACTGAATTTTTTATTTTATTTATTTATTTTATTGTATTTATTTATTTATTTATGGTTTAACGGCCTTTTTTAAGACTATTTCACTCAAATCGAACCAATCGTTAATCAGAGGTAAGCGAAAACCGGAGTACCCGGAGAAAAAACACCTGACCATTTGTTGCAGAACATGGCGTCTCACATGTGACTCGAGCCATAGCGGTGACTGCCACAATGATTAAGAGTCAGGGCTCTTACCAACTATGCCACGGAGGCCTGTTCCAGTTGAAATAAATCATTACTAAATAAAAATAATGATCATGACAATAATAACAAAAACAATTATAAATATAACATTAATTATACATGCAACAACAACAACAACAACAACAACAACAATAACAACAATAATAATAATAATAATAATAATAATAATAATAACAATAATAAAAATAATAATAATGATAAACATTATCAATCATGTACCGATTTTCATTGAACGAGTAATGATCGAGAAAACGACTAAACCACCAGTGCGCATGCTGATTTGAACCTTCACTGGTTGCATATGTCAGGGGTACCTTTTCGTGTAATGGGCCTCCGTATTTATCATTAGGTCTCTCAGCGCTCTGGCTGGAGCATGGCTCGGGTCACATGTGAGACGCCAAGTTCTGCAACGGAAGGTCAGGTGGTTTTTCTTAGGGTACTGTGGTTTTTCTTCGGGTACTCTGGTTTTCACCCACCTCTGATTAACGATCGGCCGATATGAGTGAAATAATCTTGAAAGGGCCGTAAATAACAAAAAAAAAAACCTTTTCGTGTGTACAAGTCCATTTATTTGGTTTCAAGCATGTCATCTTTAAACGACTATCTGATATTCAAGGTTGATTCGCTGATGAACAACAATGGAACAAGCTGTTGTTCTTCTGACGTAGAACGCCACCTACGCAATATGCTATATAATCAGTTTCTGAGAATCGATCCAGTTTCGCATTGACATGAAAATTATAAAAGTGTACCTTGAAATCCAACAATTACTTGTTAACAGCAAAACAGTTTCAGACAAGGAGCAGAAACTAATTATTCTTGTCAGAATCATATGTTTTCAAAGAGGCCATCACGATAACATGTCCGTGAAATGAATATCCCTCTAAACCCCACTTTATATAGAGAAAGGTGGGGTTTACGGCGGCATATATTATCTGCCTTATTTTTGCTCAAAAACATAGATTTTGGGTACTCGTTAGAACCGCCTCATTGAGACGGTTCTAACGAGCACCTACAATCTATGTTGAAAGCAGAAATAACAAAGATGTTATCATTTTTACCAAAAATGTGTAATTTCTGACACCATGTTGGACGCCATTATTCCACACGGACATGTTTTCCTAATGCTCAAAATATATTTTGTGGGCACTCTTTAGAGTACCCACAATCTATATTTTAGAGCAGAAATAAGAAAAATACGGTTTACCCCAGTAAACCCCAGTTTTACTATATAAAAGTGGGGTTCAAGGAGGTCAAAATTATATAGGGGTGTTTTCGTTATGCGGACTGAAAAATGTTTGTCTAAACTACGAGAGAACCAAAGACGAGGATTCTAATTACTGTCCATTCCAAGGCGGTTCTTCTGTTGTGGTTTATTATTGTTTCTTTATTTCTTTCTATTGATACTGCGTCGGTCACATTTGACCATTGCATGTACCGCAGGTGTACACCACATACACTCCAGGTTTGCAGGATGAAAGCCGACACAGTAATCATATATTTACGTATAGGGATCTTTATCCTGCACAGGGGATGGCCTTCAGTTAACGTCCCGATCCGAAGGACGGTGCACTTTATGACATTCATCCCTGCAAATGATGCCAATGGAGCGCGTTCGGACACCGAAATTTTATCGCCGCTGCCGGGGATCGAACCCGGGACCTCTAGCATCAGAGGCAAGTGCACTAACCACTGAGCTATCACGCTCGTCTTCGCATGCATGCACGTATTGTTTGTATCTTTTTATTTTGGATAGCCGTTTGGCCATTTTTTTGGGAAGTGACTGTCCTTTTGGCTTGCCCCTTGTGATGTTCTCAATAGGGTTTAGTGATTTCATGTTCGTGTGTCGTTAACCTTGGTGTCTCTTTTGTTTGTTTGTTTGATTTGAGGTTTAACGTCCCCGTCAACACTATAAAGGCCATTTTGGTGACGTTGCTTCCAATTTTGTGGGACTTTTACACGACATTGAGATGAAATGACATCTCAAGCCCTGTCGCCCAATGAAACCAATAAGGTTTATTAGCATATACGGTCCGCCTCGAACCGCGGTTCCTGGACAGGCTTAGATCCTCTAAGCGGTTTACCAGTACTAGTGTGATGGCCGAATATAGCTCTGTGTGGAAGCATCATGCAGCCCATATATTTCTTCAAGCCCCTATGGGCGGGGGCCATCTTGGTGTCTCTGGTGGCAGGTGTGAGGTAATTGTATAGATTCATGGGGCCAGTTAACGACGTCGTTAGTTAACGTATTGTTATAACTTTGATCGTTAAATATGACAAAAATGCTAAATATTTTGCTGAACAAATGTGAGCAGCTTTTGCGCATGCAAAAGCTGCTCACATTTTTTTCAGCAAAAATACCAAAATTTTCGATATTGCACTTGCTAGAATAGTTAACAATTTGACCACTAACGAGGTCGTTAATCTAACGATGCTTTGAGCAACTGGACCCCGGTCATTGCCATCACTTTTATTTTTCATAGCAATGATGCGGCAGTTCCTCGATGATATGCTTGCAAAAGCAAATTGATGGCAAGTTTGCTGATCCAGTCATGTTGACAAGTGGAGTTTAGCAAGGTTGTTGATTTTCTGTTCAATATGCTTTCAATGATGGTGGCAAAGGTATCCTTTATGGTATCGTTTTGATTGGAAAATGTTCCTTCCCAAGAAATATATGGGCTGCATTATGCTTCCACGCAGAGCTGAAACCGACCCGCACACGAGTATTGGTAAACTGCTTAGAAGATCTAAGCCTGCCCAGGCAAAGCTGTGCTAGTCTGTCCGTCCATGCTTATAAACCCTATTGGTTTCATTTGGCGGTAGGGCTAGAGATGCCATTTTATCTCAATGTCGAGTAGAGGATCTAAGCCTGCCCAGGCAAAGCTGTGCGAGTCGGCCCGTCCATGCTTATAAACTCTATTTGTTTCATTGGGCGGTAGGGCTTGAGATGTCATTTTATCTCAATGTCGAGTAAAAGTCCCACAAAATTGGAAGCACGTCTCCAAAATGACCTTTACAGTGTTGACGGGGACGTTAATCCTCAAATCAAACAAACAAAACAAAATATCCAAGAAGGTTGCAAGCTAAGTGCAAGGTGTAGACAGAGATGATATATCAGCTCATCTTTGCTGATGACATGGCAGAGGGTTCTCCCGAAGTGGAGAAGATCCGGATCTGGTGCGGATAAAGTATCTGATTAATTTCACAGTCAGCATTAAAACACAGGAGCTGATATACTCGTCGTATCAGGCCTTATAGTCCGGGATTTGAGACCAGATTTCGAAAAAATTAATGCATCCAAAATTCTCACGCTTTATTCATGCCGTTTCATTGAGATAGGAGCCTAACCTATATGACATGTGGTTATTTAGCAAATCTGGTGGGGAAAAGGGGTTGAAAATTCTATGAGTTTACACCCACCCCCGTGCGGATGGTATAGTTGGATTGAGTTTAGTTATGTGTAGATTGCGCTTACACATGAATGTTAATTTATTGCATCAGCCAAAATATATGTCAATACTCGAAGACACCAAAATTCATGATTTGACGTAATTACATCCGGTGTTACCATAAATGTTGACCATTGAAATTTGACACCAAAAATTTGGTATATTTTACACTATTTTCGCGCTAAATAATTTTTAGTACTTTTTGAAACAATTTCTTATCCGTCAGTATGAAGGACGGTTCTTTTTGCACGTGCATGTGCATGTGAAACTTGATGACTCTGTTTCAATCCGGGCATGAACAAGGGACACCGATACCTATGGACCATTTTACCACTTTTTCCTGTTGTGTCACAGATCGTGATAAAAATTTATATTAAAACCAACATAAACTAAATTATTTTACTGGCTGCTCATAGACATATCATAACAGGGACCGATAGATATACTTTTGAAAAGTTACTGATGGCCATATCCTTCCGGTTTATATTTAGTGAGGGAAATATACATCACCAAGCATATTTGTCAGCGGGTGAACTGGCAAGTGATTCTCTAAACTGGTGACTGAAGCAATCAACATTTAATGAATACATTGTATATTTCAAGAATCATTATCCGATTTGTGCTGAAGGCTCCCCAAGTAACATCGACGCTATTATATTTTAAACACGTAAATGTTACTGGCCACTTGAAATTTTAGTGGGTACCTTATTTTCTGTTAAGTCGCACGACTAAAAATAAATTGTACCCGATGTTTAATGTAACGTATTGTTTGATTTGAGGTTTAACGTCCCCGTCAACACTGTAAAGGCCATTTTGGAGACGTTGCTTCCAATTTTGTGGGACTTTTACCCGACACTGAGATGAAATGACATCTCAAGCCCTGTCGCCCAATGAAACCAATGGGGTTTATTAGCATGGACGGTCCGCCTCGCACCGCGGTTCCTGGACAGGCTTCCCTTTTCCCAGAGTTGTGGTATAACCTGTAAACTTTCGTCTTAAGATGTCACCTGCACTTACTTTCTACCATTTTGTTGGGCAACCTGCCTACGATAGCCTTGTCCCTCTATTCCCCATTAGCTCTTAATCATCATGTGTCTCTTGTCACACACTGGTTAATCTGTTCTTCATCTCCTTTATTACTACTTCCTTTTTCTGACATTTGTCCCATATATTGATTGTTTTGGGTTTAAAGGTACGTCACCCCTTGTTGGTCATTTTTACCTCTCTCCAGAGAGAGGGTAAAGCGACAGAAAAGATAGTTGAGCAGATGAAAGTAAGGGGCAAAGGAGAAATGGGAAAATGGAAAAGCAGAAACAGAAGAAATAACAGTATTCCCCCTCTACCCTTAACTGCTGGAAGAACAACAGGTCTTGTCCAGCTGTAAGCCACTATCAGCTGGACGCCCTATTGACGCAAGATACACGTCACCTTTGCCTCACCCAACCACCCCAATCGTCCCATATAGATTGGCCAAAATAGCCTTCTATGACAAGCCATCAGGAGTTATCACGTTCGAGTGTTTGCAATAATCAGGAATCTATACAAAATATCTCGCACCTCCCATTCAAAACACCAAAATGAAAACGTCATGGATGGAAAGCCAGAATGACAGTTATCTCCCCACATGACCGAACGGCTATCCAAAATGAAAAAGGCATTAGCAATACATACATCTTAAGGACTAATTATGAAAATAATAAAACACAAAAAAAAACGATCGACGACGGAGTCAGTAAGATGTTTTACGGGGGACGAGGTGGGGTTGGACACTTTAACAGATTTTAGGTGGTCACACTACTCGCCCTTGATTGTCGTGGTTAAAACCGATACATTGTTCACTCTACATGATGGAGTTCTAGCTCATCAGTGCAACATCTCCGAGAACAGAAAATCAAACGACTAAAGAGGTGAAACAACGATGAGGACTCGACAGCATGAAATAGCTAGAATGCTACAGCAAAGGAAACCGAACAGTTAGGCTCCGGTTAACCCTACCAGAGACAGAGCATCAGACACCTACCTTCAGGCGTTCTGGCGGAAATGCGTTCGTACATATGAAAGGAACTAGGCGGACGGGTTAATTTACTTGAGGTTGAAACCTAATATGACAGATATATTGAACACTGAACAGGGACGATGTTTGGCATAATAAATGTTACGATTCCTACGTTAATCAAGCTTCTTCTCTTCACCTTTGTCAAGAAGGGTGGGAACATAGGGTTCGAAACAGACCCTCGACTGAACTTTTCTGCATCTTCATGTAACTTGGTGACCTCAATTTGCGCATGTTTGCCAAAGTCATTCACTCAGCAAATAAGCTGGAGTATATCAAATCCGCAGCTGGAGAATTAGATGCCGATATTTAAATTTAGTACAGTATCTTTTTTTTTTGCAGCAAACTAATGTTAAAAACCAAAACAATAAACCTCTAAAACATTTAACAAAAATCTGCCAACCCTTTGAAAAAACAAAACTGAAATAGGGCCGCGCTGTTATCTTTACTAAACAGTGTCGTCTTTCAGAGGTATTGCTGTCATGGTAACTTCATACCAAACTGCCACTGGTCACCAATTAATTGTTTATGAAGCTAAGCAACAAAAGATAACCAAACAAGCGCAATCAGTAAAGCAGAAAACTGTGGCTGCTGTATCATGACAACGCCAATTAGATATGGTTTACGCTTGCCATCAAGTTTACGCGACTTTTAATAAATGCCCTGAACACAAAATTGTAAACAAGTGGCCGATGGGAAACTACGCTCACCAGAGCTCAAGTGGGCATAAATCACCCCCCTCACACACACACACACACACACACACACACACACACACACACACACACACACACACACACACACACACACACACACACACACACACACACACACACACACACACACACACACACACACACATACACACACACACACACACACAAACAGACACACACACGCACACACACACACGCACGCACGCACAGACACACACACACGCGCGCGCGCGCACACACACACACACACACACACACACACACACACCCGTGGTGGCCATTTATTTTAACAGACCATAATGGTTTAGTAGAGGCCAATCCCAGGACCATTGATGCCAAATTATTTTGAAATCAACCATTGTTTTCTTTTGTTGCCGTCGCATACATTATAGTCAGCTTTGAACCATCTTAGGGCTAGAGTCCAAAATGCTGCATACCAAGGTCTTGTATTTCTTGAGATGCAAGATTTAAAATTACTTTTGGCCGTTTATTGATGTGACGACCACACAGATCCCTCTAACAAACTTGGATTTCTCGACCACACTGATGCAGTATATTTAATTTGGTATCAGTTAGCCCAGTAGTTTTAGAAAAATTAAAAACTATTAAATCTTATGGCACCAGGATCATTAAGCTGATTGCAAATATCAACTATGATGTCATAAGCTGCAACAGAACCAGAAAACTCTGTCTTTCCATACAAAATCCTAAGTGACCGAATGTGACCTTGACGTTAGAAAGGTCAAGGTCAACGAAATGTCATCATTTGAACAAATTCGACAGGGCCCGGGTCCCATATATTGTATACCGAGTTTCAAGGTCATCGGTCGATTGCTTCCTGAGAAGGCGATTTTCAAAGGTTTTTTACCATATATGGGCGTGGCGGATATTTTGGTCATGTGACCCAGATATACAGAATATATGTTTGTTCTTCCACCCCATTGCGGTTTCACATATAATTTGGTTCCAATTGGCCTTGTAGTTTCAGAGGAGATGTCGTTTGGAATTGTTTGGATGCTTAAATGAGAAAAGAGGCTAGGAACATTTATCTCCCCTTTTTATGTCTTTTTGCCCACATTTTTTATTTTCAAACTCCATTTTCAAGATGCTGAGAGACCTCTAAATAAATTCGTATTATAGTTAAGTGTGAGAAAGTAAGGTGCATTAAACTTATTAAATACGGGTGCTACGAATTTCAAATTCCCGGCTATTACAAGGAGCCATCAAAGTCATTACGAAACACACCTATATAATTTTGAACCCCTTTAACCGCACTTTTATGTAGTTAAACTTAGGTTTACAAATGTATACACCACTTTTCACATTTCTGCTGAAAATAATACATGTAGTTTGTCTTCGAGCGGTTCTAACAAGTACCCGCAACGGGCCTCCGTGTTCTAGTGGTTAAGAGCGCTGACTCTTGATCATTAGGTCTCTCACCGCTGCATGCGGTTCGAGCCTCACTCGGGTCACATGTGAGGCGTCAAGTTCTGCAACGGAAGCTCAGGTGGTTTTTCTCCGGGTACTCCGGTTTTCACCCACCTCTGATTAACGATCGGCTCGATATGAGTTAAATAATCTTGAAAGGACCGTAAAACCAACCCCCCCCCCCCCAAAAAAAAAAAAAAAAAAAAAAAACAAGTACCCGCAATCTATGTTTTGAGCATAAATGTGAAATTTCTTAAAATTTTCATATTATTTTGTGGCAATTTTTTCAATACATTTGTATAGGCATGTTTGCGTAATGACAGGTAAAAATATTACAAGACACAAGAAGACCGACCCCGCCCATCGGGGCCTGAAAAAACAGATTGGGCTGCATGATGCTTCCACGCAGAGCACATGTGTACTGATAAACCGTTTAGAGATTCTAAGCCTGCTCAGGCAAGTGGTGCGAGTCTGACCGTCCATGCATATAAACCCTATTGGTTTCATTGGGCGACATGGCTTGAGACGTAATTTCAAGGTAAAAGTCCCCCAAAATTGGAAGCAGCGTCTCCAAAATGACCTATACAGTGTTGACGCGGACGGTAAACCTCTAATCAAACAAACAAAACCTTTGTTATAAATGGATGAACAGTCATCCTCACGTGAACAAGTCCGTAAAATGAACAGCACTCTAAACCCCACTTTATATTATATAGAGAAAACTGGGGTTTACGGGGGTATATATTATTTTTCTTATTCCTGCTTCTAGAATGCATTTGTTAGAACCGCGTCAATGAGGCGGTTTAAACGAGCCGCCGCAACCTATGTTTGCAGTATATATAAGAAAAATATCACATTCGCTTAGCCTAGCCAGGAAAATTGCTGCTAGTCGGCCCGTCCATGCTTATAAACCCTATTGGTTTCACTGGGCGGCAGGGATTGAGATGTCATTTCATCTCAATGTCGGGTAAAAGTCCCACGAAATTGGAAGCAACGCCGGTCTCCAAAATGACTTAAACGGTGTTGACGGGGACGTTAAACCGCAAATCAATCAATCAATAATCAGCCCCCTCTTTACGATAACACACCCGTTAGACACAGTGCTTTTTTCATATCTCCAAAAATGACATTTTTTTTTTCCGATGAAAATGTGTGATATTTTTCTTATTTATACTTCAAACATAGGTTGTGAGGCCTGATTGAGGCGGTCCTAACGAGTACACACAACCTATGTCTGGGAGCAGAAATAAGCAAATATTGTATGCCGCCCCTGTAATCCCAAGTTTTGCCTGTATAAACTGGGGTATAGGGAGTGTTTATGTCTCGGACTTAATCACGTGATGTTTTACTCAAACGGAGTGATTTGATTCCTCGAAAGCACATATCAACAATGCACAATAAAACTGAAATACAACAAAGGAAATTGCCCTCGCCTATTGGGGCTTGGAGAAATAGATTGTGCTGCATGAAGCTTCCACGCAGAGCTGAAACTGACCGCACCTGAGTACTGGTAAACCGCTTAGAAGGACTAAGCCTCCCCAGGCAAAGTGTTGCGAGGAGGACCACCCCTATCGGTTTGTTTGGGCGGTAGGGCTAGAAATGTCATTTCATCTCAGTGCCGGGTGAAAGTCCAACAAAATTGGGAGCAACGTCTAAAATGACCTAAATAGTGTTGACATGGACATAAAAACTCAATGCAAACAAACAAACAAATACAACAAAGTAAAAGTGGAAAAACACAAGAACCACCGCCTTACAAGTGGTAGACAAAATCACACACCTTAGAAAACCCCTGATGATGAAATCAATGCCAGGATAATAAATGAGCATTTTCACATGAAAAATTTCGATATTTTTCTTATTTCTGCTCAAAACATAGATTGTGGACACGCGTAAGAACGAGTACCCACAATCTATGTTTTTGAGCAGAAATAAGAAAAAATAAGGTTTACCCCTGTAAACCCCAGTTTTAATATATAAAAGTGGGGTTCAAGGGGTTCAAATTTATGTAATCGTGTTATCGCGACGGGCTGAGTGGCAAGACAGGATTCCAGATTCAGAAGTTCTAGAAAGGGAAGGGGTGCAGAGAGTACAAATTCTTCTGAAACTGACACAATTAAGTTACCAGAATGCCTCATGAAAATCCTCTTGAAGAACTACAGTTTGGAAGACGTTCACATGGTGGTCCTAAGAAACGTTACAAAGACATCATCTTCAAAGCCCCCCCGCCCCCCCCCCCCCCGCCCCTACCCCCAAACTCACCCCTCTGAAGAACTTCAACACACCGACAGTATCATAAGAACAGCTTGATTCAATTGCGGATTTTTTTGAAAATTCATCACGTGAACAAATCCGTGAAATGACCCCCAACTTTACACATGAGCGGTCGGTTGCGGCTCTGCGTGGAACCATCATGCAGCCCAGTCTATATCTTCAAACCCCGAGGAGTGGGGGCGGTCTTCTTGTGTCTAGTAATTTTTACCTATCCCTATACAAATATAATGAAAAATTTGCCACAAAAAAATATGAAAATAAGATAAAATTTCATATATATTTCACATTTCTGCTCAAAACATAGATTGCGGGTACTTGTTGGAACCGCCTCGACGACAAACTATTATTTTCAGCAGAAATAAGAAAAATGATGTATACTAGAGAAAACTGGCGAATACGGGGGCATACGTTATTTTTCTTATTTCTGCTCCAAGACATACAGTGGTTATGGGTATTCCATGTTTTCAAGGTATTATCTTTTCAGAACATATTGTACAGGACTGAGCAAAGTAGCGAGTCCTCATCAAAAGAGGTGCTGGTGAGTAGGAGGCAAAAGAAGCAGCGAAGCGAAGCAGAAACGTGCCCAGGGCAAGGCCAGACCAAAGACATCACCAAACAAAGGTTTTTTTCTGTCAAAACTGCAACATGTAGATAAGATCTAAGATTAGTCTCGTACGCATAAACAGTATAGAAGTGCAGGAATTTGACTGAGATTGGCCATTGTCAGTTATGACAGATGAACAATTAGGTGACCCAGGGACATAAACACCTGGAAGTGTTTTGATATTACATGTAACAGATATTGACACGACCATATCAATGAAATGATATCTTTCTAAACAGCGTCCCGAGGCAATTGTGAGAATCTATCATCAATTGGTGAAAAAACATCATGTGAACAAGTCCGTGAAATGAACACCCCCTTAAACCCCACTTTATATAGAGAAAACTGGGGTTTACAGGGGTAAACCTTATGTTTATTATTTCTGCTTTATAATATAGATTGTGGGTACTCGTTAGAACTGCCTTAATGAGGCAGTTCTAACGAGTACCCACAATCTATATTTTGAGCAGAAATAAGAAAAATATCACAATTTTTCATCTCAAAATTTTCTCTTTTTTTTTGGCGGTAAAATTTACAATGTATTTGTGTAGGCATATTTTCATAATAGGGACATAAACTTGTTATTTTCCTCTATATGTTATTCTTTGGTATGATTTGATATAATTCGTAACCCGCTTGAAGTGTTTTGATATTGATAGATATTGACACGACCATATCAATGAAATTATTTTGTTTGATTTGAGGTTTAACGTCCCCGACAACACTGTATAGGTCATTATGGAGACGCTGTTTCCAATTTTGTGGGACTTTTACCCGACATTGAGATGAAATGACATCTCAAGCCCTGTCGCCTAATGAAACCAACTCAATGAAATGACATCTTTCTAAACAGCGTCACCGAGACAATAGTGATTAGAGAAAAAATGTATAATTTTTTAACCTATTGGAATATTTTGATAAATAGATACTAACAGTACTTACCAAATGAATCTGTCAAATGCCAGATTTCTGTCTAAATACTGATTTAAGATGTGGCCACAACCTGATATTCATTCGCTAATGCCAGGAACAACATTACGAAAACATGCCTATACAAATGCATTGTAAACTTCACCGCAGAAAAAAAAAAAACATGAAAATTTTAGAATGAAAAAATAGTGATATATTTCTTCTGCTCAAAATATAGATTGTGGGTACACGTAAGAACCGCCTCATCGAGGCGGTTCTACGGAGTACCCGCCATCTATATTTGAGAGCAGACATAAGAAAAATAAGGTTTACCCCTGTAAACCCCAGTTTTACTATATAAATGTGGGGTTCTTCTGCTCAATATATAGATTGTGGGTACACGTAAGAACCGCCTCATCGAGGAGTACCCGCCATCTATATTTGAGAGCAGACATAAGAAAAATAAGGTTTACCCCTGTAAACCCCAGTTTTACTATATAAATGTGGGGTTCAAGGGGGTCAAAATTATATAAGGGTATTTTCGTGATGAAATTGTTCTGTTATGGTATGAAATGTGCTTAATGTGCTAGCATAAAAGAGATAGTCTTTATGAAACTTTAATAACGTAAATAACAAATAATAAGAATCTTCATTTTTGTAGATTTTGGGGTTAGTCAACTTTATTGACAGGGTGGCAAAAAATTAGGCCCAATCTCAGGAAATTTCCACTAACCGATGACACCGTTTATCAGCCGAAAATACCGTAGTTATTTCCCCTTATCGAATTTTCATTCATAATTCACCTGTGATCTACGGTGTGGGTGAGTCCACCTATATTCGATAGGGAAAGCAGAAATTACAGGTGTGATTATAAAAAGTGACCGCATTTGTTTTTACTCGCAAACAGGTTGATGTAATTTCATAATATTTTATACTTTAATCTTTTGTACAATCCATTTTAAACTGCGGTATTTACTTCCCGTATTGATTATCTCATGTGTAGTACTATGTCCCTGTTATCGGACGAATCCATTAATGTCAACAAACGTTCAACCAATAGGAAGAAAGTCACTTTTTGTCATCGTGTCTCGCGTGATAAATAAATACCTATTTGTACGATCTTGCAAAATACGTTTAGACCGGGCAAATACGATCACGGAAGACTACGTGATAACACGGATGACCAGGCAGTGAACCGGATCGATTAGGAACAACGCCAAAATTCGGACAGTACTAGTGTGGTTGTGGAGGTTTCGCCAAGTCACTTAAGTGAATGAAGTTGGATTGAAAGAGTGTAAAAATAACGTTATAGTGCTAAGAGAAGGAATGATTTACAAGGTTTTGAGTTATCAAGAAGTCCAAGATCTGAAAGACGAGTTGCAGAGCAAATTACCGGGGACTGCAAAGGTTCGTAGCCCATCTCATTATTACCAAACGCCCATTTGAGATAAAATTTTCTCACATGACGTTGTTGATAAGCAGTGGATAACGTCGTGTAATAAAAATTGTATGACCACACGTGTAATAACACTGGAGGGATTAAGTAATGTCATGGTCCATGTCAACCATGCATTTTTTTGTGGAAAAAAGGTCTAATTTAACACTGTTCAAAGGCTCCAGTATTAAGTAGTCATATGATAAACAGAGTCTTACACTCGTGATCTTCTCATATGAAATGTTAACTCGTGTAAGATCCTCCATATCCCAAGCAGGCACTCGTTAAATAAACATTGAAACAACATTGAAAACGACATTGAAAACGTTCTTCTAACGATAATGCAACGTTGAATCAGCGTTGTGTACCTGCTGGGATCTTTCATCGTTCTTGTCCTAACTAGCATCATCAGGTTTGTATTTTGCTATTTCTTTTTCTTGTACATGCTGCAAAAATGGAGTGGGGTTTCTCGTTAGACGCCTAGGTGAGGCGGTTTGATTGAACCCCGACAATGTACGAACCTGGAACAGAAACAATGTGGGACAAGAAAAACAAACTGAAAACAATTTATGTGGGTTTTCCCAGGGAGTATTAAGTTTCGCGATCACAGGTTACAACCAAGTCTAAAAGCAAGTTTTTTACGGCTAACATTACTCGAATCTTGTTCCTGATCACGTAAACATGTGCGAGTATGGAACTCCTTTGAAAGCTCCTTTATATACAGGAAAAAACAATCATTTCCTTTGTTGTTTCTGCTCCGAGATTTAGATTGTGGGTGCTCTATGCAACCACTTAACTGAAAAAAAGGTTTACGCCAATATCCCAAAGCTCTCACAATCTTTGTTACCAGTAACGTAAGTTACATGTATGAAAATATAACGGATTGTTAACGTTGATAGAGTGTTATCTTACAGTAAAGATAACCGATATTTCATATGGTTGTGCTATCCCTCAATTCCGTGTAATGAACCCCCCTATTAGATGCCATTTTGTATCATGTAAAAACAGGGGTTTAAAACGGTATACATTTTTCTTCTTATATATGCTCCAAACCAGAGTGCAGCTGCCCGTTAGAACCGCCTCTTGGAGGCGGTTCTGACGAGCATCTACAATCTATATTTAGAACAAAAAATAAAAAAAAATTATGAGGCCCTACATAATTTCATCAGAAAACATTAGTTTTGAATATATGAAAGAATGCACTGTATTTCTCGGTTGTATTATGCTTTTGCTAATTGTACTGTTTTGGAATAAGTCCAGTTCCAATTTGATCAAGGTGTCTGCTTTATATTTTATAAATAAGCTGACGCATGGCAAAAGTCACACGATTACATGTACACGTGCATTTAAGCTTAAAGACGGGCCTCTGTGACCTAGTGGGTAAGACACTGCTACCTGTTTTATTAGGTTTCTCACCGCTGTAGGTTAGACATCACGAAAACACGCCTATATAATTTTTACCCCCTTGAACCCCACTTTTATATAGTTAAACTGGGGTTCACAGGGTTAAACCTTTTTTTTCTTATTCTTGCTCTAAAATATAGATTGTAGGTTCTCGTTAGAACTGCCTCGATGAGGTGGTTTTAGCGCGAACCCACAATCTATATTTTGAGCAGAAATAAGAAAAATAGCACAATTTTTCAGCTTAAAATTCTCGCTTTTTGGCTGTAAAATTCACAATGTATTTGTATAGGCGTGTTTTCGTAACTGCCTCGCTCGGGTCACACGTGAGATGCCGAGTCCTGCAACGGACGGTCAGATTACTCCGGTTTGTTTGAGAGATTGGCTCGTGATAAATAAAATAACTTGAAAGGGTCTTAAAACCAAAATAATAATAATAGGAATGATAATAATAACAATAATAATAAAATTAATAATTACAATAAGAATAAAAAATATAACCGCCCATACATGTAGCCCCAGCTAAGAGGGTGTATCAACATAGTATTTTTCTTATTTCTACACGAAAAGATACGTTGTGGGTACTCAATAGAAGCGCTTCTAATGAGTACCTTTATGCAGAAATAAGAGATTTATATCAGTACATTTAAGTTGAAAAAAGCGTCTAATCCGGAGTTATGAAATTAAGCTTAACAGGTATTGCTATAGAAGCTTTAAGCTACTCGCCTCATAAACCACGGGTCTTGGGTTCGATCCCGGGCCTTTTCCAGACCTTCGGGTGAGTCTTTCAACTGAGGTCCCGCCTCCGTATGACCTTATGTGCTGGTGAGGCGTAAAATACAAACACACTGACTCACATGACTTCTTTTTTCCACTCATGATCACTTATTGGTTTTCCTCTCATGATCACTAATTGGCCAGTCTTCTTTTCTTCCACTCATGATCACTTATTGGTTTTCCACCCATGATCACTTATTGGCCAGTCTTCTTTTTTCCACTCATGATCACTTATTGCTTTTCCACTCATGATCACTTATTGGCCAGTCTTCTTTTTTTCCCACTCATGATCACTTATTGGTTTTCCACTCATGATCACTTATTGGCCAGTCTTCTTTTTTTCCACTCATGATCACTTATTGGTTTTCCACTCATGATCACGTATTGGCCAGTCTTCTTTTTTCCACTCATGGTCACTTATTGGTTTTCCACTCATGATCACTTATTGGCCAGTCTTCTTTTTTCCACTCATGGTCACTTATTGGTTTTCCACTCATGATCACGTATTGGCCAGTCTTCTTTTTTCCACTCATGGTCACTTATTGGTTTTCCACTCATGATCACTTATTGGCCAGTCTTCTTTTTTCCACTCATGGTCACTTATTGGTTTTCCACTCATGATCACGTATTGGCCAGTCTTCTTTTTTCCACTCATGGTCACTTATTGGTTTTCCACTCATGGTCACTTATTGGCCAGTCTTCTTTTTTCCGTTTTTTTTTTAGTTTTTTTTTTCGGGATTCGAACCGCAGTCAAAGCACAATTCTTTTTTCCGCTCATGATCACTTATTGGCCAGTCCTCTTTTTTTCCACTCATGATCACTTATTGGCAAGTCTTCTTTTTTTCCACTCATGATCACATAATCAACAGATGATTCATGTGACCTGACAAGGTAGGAACATTCACGGGGTCATCAAATCCGTATGATGAGCACCGCTGTAACCCCACTTAATACTCGCCCACGCCCATCGGGGCTTGGAAAAAATAAGACTGGGCAGCATGGTGCTTCCATGCAGAGCTAACCACGACCGAGTACTGATAAACCGCTAAGGTGTAAGACTGTCCAGGCAAAGTTGTGCGAGTCGGTCCGTCCCTACACCAAGCGGTTTCTTTGGATGGTAGGGATTTAGATGACATTTCATCTCAGTGTGGGATAAAAGTCCCACAAAATTGGAAGTAGCGTCCCAAAAGTGACCCAAACAGTGTTAACGGGGGCGTAAAACGTCTACACAAACAAACAAAACCCTACGTAATATGGGAGAATTGAGGTTTACATGGGTACACAATTTTAATATTTCTCTGGAAAAAAACCTGGATTGTGGGTAATCGTTCTAACGAGCATACCTTGAAGAAACAGATGGGCTGCGCAGAGCTGAAGCAGACCGCACAGGTGTACTGGTAAACCGCGTAGAGGATTAAGCCTGCCCAGGCAAAGTGGTGCGAGTTGGACCGTCCATGCTTATAAACCCTATTGGTTTCATTGGGTGACAGGGCTGGAGATGTCATTTCAATTCAATGTCGGGTACAAGTCACACAAAATTGGAAGCAACGTCTCCAAAATGACATATACAGTGTTGACGGTGACGTTAAACCTCAAATCAAACAAAAACAAAATTTGTGAACAATCTTCTGAAAGCCATGATTTGCCATCTGTTCTGATGGCTATTTTTTTTTCAAATGTCATTTTAGGGACACGAAGGACCGCATGATCTCGCATGAGTGTGAGAGGTCGTACTATCCCACGATCCGTCGAAAAGAGACAATGGGAATAAAACAGTATATCCTTACATGCGCCCTGTCACGACTCTAGAGAAAACCAGTATTTAGGGTCTGCGCTATGTAAGATATATCGAATTTGATATTAAAAAGCCACGGGCATTATACAATCCTAGTAGCGAACACAAAGGTGCTGATCAGACTGCGCATGCGCGCAGTCTGATCAGCACCTTTGTTTTTCGTGAACAGCGAAAACAGGTTTTCTCATGTTGTGGCCCAGTGGCTCATATGACAAATAAGCGAACAACTTTCATTTTTATGCATATTGGATTGCACAAACAAGTATCGATTCATGACATTTCCATTTTTTTTTTTTTTTTTGCAATAGATACTTCCTTCAGCATGATTAGTCACGATTAAACTCTTAATCAGTACGTTTTCTTTCCCAGAAATCCTTTTGAAAATTGACATATAGTTCCTGTTTCCCCAGTGCTCCAGTCACGTCGTTTCCATGTTCTATACCATTCTTCTTCTTCACGGAAAACCCTGCTGTGTCATTTGTTTTTATTCTTGGTACAGTAGCATGAATGTTTACATGTGCAACGTTACGTTTGGTGGTTTTCCTACGGATCCCCCGGGCTTCGCCCTCCTCTGATTAACGATCGGCTCGATATAAGTGAAATAATCATGAAAGGGCGGTATAATAATAAGTAAGAATTGGAATGCTCTGTACAGAATGTCCTATACATGTATTTGCACTCGTAAGATAAAAGGTGTATCCTGTTTCTTTGTTTCGAGATTCTGGGGATGATCCGATTCCTGGAACCGCAAGTTTGCTAGTTTTAATGGATGGATATACATAACGTGTATATACAGCCTGCTGTCCTTTCCTATGAACATAGCCATAGTTTGTTCCTAAAGTGTTAACCCGACACCACAGAATGCGTTTTCCATTCCCTTAAGGTCCTTAATCAACGGATTCTTCGTCTCGCAGTATCTTTCTAAAAAAAAACTGAGATAACACACGAAAACGTTAAACAACTGTCTTTCCTGGCTCAAGGAATAGAAAAATCTATGACGTTTCTCAGATGCTCATCACGAAAAACGCCTATATAATTTTGACCCCCTTTGAACCCCACTTTTATATAGTAAAACTGGGGTTTCCGGGGGGTATACCTTATTTTTCTTATTTCTGCTCTAAAATATAGATTGTGGGTACTCGTTAGAACCGCCTCGATGAGGCGGTTCTAACGAGTACTCACTATCCATATTTTGAACAGAAATAAGAAAAATATCACAATTTTTCATCTTAATTTTTTTCGGTGATAAAGGGTACAATGTATTTGTATAGGCGTGTTTTCGTGATGTCGTGTTTAAAGCTTTCACGCCTGAGTTTGTGAAGGCGACTTTTCCGTGATCGTGCCAATGACCGGCCTTGGTAGCTCAGTCGGACGCGCATCTGATTGTTGATCAGGTGGTCGCTGGTTCGATACCTGCCGGGTTGGTACATCTAACACTCTTTCGTGGGAATTAATATTTTCTACGGTCTTTCTTTTCCTTCCACTGATTCAATAAGGGGAGTTGTCAGTTTCTGTCGAAATTTGTTTGATTTTGATTTGAGTTTTAATGTCCCCATCAACATTTCAACAGGTCATTTTGGAGACTTTTACCCGAACAGTTTAGTGGGACTTTTACCCGACATTGAGATGAAATGACATCTCAAGCCCTGCCGCCCAATGAAACCAATAGGGTATATAAGCATGGACAGGCCAACTCGCACCGCTTCAGGCTGAGATCCTCTAAGCTGATTACCAGTACTTGTGTGTGGGTCGGTTTCAGCTCTGCGTGGAAGCATCAACTGACCGGCTCGATATGACCTAGAATATGTTAGCAGGGCTGTTACTGTTCCATTCCGAAGAAACAAACATATACATGTATGCCAGAAACCACGTAACGGAGCAGTGTTAATACTGATGAGACGGTTCGTGTTAAAGCGGGTTGCAGGGTTGAACGGTGTAGCAGTAAATAACTGTGGGTCGTCGTTTCACCATTCTTTTTACCGTAAAGCCGGCCTCGGTTTTCACCTTATTTGCATTATCTGCTGGTTCCTAGTCTGAAGTTTATCAGTGTTGGAAAAACAGGTAACCAGACCCCCTGACCTTGAAAGGTCAGGGGGTCTGGTTACCTGTTTTTCCAATATTGACAATGTGCAAGCTGGGAGCCAGCAAATAATGCAAATATGGTGAATAGCTACTGAAGCAAGTCCAGGAACGGTAGTGTCTCGATATAACATAAATAATGTTGTCTGAGCCGTTAAACTCCAAACATGTACAGCCCCCGCCGATCGGGGTTTGTAGAAATAATTGGCTGTATGATGGGTCTACGCAGAGCTGAAACCAACCGCACGAGAGTACTCGTAAACCGCTTACAGGATCTAAGCTTGCCCAGGCAAAGCGGTGCGAGTCGGACCGTCCATGTTTATAGACCCTTTTGGTTTCATTGGGTGACAGGGCTTGAGACGTCACTTCTGGTAAAGTCCTACATGGACTCAAATCGATATTCTTCAGTTGCAAGCAAACAATATGGAAGGTCGTCAGACCCGCCTCATTAAACACGCCTCAGTAGTGCTGTCTTTTAATGATTAGGTCTCTCACCGCCATTGGTTCGAGCCATGCTCGTGTACCACGTGACACGCCAATCTCCGTGCACACCTGACGGGTTCATAGCCTACATGTACATGATTTCCTTTTTCATCAATCCCACGAAGTATTAATGAATAAATGTTAGCCGTAAAAAAAATGCAAAATAGAAAATTTTAAGTTATATAAAATTTTAATATTTCATTATGTACGGCGCCCCCGGCCCATTGGGGCTTGAAGAAATATATGGGCTGCATGATGCTTCCACGCAGAGCTGAAACCGACCCGCACACGAGTACTGGTAAACCGCTTTGAGGATCTAAGCCTGCCCAGGCAAAGCGGTGCGAGTCGGCCCGTCCATGCTTATAAACCCTATTGGTTTCATTGGGTGGCAGGGCTGGAGATGTCATTTCACCTCAATGTCGGGTAAAAGTCCTACAAAATTGGAAGCAACCTCTTCAAAATGACCTTTACAGTGTTGACGGGGACGTTAAACCTCAAATCAAACAAGTTCTTCATGTACGTAAACGCATTGAACTGTATATAGCAAAAGCCTACTTGTGCGTTGACCCCCTGTTTTCGGATAGAAAACCCCCGACCATCAGACAAACAACAGTTGTTTTGTTCGCAACTATAGTCCATGAAGTTTGCCATGGCCCGGTCCACGTATATTTACAATGTTAATTTTCTACACTCGCGAAACGACAATGCGTGCATGCGTGATAGGCATTTTCTATAACGTCTTGTTGGGTAATAAATACCTGCAGAATTCGCTTTGAGGAGAAATAAAAATAGTTGAGCAGTATTTTCAGAAAAGGGGCCTAAGCATTCTCAAGTTAACATAAATTAGTTCCCTTTCGTTGGTGTCTCCGCCAGGTGGTTTAAATATGTGCGTAGTGAAAGGGAGATAAATCAACAAAGGGGAGACCAGTCTACGATTAACACTAGGTGCATGATTTCTTTCACGAAGCTAACCCAAGGTCTCGCCTACATGTTTTCATGTTTTCAATTGTACATTTGTGATTCGAACGGAAATTGCGGGAACTTCCCAGCAGGCACTCAACGTTGAAATAACGTTGAAAACGTTGATTCAACGTTAGTTCAACGTTGAGTCAACGTTTTGTGCCTGCAGGGTTCTAAATATCGCTTCACTGAGGTTGTCCTTGCGTATGCCAACAATCGAATCGTTACGGAAAATAACGTAAGCCCTTGTAAACCTCGCATGCCCGTCTCTTTACATGAAGTGGGTTGTGGTGATTTATGGATCTTTATCCAGAATATTGTTTGAATGTTAGTGCATGAAAAGGAGAGCAAACCCGCGTAACCTGAACCATTATGCATGGTATTCTTCTAATGGAAAGTGACATGTTTCTTATTTCTCCTGCAAACATAGATTTTGGGTACTCGTTAGAACTCGTTATATGTTCAATAAAAGGGTTATCCTTTTGAAGCAAGGAATACACCACAGAACTGAAAAATATGGAGTGTATATGTTTTCTGGGCCAGACTAGCTAGTTTCGGCCAATTAGGCCGATAGAGGAAATACGAGCATTTTTATGCCATGCCGGGGGTATTGAGTTTTTCGGTTTTGCGTACGTGCGAACTTGCGTACAAATATACGACCTTCTGTGCGAATGTGTGTACGTAGGCGATCCTGTTAGACTCAGTTTTCAGTCGAGGTTTTATCCCTTATGAAAGTTGCAAAAGGTTCCTCTGAAAACTGAAGGGGCTACTGTACCTGGTAGAACTTTCAACCCAGTAAGCATTCTACATAAATCTACAGCGGGCCGTTAGCGGCCCGTCAGGGTAGCTGACGGGCCGCTAACGGCCCGCTGTAGATTTATGTAGAATGCTAGCAGGGGAGAGCTCATATTTTCCGAACCATGAGATGGATTTGGTTCCTAATTTAGTATGATGATAGATATAGGTGCAAAGTTTGATTCAATAATACCCTCATCCATAACCATGGCCTCAAGGTCAATGTGACGGACTTTGAAATTTTTAATGTTTAAGACCCGGGTAAAGTTATTTGTACCAGGTAGTATACCTCTGTACCAGTTTTAGTATACCTCTGTTATTCAGATTGTAAATAGTTTTAAGGACTCATCCAGTGACTTCTCTTTTTTTTCTTTTTTTTTTCAGCTAAATTCTAAATTTAGCTACGCACCCAACTGAGGTAATGGCCAAATATGACCGACTCAGTATAAGAAGATAGATAGATAGATAGGTAGAACTTGAGCTCATACTTTCCAAACCATGCGATGGAATTAGTTCATATTTGGTATGGTGAAAGTTACAGATCCAAAGCATCATTTAGCCATTACCCCGCCCTTACCGCAGGACCTCAGGGTCAAGGTCACGGACTAAGGAATTTTAATGTTAAAGTTTTAAGAGCTGATATTTTCCAAAGCATTTGATGGTATGTTTGATTGTTTGATTTGACGTTTAACGTCCCCGTCAACACTGTATAGGTCATTTTGGAGACGCTGCTTCCAATTTTGTAGGACTTTTACCCGACATTGAGATGAAATGACATCTCAAGCCCTGTCGCCCAATGAAACCAATAGGGTTTATAAGCATGGACTGGCCGACCCATACCGCTTTGCCTGGGCAGGCTTAGATCCTCTAAGCGGTTTACCAGTACCCCGTGTGCGGTCGGTTTCAGCTCTGCGTTGAAGCATCATGCAGCACATCTATTTCTTAAAGCCCCGATTGGTGGGGGCAAAAACCATTTGATGGATATGGCTGATATGCGGCACATGTATGATGATAGTTATTTTTTCAAAGGCTGATTCGGCAGTACCACACTTACGCTATTGACCTCAAAGACACTTTTCCTGGCGAGTTATGCTGTCCAATGACAGCTTTTGTTGCAGCCGGCCTCGGTAGCTCAGTCGGATGCGCGTCTGACTTGTGATCAGGAGGACGCGGGTTCGATACCTGCCGGGGTCGGCAACATTCTTTCGTAGAGATTGATCATGAAATCTTTTCTACTGTCATTCTCTCCCTTCCGCTTATTCAAGAAAGGCAGTTGTCAGTTTCTGACGAAAGATTGTACACAATACTGGTTAACCGCTTACGTATAAGTCTGCCCAGGAAAGTGTGGATACGTAAACTGACCGGCTCAAAAATGACCTAAATAGTGTTGACTTGGCCGTTAAACTCCAATGTAAACAAACAAAAAAAAACTGTTGTTGCAACATGATTGTTTCCGGGGTGAGGTGCGCCCCTTGGCGGGGCATCTGTGTCGTATTGACACATTTCTAGTTTTATCTGCTTAGCATTCCATGTCTCCTTAATCCTTCCCTGTTTCTCTAATCTTCTCTCGAGGCTGTTTCATGTGTCCTTATTGAGGCGCCGTAAAATGCCCGCAAAGTGTTGACGTGCCATTCAACCAGAAGGCAAACAGAAATACCAACCTTATGTTTGGCCGCGGAAGGCGAAATGCGGTATTCGGGCATATGCGCAGAGTGAAGACTCAGCTCAGACTGCGCTTCTGCGCTGTCTGAGCTGAGTCTCCACTCTACGCAATATTGGTGTCCCTTGGCTATGAGTTTCTTCATATATTGATAGAAACGGAGAGGATATGAAGGCTGGTCTACGGACATGCAGGGAGATCCTTTTTCGCTTGTAATGGCAGATTTAATTAACAATGGAAATAGGATTAGTTGGTCATTAGGTTATTAATTTCTATAGACTATGAATTAGATATGTCGGACAGTTTTTGTTTGAGTATATTCCAAATCAGTCGATTACACGTATGTCAGCTTGCCAATAACTTTTGAAAGCTATTAAAATTCAATATGTACTTATGACGCGGAGAAAGATCTTCTACCTACATGTAATAGTTTTGTTTGTTTGTTTGATTTGAGCTTTAACGCTCCGTCAACACTGTCTATTCAAATATACAAATTTGGAGACGTTGCTTCCAATTTTGTGGGTATTTTACCCGACATTGAGATGAAATGACATCTCAAGCCCTGCCGCCCAATGAAACCAATAGAGTTTATAAGCATGGACGCTCCGACTCGCACCGCTTTGCCTGGGCAGACTTGGATCATCTAAGCGGTTTACAATGTACCAGTACTCGTGTGCGTGTTGGTTTCAGCTGTGTGTGGAAGCATCATGCAGCCCATCTATTTCTTCAAGCCCCGATGGGCGGGGGCCGACCTACATGTAATAGAATGGAACAAGTCCATTTCGAGGGGTGTCTGATCTATTTTATTGTTTTTAGTTAAATCAGAACATACTGACAAAATCGTCTTTGGAGCAATAAACTCCCATTGAGACAGGCCGTTGGACAGGAATTGAAAGGAATCTCTATGTAACTTAAACGCTATTGACGATGACTTTCATTATGCTTTTGAATGCTATGTTTTTAATCGGACAGGAAAATATTCTTACTCTATATTTAATGTGACAAATTTGGGAAAACTTTTAGACGCTTTTGTATATTTCTTCATATACTGTCCTTGATAGGGCTGGCTAATCGGAGCTGAAGAGATAATCGATTATCGGTCCTGTCATTGCGATCGATAATCGCTAAGGTTTTTGTCACTATCTTACTTGTCTGGCTTTCTGTCTGAGCATGACTCTTACCATATGTTGCACATAACCATATGTATATTTGAACAGGCAGGCCTGAGCAAACAGTGAAGACCCAGATGAGACGCCGCATAATGCGGCGTCTCATCAGGGTCTGCACTGTTTGTCACTCAACCAGCTATTTTATGCATAATTTTGGGTAGTAAATTGTACCTATCAAGTAATCGATTAAAAGCAAATCAGAAATGATAATCATTTTTTTTGGAGATTATCGATCGATTAATCGGTTATACGATTAATCGTGTCCGCCTTAGTCCTTGATGCCTTTAACCCTTATCTTGCTGAGCGTAACAGCCCCTAACGTTGCAAACAGTGTTACTGTAGATCAAGATCAGATGGCTTCTGAAATGGCTTCAAAAGAATAGGATCTACATTGTTTGCCATCTGATCAGGATCTACACTGTCATGTAGTTTGCGAATTAAACAATTACGTTATATTAAGTGATTTGATTGGTTGATAGTACGAAATGGGTGTGGATAAAGACACATTCTCGATAATTATGCTCTGTTAACACTTTTTTGTACCAAATGGAATCTCCCTCCTTATTTATAACAGGAGTCCATTTCAAAAGTTGGGGGTGTCGGGCTGTGTTTCTTTAAAATTGTTTTGGAAAATGGTTGAACTTTTTGCAAACAGTGTAGGCCCTGACCAGACGCCGCATTCTGCACTGTTTGACAACTACCCGTTTTGGGGTTTCCGGTACAAAAAGGGTTAAAGTCGAACGTCAATATTTCTTGTATTGTGTGATGATAATATATAGATATTTCTATAAACCTTATATAATCTGAGTCCCACTTACACAAAAACAAAATTGACCCGTGACCTTGACCTGTGACCTACTTCATCATAATGTTTGAACCGTTTGAGTTAGAACCTTCATATTTGACATGTAAGTTACTCGGGAGGGCCTCCTAGTCATACAAAAATGACCCGTGACCTTGACCTGTGACCTGCGTTATCATAATTTTTGAGCCGTTTGAGATAGGGCCTTCATATTTGGCATGTAGATTCCTTGTGGCAGGGGCTTCCTTGTCATATAAAAATTGATCTGTGACATTGATTTTCGTCTGTGACCTACTTTAAAGAAAAAATGACCTCAGCCCGTTTCACAAACACATTTTGTTGAATTTGGCCGTGCCCAGTGTTGTTAATAAGCAGTTCGTGTAGATCCTGATGAGTTCCGACTCACTGGGATCTACAGCATTACGAAAACACACCTATTGAAGTACATTGCAAATTTTACCGTCGAAAAAATTGAAAAATTTCCTATACAAATTGTGATAATTTTCTTATTTCTGCTCAAAATGTAGATTGAGGGCACACGTCAGAACCGCCTCTTCGAGGCGGTTCTAACGAGTACCCACAATCTATATTTTAGAGCAGAAATAAGAAAAATAAGGTTTACCCCTGTAAACACCAGTTTCACTGAAAAGTGGCGTTCAAGGGGGTCAGTGTTTTCGTGATGGTATGCATAGATCTCTGTGGTCGCCCCCCGCCCATCGGGGCTTGAAGAAATATATTGGCTGCATGATGCTTCCCCACAGAGCTGAATTCGACCTGAAAACGAGTACTGGTAAACCGCTGAGAGGATCTAAGCCTGCCCAGGCAAAGCGGCGCGCTCGAATCGGACCTTCCATGCTTATAAACCCTATTGGCTTCATTGGGCGACAGGGCTTGAGAGGTCATTTCATCTCAATGTCGGGTAAAAGTCCCACAAAATTGGAAGCAACGTCTCCAAAGTGACCTTTACAGTGTTGACGGGGACGTTAAACCTCAAATCAAACAAACAAACAAACAAACTGTCTAAATGGCAAGCTTTGGATGAAGACCTTAAAATTCGATTGGCCAAAATGTCATAATTAATTTTGTAAATCGGTTATCTTAACTTGCCAACTAACAATAATGAAGCTCATTGAGACTTAAAAGATATATTATATAGGTTGAAATAAAGAAACTTCAATGGATAACAGTACATGTGAGAAAAAGGTATCCAAAAGTCGCAAACAGAGACCTTTTTCTGAATTCTTTCCTTATTTATGATGCATACTTATGTTTGGGCCACCACCGACCATCGGGGCTCGGAGAACTAGATTGAGCTGCATGGTGCTTCCACGCAGAGCTGAAATGACTGGTATGCCGCTTAGAGGGTCTAAGCCTGCCCAGGCAAAGGGATGCGGAAATCCCATGCATATGAACCCTGTTGCTTTTATTGGACGGCAGGGCTTGAGATGTCATTTCTTCTCAATGTCGGATAAAAGTCCCACAAATTGGAAGCAACGTCTCCAAAATTAACTATATAGTGTTGAGTGGGGCGTTGAGCTTCAAATCCAACAAAACGTAGACTGCGAGTGCTCATTAGAGCCGCCATATTCAGGCGGTTTTAACAAGCCGCCACAACTTTAGAACTTAGTTTAAGTATAGTAATACCCGTATACAGTAAAATTCCGCTATTAAGACTACGTAAATTTAAGACTAATTCTGCTTTTTTAAAAGCTTAATTTGAAGGGTACACTTAATCTTTCTTTGTGTTGTCTGCCCAAAGTCTCCTCTGGTAGGTGCATTTGGTGCAGTCTGGTCAGTGGGAACTACAGTAAATGCCTATGTTAAGACCAGCTTTGGGACTGTTCAAAAGTGGTCCTTAAGATCACTTTTGACCAGTTCCAAAGGTGGTCACCTACCAGAGGAGACTTTGGGCAGACAGCACAGAGAAAGATTAAGTACATCCTTCAAATTAAGCTTTTTAAGCTATGTTGAAGGTAGCCGGCCTCGGTGGATCAGTCTGTCTGACAGGTGGTACTCGTAGGTCGGGCGTTCGATCACCGCCCGGTCGGCAAAATTCTTTCGTCGAGAATATTTTTAAGGTCATATGCGTCTTTCCGCTAGAAATGTATATAACAGTGAAGGACCACTTTTGAACAGTCCCAAAGCTGGTCTTAACATAGGCATTTACTGTAGTTCATTGTTATATACATTTCTAGCGGAAGGACGCAGATGACCTTAAACATATTCTCGACGAAAGAATTTTGCCGACCGGGCGGGGATCGAATCCGCGACCTACGAGTACCACCTGTCAGACAGACTGAGCCACCGAGGCAGACTACCTTCAACATAGCTTCTTCTCTATGTCACTGCAAGGTCTGCTTAAAAAAATAAGAATGTTAGAACCAGGTGATTAAACAAAAATGCGCGTTTAAATGTCAATCCAACTAACTGACCTTGTAAAAAGCACTGATAAAGTGTATTTAAACAGAAGTAACCAATTTCTTGCGAGTGCAGATACACTTCTGACATTTTGATTTTGGTCTCGGCCTTTACTTATATCCGATTGTTGGCGTCCCCCCCCCCCCGCATATGGGGGCTTGGAGAAATAGATTGGGCTCCATGGTGCTTCCGCACAGAGCTGAAATCGACCGAACTCGAGGACTGGTAAACCGCTTAGGTCTATAAGCCTGTCCAGGTAGTTGTGCGAGTCGGATCGCTCCCTAAACCCTAACGATTTCTATAGACGATAGGGCTTGAGATGTCATTTCATCTCAATGTCGGGTAAAAATCCCACAAAATCGTACGCAACATCTCCAAAAATGGCATAAATAGTGTTGACGAGGACGTAAAACCTCAACACAAACAATATCCGATCGTTAATAAAAGGTTGGCGAAAGCCGGCGTATCCGGAGAAATCTATGCAAGAACAGACTGTTGGTACTTATTATAACCGCCTCACCGAAGCGGTTTTAACGAAAACCCACAATCTATGTTTTGAGAAGAAATATGAAAAAAATATGAGGCTTTTTATCTTAAAAAAATTCATTCTTTTTGTTGGTGTATGTGCGGATGGGGGAGGGAAGGGGGAGGGGGGGGGGTAAATTCTCAATATACAGTAGAACTTCGATGGCTCGAACACCGATGGCTCGGTTACCATGGCTGGGTCGAACCCTTTCTTTAGTCCCTAGGGAATTTCGCTACATAAGAAATAGTAAGGGGAAAATTCAGGCTATTTTCGTTCCTTATCTTGTAAACGTATGTTGTGTGTACTCATTAGAATCGCCTCAACGAGGCGATTCTAATGAGTACACACATCATACATATATATAATAGAACACGAAAAAGAAGCCCCAAACTATCCCCTTCACGCCTCCTGGCAGTAACCCTCAGTGGCTCGAACTTTCCCAGCCTCGAACAGATTTTCGCGGTCCCAAAGGTGTTCGAGCCATTGAATAAAAATCAAAAATGAGTTCCTTTAAGTTCGACTGTATTTGTATATGCCTATTTTCGTAATAATGACGAGCAGCCGTCTCATCAGGATCTAAACTGATTGTCATCCTGTGAAAGAACGGAGTACCCAGATTCAATTTTTAAAGAGCCCTCGTCAACAAGGATTAGGACATGCCGGGACATAGTCCGCTAAACTGCGGAACTGAGATACTGAATCACTGAAATGCGCCAAGCAAACTGTCAAATCAGCCTGCCTCCCATTCGGACAGAGTAAAAGCTTTTCAGTTCTGGTTCCAAAAATAACCGTAGAGATCACACCGATGACTGACCAGGCTGCACCAAATGCACACTCTCCATGGAGGATTGAGGTTTTAAACAAAGGGCATCAATCTGATCAGACTGCGTAAATACGCAGACTGATCTGATTCTTTGCTCAGCACACATTATCGAAGACACCAGCGTTTGACTCGGTCCAGCTTTAAGCTAGCGACAGCTGTAGTCGTGCCCAAGGCTGCTGGTATCGAATGCTTTCTAGGGCGGGCACAAATAAATAATAGATACATTACGAAAACACGCCTATACAAATGGATTGTAAGTTTTAACACCGAAAAAACAAAAACAAATCACAAACACACACACACACACACACACACACACACACACACACACACACACACACACACACACACACACACACACACACACACACACACACACACACACACACACACACACACACACACACACACACACACACACACGAAAATTTGAACATTAAAAGTTGTAATATTTTTCAAAGAATAGATTGTGGGTACAAGTTAGAACTGCCTCATAGAGGCGGTTCTAACGAGTACACACAATCTATATTCTAGAGCAGAAATAAGAAAAATAAGGTTTACCCCTGTAAACCCCGGTTTCACTAAACAAAAGAGGGGATCAAGGGGTTAAAATTGTATAGGCGTGTTTTCGTTTTGCACGTACATGTACCCGATAAAATGATATCACGCTTATAAAGCCTGAAATGAGCACAAATTGACAAAACAATTTACATAATGAAACGTGGGTTTACAAGGGTTTACATTATTGTTGATATTTGCCTGTGCTGCCTCGATCGTATGCAAGAAAAAATCTAAATTTTCATGTGACTTATTTAAAACATTACATTGACCTACTCGTTTTTTTTTTTGTTTTTTTTTTCTGACCGTTCCAAGGCGGTTTATTGTCTACGCTCATGGGCGTAGACATTATAGACATTGAGTTTATTTTTTTATACCCCACCACACGATAGTGGCGGGGTATTATGATATACCCTCCCGTATGTCCGTCCGTCCGTCCGCACCATTTCCGATCGATAACTTGAGTAATTTTTAACGATTTTTTTTCAAATTTTGCATACATGTATATATCGGGAATGAGTGGTATGGGATTGTTAATGGGCAAAATCCGTTAACATTTGACAGAGTTATGGCCCTTTTTAGTTCAAAATAAGGGGTTTTGGGGCGTTTCCGATCAATAACTTGAATATTTTTTCACGGATTTTCTTCAAATTTTGTATACACATTGGCATTGGGTATGAGTGGTTTGGGATTGTAAATGGGCAAAATACATTAACATTTAACGGAATTATGGTCGTTAAAAATTCCGATTAAATGGTTTTTGGGGACTTATTCCTTTACTATATGGAATATTTGGATGAAACTGCACTGATGTATAAACGACCATAATAAGCAGGTTTTGTGTTGTGAATACACAAAATGCGTCAACATTTAACGAAAAATTGGTCGTTAACAATTCCCATTAAATAGTTTCTGCGCATTTATTCCTTTAATTTAATAAATATATTGATTATCACTGCCAGTGTAGTGGTTAGAGTGCTGGACTACAAATCCTATTGTTGACTATGAATCTGAGGGGCGTGAGTTCAAATCTCCGTCGAAGAATGGAATTATTATTTTTTTTTTTTCGTTTTTTCTTTTTTTTTGTGTGTGTTCTTTTTTCTTTTTCTTTCTCTTTCATTTTGGCAATGAATTTATTTATTTTTATTGTTTTTTTTAATTTTCCTCATTTTTGGTTTTTCATTCCTTTTTTTTCCCTTTTTTTTCACCCTTTTCTTCTTTTTGTTATACCCCATCACACGATAGTGCTGGGATATTACAATATACCCTCCGGTGTCTGTCCGTCCGTCCGTCCCCACCATTTCCGACCAATAACTGGATTAATTTGTGCTATGAATCTGAGGGGCGTGAGTTCAAACCCCCGTGGAGGAATGGAATTTTCTTTTTTTTTTCCTTTTTTTCTCGTTTTTTCTTTTCTTTTTTTTCCGTTTATTTTTCTTTTCTTTCTTTTTGCAATGAATTTTTTTTTTTTTTTTTTCGTTTTTTTTTTCTCATTTTTTGTTTTTCATTCCTTTTTTTTACCTTTTTTTTTTTCCTTTTCTTCTTTTTGTTATACCCCATTACACGATAGTGCTGGGATATTATAATATACCCTCCGGTGTCTGTCCGTCCGTCCGTCCGTCCGTCCGTCCGTCCGTCCGTCCGTCCGTCCGTCCGTCCGTCCGTCTGTCCGTCCGTCCATCCCCACCATTTCCGACCGATAACTTGATTAATTTTTCACATTTTTTTTTTCAAATTGTGCCTACATGTTTATATCGGGAATGACTTTTTTTTCTTTTCTTCTTTTTGTTATACCCCATCACACGATAGTGCTGGGGTATTATAATATACCCTCCGGTGTCTGTCCGTTCGTCCGTCCATCCACACCATTTCCGACCGATAACTTGATTAATTTCTCACATTTTTTTTGGAGTTTGCGATCAATAACTTAAGAATCTTTTCATGGATTTTCTTCAAATTTTAAAACACTAAAGGACACATATTATTGCCAAGGACAGTCACTCTGCTTTTCTGGTTATTGTATTATCTGCCCTTTTGATATACATGTATGTAGTTCCTTTACTATATTGAATGCCTTAGTGAAGTTTTACAGATAACTATAACACTTAAAAGTACCACTATTATGGGCAAGGCTATAACCATATTATCTTGCAGTGGTGGGGTATCATGCGCTGTTAGCGTGCTTTTATTGGTTTTGGTTTTACGGCCCTTTCAAGATTATTTCACTCATATCGAGCCGATTGTTAATCGGAGGGGGCGAAAACCGGAGTACCCGGAGAAAAACCACCTGACCTTCTGTTGCAGAACTTGGCGTCTCACATATGACCCGAGCGAGGCTCGAACCACAGCGGTGTGAGACCTAATGATCAAGAGTCAGCGCTCTTAACCACTAGGCCACGGAGGCCCGTAAACTGACATTGAGTTTAACACGGAAGAACAGTCATTAGTTACCCACAATGCAGGTTGACCTTTATATGTTTAATGCAACAACAAGTATGAGCTTTCCCAAGAAGTAAAAAAAGCGGTCGATAACAAGTATAAACTTTCACACAAAAAGGGGCTCAACTGGCAGACCTCTGGCACAGAATTGCTATCACATTTGTACAAGCCCATATTTTCTGTCATATTTGTACAGGCTTATACAAAATATACATCTACAAACTGTCGACCACGATGGACCACTGCCTATCCTATAAGCTCCTTAGGAGCCCCGGCTCTGGTGAGCTAAAAAAAAAAACTTGCATCTTCGGTAGCAAAATGTTTGAGCCAATCTTCAATTAGTCTTCTGTGAAGTAAAGGAAAGTTGTCTATTTAACGTGTCTAACAGTTTAGCATACCATTTGATATAAATTTACAAGCATATTGAAGTTGCACATGTGCCAAAAAGTACTTTTTGTCAAAATTACAGCGTGTGCAACTCATTATACTTCAGTCGACTGACAATTAGAAGACAGTAATTGTATAAAACACATTTCTGGCATTCACATTCGTGGCTTTTTGTAAAAACTATACTTGTTAAGGTCAGTGTTTGCCTTAGCATGAAGTACTGCTGATATCTTTTTGTTTTGGATAGCCATTTGGCCATTTTGTGGGAAAGAAACTAAAACTGTCGTTTTGGTTTTCTGCTTGTGATGTTTTAGCGGTTGCTTTATGCTTGTTCTACTTTCCCTTTGGTGTCATGGCTGGAAGGTGTAAGGCCATTGTATCGATTCTTTACAATAACAAACCCATACACCATAGTGTATTTTCTCAAAACCAAAAATGGCTACTTTTCTTATGAAAATCCGTGATATTTTTCTTATTTATACTGCAAACATAGGTTATGAGTGCTCGTTAGAACCGCCTCATTGAGGCGGTTCTAACGAGTACCCACATCCTATGTCTTGGAGCGGAAATAAGAAAAATAGTGTATGCACCCGTTTGTTTGTTTGTTTGATTTGAGATTTAACGTCCCCGTCAACACTGTAAAGGTCATTTTGGAGACGTTGCTTCCAATTTTGTGGGACTTTACCCGACATTGAGATGAAATGACATCTCAAGCCCTGTCGCGCAATGCGACCAATAAGGTTTATTAGCATGGAAGCTCTGCCTCACACCGCTGTTCCTGGACAGGCTTAGATCCTCTAAGCGGTTTACCAGTACTAGTGTGCGGGCCGCATTCAGCTCTGCGTGGGAGCATCATGCAGCCCATATACTTCTTCAAGCCCCTATTGGCGGGGGCCAGTATACACCCGTAAAACCCAGTTTTCTCTATATAAAGTGGGGTTGAGGGGGACTTGTTCACGTGATCTTCTGATCGTTGTCATCACTTTTGTTTTGTTGACATAATGAGACAAAATTTGAATAGTCTTGTGAAGTCGAGATGAAACGGTAATACAGTGTGCTTTAAGCTGCTATGCATTTTGGGATCGATTGTTTGTCAGTCGACCAAAAGTTATGTAGGTACATGTAAAAAACAAAACAAAAAAACAACAACAACAAAACAAAAAACAACAACAACAAAAAAAAAAACAAAAACAAAAAACAACAACACAAAAACTGTTGATGACCACTTGACTACCACTGACCAATAGACTAAGCCTTGAGTCTCCATGCCCTTCATCATAGTGTAGCTTATATTTTTGTCCTATAGGATCATTGATTCCGTTATGGAATTTTGAAAATATTTGAGGGTCACTGAGGCCTTATTGGCCGGAACTAGCTAGTCTGGTCCAGAAAACTTGTACACTCCATACTTTTCAGTTATGTGGCGTATTCCTTACTTCCCAAGGATACAGTAACCCTTTCGTAGAACATATTAAACTTAGCGCAAATAAGGCCAAACATATTGTTATATTTTGCCCTATACTGACCAATAGATTCGTCCAGACAATAGCTTTGGTGAGATCCAGTTGCAATATATAAGGTGTGTTTGTTTGTTTTGGAGTTTAACAGCCCAGCCAACACTACTTTATGTCGTTTTTGAGCCGGTCAGCTAACCTATCCACACTTTTCCAGAGCAGGCTTATACCAGTAGGGTGCACATTCTTCCCCCGAAACTGACAACTGCCCTTCTTGAAACAGAGGAAGGAAGAGAATGACCGTATAAAAGATTTCTCCACGAATGTTGCCGACCCCGGCAGGTATCGAACCCGCGTCCTCCTGATCACCAGTCAGAAGCACATCCGACTGAGCTACCGATACCGGCATATATATAAGGTGTTATATTGACAGTTCTACATCAACTCTTGGCCCCCGCTGCTTTGAGAAATAGATGGGCTGCACGATGCTTCCACGCAGAGCTGAAACCGACCCGCACACGAGTACTGGTAAAACTCCTAGAGGATCAAAGCCTGCCCAGGCAAAGTGGTGCGAGTCGGACCATCCATGCTTATAAACCCTATTGCTTTCATTGGCGACAGGGCTTGAGATGTCATTTCATCTCAATGTCGGGTAAAAATCCTACAAAATTGAAAGCAACGTCTCCAAAATGACCAATACCGTGTTGACGGGGACGTTAAACCTGAAATCAAACAAATAAACAAGCAAATCTTCATCAACTTTCCGTTTTTACGATGTACTCTAGTCAACCCATCGGTCACGCACATGATTCACTATTTTTATTAGAGTAAACGTCCTTTTTATATTAAATTTTTATCTGATTACGTCGTACTCTAGTTCGCCGATCGGTCACACATGTGAAACACACATGAAAAAGATACCCGTAAACACGATGTTTACCCCGCCCTTTAGCCCAATTTTGACGAAAATCGGTTAAACTGGTTTAACCCTTTTCTATACCATTTCAAAATTTAGGGGTGTCAGGTTGTGTTTTCTTCAAAATCAATTTGGGAAATGGCTGAACTTTTTGCAAACAATGTGGGCCCTGATCAGACGCCGCAGAGCGCGGCGTCTGATATGGGCCTGTCCTGTTTGCCAGCTATCAGTTTTGGGGTTTTCGGCACAAACAGGTTTAATTAGTGAGTCTGCGCACGACAAACCCTTCAATAAGGATTATGCTATCAGTGAATACTCAGATCAGAGTCTTCAATGGTCGCACAAGCCTTTTTCACCTTCCAGACAATCCCGAGAAAGATACATGAGCCAGCGCATGTCAAAACGTGCAGTAAGACATGTGCGCCCAACGAAGACTCAGATCAGCATGCGCTTTCGCGCAGTCTGATCAGAGTCTTCGTTGTGCGTTCTATGGATAGCTAAGGGCCCAACGCTCCTTGTTGCAGCAAGAAAAGTCTCTGGTTAGATTATTTGGATACGCAGCCTGATCTGAGTCTTCGAGGGGCGCACATGTCTTATTGTAGGTTTTGTCATGCGCTGGCTCACATGTAAACGGGCAGAACTGAGTTTTGATGGTTGAACAGGCATTGTACATGTAGTAGGCTTATTCGTGCCCGTCATTTAAAATCCACTATTTGAATCGCGCGCCTGACCGGTGGTCAGGAGGTCCCGGGTTCGCTACATGCGAGGGGGCGACAACATACTTCCGTAGAAGCTGATCATGAAATCGGTTCTACGGTCATTCTCTTTATTCGGGCAGTTTTGTTATGGCCCTTTCAAGATTATTTCACCCATATCGAGCCCATCGTTATATCCGGAGAAAATCTGACATCATCCGTTGCAGAACTTGGCGTCTCACATGTGATCCGAGCCAGGCTCGAACCCAGAGCGGTGAGAGACCTAATGATTAAGAGTCAGCGCTCTTATCCACTAGGCCATTGAGGCCCGTTTCTTCAGACAGTTGTCAGAATGTGCACTGTTCCGCTGGCTGCCCAGAAAGTGTGGTTAGGTAAACTGACCGGGTCGCTATGAAAATAGTATTGACTGGGTCGTAAAACTAAAAAGAAAAGAATCCAAAATGTACAAGACGACTTGAGTGACTTGCGCTGTCTGTTCAATAACTTTTTTTATCATATGACGTCGCTGATAAGCAGTGGATAACGTCGTGTAATAAAATTCGTATGACCACACTTGTTATAACATATTGGCGGGATTAAGTAACGTCATGACGACGTCCATGTCAACAATACATTTTTCGTAGAAAAATTGTCAAATTAAAATGCGATAAAATCCAATATAAAGTAGTCATATGATAAAGAGAATCTTACACTCGTGGTCATTTCATATGATATTTATGAAACTCGCCGGAGGCTCGTTTCATAAATATCATATGAAATTACCACTCGTGTAAGATCCTCTATTTCTGTCTTTCATCACGTTAACGAATCCATGTATTAGATGTAAAAGCCGTTTGGAATCTTCGGTATATAGGAGAAAAATGGGCGTACATGCATGGTAATGCACTATTTGAGTTATGTTTGATCTAAAACAAAGGGTGTTGGTACTCGTTAGAACCACCTCAATGCGGTGGTTCTAATGTTTGGATCTATGTTTGGAGCAGAAATAAGGTAAGGAAACTATCAATGCATTTTATTTGCAACATAATATCACGAAAACACACCTATATTATCTTGACCCCCTTAAATCCCACTTATATATAGTAAAACTGGGGTTTAGAGTGGTTTATATTATTTCTCTTATTGATGTTCAAAAACATAGATTGTGGTTACTGGATAGGACCACCTCGTCGAGGCGGTTCTAACGAGTACTACATCGCGTGAACAAGTCCGTGAAATGAACACCCCTAAACCCCATTTATTTAGAGAAAACTGGGGTTTATGGGGGTATACATTATTTTTCTTATTTCTGCTCCAAGACATAGGTTGTGGGTACTCTTACGAGTACCCCCAATCCATGTTTTGAGCAGAAATAAGAATAATAGCAGACTTTTTTACCTGACAATTTTCATTTTTTGGTGGTACAATTTTCAATATATTTGAATAGGCGTTTAATGAGCTCGTTGAAGTACATTAGTGTGTAGCAGCCTCCGTTGTTAAGTGGTTGAGCTACTCACCTCATAATGAAGGGACCGAGGGTTCGATTCCGATGTTTATTTTTATTTTTATTTTTTTCAGACTTGCGGATGAGTCTTTAAACCGTGGTCCCGTCTCCGTATGACCTTAGTTGTTGGTATAGGACGTAAAACTCAAACAATACATGGATGTGTTGTAATGTTATAGCATCCTATCCATCCAAAGAATGACGTGAATCTGTGAAACCATAGGTTGATCTGAGTCTATACTAGACAAACTGGCAATTAATGCCGGGCCATCGTCGTGCCGATAGCGATACGACGTATCGCTATCGGTCTGGCGTTGATCCGCTTTCTTGTGCTGGCGGGGAAGGTCGGGGGGCAAGGTAGTGGGGGGGGGGGGTTGTTTATTATTTGTTCTTTTTCTCCACTACTATTATTTTTCCTATTTCTCCTCTGTCCCTCTCTTTCATCTCATCTTCTATCTCTATTCTCCCCGCACAAATTAATTGACCCACGGGCACCGGCGTGTCGTTAAACCACGGAACAACAAAAAATCTCCGTGACATGGTACATGACACGTACATGATCATGATCACTGCACATCTTGCTTATATCTTTTCGGTTATCTATCACTGTATAGTCATTTTATAAAGGCGTGAACAAACATACGATAAACGCAGGCATTCCGTGATGTCACCGTCAAATATTCAATTATATTGCATAGAATTTGTGAATGCACCCATAAGTAACTAATAAAACCTGATTTTAAAGCAGTTTTATGCCCAACCGTTAATATGACATTTTAGTGTTTACTGTTTATGATGCAGACTGCACCTTCTTCATGGATAAAACCGAAATCATGACAGTGACTTTTTTTTATTTCGCTTATTTTTCGGACAACTTTCATACCTTGCGTTACCTTGACATCATTTTGCAAGTAACCTCAAACAAAAATGTGTCCCATTCCTCATTTGACCGAATCAAATAACAAAATATAACAAGTATAGCTTTTGCAAAAAGCTAGGTCTACGCTTAGCAAACTAGAGTTATATCCGAGAATTGACTGTCTTTGGCAATATTCTAATTGTCAGTCTGCACTAAGGAGCATGTCGACTGAAGTACATGTATACTGTCTGAAATGTCAAATGCTGTAATTTTGTCAAAATATACTTTTTCATGTGATATCAATTCTCTGCCAGAGCTCTGCCCTTTGGCCTTTTTTGTGTGAAAGCTTACACTTGCTACGGGCCGCTTTTTTCTTCTCGTGTAAAATGGGTCGACTTTGGGTCGATTGACAAACAATCGACCATAACACTTTCCCGTACTAGCGAATCCTTCATTATCGATGGGTTTTGTCTACTAAACAGTACGCAAACCTCTAATTTGTACGCTGTTAAACTTTATTGGCCAGTGATTGCCACGTGGTCAACAGCAGTCTAAGCCGGCACTTAGTTTACGGACGTGTTAAGTGAGTGAGTTTTAGTTTTACGTCCCACCAACAGCTAAGGTCATACGGAGACGGGACCTCGGTTTAAAGACTCATCCGAAAGTCTGGAGACGCCCGGGATCGATCCTGCGATCCCTGGTTTACAAGGCGAGTAGCGTAACCACTGCACCACGGAGGCTTCTCGCGGACGTGTTAATGGGATGCAATAAAATCATTTTATGTCCCGACACTATATTAGTGTGGTGTGCAGTAATAATAAAATCAACATGAAATCAACACGTGGTGGAGCTGTTGAGGGTGCTTCGTGCAAGAAGTAATACGTCTAGGCATATTAGTTTAGTGCGCATGCGCTTTGAAGATAATAAATCCACACGCTTAGGGCCCTTCTCTAGTGTGTCAGCTTAATTTTTTGACTTGATTGTTTTGTTGTTACGGCTCTTTCAATGTTATTTCACTTATATCGAGCCGATCGATAATCAGAGGTGGGCGAAAACCAGAGTACCCAGACCTTCCGTTGCTGAACTTGGCGTCTCACATGTGACCAGAGCACAGCGATGAGAGACCTAATGACTAAGAGTCAGCGCTCTTATCCACTAGGCCACATTGGCCCAGTATTGTCTAGTCTGCGTTAGTAGCATCTTCCAACAAGCTAACAAGATCGTGTAATGAACATCCCTGTAAACCCGGTTTTGTATAGATGAAATTTGTTTACAGGGCAATAACACTATTATTCTTACTTCTGTACCAAGACATAGGTATGAGCGTCTGACTTGTAATCAGGAGGAGGCGGGTTCGATACCTGCCGGGGTCGGCAACATTATTTCGTGGAGATTAATCATCAAATCTTTTCTACGGTCATTCTCTCCCTTCCGCTGATCCAAGAAGGGCAGTTGTCAGTTTCTGGCGAAAATCGTGCACTGTACTGGTTAACCGCTTACGTATAAGCCTGCCCAGGAAAAGTGTGGATAGATAAACTGAGTGGCTCAAAAATGACCTCAATGAGGCGGTTCTAACGAGCACTCATAACCTGTGCTTGGAGTAAAATATGAAATATATAGAAAAATAACCGTTCTGTAGTTATGAAAAAATGCACTATACAGTATATATCTCACGGATGCGTGCAACAGAAACTCACGCTGATCATGCAGGCAATAAATGGAAATGGTGGGATTGCGAAATGTTGCGAACCGAAGGTTTGCAATAAAAGACACATTGTACTGTGTGTTTATTTTTCATTTGCGTTATTTACGTGATTGAAGAAAACATGCAAAACGTGAAACATTCAAGGCACTGAAGTTAATCATAACGAGATGTCATGCTGCATGATGGGGCGGATCTCGAAACTATTTTTTTTGCTCAGTTCTATATAGAACAAGTATAGCTTTTACAAAAACTTGGTTTACGCTTAGCACCAATTAAATGTCAATGACTTTGACAACATTCCAATTGCCAGTCTGCACCAAGGATAGTGTCGACTGAAGTATAATGTGTGAAATGTCAAAGTTGCAAATGCTGTAATTTTGTCATACAATACTTTTTCCATCTTTTAAAAAAGACATATGCAACTTCAATATGCTTGCAACTTCCTATAAAATGGAATGCTTGAACACTGTTGGAGCAGTTAAGTAGACAAATTTTCCTACACTTCATAGAAGTCTTATTGAAGATTAACCAAAAAAACTGCTAACGGCAAAGCAAGTTTTTAGCTCACCAGAGCCGAATGCTCTTGGGAGCTTATAGGATTGTCAGTAGTCCGTCCTGGTCGAGAGTTGTAGATGTATAATTTGTATTAGCCTTTACAAATACAGTCGAACTTCAATGGCTCGAACACCTTTGGGACCTCGAAAATCTGTTCGAGAGAGGGGTAGTTCGAGCCACTGAGGTTACTGTCAGGAGGCATAACGAGATACTTTTTGACATCTTTTCGGTGTTCTATAATGAATATGTATGCGGTGTGTACTCATTAGAATCGCCTCATCGAGGCGATTCTAATGAGTACACACAGCATACATTTGCAAGATAAAATACCAAAATCATATGAATTATCCCCCATTATTTCTTATGTAGAGCATTTTGCTAGGGACTCAAGGATGTGTTCGACTCATCCATGGTAAACGAGCCATCGGTGTTCGAGCCATCGAAGTTCTACTGTATGACAGCAAATATGGGATTGTACAAATGTGACAGGAATTCTGTGTCAGAGCCCTGCACATGGGCCTCTTCTTTGTGTGAAAGCTTATGCTCGTTATGGGCCGCTTTTTTCTTCTTGTGAAAGCTACTTTGTTGTTGCATTTTTAAAACTAAAGGTCAATCTGCATTGTAGGTAACTAATGACTGCACTTCCATGTTAAACCCAACGTCATTTATGTCTACGCCCATGGGCGTAGACAATAATCAACTTATTAGAATCCCCACATCGATAAAGTGGGGATTATAAGAGTACATATTAACGCTGAGGAAGGGCGACTGGAACGAACTCCACAATTTTACTAATCATCTAATTAGGTACATCAGAAAAAGAAAAGAAAACGAAATAAAAAAAAGAATAATAAAATAAACATCGTAATTATAAACACAGCAATTTCTAGAACCGCGGTAAAAATATCATTATATTGTAATCGTGCCTTATCATCGTGAAATCTTTCATTAATTCTTAGAAAATGATCAGATTCTTAGAATAAACTTCTATAAGTGAATTGATCCGCATTCCAAGACAATCTAATGCTGCTTTTTTGTAATTAAATCCATATTTTACGTCATCATGGAATTGCATCATATTGATTTGAACCGGCTCTTGGAAATGTCAATGCATTCAGATGCGCAGTTTTGACCGTGTCGTCTTTCTGATGCGCATTTAGAAGTCTATGACGTCACGTTAACAAGTTCGTACAGTGAATATCCTTGTAATCCCCACTTCATGTACAGAAAAGTTGGATTTACCAGGGTAGACATCAATTTCTATATTTTAGCTCGAAACCATTGGTTGTTGGTACTCGTTAGAACCGCCTCACTGAGGCGGTTCTAACGATTGGTTGTTGGTACTCGTTAGAACCGCCTCACTGAGGCGGTTCTAACGAGCACCAAAAACCAATGTTTGAAACAGCAATAAGAAACAAAATGTCAGAATTATAATCAGAAAGATAATAACAGGAAATAGGACAGAATGCACTATGCAAAATTTGTCTGATGCCTTAATTGACAGTATCCTTTTCATAGACATACATCATGAAATGTAATGTTTTCTACGGTCAGGTTTTCTCCTCATCAGATCCAAGAAGGGGAGATATGGGTGAAAATTGTAAACTAATTCATTAAAATATCAAGTCCGTATAATAAACACACTAGAAAAAATATCACCGGTTTAAAAATTTATATGGAGAGAAATGGGATTTGTTGGGAGTATACATTATTTTCTTTAATCTTGCTCAAACTGATCATAGATTTAGGGTACTCGTTAGAACCGCCTCAGTGAGGCGGTTCTAACAAGCACACACAACTCTGATTGTTTGTTTGATTTGAGGTTTAACGTCCCCGTCAACACTGTAAAGGTCATTTTGGAGACGTTGCTTCCAATTTTGTGGGACTTTAACCCGTTATTGAGATGAAATAACATCTCAAGCCCTGTCGCCCATTGAAACAAATAGGGTTTATAAGCATGGACGGTCCGACTCGCACCGCTTTGCCTGGAAAATCTCTGATTGTAGTAAAATGAAGAAAATTTTAATATGCATTTTTGCCAGAAAGTATGACTATATGACCGATGACAGTACCTCATATGGTTTTGAAGGCACCCGCCCATCGGGGCTTGAAGAAATAGATGGGCTGCATGATGCCTCTACGCAGAACTGAAACCAACTGCACACGAGTACTGGTAAACCGCTTAGAGGATCTTTGGTGGAGATTGATCATGAAATATTTTTTTCGGTCATTCTCTCACTTCCGCTGGTTCAAGAGGGCAGTTGTCGAATGCGCATTATACTGGTTAACCGCTT
Organism: Lucinisca nassula; assembly: GCA_963580285.1. Classification (NCBI taxonomy): domain Eukaryota; kingdom Metazoa; phylum Mollusca; class Bivalvia; order Lucinida; family Lucinidae; genus Lucinisca; species Lucinisca nassula. The sequence goes on along the minus strand of OY757010.1, from coordinate 134,267,491 downwards.
ACGTATATAAGCCTGCCCATGCAGGAAAAGTGTGAATAGGTAAACTGATCGGCTCAAAAAATGACATAAAAAAGTGTTGCGTGGGTCAATACAAACAATTTTAGAGAAAGCTGGAGTTTACAGGGTTTATTACTATTTTGCTTATTTCTGCTCCAAGACATAGGTTGTGGGTATTCGTTAGAACCGCCTCATTGAGGTGGTTCTGACGAGTACCCATAACCTATGTTTGTAGTATAAATAAGAAAACAATCACGGATTTTCATCAGAAAAGTAGCTATTTTGGAGATGAGAAAAAATACACTATGTCGCTTTGGTGTGTTATCGTAATGAGTTGTCATTGACTTATTAAGGTCGGCCCCCGCCCATCGGGGCTTGAAGAAATAGATGGGCTGCATGATGCTTCCACGCAGAGCTAAATCCGACCCGCACACGAGTACTGGTAAACCGCTAAGAGGATCTAACTCTGCCCAGGCAAAGCGGTGCGATTCGGACCTCTCATGCTTATAAAACCTATTGGTTTCATTGGGCGGCAGGGCTTGAGATGTCATTTCATCTCAATGTCGGGTAAAAGTCCCATAAAATTGGAAGCGACTTCTCCAAAATGACCTTTACAGTGTTGACGGGGACGTTAAACCTCAAATCAAACAAACAAACCAAGACATACGTTGTGGGTGTTCGTTCGAACCGCCTCAACCTTGTTGAGGCGGTTCCAACGAGTACCCACAACCTATGTTTGCAGTATAAATTAGAAAAAATATCCCGGATTTTCATCAGAAAAGCAACTATTTTGGAGATGTGATTTTTTTCTGTTTCAGATCTTCTATGTTATCCAAAGTTTTCTTCACGGCCTTTTGCCCGGTAAAGAAGTCATAGTTGACCAATGGCCGAAATGGTCATCCTTGATTGTGCGAACCTCGGACCCTGATAAGGTAAGAATCCTTTCAGAGCCATGTCTTTTTGAAATTTGGCTGTGATGATGATGATGATGATAATGATGATGATAATGATGATTGTTGGCCAATAGTCACCGCTTCAACAAGAAGATGATTGTGATGATGAAGGTTGGCCATTAATCAAGAAGAAGAGGAAGAAACCGATGATGATGATGATGATGACGATGATGATGATGAATGTTGGCCATTAAACACGGCTTTAACAAGAACGTATATATAACGAACAAACTTGGATTTCCATGCGTAAAATCTGTTTTATTTCCATTCCAGATCAGATTTTGAGTACACGTTATAATCGACTCAATGAGGCGGTTCTAATGAGCACAGCAATCTATATTTAAGGCAGAAAAAAAGAGAAATGATACCAATTTAATCAGATGTCTTGGAAATATGAAAAAATACACTGTGTCACATCGGTGTGTTATCTTAATAATTTGAAAAAAAAGCCAGTTTTCAAACGAGCAGACTACATGTATGTTTTGTAGCTGACATTTTCACTTTCTTGGCAACAGTGCAGAAAATACGAATTGACTTTTATCCAAAATTAAAACAAAGGATCCTTGTTGCAATGATCTCTGACTTTTTGCCTTTTAAAGAATTTGCCGCTGTCAAGAAGCACTATAGACAGGTTTTAGTTCGCTTCCACCATCCGTGCAACTCACTTCCCTTTAAACCTCATCTTTATATAGAAAAAAAAACTAGCATTTGCGAGGGTAACCAATATTTTCTTTATTTCTTCTCCAAGACTTAGGTTGTGGGTACTCGTTAGAACCGTCTCAACGAGGCGGTTCTTACGAGTACCCTCAACCTATGTTTTAAGTTTAAATAATAAAAATATAACAAGTTTTCTTAAGAAAAGTAACCATTTTGGAAATTTGAAAGAATGCCCTTAGTCACACGGGTCTGTTTTCGTTATGTCTTTGCCAGTTTTAAGTTTGATAGTCCAGTCAGGAACGGCCTAAGAAGGTCATATTGAGCCGGTCAGTTCACCTAACAACATTCTTCCTGGGCAGGCTGACACATTCAAGCGATTAACACTGAATTACGCAAACACGCCTATACAAATACATAGTCACCTTTATCGCCGAAAAAATGAAAAATTTTATGATGAAAAATTGTGATATTTTTCTTATTTCTGCTCAAAATATAGATTGTTGGCACTCGTTAGAACCGCCTCATTGAGGCGGATCTAACGAGTACCCACAATCTATATTTTAGAGCAGAAATAAGAAAAATAAAGTATACCCCCCCGAAAACCCCAGTTTTACTATATAAAAGTGGGGTTCAAGGGGGTCAAAATTATATAGGCATGTTTTCGTGATGGCTCCTGAACAGCCCCTTGTTGAAACAGCGTAGTTGATACAATGATCACATGACCGCGATAGAAACGATTTCATGATCATTCTCCACGAAAGAATGTCGACGGTCCGGCGAGTATCATTTCCGCGGCCTCCTGTTTGTTTGTTTGAATGGAGGTGTAACATCCCCTTCAACACTATTTAGGTCATTTTGGAGATGCTGCTTCCAATTTTGTGGGAATTTTACTCGGCACTGAGATGCAATGCCATTTCAAGCCCTGTCACCCAATGAAACCCAAAGGCTTATATGCATTTGATGGTCTGACTCACACAACTTTGCCTGGGCAGGCTTAGTCCTTCTAAGCGGTTTACCAGTATTCATGTGGTCAGTTTCGGATCTGCATGAAAGCACCATGCAGCCCAATTTATTACTCCAAGCCCCGATGGGTGGGGCCAACGCGGCCTTCTGATCCCCATTCAGAGGCGTATCCGACTGAACTACCGAGGGCATTTGTTAGACTCGCATCGCTTCGTCTGTCCGTTTGTCAAGGAGTCGACATTTGCCACCACCCTAGCGTTCACCCTAATGGTCAAAATAATTTCGCAAGAACTATAAGAGCTTCATTGATGAAACTTGGTACAAAATTGTATATATTGGATGGCAACTTAAATGCAAGCAACCGTATTTGACCCTGACCTATATTTCATGGTTCACTGACTCTATTAAATATTGCGTCTACCCTAATGGTCAAGTTGAATTCTCAAGGAATATATATGAGCTTCATTAATGATACTTGGCACAAACTTGTACATGTACCTGGAGATGGTAATTTAAATACAAGTATCCATATTTGACCTTGCCCTACATTTTATGGTTCACTGACTTCGTGAAATATTGCGTCCACCTATAGGCTCACCCTAATGATTAAGTTCATTTCAAAAGAACTTTAAGAGCTTCATTAATGAGACTTAGTACAAGCTGGCATCTAGGAACACAGATACTTGGGGCCTGGACTCAGGTGAGTCATCACAGGCCGAACTGACCTCTTGAAGTTCGACCTTGGCACAGTTTTTCCATAGTAAACATGACTGAGCATTAGAATAACCTGTTCAAAAAGCTTAATCATGTCTAGAAAGCTTATAAATGAAAGCAGTTTTGATGGCTATATAGCCCCTTAATATAGCCCCTTTACAATTTAAAATCGCTTTTTGGAAGAAATAAATAAGATAGAGAAAAGAGATCAGCACTGTTGTAAAGGTAAATGAACGCAGAACAAACGGATGCAAGGCTGATACAGTCCGGTTTTGTATTTTGGCAGCGTTGGGATAGTTTGTCTGGGACTGGTCGAATTTTGGTCTGGCGAAGTTCGCTATCTTTCCATAAAGGGGCTATATAGCCATCACAACCACTTTCATTTATAAGCTTTCTAGACATGATTAAGCTTTTTAAACATGTTATGCTGGTGCTCAGTCATGTTTAACAATGGGAAAACTGTGCAAAAATCGAACTTCAAGAGGTCAGTTCGGCCCGTGATCACTCACCTGAGTCCAGGCCCCAAGTATCTGTGTCTAGGAATGGCACATCAATGTTTGACCTTGGCCTAGATTTCATAGTTAGATGGCTTTGCGCCCCCCCCCCCCACCCCCCCCCCACCCACCCCCAGACGCGACATAGCCTTCGGTGGAATTCTTGTCTATAAACTCTGTCCCGCGGAAAAAGGGGGTCTACTCTCAAAGGAAAGAATTTGCTCCTCAGGAGCAAATTCTTTTCTTTAAGAGTTGACCCATATTGAAATGGGGAGACAAAATTACTTTTGAATGAGTTGCCTGCCCTGAAGGTGTAACCATTCGCCTTAAACGCTGTTCTTAGAGCCGCTAATGATCACACAATTACACATAGGCCAGCTGAATTAGACGGCCGTCCTCTTAATGACCTATAATGACAAGTAATTTATTGCACACATGTATAAACAAGCCACTGTATTGCGTTTTCGTATGACCAAGGCCTTCTGGTAATATCCGGGGTTGTACTTCGTTCATCTGTTCGAGTTCCCGGTGTGGCTGTATCGTCATTTGATAGTATACCTGGTAGTACGGATTGGCCTCCCGTAATCCTATCTTGCTTCCCAAGGAAACTCATTCAGACTTTCGTTACAAAACATACCAGAGCATTGTAGAATTATTCAGATGCGACTGACCTTTGTTTATCTGTTCATCCGGGCACCCCTATTAACCCTTTTTTGTACGAAATGGAATCTTCCTCTTTATATATAGCAGGAGTCCATTTCGAAATTTAAGGGTGTCAGGTTGTGTTTTCTTCAAAATTTAGTAGGCAAATGGCTGAACTTTGTGCAACAGTGTAGGTCCTGATCAGACGTCTGATCTGGGTATGCACTGTTTGCCAGGGTACCCCTTTAAGGGTTTCAGGTACAAAATGGGTTAATCCTTTTAGCCTCTAGGCCGACCTCGATAGCTTGGGCTTATGTGCGTCTGACTGGTGATCAGTATGTCGCAGGTTCGATTACTGCCGTATCAGCAACATTCTTTCGTAGAGATTGGTCATAAAAACTTTTCTACCGTCATTCTTTCCCTTCTGCTGATTTTAGAAGGGCAGTTGTCATTTTCAGACGAAATATTAAGTACTGTACAGTAAAACTCCTATATTAAGATCACCTTTAGGACTGTTCAAAAGTGGTCTTTAAGACCTCTTTGGAAAGGCCCAAAGATGGTCTCTGACCAGAAGACACTGTATGCAGAAAACACAAAGAAAGGATAATTGAAACTTTCTAAATAAGCTTTTTAAAGCAGAATTAGCCTCAATATTTGGTGGTCTTAATAGCTACTGTATATATTGTTTAATCCTTTTATACATTAGCGGGCCTCCGTGGCTTAGCGGATAAGAGCGCTAACTCTTAATCATTAGGTCTCTGACCGCTGTGGGTTCGAGCCTCGCTCGGGTCACATGTGAGACGCCAAGTTCTGCAACGGAAGGTCAGGTGGTTTTTCTCCGGGTACTCCGGTTTTCGCCCGCCTCTGATTAACGATCAGCTCTACATGTATATGAGTGAAATAATCAACCCCCAATCCCCCCCCCCCCGAAAAAAGGGTGTGGTGGCCCGATATGACCTAAAATAGTGTTGACTGGGTTGTTTCCAAACAAACAATCCTGATCCGCAATATCCTCTCCAAGAGTTACATGCAGCTCCAGAAATTCGAGAAAAAAAAAATAAAATCGAGATTTGATATGTTTATATTGCTTAAAAATGAGCCAGCGCACGACAAAACCTACAATAAGACATGTGCGCCAATCGCAGACCCATATCAGCCGGCGCATCCATAATAGTCAAACCAGAGACTTCTCTTGCTGCATGAAGGAGCATTGGGTCCTAAGCTAGCCTTAGAGCGCACAACGAAGACTCTGATCAGACTGCGCAGATGCGCAGGCTGATCTGAGTCTCCATTGGGCGCACATGTCTAAGTGTAGGTTTTGTCATGCGCTGGCTCAAATGATATATTGTATGAGTACCTACAATATATGTTTTCCGGCCTCCGACCATCGGGGCTGGCTGCATGATGCTTCCACGCAGAGCTGAAACCTCCCGCACACGAGTACTAGTAAACCACTTAGAGGATCTAAGTCTGCCCAGGCAAAGCGATGCGTGTGTTTTCGTATGATCAAGGCCTCATTGGGCGACAGGGCTTGAGATTTCATTTCATCTCAATGTCGGATAGAAGTCCCACACAATTTGAAGCAGCGTCTCCTAAATGACCTTTACATTGTTGACGGGGACGTTAAACCTCAAATCAAACAAACAAAAACAAAATATATGTCTTCATGTAAAAATAAGAGTTCAGCTTCTGAACACGGCCAATTACTAACGTTAACCCATTCAGTACCAGAAACCCCAAAACGGATACCCTGACAAACAGTGCAGGCCCAGATCAGACTACGCAGACCGCGGCGTCTGATCAGGGCCTCCACTGTTTGCTAAAACTTCAGCCATTTTCCAAATAAATTTTGAAGAAAACACAACCTGACACCCCTAAATTTTGAAGTGGACTCTTGCTAGTATATAAAGAGGAAGATTCCATTTGGTACAAAAAGGGTTATTGTCAGTTTCCTAGTAGCCTTTGGCGATACTAAACTGATTTTCACTATCTGTGTGTCCACTACTGGCCTTGACCAGACATCAGAAGTCGGTGAATATCCTTATTAATGGTGAAGGGCCCTTGTCGGAGACACTTGAATCGGGCACATGACAGTGTAATAAAGAAAATAAAACCAGGAATGCTTTAAACGTTTCGACCAACATGTTTAAGAGTGTGTTTATCGCTTATATTATTTTGTTTTGATAGCAAATTGGCCATTTTCTGGGAAAGTAACTGTCATTTTGGCTTTCCGCTATTGGTGTTTCCATTAGGTTATGTTGTTTCATGTTTGTGTTTCATTCCCTTTGGTGTCTCTGATGGGAGCTATGGGTTAATTGTATCGAATCTTGATCATTGCCTTCACTTCTATTTTGGAATTTGCTTACGAGTACTTTATGTTTAGAGACTGTCCGTAATTTATGCAGAACATAATTTGCATTTAGATAGTTTTACATATTGTGATCGGTCGCGCAACATTGTGCATTCTTTCCTAACTCTTAATTGACATTTATGACCAAATTTAATGAGTTATGTTTTCAAATGCTTCTACACAGCTGGTGTCACGTGACTACGACTGAACAATATACATGTTCATTACGAAAACACGCCTATACAATTCATTGTAAATTTTACCACCGAAAAATCAAAATTTTCGGATGAAAAATTGTGATATTTTTCTTATTTCTGCTCAAAACCTAGGTTGTGGATATTCGTTAGAACCGCCTCGGCGAGGCAGTTCTAACGAGTACCCACACTCCATGTTTTTGAGCAGAAATAAGAAAAATAATGCATACCCTGCAAACCCCAGTTTTACTGTATAAAAGTGGGGGTCAAAGGGGTTAAATTTATACAGGCATGTTTTCGTGATGTATTTACATAATCCGCACGAAAAAAGTATTTAAAATAAAAATAGGTCCCCCGTTTCTTATCTGATAATGGATAAAATACACATGAGAACAAAATTGCATTTTGGATCTATTGGTTGTCCGTCGACCCAAAATCAAATCTACCGTTTGCCGTTCACTGCTATTGATCACGTGGTTATAACTAGCAAATGTAGTTTAGTCGCGCGCTCAAATTAAAATTAAGCAGAGCGTAGTTCGAATAAAGGGCGCGCAAAAACCATAAGGGTAAAGTATCCAATATTTCGTCAGTGGGTCGACTCTATGGCTCTTTCAACCTTCCCGCCTATAATGGCTTCCGGAACGTTCAATGCTCTTACAAAAGTCTTTGGTAAGAACATTACACGTTCCGGAAGCAATCATAGGCGGGAAGACTTGTCGAAAGACTGTGTTTAAAATACATACACATAAATATAAAGTGTGTTTAAAATACATACACATAAATATAAAGTGAACACGTCCGCAGAATTGAACACCCCTAAACCCACTTTATATAGAGAAAACAGGGGTTTACGGGGTTATACATTATTTTTCTCATTTCTGCTCCAAGACATAGGTTGTGGGTACTCGTTAGAACCGCCTCAATGAGGCGGTTCTAACGAGCACCCTCTACCTATGTTTTGAACATTAACCCATATATGACTATGGAATCTTCCACCTAGTAAGTTTCGGAGTGGTCCATTTCCAATAATAGGAGTGTGAGGTTCGTTTTTGTTTGTGGCAAAATATACAAAAAATGAATGTCCTTTTAGCAAACAGTGTAGATCCAGATCAGACGCCGCTTTCTGCGGCGTCTGATCTGGGTCCGCACTGTTTGCCAATGTCCCGCAAAAGGGCCGCTAGGCATATATGGGTTAATAACAAAAATATCAAGGATTTTCATCAGAAAAGTAGCATTTTTGAGATGTGAAAAATGCACTATGTCGTACGGGTGAGTTATCGTAATGAGAGCCATTACAAGAACACGCCTATACAAATACATTGTAATCTTTATCGCCTAAAAAATGAAAATTTTGAGATAAAAATTGTGACTTTTTTCTTATTTCTGCTCAAAATATAGATTTTGGATACTCGTTAGAACCGCCTCATCGAGGCGTCTCTAACGAGTATCCACAATCTATATTTTAGAGCAGAAATTATAAAAAAAAATAAGGTTTACCCCTGCAAACCCCCGTTTTACTATATAAATCTGGGGTTCAAGGGGGTCAAAATTATATAGGCGTGTGTTCGTGATAATTGGACGTTCTGGAAGCCATTATAGGCGGGAAGACTTGTCGAAAGACTTTGTTTAAAATATATATGTGTCAATTCTTTCTGTCAAGTATAACAAAAGGCCTTTGAAGAGTTGCTTCCCATGACCAGGAACATGTATCCATACACTGGACTCAGCCACCCTTTTTTTTGCAGGTTCAGCCGTTCTTTCGTCACACTTACATGTGCCATGCGAAAAGTGTCACAGCCCTGAAATATTTCCTGCAAAGACCAGATGTTGTCGACTGGACTAAACCAGCTACTTTTACAGGTAAAGTATCCCAGTTAGGGTTTGAATATCACGTGGACAAGTCCCTGAAATGAACACCCATATTATATAGAGAAAACCCATATTATATAGAGAAAACTGGGTTTACTTGGGTATACATTATTGTTCTTATTTCTGCTTCAAGACATAGGTTATGGGTACTTGTTAGAACCGCCTCAATGAGGCGGTTCTAACGAGCACACACAACCTATGTTTGCAATATAAATAAGAAAAATATAACAGATTTTAATCAGAAAAGTAGCCATTTATGAGATGTGAAATAAATGCACTATGTCACACGGATGTGTTATCGTAATGCAAGGTTTGGTCAAAGACGTAAGATATCATTTCAAATATTCTGGGTTGAAATGGATAATATAGGTTAAGTTTTGCCTTGTGCATGCTATTCAAATTTTGTCAGTGGCAATTCAAAGCACAAAGACGCATGCCTTCTTGTACAAGCACTGCAAACCAAGATGAGACGATTGTTCGGGGTGTGCGCCGTTTGCTATTTTAGTTAAGACAGAAGCTTCTACATCACAACCTCGTTATAACACGGTTCATTATAACACGATTTTGGATATAACACTGATTCAAGATGGATCCCAAAAATGTATAGATTATATAGAAATATTAGCATAAATGTTCATTTTTCTATATAATCTTTTTTTTTTCTTTTTTTTTTTTTGTTTTACGGCCTTTTCAAGATTATTTCACTCATATCGAGCCGATCGTTAATCAGAGGTGGGCGAAAACCAGAGTACCCGGAGAAAAACCACCTGACCTTCCGTTGCAGAACTTGGCGTCTCACATGTGACCCGAGCGAGGCTCGAACCACAGCGGTGAGAGACCTAATGATCAAGAGTCAGCGCTCTTAACCACTAGGCCACGGAGGCCCGTTTCTATATAATCTATACACCTTTCATTGGACCCCATTAGTAGTGCTATAAAGAGGTTGTGATCTTTTTGCAACGTGTTCAAATTCACGCTATAGTTCGCTTCAAGGGCCCTCGCCTATCGGAGCTTTCCTGCATGGTACTTCCACGTAGAGCTGAAACCGACCAAACTATTACGGTCAAAGCCTACCCAGAAAAAGTGCAGCGAGTCGGTTTCTCCGGGCGGTAGGGCTTGAGATGTAAGTTAAACTCAGTGCATCATTTGGACACACAGAAGCCTCCGTGGTGTAGTGGTTATGCTACTCGCCTTGTAAACCAAGGGTCGCTTGATCGATCCCGGGATTCTCCAGACTTTCGGATGAGTCTTTAAACCGAGTCTCCATATGACCTTAGCTGTTGGTGAGACGTAAAACTCAAACATTCACTCATTCATTCGGACACAACGTCAAAAAATGACCTAGATATTGCTGAAGGGGACGTATAATCTCAACACAAACAATAAAATTCGTGTAATAAATGGGTGAGTCACTCGGGGCGAAAGGGTTAAAAGCAGAAACAGACGACAACTGAAGAAAGAAGTTTATTCTTTCGTTTGCCATTGTTGCCAGCATAGGGTCAGAGGTTAATGACTATCGTGTCGGTGACATTTGAGAATACCTTGTATAATAGATATTGTTAGGATAAGCTCTAGGTACAAAATGTATGCTCCTGCTCTAGGACATCACGAAAACACGCCTGTATAATTGTTATCCCATTGAACCCCACTTTTATACAGTAAAATTTGGGTATACAGGGGTAAAGGTTATTTTTCGTGTTTCTTCTCCAAAATATAGATCGTGGGTACTCGTTAGAACCACCTCGATGAGGCGGTTCCAACGAGCATCCACAATTTATATTTAAGCAGAAAAAAGGAAAAAAAAATCACAATTTTTCATCTTAAAAATTTCATTTTTTCAGTGGTAAAATTTTCAATTATTTGTATAGCCGGCCTCAGTGGCTCAGTCGGATGCGCGTCTGACTGGTGATCAGGAGATCGCGGGTTCGACTCCCGCCGGGGTCGGCAACATTCTTTCGTGGAGATTGATCATGAAATCTTTTCTACGGTCATTCTCTCCCTTCCGCTGATTCAAGAAGGGTAGTTGTCAGTTTCTGGCGAAAGAATGTGCACTGTACTGGTTAACCGCTTACGTATAAGCCTGCCCAGGAAAGTGTTGATAGGTAAACTGACCGGCTCAAAAATGACCTAAATAGTGTTGACTGGGCCGTAAAACTCCAATACAAACAAATACAAATCAATTATTTGTATAGGCGTGTATTCGTAATGATAACACGACCACGTGATATCAAGTGTTAATATCTCCAAATCCGATAAAATTTGTGATATGTGTTGTATTTGGACTCCCAACAAACGTTGTGTGTGTTTGTAAGAACCACGTTCTAACGAGTACGCACAGCCTAAGCGCGGTTCTAACAAGCACACACAACCTAAGTATTGGAGCAAAAAGAAGCAAAAGAATGTTTACCCCTCTGAACCCCGTTTTGCTCCATATAATATATATAGATTGGGAACTCATTATTCAGACTTGTTAACGTGATGTGTATCAAAACAGTAGCAGTAAGGATGCCAATTCGCCCCCGTCCCGGGGCTTGAAGAAATAGATGCCCTGCATGATGCTTCCACACAGAGCTGAAACCGACCGCACACGAGTACTGGTTAACCGCTTAGAGGATCTTAGCCTGCCCAGGTAAAGCGGTGCGAGGCGGACCGTCCATGCTTATAAACCATTTTTGTTTCACTTTGCGGCAGGGCTTGAGATGTCGTTCATCCAAATGTCGGGTAAAAGTCGCACGAAATTGGAAGCAACGTCTCCAAAATGACCTATCAAGTATTGACGGGACGTTAAACCTAAAATCAATCAAACAAACAAAAAAAACAAGGATGCCAAAGGGGATAGGCACACATTTTCGTTGCTTATTGTTCTTTTTATTTTTAGCTCACCGTCAAGTAGTGACGAGGTGAGCTTTTGGGATCACTTTTTGTCCGTCGACCGTCGTGCGTGCGACCGTGCGTCCTTAAACGATTTCTTTAAACGACAACTCCTCCTAAACCACTGATCGGATTTTGACCAAACTTCACAGGAATGATCCTTAGGTGGTCCCCTTTCAAAGTTGTTCAAATGGTTCCGGTCCGTTGCACATCTAGGTCACAGGAGCCAAAAATAGATTTTTTTCACAAAAAACTTAAAAAATCTTCTTCTCTGAAACCACAAGGCCCAGGTCTTTGATATTTGGTATGAAGCTTCATCTAGTGGACCCCTACCAATATTGTTCAAATTATAGTGCTGGGACAAAAAATGCCCCCGCCACGGGGCCCTTTGGTTTTACATGGGCTTATATAGGGAAAATCTTTAAAAATCTTCTTCTCTGAAACCACATGGCCCAGGTCTTTGATATTTGGTATGAAGCTTCATCTAGTGGACCCCTACCAAGATTGTTCAAATTATAGTGCTGGGACAAAAAATGCCCCCGCCACGGGGCCCTTTGGTTTTACCTGGGCTTACATAGGGAAAATCTTTAAAAATCTTCTACTCTGAAACCACAAGGCCCAGGACTTTGATATTTGGTATGAAGCTTCATCTAGTGGACCCCAACCAAGATTGTTCAAATTTTAGTGCTGGGACAAAAAAAGCCCCCGCCCCGGGGCCCTTTGGTTTTACATGGGCTTACATAGGGAAAATCTTTAAAAATCTTCTTCTCTGAAACCACAAGGCCCAGGTCTTTGATATTTGGTATGAAGCTTCATCTAGTGGACCTTTACCAAGATTGTTCAAATTATAGTGCTGGGGCCAAAAATGCCCCCGCCCCGGGGCCCTTTGGTTTTACATAAGCTTATATAGGGAAAATCTTTAAAAATCTTCTTCTCTGAAACCACAAGGCCCAGGACTTTGATATTTGGTATGAAGCTTCATCTAGTGGACCCCTACCAAGATTGTTCAAATTTTAGTGCTGGGACAAAAAATGCCCCCGCCCCGGGGCCCTTTGGTTTTACATAGGCTTATATAGGAAAAATCTTGAAAAATCTTCTTCACTGAAACCACAAGGCCAAGGACTTTGATATTTGGTATGAAGCTTCATCTAGTGGACCCCTACCAAGATTGTACAAATTTTAGTGCTGGGACAAAAATGCCCCCCCGCCACGGGGCCCTTTGGTTTTACATTGGCTTATATAGGGAAAATGTTTAGAAATCTTCTTCTCTGAAACCACAAGGCCCAGGTCTTTGATATTTGGTATGAAGCTTCATCTAGTGGACCCCTACCAAGATTGTTCAAATTATAGTGCTGGGGCCAAAAATGCCCCCGCCCCGGGGCCCTTTGGTTTTACATAAGCTTATATAGGGAAAATCTTTAAAAATCTTCTTCTCTGAAACCACAAGGCCCAGGACTTTGATATTTGGTATGAAGCTTCATCTAGTGGACCCCTACCAAGATTGTTCAAATTATAGTGCTGGGGCAAAAAATGCCCCCGTCCCGGGGCCCTTTGGTTTTACATAGGCTTATATAGGCAAAATCTTGAAAAATCTTCTTCTCTGAAACTGCTAGGCGCAGGTCTTTGATATTTGATGTGTAGCTTCATCTAGTGGACCTTTGCCAAGATTGTTCAAATTATAGCCTTTGTTGATGTTTGGTATGAAGCTTCACCTTTAAGACCTCCCTCAACATTATGCACATTAAAGCCCTGGGGCCAATAATGGCCCTCTCTGGGGCCCACTTGTTACACTATGGATCAGGTGAGCGATCCAGGGCCATCATGGCCCTCTTGTTATTACTAGTTTGTTAACAGTTTTGCTTGCTGTATTTAAAATTCAGTGGCTGCACCTTCGGGACCATGACCACTTCATGTCCTTAAACCTGATGGTACGATTTTCTGGTATATTTCAGGTGTACCACGTGACATTGCTCCGTTACTTTCCTCCTTGAGCCGAAAACAACATGGGGCACTTTCGTCCCTGGATCCAAGATTGATGTATGCCTGGCCCAAAAAGGGATCACCGGAAATGCCAACGTAAGTTATTATCTGTTGGCCCTTTCAGCTGTCTAGTAACATTTACATGTGAAAGAAAGTGCACTATAATGGCATGTATAGGATGTGTGGTTAGCTAAACTGGTCAGCTCGATATAACATAAATATTGTTGACTGGGCCATAACCTCAAGACAAAAAGAAACACACACAAAAAAAAAAATCAGACGTGTAGACCAAACGACAGTCCTTTGAAAAAGTGTAGAACCCGACAGGTATCAATAACCAGTCTGTTTTAGGCCTTAGTCTAGGCCTACTGTTTCACCATGAAAACACACCTTTATAATTTTGACCCCCTTTAACCCCACTTTTATACAGTAAAACTGTATATTGTTTAGGTTTCCATTATGGTCTGGTCGCTTAATGTTTGTATTTCTTTCCCTTTGGTGTCTTTAATGGGTGGAGTAAGTTAATTGTATCGATTCCTGATCTTTGTTTTACTTCTACTTTACAGGGGTAAACATTATTTTTCTTGTTTCTACTCTAAAATATAGGTTGTGGGTAATCGTTAGAACCGTCTCGTTGCAATTTTTCGGCTGACCGGAATCATAAACAGTGTAAACCGAGAACGCGGCGTCTTAACAGGGTCCACTGGTTGTTTACCGTGCAGAATGTTAGAGTTAAACGAAACAGTTTTAGTTCCCATACAGCCTACACTCAGAGACAATCGACCAACCATTACTCTTAAAGGGAATGGATACACCTTCCGGGGAGGCAACTCCTGCAAAAATATTTTTGTCTCCAATGTCAACAGGGGTCGACTCTTGAAGGAAAGAATTTGCTCCGGGGGAGCTATTCTTTCCTTTAAGAGCTGACCCCTTTTCCAGTTGTACAGAGCTTTTAGAAAAGCGAACAGGAAATTCCGAAAGTTGTCGCCCATTGAAAATGGCGGGAAAATCTGCCAGGTGTTCCAATTCCCCTTAAGTGATTTGATTTCAATGTATTGTGGTTTACTAGGGTATTTACAACACATGTTTGTTAACTTGGTCGACCCACGCCCATCGGGGCTTGAAGAAATAGATGGTTTGCATGATGCTTCCACGTAGAGCTGAAACCGACCGCACACGAATACTGGTAAACCGCTTAGAGCGTCTAAGCCTGCTCAGGCAAAACGGTGCGAGTCGGACCGTCCATGCTTATAAACCCTGTTGGTTTTATTGGGCGACAGGGCTTGAGATGTCATTTCATCTCATGTCGGGTAAAAGTCCCACAAAATTGGAAGCAACGTCTCCAAAATGATCTATACAGTGTTCAATGGGACGTTAAATCTTAAATCAATCATGTTAACGTCGTGTGATTTTCATCTCAAATTGCTTTTCTTGTGTTGGCAGAATTCCTAAGGATGTCACTATAGGAACGCTGAAACCAGAGGATGCTGCTACGCTGCGGAAAGATTGGGAGGGATCGCGTTACAGGGAGGACCTGGAAGGGTATTTCAGCACAGTGATAGAAAATTTCGACAGCACCTGTCTCAGAAACTCGGACGGAGAACTCCTAGCTTATGTGTGTATGCAGTACAATGGCTCCATGGCGATGCTGTACGTGAAACCAGATCATGACAAAAACTATTCCAAAATAGTGCTTACAGATTTGACAAGAAAACTGTTGAATAAGGGGGATGTGGCATATGGGTTTGTACCAGTGAACAACGCCCCTCTTATCAATATGATGAAGGAAATGGGTTTTGTGTGGGTCCCAAGAGGGGACATGGTGTGGGTACATTTTGAACCTTTAAAAATCAACAGAGGTGAGGGACGGTTTGTAGCATCTGAGAGTGCATATTCCAGGCTTCACTGTGATAATGGCGGACAGACGGACAATCTCAATTCGTGTTTTTCCTGTACTGGTAACAGAACTGCTGGGGAAAATTCGATATTTGTAAATAGCAAGTCCCTAGCTATCGAACACGCGACCTGGGTGACATCTTAATGATGATTTACTGTTAGGGTTAGTTGTTATCGCGCCTAGTTTAAGCGTGGAGCGATATAAGAATCCAGTTTTCCTTCCGTTTTTCCGTCCGTTCATTCGACCTTTTGTCCATCTGTTAACATTTGCATCAACCCTTTGGTGTCAGTCTACATGTTCAAGCCCAAATCACGTGATCAATTTTCCTTATTCCTGCTCCAAGACAGGTTGTGAGTACTCGTTAGAACCACCTTAACGAGCACCCGCAACCTATGTTTGCAGTACAAATAAGAAACAATATTATTGAGGCGGTTATAACAAGTACCCACAACCTATGTGTTGGAGCCGATAAAAAAAAATATGTATACCCATGTAAACCACATTTTCACTATATAAAGTGGGGTTTAGAGGGGTATTCATTACACGGACAAAATAATGGGTAAATCCATGTAGGGTCTACTTTGTTATCGGGAGTTCTTGGTTTAAGGTCTTTACAGGTGATCGCTGTATCAGCTTTTTATTCTCATTTTCAACAATGAACGGTAAATACAATGTAGGAAATGATTCTGAGTTGGCTGGAAAGGTTTTAGATATCATTTTACTATTTGGGGTAAATCCTTGTGGGGTCTTCTTTATGTTTTGTGAGTTTTAAGTTCAAGTTGTTGTTTTCGCCTTGTAAACCAGGGATCGCAGGATCGATCCCGGGCTTCTCCAGACTTTTGGATGAGTCTTCAAACTGAGGTCCCATCTCCGTATGACCCGCGCTGTTGTTGGTACGTAAAAAAACACTTACTCACTCAAGATGTTGTTGTGAGTTTTTTGTTTAAGTCATGCCAGTTTCAGTTTTAAATCATTTTGCTCTTGGAGGTAAAATCCTTGTGGAGTCTACTTTGTTGTTTTAACCCTCTAATGCCCGGTGTATCATATATGATACATGTTTTTTCAAAAGCTATTACTTGACATTATGTATGCATTTTGACTTACTTTCCTTTGTTTTTATTAATTTAGTTTAGTAATATTTATAAAAGGTTCATATTCTTAGCCTAGCTTTACGTCATGTGACATTAATTTTCTTTCCAATATGGCGGCTTCCGTGTGTCAGTAGGTTCCTGTTATAGAGGTCATAACATCCGGGTGGAATCTGTATGTGCTTGTGTGTATAATATGCAAATTACATCTAGTAATAAGAATTAAAGCTTGAAAAATATAAATAGATGTCTTTATACACTGCAAATAAGTTGGCTAGTGTACTCTGTGCTTGTAAATTTCCATGTATCATATATGATACATCGGGCATTAAATGTACTGTATCACATATGTATCATATATGATACATGCGAATTAAATTTTACAAGGTAACTGTGTCTTGTTTATACTACATCTATCAACATCTTTTATTTTAACTATTATTATTAATATGAAATTAAGACACCTCATACATTATATTTCAATACTTTCAGTTAAACATGCACATGCTGCCGTTTGTTTTGTGTATCATATATGATACATTGGCCATTCATCATGAAAACACACCTAAATAATCTTGACCCCTAAAACCCCACTTTCATGTAGTAAAACTGGGTTTTACCGGTGTATACTTCATTTTTATCCCCCGACCAATTGGGTTCGGGGATAGAGCAATCAGCCTGGCACCCATCCATATGTCCGTCCGTATGTCCGTCTGTCCGTTCGTAGACAAAATCTTGTGGGGGCCTTTACTTCAATACCTTTTGAGATATGATTTTATTGATACAATTGTGAAGTTTGAGAAGGTGTGTGATGCGCAAGAACCACAATTCTGGGTGCCATGGTATTTGAGTTATATCCCCTTCCATTAGCATTGTATGTCGACATTGTGATTGCCATATCTCCTATATTTATTGTACACAAGGTTGAGAAGTTGTGTCATGCGCAAGAACCAGAACTCTCGATGTCATGGTATCTGAGTTATCTCCCCATACAATATAAAAGTATGACTACCTTGTGATCACCATATAACTAAATACCCCTTGAGGCATATTGATTGTATTCAGTACAATTGTACACATGAAGTTAAGCAGGCGTAACATGCACAAGAGCCACAACTCTTGTTGCCCTGGATTTTGAGTTATCTCCCCTGATAATATAGTCTTGCTATGGCCATAACTCAAATACCCTTTGAGATATATTGATTGTACTTGGTACAATTGTACACAAGGTTGAGAATGCCTTGGCTGATTTGGGTCTCTGCTGGAAGCCTATGCACTTTTGTAGGAAATTCTTTGGACCAGCACAATTTATGAAATTCCATGCTCAGTTTTCAGCATTTTAATATTTTTGTTGTTCCCCTGTTACATATTACCGTGTTTAAATTGTTTAAATTAATGTTTGAATTATATTGTACCAACCGTTTTTATCCTATACCTCAATTTAGTTAAGGAAAACAGCATACAGTAAATGTATCATATATGATACATGAAAACTTAATGCCCGATGTATCATATATGATACATGCCATAAAATCACATCCGGGACATTTATACCTGAATTGTCTTTGATTTTGTGATTAACTACTTGACAGGAATCACATATTTCAGTTTGAGAATTTTTTTCACACTAGAAAGGGGTTTGGGCACTAGAGGGTTAAGTTTGAAGTTCAAGTCCTGTTAACACATTGTTGTTTTGTATGTCTTGTTGCTTTTGTAGTTATCATAACTCATCATATTACATCACCTGAACAAGACCGTGAAATGAACATCCCACTAAACCCCACTATATACAGAGAAAACAGGGCTTTATGGGGGTATACATGTACAATATTTTCTTATTTCTGCTCCCAGACATAGGTTGTGGGTACTCGTTAGAACCGCCTCATTGAGGCGGTTCTAACGAGCGCCCGAAGCATATATTTGCAGGATAAATAAGACAAATATCACGGATTTTAATCAGAAAAGTAGCCGTTTTGGAGATGTGATAAATGTACTGTGTCGCACGGGTGTATTAACGTAATGGAAGTCCGTTCAGATGGCCTCGGTAGCTCAGCCAGATGCTTGTCTGACCTATGATCAAGAGGGCGCGGGTTCGATACCTGCCGGGGTCTGCAACATTTTTTTTCATGGAGATTGATTATGAAATCTTTTCTACGGTCCCGCTGATTCAAAAAGGACAATTGTCGAAAAATGTGCACTGCACTGGTTAACCGCGTAGGTATAAGTTGTGGATAGGTAAACTGATCAGCTTCATATGACCTAAATAATGTTGATTGGGCCTTTAATCTCCAAAACAAGCACAAGTTCATTTAGCGAGGGCAGTTGTAAAAACCCCAATTGATATGGGAAAACGGGGAGCTTCCAAAGGTATACATAATTTTACATTTTTGGGCTCCAAAATATAATCTGTGGCTACATGCTCGAACTGCCTCCCTAACACGGTAACATCGTATCGCTGTCGGCCGGACGTTGGTCTTCTGTTGTGCCGCCTAGGTAGGTCGGACCTAAATATATCACATATTTTTATTCCGTAAAATATCGGTTATACTGCTCATCACATGATGAGTTTCCATAATTTTGAGCATTTTTGAAGAGATCCATTCACATCACGAGAACAAGTCCGTGAAAAGAGTACCCCTCTTAAACCCCACTTTATATAGAGAAAACTGGGGTTTACGGCAGTATACACTATTTTTCTTATTACTGCTCCAAGACAAACCTATGTTTGGAGTGAAAATAAGAAAAATATCAACATTTTCATCAGAAAAATGTCCGTTTTTGAGATATTCACCATATTTGCATTATTTGCTGGCTCCCAGCTTGCACTTTGTCAATATTGGAAAAACAGGTAACCAGACCCAGGGGGGTCTGGTTACCTGTTTTTCCAAGACTGATAACCTTCAGACTAGGAACCAGCAGATAATGCAAATAAGGTGTATGAAACAATGCATAAAGCTGCACGGATATGCTATCATAATGAGCTGGAACATGAGAAAATTGCCCTTAGCGTTTTTCAATTTACATTCTTCAAATGGCAACACCTATCGTCAACATTATTTGGGAAAGATTTGTCACTAAATCCTTTCTTTGGGCATAATTCATGAGTGAAAGAATGTGCACTGTACTGGTTATCCGCTTATGTATACTGTCCAGGAAAATTGTGGTTAGGTAAACTGACCGGCTCAATATAAGACAGGGCCGTTAAACTCAATACAAATAAACAAATTCTTAAATTGCGCTTTACAGTTAACCAATAAGGCTAGATGCGTGATTCTTGTAAGAAGATACCTGAAGGTCCCATCTTCAAGTCTGCGAGTGGCAGAGGCTTTTGCAAGCCTGCGCACAAGAGCCAGCGCTTGTGCACAGGCTCACCAGAGCTTCTGCTGTTCGCCTTTGGGATAAATACCTTTTCTCGTGCGTTGGCTTATTATTTCTATATTGGCTGTAGCTAATTTTGAAAGAACTTGGAGCCGATTCCTTAAGCTTGTATTCGGCCCCCGTCCATCGCGGCTTGAAGAAATAGATGGGTTGCATGATGCTTCCACGCAGAGCTGAAACCGACCGCACACGAGTACTGGTAAACCGCTTAGGATCTAAGCCTGCTCAGACAAAGCGGTGCAAGTTGGACCTCTGTTTGTTTCATTGGGCGACAGGGCTTGAAATGTCGTTTCATCTCAATGACGGGTAAAAGTGTCACAAAATTGGAAGCAACGTCTCCAAAATGACCTATACAGTGTTGACGGGGACGTTAACTCTCAAATCAAACAAACCTAAAAAGACAAAATCTTGTATTATTTGCAGTAAAATATTATTAAACATTCTATACTACCTGAATTTCCTTGTGGATTGATTTGGCGTGTGTTTATTCCTGCTGGCAGAAGTATGACATGTATACATGTATTACTGTTTTAATTGTTCCCTTTTTTGTCTTATCTGTTGAAAACCATGTTACTAATGACAGTATTTAATGGTGTTATATTTCTGGTACTTACTACATATATGCTACATGTACCATTTACCTCTTTGGTTAGAGCTAGGGACTAACTTCCCACATCACAGGTCCTGGTGTATGAATGTCATTCGACGTGTCACCAGTAACAATTCTGATTCTGATTCTGATTCCATGTCCACGTACCTTTTGCTCATTATTCGCTTGACGCTTATGACCACAAAGAGGGTTGGCGCGTCGTTATACACAAACTCATTATCATGATCATCACCGTGTCCACGTGGTCTGTGGTGTACCCTGTATTCAGCCGTCAACAGTCTGCTAATTACCAATCGGAGACCCTGGGCCCGATTCCAAACTTTTTAAATATGCCTTTTAAAGGAGAATTAGTCTTAATTTTAGGTGGTCTTAACCCTTATCCCGCTGTTCACTACAACCCATATCTTTGCAAACAGTGTAGATCCAGATCAGATGGCATCTGAAGAAGCCATCTAATCAGGATCTACACTGTTTGACATTCAGTTTATGAATTTCTAGGAACAAAACACATCAAGTAATCTGATTGGTTCAAAGTCAGAAATGGGTGTGGCTAAATTTAATAAGCAGCGGGATAATGTTTAATAACGAAATTTCACTGTGTTTTAAATACTACAACACTTAACCCATATATGACAATGGAATATTCCACCTATTGAGTTTGGAGTGGTCCATTTCCAATTATAGAGGTGTCAGGTTTGTCTTGTGTTGTAAGTTTTACAAAAATGAACATGAATTTAGCAAACAGTGTAGACTCCGATCAGACGCCGCGTTCTGCGGCGTCTGATCAGGGTCTACATTGTTTGCCAATGGCCCAAAAAGGATCCCTAGGCATATATGGGTTAATATTTTGACCATTTTATGTAACAGGCTAGTTAAGCTTATGATGCTATGACTAACTGGGCCCTGGTCTACAGCTGGGCATACATTAAAATTCCTGTATTAAGACCACCTTTGGGTTTGACCACTTTTGACCAGGCACAAAGGTGGTCTCTTTCTAGAAGACTCTGAGTGCAGAAAACACACAGAAAGAATTACTGAAACTTTTAAAAGCTGTTTTTAAAGGAGAATTCGTCTGAATTTTAAGTGGTATTTATAGCGAAATTTCACTGTGTTTTAAACACTACAGTCGTTATATGTAACAAGCACGTTGAGCGTATGATGCAATGAACAATCGGGCCCTGGTCTACGGCTGGTCATACATTAAAATTCCTATTTTAAGACGACCTTTTGGACTGTTCAAAAGTGGTATATAGACCACTTTTGAACAGTCACAAAGGTGGTCTCTTTCTAGAAGACACTGAGTGCAGAAAACACACAAAAAGAATTACTGAAACTTGTAAAATATGTTTTAAAGGAGAATTCGTCTTAATTTTAGGTGGTCTTGATAGCGAAATTTCACTGTGTTTTAAACACTACAATCGTTATATGTATCAGGCTAGTTAAGGTAATTATGGTATGAACAACTATGTCCTGGTCTTCAGCTGGTCATACATTAAAATTCCTATTTTAAGACCACCTGTTGGACTGTTCAAAAGTGGTCTAAAGACCACTTTTGAACAGTCACAAAGGTGGTCTCTTTCTAGGAGGCATTGAGTGCAGAAAACACACAGAAAATGACTGGAACCTTTTAAATATGCTTTCTAAAGAAAAACTGTATGAAAGACACCTTTTAATATATTCCGAAAAAAAAAAGAAAATTTTAAGATGAAAAATTGTGATTTTTTTCTTTTTTCTGCCGTCTAAAATATAGATTGTGGTACTCTTTAGAAGCGCCTCATCGAGGCGGTTCTAACGAGTTCCCACAATCTTTATTTTGGAGCAGAAATAAGAAAAATACGGTTTACACCTGTAAACCCCATTTTAACTATATAAAAGTGGGGTTCGGGGGGAGGGGATGGGGGGTGGGGATAAAAATTTCGTAATTTTAGTCTTAATTTCAGGTTGTCTTAATAGCGGAATTTTACTGTACAATAGTGTTGTGCCCTGGATACATGTAATTTCATGCAATTGTCATGAGTCTGTGAATTTTGTGCTGACTCAGTGATTTTTGTGCTGACAGTGATATTCCACGTAAATCAAGGCACAATAACACATATTGCTGTCTTCTGTCTCTTGAATTTTGCTTATTTAGTCGGTATGTCTGTCACGTCCTTAACCTTTGACATCCTGATAATAAATATCAGCAAATGACATTTAGTTGTTTTTCACTTAACACGTGCATTCTCAAAATCTAGCAGGATGCTAACAAGTTCATGCATAATGACTAACTTTGTTAGCCCAACAACAAAGATATGCATAATTTTCCTTAATTTTACACCCATTACGCAAACACGCCTATACAAATACATTGCCACCTTTATCGCGGAAAAAATGAAAATTTTAAGATAAAAAAATTGTGATATTTTTCTTATTTCTGCTCAAAATATAGAGTGTTGGTACTCGTTAGAACTGCCTCATTGAGGCGGTTCTCACGAGTACCCACAATCTGTATTTTAGAGCAGAAATAAGAAAAATAAGGTATACCCCCGGAAACCCCAGTTTTACTATATAAAAGTTGGGTTCAAGGGGGTCAAAATTATATAGGCGTGTTTTCGTGATGGATTATAGGGGCGGTTCTAACGAGCACCCACAATCTGTCTTTGATGCAGAATTAAGGAAGAGATCAGTTGAAACCTTTTCATCTGCAAAAAGGCTAGTTGTACAAATATGAATGCACCATTTTATCTACTATCTGTTTTCCGACACAAAATTACAGAATCCCGTATCTACGGAACCCGGGAAGGGACATGCAATTTTATTTTTAATACGTTGTGCGAACAAGATAATATCTTGTGTGCACAAGATATTATCTTGTGCATAGAAGATAATATGTTGTGCGCACAAGTTATCTTATGTGCACAAGATATATTTTGTTCGCACAATTTAATATCTTGTGCGCACAAGCTATCATCTGTTTTGCACAAATGTTACTAAATCGATTTTGTGATATCACAAATTCAGTCTTACTTATTTGATATCACAAAATTGATTTTGTGATATCACAAAATCGATTTAGTGATATCAGAAAATGGATTTTGTGATATCACAAATAATTAGTGATTTCACATAATAATATGATATCACAAAATTGATATCACAAAATCAATTTAGTGATATCAAAAATAGGGAATTTATAGTAAAACGGCACCTCATACTTTTCCAAGGAATGAAAAGCCTCTTTTTCAATGTCCGATCAAGAGCATATATTTTACATCTGCAATCCCAGTCCATTTTTTGTATTGCGGTTTTACGTCCCCATCAACATTATTTAGGTCATACTGCAGACGTTGCTTCCGATTTCGTGGGACTTTTTAATTAGGCGATTTTAACAAGCACCCAAAATCTATGACCACAATCTATGTCCGGCGGCAGTATAAATAAGAAAAATATCACAACTTTTCATCAGAAAAGTTGCCATTTTGGTGATGTGAAAAAATGCACTATGTCGCACGGGTGTGTTACCGTACTGAATTTTGAGGTTGTCAATATCAATTCATATGCAAAATTTGATAAAAATCCATCATTTCTTTCTCAAGTCATTGAGCGGAAACAAATTTTCGACACCATTCAAGGGCCATAACTATGCTGAAAATTGACACAAAATACCGTGTAACAATCCTAAGCTATATCTTGTCAACATAAACTCTCATACCGAAGTTGATCGAAATCCTTCAATTCTGTCTAAAGATATTGAGCAGAAACGAATTTTTGACGTCATTCAAGGGCCATAAGTCTGTTGAAAAATACGCAAAGTGCCGCGTAACATTCCAAGGCTAGCCCTTGCCAACATAAATTCACATGCTAAATATGATCAAAATTAATCATTCGTTTCTTAAGAACGACTTTCTGGCGTCAGGCAAGGGCCATAACTGTTGAAAATTGACGCAAAAGCTGCGTTACAGTCCCAAACTAGTGGTTGGCAATATAAATCAATTCATATGCATAATTTGATCAAAATCCTTCAATTTGTTTTCAAGATACAGATGACACTTGCTATCTCAAACACTGATAGCTCAAACAACTGCTGAAGTAAAACTTAGTTTTGGGCACTGTTGTTTTAGTTTTGCTGTGCGTTCATAACAATTCTACTCCTTTTATCTTAAACTACTATTACCCCAAACCAAAATTTTTATTCCCTTCGAGTCTGAACGAGAGTTGACTGGGTTGAGCGGAAATTACGGAACGGACGGACAGACGGACGGATGGTAATCAGGAAGGACGGAGTGACAACGTGAAAACAGTACATCCTTCCCCAATACTTCATAAGAAAAAGACTCCCTAACTTATCGTAAATATATGGATATCTGGAGCTATTGGAAGGATTCTCTAGGGATTCAAGAGTGCGTTCAAATTAGTTATGATGAAGAGCCATCCGTGTTCGATCTATTGATGTTTCACTGTTCAGGTTTAACCCGACTTCGTATTGTCTTGGATAAAGCTTCCTCGCCTCTCTTGCTTGCCCCCGCCCATCGGGGCTTGGAGGAATAGATTGGGTTGTATGATGCTTCCATGCAGAGCTGAAACCGACCGACCACGGGTACTGGTAAACTGCGAGTACTGGTCTAAGCCTGCCCAGGCAAAGTGGTGCAAGTCGGCCCGTCCATGCATATTGGTTTCATTGGGCGGCAGGGATTGAGATGTCATTTCATCTCAATGCCGGGTAAAAGTCCCACAAAATTGGAAGCAATGCTCCAAAATGACCTAAATATTGTTGATGGGGACGTTAAACCTTAAATCAAACAAACAAAATCGTCCGTCTTGCTTGGCGCACGGGCCATGGTCACCAAGTTTACGTTTTAATAGTTACATATACATGTAGGAATTTTCTGTAAATGCATTTACAATGTAAATAGTTTGGTTTAAACTTTATTTTATTTGTATTAGGACGCATAATGCAAACGCAGCATTACAAAACAATGTATCAGTACAAATGACATTTGTAAGTCCTTTACTCTTGCAAAATATGCAAAGCTCAGGAAAAAATTTTCCAGTGACAATATCGCCCCCCACTAACCCCCCCCCCCCCCCCCCCCCGCATCCCCGGGAAACATCACTTTTTTCAAACATAAAAAGATGGGTATTTCTTTGCAGGAATGTATTTAAATTGCCCACTTCCTTGATATTTCCGGATGAAGATCAGTTTTGGTTAGGCTATATTAAGGGATGATCGTGGGGAGAGAAGGCATTGCACGTACATGAAAAGTCAGTGATGTGCCCACTGTTTTTTTTTTTTTTTTTTTCAAACAGAGAAAGTTGGGTATTTCTTTGCAGGAATGTATTTAATTGCCCACTTCCTTGATATTTCCGGATGAAGATCAGTTTTGGTTATTTGTTTGTTTGATTTGAGATTTTAAGTCCCCGTCAACTCTCTTTAGTTCATTTTGGAGACGTTGGTTCCTATTTAGTGGGACTTTTCCCCGACAATGAGAGGAAATGACATCTCAATCCCTGCCGCCAAATGTATATGCATGGACAGGCTGACTCGCAGCACTTTGCCTGAGCATGCTTAGACCCTCTAAGCAGTTTACCAGTACTCGTGTGCGGTCGGTTTCAGCTCTGCGTGGAAGCATCATGCAGCCCAATCTCTTTCTCCAAGCACCGATCGGCGGGGGCAACCAGTTTTGGTTAGGCTATATCAGGGGTTGATCGTGGGGAGAGAAGGCATAACATGTACATGTTATGCCTTCTCTCCCCACGATCAACCCCTGATATAGCCTTCATGAAGTCAGTAATGTGTATTACGAAAACACGCCTATACAAATAAATTGCAACTGTTACCGCTGAAAAAAAAAAACGAAAATTTAAAAATGAAAATTGTGATATTTTTCTTATTTCCACTCAAAGCATAGATTGTGGGTACATCCGATTTTGTGGGACTTTTACCCGATACTGAGTCGAAATGACACCTCAACACCCGCAACCCAAACAAACCAAAAGGGTTTATATCTAGGGGCTCGCACCCTTTTGCCTGGACTGGCTTAGGCCCTTTAAGTGGTTTACCAGTACTCATGTGCGGTCGGTTTCAGCTCTGCGTGGAAGCATCATTTAGCATATTCTGTTTCTGAAAGCCCTGATTGGGAGTGGGGTGGGGGGGAGGGTTGAAGGTTAAAAGGCAACTGATAAAGTAAGAGCAGTGGCGAAACTGCTCATTAATTATACCATAAACTGCTATTAAAGCAAACTTCATCAGGCCTCACGAAAACGCGACTATATAATTTTGAACCCTGCAAACCCCACTTTATATAGTAAAAACGTGGTTTACATTATTTTCCCTCATTTCTGCTCATAAACATAGATTGTGGGTACTCATTAGAACCGCCTCACCGAGGCGGTTCTAACGAGCACCCACAATCTATGTTTAGAGCAGAAAAAGAAAAATATTGGATTTTTAATCAGAAAAATTTCACTTTTTTGTGGCAAACTTCTAGGTATGTGTGTTTTCATAATGAAAACACCTTTCATAATTACAGGTCAATGCAATGGTTACCCTTATTAAACCCAACTGAGAAAAGAAAAGTGAAGTATACAGGGGCATTGTTTTTCCTTCTTTGTTGAAAAAAACAACAACAACAGATTTTGGATATGCAACGAAACCGTCTCAATGAGTGTTTCTAACGAGTGACCACAATCGAATTGTATATTTGTAGCAGAAAATAAGAAACACATTGCAAGTTTTCACGGGATTTTATATTTTTATCTACTGCCCTTTCAAGATAGTTTCATTACATCGAGCCGCTCGTTAATCAGAGGTGGGCGAAAACCGGAGTGCCCGGAGAAAAACACCTGTTCTTCCGCTGCAGGACTTGGCGTCACACCCACAACCTATGTTTGCAGTAAACATAAGAAGAATGTCACAAATTTTCATCGGAAATGGAGATGCGAAACAATGCACTATGTCATCGTAATTTGTTCTATTTTCATCAGGAAACACACCTATATAATTTGACCCCCTTGAACCCCACTTTTATATAGTAAAACTGGGGTTTCCGGGGGTATACCTTATTTTTCTTATATCTGCTCTAAAATATAGATTGTGGGTACTCGTTAGAACCGCCTCGATGAGGCGGTTCTAGAGAGTGCCCACAATCTATATTTTGAGCAGAAATTAAAAAAATATCACAATTTTTCATCATAAAATTTTCATTTTTTCGGCGATAAAGGCGGAAATGTATTTGTATAGGCGTGTTTGCGTAATGTCTTACTTAATGCTCCAAATATACAAGGTAGGCTGTGGGTGGTCGTTAGAATCGCCTTAACGCTGCGGTTCTAACGAGTACCCACAGCCTACATGTACGTATTTGAGCAGAAATAAGTAAAATAATGTATACCCAGGTAAACCCCACTTCTCTCTATTCATTTCACGTATTTGTTAACGTCACGAATGCCACTTTTATAAGGAAATTACAAACTCAATGTGACAGTATGTGTTTTTGAAAAAGAAAATAATTTATTGTAATCTCCACTTTTTCCATATAGTACAGCTGAGATGGACATGTTTACGTGATAGTTTGCATCAAAATGATCCACAATTAGACATGCACTAAATGCACTAAATGCAGTAAATATTAACACCAATGACAAAACTGCAATTAGACCTGATTGCACATTAATTATAGCATAAACGGCTATTTAAAAACAGATCTCAGAGGGAAGACACACCTTTATGAAAAAAACTGAAACTGACATAGACAAAGTCATTAAGACCCAAACTTGCAGTATGATATCACCCGTTTTTTCATATCTCCAAAATAATTACTTTTCTGTTGAATGTGCTATTTTTCTTATTTCTATTCCAAACACAGGTTGAGGGTACTCTTTATAATCGCCTCAATGAGGTGGTTCTTACGAGTACCCATAACATATATCTTGGAGCAGAAATAAAGAAAATAATGTATAGCCTCGAAAACCCACATTTTCTATATATAAAGTGGGGTTTAGAGGTGAGTGAGTGTTTTGAGTTTTACGTCCCACCAACAGTTAAGGTCATACGGAGACGGGACCTCGGTTTAAAGACTCATCCGAAAGTCTGGAGAAGCCCGGGGTCGATCCTGCGACCCCTGGTTTACAAGGCGAGTAGCGTAACCACTACACCACGGAGGCTTCTGGGGTTTAGAGGTTTATCTAATACAAGGACTCATTGATGTTACTGTGGTGCTGTTGACCCTTTGGGATGAATGTTTGCATAACGAAAACACGCCTATACAAATACAATGCCACCTTTATCGCCGAAAAAATGAAAATTTTATGATAAAAAATCGTGATATTTTTCTTATTTCTGCTCAAAATATAGACTGTGGACACTCGTTAGGGTTAGGGTTAGGACTGTTTCCAGTCTAACGCTCCCCCAATACCATCACGAAAACACGCCTATATAATTTTGACCCCCTTGAACCCAACTTTTATATAGTAAAACTGGGGTTTATAGGGGTAAACCTTATTTTTCTTATTTCTGCTCTAAAATATCGATTATGGGTACGCGTTAGAACCGCCTCACCGAGGCGGTTCTAACGAGTACCCACAATCTATATTTTAGAGCAGAAATAAGAAAAATAAGGTATACCCCCGGAAACCCCAGTTTTACTAAAAGGTGGGGTTCAAGGGGTGGGGGGGGGGGGTAAAATTATATAGGCGATTTTTCGTGATGATTATTTTTCTCACCTACAGTATAAAACATATATTTGCTCATTTGTTTCCTTTTTTATTTTACGTTTTGTATCAAACGTCACCGAAAATTTTTCGCAATGGCGCAAGTAGGAATTCTTACGTCATTCTTGACGTTATGTGTGAGTTGTCTCAGCTCATAGGTAAGACAGAATTTCCTTACATCGCTAAAGCAGATTCCAACAGTGATCGCCTGTACCTGCCAATGGTTAAATCTGGTGATTTATTCAGTGACAAATCACTAGGCGAAAAGCGCGACATGAAGAGCCGCCGTTTTATGACGTTTTGCGACAGAGTAACGTCTTTTTCACGCATCAAGTACGTTACAAAAACAGGTCAGTCAAAGTTGTTGGCGGGATTTCTTCTAACAATGGCGGAATGTTGAGAGAACATGAAGGAAACCACAGCATTTCGGCGACTTTCAGTGTGTTAGAATCGACTGAATAGATCAGCCCTATAGCGTGATTTGTTGAGTAGTATATCACAATTTGTCGGTCACTTGTAAGTAGATAAATCACTCTCGCCCGCTACACGCTCTTGATTTGATCTAACTTACAACTAACCTCCAAACAGTGATATATTACTCAACAAATCACTGATAGAGCTGATCTATTTCGTAAACAAACCTGCTGTGACGTCAACCTTAACATCGGCGAAACCAGCGCAGTTATCAAACACGCGAGAATATTCGACTTTGGGTAAGAACACCAGGGTAAAGAACAGAATTTCTCTCCCAAGCTAAAACAAAGGATTTCCTTATCTGGTGTGCAAGAAGCGTCCCTTCCCGCCATCAAATTATCCACGTGACTATCGCTATCCAGGTAACGGTTTAGTCTTAGAGCGCTGTGTAATCTGTTGGATATCTTCAAAATCTTGACTCGTTTTGTGCACTCGGGACATTGGCAAACAAACGCGGGGTCTGATCAGAGTCTACATCGAGGACATTTAAGGGTTAAACGAAGCATTATAAGTGTCAGTTCCGAACTTCTTTTACCAGGCTACACACAGAGTCAACCGAGCAACCAGTGTGACTGTGCTTTTGTTTCTCTTTGAGTCGTTTGTATGAAAAATTCTAACACAGCGCGCCTATACAGGCAATAGCAAGGAACTGTGTTTTATTGTGCAACAAATGACGGACGTCATTAAAAGCTGCCAATTTATCACGTCACACGTAGATTCTTCGACGTTAGACGGTGTAACGTCTCTTTCTCGCACCGAAACCGTTACAAAAGGACATAAGTGCATGTATTACGGTTAATGATTTTTGTGGGATTGCTTTTTGCAATGGCGAAAAGTTGTGAGAATTTGAAGGAAACAACAACATTTTGTCGATTTTCAGCGTGTTATAATCGAAATAGATCAGCTCTAGCCGGTGATTTGTTGGGCAATAAATCATAGTTTGTCGACCAGTTGCAAGTAGACAAATCACACGCTCGACGCGCGTGTGATTTGTCTACTTAACAACTGACCTTCAAACTGTGATTTATAACTCAACAAATCACAGCTAGAGCTGATCTATTTCTTAAACAAAAATGCGTTAAGTGGACAATATTTGATATTACCAATTTACATTGCGGGTGTACATTACATGTATTGTCGCCTTTTGCGGATCTAATGAGAACCAAATTTTTAAGCAAAAGTTAGTAAAACAACGAATGCCTTTGTAAACCAAACTTTAGTTTCAAAAAGTCGCTTTTTACAAGGGTGTTCATTTTATGGATTCGTTAGCTTGCAGTAAAGCTGCATGTATTCGATTCGCCCCATCTTCATTTTACCTATTACCACCTCGACAATATACATGGACAACTATTTTCAAACACGGAGGAGAGGACCAAATGATAGCCCTTTTTGATTCTATCTCATTTAGCTGTTTTGCCTCACAAGGTGAAGCGTTTGCCGTCAAGTAACGCCGTCGCCCAACCACGCACTAACTGGTGAGTTATCGGTTGCTTAACTGCGTGAATGCATCAGGAAAACACGCCTATATAATTACGACCGCCTTAAAACCCACTTTTATATAGTAAAACTGAGGCTTACAAAGGTAAACCTTATTTTTCTTATTTCTGCTCTAAAATATAGATTGTGGGTACTCGTTAGAACCGCCTCGATGAGGCGGTTCTAACTTGTACACACAATCTATACTTTGAGCAGAAATAAGAAAAAATGTCACAATTTTTCATCTGAAATTTGTTGTTTTTTTGGCGATGAAATTTACAATGTATTTGAATAGGCGTGTTGTAATGAAACCAACATATCCGCGTCGCAAAAAGAGCCTACTCCTACAGCAAGGGCCTTGCTGTATAAGTGGTATATATCAGTAATCGTTTCATTCTCACTCTCATCTCTTCATCAAACACCCGAGGGCGAGACTTGTGCTCTTCGATCCTACCGCTCTAATTGGTCTTTCATGAGTAAGTCAAGCGTCGCGGTCATCCATCCAGGTACTCACCGAGTCTGTTTTTATCCCCACGTTTTTAAAAAAAAGTGGGGATATTGTTATCGCCTCCGTCCGTCCGTCTGTCCGTCTGTCTGTCTGTCCGTCTGTCCGTCTGTCTGTCCGGCTATCTCCTCCTAAACCGTTCGCCGGAATTCAACCAAATTTGGTATGCGAGTTGCTTACATGAATGGCTTGCGCAAGAGCACATTTTTTTGTCCCCGCCCCCAGGGGCCCTGGGGAGGGGTCAAAAGGTCAAATATCAATAAAATTCAATTACAAAGTCAATTTTGAAGATTTTGATGCCAAACTTTGCACATGTACTTAGTTATGAAAAAAGTAAAACATATTGAACGGGATTTTGGCTGTGACCCCTAGGTCACGCCCTGGGGGTCGGACTTGGGGGGGTCGGGGGTCAAAATTAAACTTTTTCAGAACATAGTCATGTTGCATATCTATGCGAAGGGGATAATGGGTAGAATAAACTACAAGTAAAATTTTGACCCTGGGGTCAGATTGGGGCCCTTGGAGAGGGGTCAAAGGGTCAAAATTTAAGTTTTTGGAACATAGTCATGTGGCATATGAAATTGAAGGGCATGATTAGTAGAATATAATACAGGTAATATTTTGACCATGGAGTCAAATTAGGGCCCAGGGTGAGGGGTTTTCGGTACTAGGCCCCTCTGTAGAAAACGTGGGGATTTGCGATGGCGCGCCATCGACAGTATTCTAGGTTTTTATTGGAGTTTAACAGCCCACTCAACACTATTTTAGGTAATTTTGAGCCGGTCAGTTTACTTATCCACGCTTTTCCTGGGCAGGCATATATTTTAGCGGTTAACTAGTAAAGTGCACATTCTTTCGCATGAAAATGACAACTGTCCTTCTTGAATCAACGGAAGGGAGAGAATGACCGTAGAAAAGACTTCATGATCAATCTCCACGAAAATATGTTGCCGACCCCGGCAGGTGTCGAACCCGCGTCCTCCTGATCACCAGTCAGACGCGTATCCGCCTGAGCTACCGAGACCGGCGTACTCGCCGAGTACATGTAACCAATCGCAAAACGGGCCAGCTTCTACAACATGGCTGTACATTGTGTTAGATTTGAGGTTTAACGTCCCCGTCAACACTATAAATGTCCTTTTGTAGATGCTGCTTCCAATTTTTGTGGGACTTTTACCCGACAGTGAGATAACATCTCAAGCCCTTCCGCCCAAAGAAACCAACAGGATTTTTATGCATGAACGGCCCGACTCGCACCACTTTGCCTGGGCAGACTTACACCTTCTAAGCGTTTTACAAGTACTCATTCGCGGTTGGTTTCAGCTCTCCGTGGAAGCAACATGCAGCCCAGTTTAATTCACCAAGCTTTGATGGGCGGGGGTCCCATGTCTATAGAAGCTGTATGTACATGTAATGTGAAACTTCCATATCTCGAACATGGATAGCTCGTTTACCATAGCTAATTCGAACTCGTGCTTGAGTCCCTAGAGAATTCATCCAATACCTCCAGATGTCCCTATATTTGAATAGTTTAGGGAGCTTTTCCTAATTTGATCTCTTATGTCTATTTAATTTGGAGTCTAACGACCCAGTCAACACTATTTTATGTCATGTTTACCTATCCATATTTTTCCTGGGCAGGCTTATACGTAAGCGGTAAACCAATACAGTGAACACTCTTTCGCCAGAAACTGATAACTGCCCTTCTTGAATCAGCGGAAGGGAGAGAATGGCCGTAGAAAAAATTTCATGATCAAACTCCACGAAAGAATGTTGCCGACCCCGGCAGGTATCGGACCCGCGTCCTCCTGATCACCAGTCAGACGCGCATCCGAGGCCGGCTATCCATCCAGGTACTCATCGAGCAACCAATCGCCAAAAGAGCCAGCTTCTATAATATGGCTATAGATTTTGTTAGATTTGAGGTTTAACGTCCCCGTCAAAACTATTTGGTCATTTTAGACTCTGCTACCAATTTGTGGAACTTTTACCCGACAGTGAGACATCTCAAGACCTGCCACCCAATGAAACCAACAGGATTTATATGCATTAACGGCCCCACTCGCACCACTTTGCCTGGGCCGACTTACATCTTCTAAGTGGTTTACCAGTACTCATATGTGGGGTCGGTTTCAGATGTTCATGGAAGCAACATGCAGCCCAGTTTATTTCACCAAGCTTCGATGGGCGGGGTCCCATGACTATAGAAGCTGTATGTACATGCAATGTGAAACTTCCATATCTCGAACACGGATAACTCGTGTACCATGGCTAATTCAACCTCATTCTTGAGTACGTAGAGGATTCTTTGTTTGATTTTTGTTTGAGTTGAGGTTTTACGCCCCCGTCAACACTATTAAGGTCATTTTGGAGACGTTGCTTCCGAGTTTGTTGGACTTTTACCCGACATTGAGAAAGCCCTACCGCCCATAGAAACTGCTAGGCTTTAAGGAGCGGTCCGACTCGCATCACTTTTCCTGGGCAGGCTTAGACCTAAACTGTTTACCAGTACTCAAGTTCGGTCGGTTTCAGCTCTGCGCGGAAGCACCGTGCAGCCCAATCTATCTCTCCAGGCCCCGATGGGCGGGGGCGCCCTAGAGGATTCATCGAACACCTCCAGATGTCCATATATATAGACATTTTAGGAAGCTTTTCCTGACATTACGAAAACACGCCTATACAAATACATTGTAAAGGTTACCGACGAGAAAACGAAAATTTTAAGATGAACAATTGTGATATTTTTCTTATTTCTGCTCAAAATATAGATTGTGGGTACTCGTTATAACCGCCCCGTCGAGGCGGTTCTGACGACTCCCCAAAATCTTTATTTTAAAACAGGTATAAGAAAAATAAGGTATACCCCTGTAAACCGCAGTTTTACTATATAAAATTGGGGTCCAAGGGGGTCAAAATTATATAAGCGCGTTTTCGTGATGGGTTTGATCTGTAAAATGTATGTTGTGTGCGATCATTAGAATCGCGTCGATGAGTACACACACCATACTTATATTCGTAAAAATAATTAAATGATCCCCATTATGCTTCAGTATATCATACCCTATTTCGAACAATATTTCATGGTTCCGAAGGTATTCGAGTTATCGAAATTTGACTGTATAACCCATAAAATGCCAGTCACGACAATCGTCATCTGTTTTGTTGTCTGCCGGTTACTTTAAAAGTTTTTTTTGCAAACAAAGTGGACCAGATCAGACTGCTTCTCTAGGAGTAGTCTGATCTTGGTCCACACTGTTTGCCAGCACTCAAAAATAATTTAAAAAGTTTGCCAACAATTTAGCAGACGGCATAATCATACGACATTTTCAGATGCAGTTTTTCTCGGCGTCTTAAGGGTTAATGATCGTCGCTCAGGCAAGAATGTTCGGTATCACCTCATAATTACCTTATTAACCTCCTTATCTAGAGCTATAAGTTCTTTCGCAGTATTTGGGGTTGTTGGTTGAGGCAAAGGTGACGTGTATCTTGCGTCTCTGGGGCGTCCAACTGATATTTGGCAAAGCCTGTTAAATGGTAGAGGGAAGAGTATTGTTTTTTTTTTTTTTGTTTTTTTTTCTGTTTTTACACTCCCATTCATTTCCCTCTTTCTCTCTTTAGAAGCCTCCGTGGTGCAGTGGTTACGCTACTCGCCTTGTAAACCAGGGGTCGCAGGATCGATCCCGGGCTTCTCCAGACTTTCGGATGAGTCTTTAAACCGAGGTCCCGTCTCCGTATGACCTTAGCTGTTGGTGGGACGTAAAACTCAAATACTCACTCACTCACTCCCTCTTTCTCTCCTGTCCTTCACTTTTATCCCCTCTTCTATCTTTTCTATCTCTTTTCTACCTTTAGGCTCGGATGGGTCCAAGCTTTAGGAGACGACACAAAATGACCAACAAGGGTTGACGTGTCGACACGTTAAACACAGAACCATCAAAATCTTTCTCAGTATAAAGAAAAGAAGTACCAAAATCATCCCCTTTATGCCTTCTGGCAGACACCCTCAGTGGCTCGAACAACTGTCTCGAACAGATTTTAATGGTCCCAAAGTTGTTCGAGTCATTGACGTTCGACTGTATTATTTTTAGCAGTGTACACTAAACAATGAAATAAACTTGCTCTAACTAACAGAGCGGAATGGAACTAGTTTTTCAAGTAACCGGCCGCCACAGCAAAATCGGCGTGGGTTTGGTTTTACGGCCCTTTCAAGATTGTTTCACTTATATCGAGCCGATAAATAATCAGAGGTGGGCGAAAACCGGTATACCCGGAGAAAAAAAAACACCTGGCCTTTCGTTGAATAACTTGGCGTCTCACATGCAACCCGAGCAAGTTTTTGTTTGATTTGAGGTTTAACGTCCCCGTCAACACTATAAAGGTCATTTTGGAGACGTTGCTTCCAATTTTATGGGACTTTTACCCAACATTGAGATGATATGACATCTCAAGCCCTGTCGCCCAATGAAACCAATAGGGTTCATTAGCATGGACGGTCCACCTCGCACCGCGGTTCCTGGATAGGCTCAGATCCTCTAAGCGGTTTACCAGTACTAGCGTGCGGGCCGGATTCAGCTCTGCGTGGAAGCATCATGCAGCTCATATATTTCTTCAAGCCCCTATGGGCGGGGGCCAAACCCGAGCAAGGCTTAAGTGTTCTAAGATGACTGATTAGACCAATTCTATCTCAAAACTGTCTGTTGCGATAGAAAAACAGAGGTTTGAGGAAGACAGCTCTGTTGGTGATGCCTTATCTCTGGCATTTCTGATTTCTGTCCTTTCTTCGAGCATCCCCCCATCCCCCCAAACACACACACACACCCAGTGGATTTCGTTTCGGTTATTCTCTTCTGTCGCACTTTATTTTTTATGGTTTATTTCTGTTATGAGTGTGTGTATCGCTTTTAGTTTTTGTTTTGGATAGCCAATTGGCCATTTTGTGGGAAAGCGACTATCCTTTTGGCTCTACGCTTTTGGTGTTCCATTGAAGTCTAGTTATTTCATGTTTGTGTCTCTGATTGGAGCTGTGGGTTCATTGTATCGATTCCTGATCATTTCCTTCACTTTTGCGCTGTGCACGTTTCTGCTCGGCTTCACTGATTCTTTTTGCCTAATATACAGTAGCACCTCACCTTTGGAGGCCTCACTACTTTGCTAGGTTCTGTGCAATTTGTTCTCACGACTCCGTTGTTATGTTAGCGTCCTTGAGGGAGGCTTTGAGGCTGTCCTTGTATCTCTTCAGCTGACCACCAAGGGATCGTCTGTCCATTTCTAGTTTTCTTTGGAAAACGCCAACTGTGCCAGTTTCAGAAGAGTATGTACACTTTGCATCCATGACATTTACAGGACTTCTGTGTCGCGAATCCTGTCTTGCCACTTAATCTTTAACAGTTTTCTAAGAGTGTTTCAGTCGTTTGGGGTTCCGTTGGTAAACTGTCCGCGTTTTGCTTGCATATAATAGTGTTGGAAGCATCACAGGCCTGTAGACTTTCAGCTTTGTATCAAGCCGTATTCCATTTCAATCTCAAGCACTACCACGTAGTCAGTCAAAATCTGCACTAGCTCTGGCAATGGTGGCATTGACTTCATCATCAATGTTCACAACTCTTGGCAATGTCAAAACTAACCCATACAAACTATTTTAAAACTTATTAATTTTACTTTATATATGTGACCAATCCAGAGAAAAAGGATCTTCTGGTTGTCAGTACTTTTTAGACTAGCAGGATAAGGAGGCACCGTTAAGATATTAAGATTAAGGAAATGTGAGGCGATAAAACTGAATTTATGTGGTCAGAAATCGAACCGAGCCATCCAATTCTGCATTAAAAACAGCATATTTTGTACCATACTTACATATTTTTCCGGATGAAAAATATAAGTGAAGGCAATGATCAGGAATCGATACAGTTAATCCACAGCTCCCATCAGAAACACCAAAGGAAAATAAACACAAACATGAAATAACTAGACCCTAATGGAAATCTCTATAGCGGAAAGCCAAAAGGACAGTTACTTTCCCACAAAATGGCCAATTGGCTATCAAAAACAAAATAATGTAAGCGATACACACACTCAAAGACAAACCATAGACCGTGACAGAAGATCCGCCTTGGAACGGTCAGTGAAACGAATTCCACTGGGGGGCGGGGGCGGTGGGGGGGGGGGGGGGGGTGGGAGTTGAATCGATTTTACACAGCTGCAATCTTCTCCCTTTCTTCCGTCGCGATTTAGACAAATAATTTGTTCAGTCCCCTTGAAGACCTCCTACCTCATCAGTGCAACATCTCCGAAAACACAAAAATCAAACAACCTCAGAGATGAAACAACGGCGAGGACTCGACAGCAAGAAACCCCTGAAATGCTGGAGCAAAAGAAAACCAACAGTTAGACTCCGAAGCATTTAAAAGGAATATCGTCCCTAACTTTCGAAGAATGATCACTTTTAACAAATGCCAAGATAGGCGAATTTTAAATATACCTAATTTGCATAATTATGCAAACTTACACAAATTATTTACCAGTTCATCTGATATATCTTGGCATTCAACGATCTCCAGGTGAATGCAGGTTCGGGGTTTAGCATGTTTAAACAATATTTATTCATTTTATTAAGAAGTCAATTCTAACAGTTTACAAAGTCAGTATTTGAAAACAAGTGAGGTGCTTATACGAATCAGGTTCATTCTCGTTCATTCTAGTTTATACACAAATGCAAACCTTTAAATATAAAATCTTTATTATACATATGTTTTAATTTTTGTCCAAAATATATATATTGTGGGTTCCGTCGGAACCGCAAAATTACGGAAAATATCACAAAGTTTTATCCGAATAATGTTAGTTGTAGAGCAATAAAAGGCACCAGGTTAACAAATCCGAGAATGAACACCCTTTAAGCCCCACTTTATACACAGCAAAATGGGGTTTACACGGGTTTACATTTTTTGTTTATTTCTGCTCCAGGACATAGGCTGTGGTTGGGTGCGTTTGATTTTTTCGTCCCATCAACAGCTAAGGTCATACAGAGACAGACATAGGTTGTGGGTTCTCGTTAGAACCGCCTCAATGAGGCGGTTCTAACGAGCACCCACAACCTTAAGAGTTTTAATAAGAAAAATATCACAAATTTTCATCGTTTTGGAGAATAAGATATGAAAGAAGGCTCCATGTGACACGGTTGTGTTATTTTGATTATATCACAGAGATGTGTAATGAAAATGCAAACAAATCTCGATCTTGTGTACTAGATTCTTGTCATGATAAAGTTTGTTTTTCAAATCGTTTTCACAGCTGGATGGGCTTTGTTTGAGTCTTCTTCATCTGAAATGAAATGTAAAAAACGACAATAAAACATACAGAAAATAGAATTATGTCCAAGGGACAAAGATGCCCCCGCCTGGTATACCACAACCTCATTGTAACACTGTTCATTATAACTCGGTAATGAATATTATATGGTTTCAAGTTTTTTGTTAAATTGAGGTTTAACGTCCCCGTCAACAGTATTTAGGTCATTTTGGTGACATTGCGTCCGATTTTGTGGGACTTTTACCCGACATTGAGATGAAATGACATATCAAGCCTTGTCGCCCAATGAAACCAATAGGGATAATATGCTGTCAAGATGGATCCCTAAAATGTAGAGATTATACAGAAAAATGACTATATAATCTATACATTTTTGAGATTATACAGAAAACTGACCATAAATGGTCATTAATTCTATATAATCTATACATTTGTGTTTAAGAAATAGATCAGCTCTAACTGTGATTTTATGAGTAATAAATCATCGTTTGGCGGTCAGTTGTAAATTAGATCAAATCATGAGCGCGTAGCGCGCGTGATTTGTCTACTTACAACTGACCGACAAACTGTGATTTATTACTCACCAATTCACAGATTAGAGCTGATCTATTTCGATTCTAACACGATGAAAATCGGCAATAATTGTTGTTGTTTCCTTCAAAATCTCACAACCTTTCGCCAGTGTTAGAAGAAATCCTGCTAAAATTATCGACTGAAACACATGCATTTATATCCTTTTCTAACGTTTTCGATGCGAGAAAACGACGTTACACCGACTAACATCAAGGAAATCTACTAGTGACGTCATAAAGTGTCAGTTTTTAATGACGTCAATCGTCACGCTCTTCCGAGTTCTGATTTGTTGCAGAATAAAACACAGTTATTTTCCATTGCCTATATAGGCGCGCTGTGTTAGAATTGGACATAACACGTTTGTTTAACCATCACGGTTTCTGCTTCTGATCCCATTAATAATCTTATAAAGAAGTTGTGGTGTAGTTGTGATACTGATGAAAAACTTAACCATTCTCTCGCTGAATATTCATTTTAGCCACACCCATCTCTGACTTTGAACCAATCAGATTACTTGATGTAATTTATTCCTACAAATTCATAAACTGTATGTCAAACAGCGCCATCTGATCTGGATCTACACTGTTTGCAAAGATAGCGGTTGCCATGAACAGCAAGATAAGAGTTAAATGCAAATTGATAACGCAATCACGGACGGGGGTGGAGACGAATGGACGGACCGTGGTAACACTTCATGCCCTTTCCACAATTCTTCGAATGGCGGGGACATAAAAAGATGTTCATACATGTTTACTCTCTTCCAACGCTATTTTGTGTCAATTGCAGTTACACGCTTTAGAATTCCCATATCATACGTCTTTAACGCTCGTTCTTCGAATTGTCTGAGTCTCATAGAAAGCAA
The DNA here is from genome assembly GCA_963580285.1 of Lucinisca nassula. Taxonomy (NCBI): domain Eukaryota; kingdom Metazoa; phylum Mollusca; class Bivalvia; order Lucinida; family Lucinidae; genus Lucinisca; species Lucinisca nassula. Next base: position 134,226,951 of record OY757010.1, on the reverse strand, counting down.
ACCAGCAGTCAGAAAAGTGTCTGAGTCTCATAGAAAGCAATCCAGCAGTCAGAAAAGTGTCTGAGTCTCATAGAAAGCAATCCAGCAGTCAGAAAAGTGTCTGAGTCTCATAGAAAGCAATCCAGCAGTCAGAAAATTGTCTGAGTCTCATAGAAAGAAATCCAGCAGTCAGAAAAGTGTCTGAGTCTCATAGAAAGCAATCCAGCAGTCAGAAAAGTGTTTGAGTCTCATAGAAAGCAATCCAGCAGTCAGAAAAGTGTTTGAGTCTCATAGAAAGCAATCCAGCAGTCAGAAAAGGCGAAGAACATTTCAGGTACATGCAAGCTTCGTAAATCTAAATGATAACCTTCTGACCAGTTTCCTTTTTGTCATGGCATTACGAAAACACGACTATACAAATACGCTTTTTGGCCCCCGCCCATCAGGGCTTGAAGAAATATATGGGCTGCATGATGCTTCCACGCAGAGCTGAAACCGACCCGCAAACCGCTTAGAGGATCTAAGCCTGCCCAGGCAAAGCAGTGCCAGTCGGCCCGTCCATGCTTATAAACCCTTTTGGTTTCATTGGGCAGGCGGGTTTGAGATGTCATTTCATTTCACTGTCGGGTAGAAGTCCCACAAAATTGGAAGCAATGTCTCCAAAATGACCTTTACAGTGTTGAGGGGGACGTTAACCCCTCAAATCAAACAAACAGACACATACGCTTTTGATTTTATAGCCGGAATAAAAACACGAACATTTTAAGATGAAAAATTGTGGTAAGTTTTTTTAATTCTGCTCAAAATATGGATTGCCTGTGCACGTTAGAACCGCCTCAACTATAGTATGGAGCAGAAATAAGAAACTAAATTTTACCCCTGTAAAATCCAGTTTTACTGTATAAAAGTTGGGTTCAAGGGGGTCAGAATTATATCGGCGTGTTTTCGTGATGTAAGCTAAAATTGCAGAACAGAACACAGTCTTGCTTTCATAAGATAAAATGGGCCCCGTCAAGCGATTTTGGTACTTATCGCCTATGCGAGCAGCGAAGGTTCAGGCGAGCCTGCGCATCCGCGCAGTCTCGCCAGAACCTTCGCTGCTCGCTCATACAAGCAGTGAATCAAGAGAAACCTTCAGACGGAAAGCCATATCCCTGGTCCCTCTTAATGGCTGGGCATGCGCAGTTAAAATTTGTCATGACGGAATGCTCGAAGACCCAAATTCGCTTGGCGGGGCTCAAATCATTTTTGAGGTTTCATGTGAATCGTCTGCCAAGGATACAATGCAAACATTTAAAGATCACAAAAACATGCCTTTATAATTCTTACCCCCCTTGAACCCTTCTTAAATATAGTAAACCTGGAGTTTACAGGGGTGAGCTTTTTCTTATTTCTCCCCAGAAACATAGATTGTGGGTACTCGTTAGAACCGCCTCGCCGAGGCGGTTCTAACCTGTACCCATAATCTATATTTTGAACAGAAATAAGAAAAAACAAGAGCTGTCACTGTAGATGACCAATGCTCCCTTCATGCACATCTCCAGGCGCTAGCACTCACAAGCATTTTCTTGAAAATTTGATCTTTGACCTCACCTCATGACCCCAGTGGTTCAAATCAAATTTCGGATAACTTTACGCATACATGTACCTGCAGTTTTCTAAGCAACATGTGTACCAAGTTTGGTGGCCATATGGCAAGAAATTAAACAGAAGTTGCATATACAAGGTTTGTGGCAGACAGAAGGACGGACGCACAGGCGGACGTCCGGACGTACACCCGTGACGAAACTACCCTTTTTTCTTTTACAAAATGAGGGTATAATTACGCCCTCTATGTATGTATGTGTTTGAATTTTACGTCTTAACAACAGCTAATGTCATACGGAGCCTTGGTGTAAAGGCTCATAAGTCTGGAGACGCCCGGGATCGAACCCACGGCCCCGGGCTTATGAGGCGAGTAGCATAACTACTACACTACGTTGCTTCAAATTACGTAACCGACACACGGCCATAGCATGAGCTATTCCAACATCACTTTAACAGGGATCAAAATAAACAACAAATTGAATCCCGTTCTACCCATAACATTACGATAACACACCCGTACGATATAGTGCATTTTTCACATCTACATAATGGCTACTTTTCTGATGAAAATCCTTCATATTTTTCTTATAAATGCTCGTAACATAGGTTGTGTGTGCTCGTTAGAACCGCCTCATTGAGGCGGTTCTAACGAGTACCCACAACCTATGTCTTGGAGCAGAAATAAGAAAAATAATGAATACCCCCGTAAACCCCAGTTTTCTCTATATAAAGTGGGGTTTAGGGGGGTCTTCATTTCACGGACTTGTTCACGTGATGATCACAATTTTTATGCTGCACAAAACCTGCGATCAGACAGCATTGGTCGCCTTGAGTCTAAGACTATGTTCCGGAAATAGTTCTGCTGAATATAAACTTCGGAATGGAATACATCGTCATACCAAATATAAACTTAATCCATACTACGACCTTTGAGCTGATAAAATGCTTAATATAAAACTGTAACATAAAATACCATTTAGTCTTAAGTTGGGTATTAATAGACGTATGCGGGGCATTCGTACACTTATGAGTAGCGCACAACCGTCGTAGAACCTATAATAGGCATGATATGCAGTATGGTGTTTGTGAAGTTCTAGGAGGTTTCACCAGAGATGTCGACATCTCAATGTCGGTTAAAAGTCCCATTAAATCGGAAACAATATAGAAGTGAAGGCAATGATCAGGAATCGATACAATTAACCCACAACTCCCATCAGAGACACCAAAGGGAAAGAAAAACAAACATGAAATAACTAGACCCTAATGGTAACATCCGGTGAATAGCGGAAAGCCAAAAGGACAATACTTATCTCCAAAATTGATAACTACGTTAGACTGACGGCCCCCGCCCATTGGGGCGTGAAGAAATAGATAGGCTGCATTACGATAGCATATCCGTGTGATATAGTGCATTTTTCAAATCTCAGAAAAGGTATTTTTTCTGATGAAAATTCGTAATATTGTTCTTATTTACACTACAAACATAGAAAATAATGTTTACCCCTAAACCCCAGTTTTCTCTATATAAAGTGGGGTTTAGGGGATCTTTATTTCACGGACTTGTTAACGTGATGTGCATGATGCTTCCACGCAGACATGAAACCAATCGCACATGAGTACTGGTAAACCGCTTAGAGGATGTAAGCCTGCCCAGGAAAAGCGGTGCGCGTCGGCCTGTCTATGCTTATAAACGCTATTGGTTTCATTGGGCGACAGGGCTTGGCATGTCATTTCATCTCAATGTCGGGTAAAAGTCCCACAAAATTGGAAGTAACGTATCCAAAATGACCATACAGTGCTGACGGGGACGTTAAACCTCAAATCATATAACAAGTTTAAAAAAGAACATCTCTTTTTGTAAGCACATTACCAATGCATATACCCATACTTTCGTTGAAACAGAACTATTTCATCACGAAAATACGTTTATATAATTTAGACTGATCTTTTGCACACTTTGCTATCCAATCAATATTTAATGATGGATCAAAGTGTTCCAATTTCAAAAATCCTACTTCAAACAGCCTGTGATGAAAATCTTAACATGATACGGAACTAAAACGCTTACCTATCACATCTCTCAGCTCGTCTGTGAGGGTTCTCGGAATGTGTATATCCTCTGGGTTAGGCATAAATGGCAGGTATTTTAGAAAGTTTGCACGCCTCAAGCGGGCAGGCATTGTCATTTCATAAACATTATAGCCTTCCACGTAATATTTCTTTCCTGCTTTTGGGTCTTCAACGTTCTGCCAAGTAGCTATACCCCTCTCCGCCTTGGTACCTTTATGATACAAAAAGTACAAACAACTAAAGCTATGTGATCAGTTGGTGAATATCTGTATTCAAAGTTCATATGAGGCGGTAAATCCGCGTTTGTGTTTTCTTTTTCGTTTACTGAAAAACCGACCATACAGTCCATTTTATTGCTCTAATAACTTGCACAAACCGACAAGCGCGGGCAGGTGCGCAAAGCAAAATGTGAACTGCGTGTAGCGATAACATTAGTTTGACCTCGCCTATGAGAGTGACTTTGAACTACGACTGAAATACGCAGCCACATCGGCATGTTCGGTTTTGTTTCTATGGATGAACATACATTACGAAAACACACCTATACCAATACATTATGAACTTTACCACCAAAAAACGAATATTTTAAGAAGAAAGAATGTATTTTTTTTTTCTTAAAACCGCTCAAAATAACTATTGTGGATACTTGTTAGAACCGCCTCACTTTTCTTGTTAGAACCGCCTAATCGAGGCCGCACAATCTATATTTTTGAGCAAAAATAAGAAAAATAAGGTTTACCTCTGTCAACCCTAGTTTTTCTATATAAAAGTGGGGTTCAAGGGGGTCAAAGTTAAATAGGCGTGTTTTTGTCAGGTTTTTCTTCACATAATAAATGAAAAAAATGTAGATACATAGATACAGTGTGTGTGTGTGTGTGTGTGTGTGTGTGTGTGTGAGTGTGTGTGTGGTGTGTGTGTGAATTCGGGTTTAACGTCGCTTTCAACAATTTTTCAGTCATATCACAACGGTGTCTGGTTGCGACAGGGAGCTCAATGCTCACTTTTATAGTGCTGCCTCACTGAAGTATCATGTCCCAGACACATTACATGATACCACACCCAGTCACATTATCCAGACACTGGGTCGACCAGTCCTAGCTCTATCCCGTAAATCTGAGTGCCAAGCGAGGAGCAGCTAGTACCATTGTTAACAACTTTGGTATGTCGCGGCCCGGGATCGAACCCGTGACCTCCCGTTCCCCGGCGCAGACACTCTACCAACTGAGCAATCGGGGCCGGTCACATAGATACAGTAATAATGGTAACTAATTTAACAGCAGTTGGTTTAACTGTTTATTTCTTTGTATAACATACATATGGTACAATACAAATGAAGATGAATCATTAAGTAATAATATACAATGGGATTCAGAAGAAAGTCTACTGACTTATGAAGATCTGTCTCCCAAACAGCAGTTGATCAAGAGCAAAGTTTACATGAGCCCCATCACGAAAACACGCCTATATAATTCTAACCTTGCGCTTACAGGGGTAAACCTTATTTTTCTTATTTCTGCTCTTAATTTTTGATTGTAGGTACTCGTTAGAACCGCCTCATTGAGGCGGTTCTAACTTGTACCCACGATCTATATAATCGTTAGAACCCCCTCGATGAGGTGGTTCTAACTTGTACCCACAATCTATAATTTGAGCAGAAATAAGAAAAATATCACACTTTTTCATCTTAAATTTTCCGGTTTTTTTTTCGGCGGTAAACTTGTCAATGTATTTGTACAGGCGTGTTTTCGTAATGCATGAACATTAAAAATTATTTTCATTTCTATCAGGTTGATATTTTAAGAAATTTGTTCAGAAAGTGGTTGTACTTTCTGCAAACAGTGAATGCCCTAATCAGACGCCCCGTATAAAATTGGCAAACTGGACTCTCATCTTTTACTAGAGACACATCCATTCTTGCAAGCATGGTATGTTTGTGTTTAGAGTTTTACGTCCCACCAACAGCTAAGTTATGGAGACGAGACCGCCATCACGAAAACACATCTATTTAATTTTGACCCTTTTGAACCCCACTTTTAAATAGTAAAACTGTGGGATGGGGCGGTTCTAAAGGGTACCCACAATCTATATTTTGAGCAGAAATAAGAAAAATATCACAATTTTTCATCTTCAAATTTTAGATTTTTCGGCAGTTCAGTTTGTAAAGGCATGTTTTCGTAATGGCGGTTTAAAGACTTATCCTAAAGTCTTGAGAAGTCAGGAAACGAACCGCAGACTCCTGTTTTATGAGATGAGTAGCATAAAAACTGCTACAAACATGGTGCTTTGAAGAATTCATTAACACGACAGCAAACAGTATTGGCACGGAAGGGGCTCGTGATGCCATCTGGAAACTTTTGAAAATAGGTATCTGGGGCCAGTTGTTCAAAACTAATGAAGTCGTTAGTTAAATTTGATCATATATTATGGCAAATATGCTAATATTTTTGCTGAAAAAATGTGAGCAGCTTTTGCAGATGCAAAAGCTGCTCACATTGTTTTCAGTCCAAAAGAAATGAAAAAAGTGAATAAACACTGCTTATTAGATACGCCCCGCATGACAATGGTCAATAATAAAACGACAGACATGTAAAAAAGAAGTTGAACTCATAGCCGGCAACTAGGCCCAAAATTATTGAAACACAAAATCTATTTGATGAGTTTTAAGCATCTGTTCAACTTTGCGCTAACAAGGTACCCACTCCCTATACACTTTAACATTTTTAGACCTAAAAAAATGGCTAAGTTGAAAAAGACGAAGAAAGTAAAAGAAATAATTTTAGGAGTATGCAAAAACTACATGGACATTTTCAGACCTACATGTATATCAAAACGCCTGCAAAGTTATAAAAGCATCAACCTGAAACTGAGAGAGGAGTTGCGCTAACCAGGTACCCACTCCCTATACACTTTAACATTATTAGACCTCAAAAATGGCTATGTTAAAAAGACAAAAAAGTGAAAGAAATAATTTTAGGTGTATGCAAAAACCACATGCACATCTTCAGACCTATTGAAAACACGTGCAAAGTTTCAAAACGATCAACCTTAAACTGTGAGAGCAGTTGCGCTAACAATGTACCCACTCCCTATACACTTTAACATTATTAGACCTAAATATAGCTAAATTAAAAAAGACGAAAAAAGTGAACGAAATAATTTCAGGAGTAAGAAAAAAAAACACATGCACATATTCAGACCTACATGAAAACACCTGCAAAATTTCAAAACGATCACCCTTAAACTGTCCTTATACACTTTAACATCATTAGACCTCAAAAATGTTAAATGCAAACCTATCTAGGGACATAACTCCCTTGATAGATATTTAACTACAACAGATTCCTTACCTTAGGCACCAAGTGGGATATAAGTTTCATTAATGTAGAACAATAAATACAAAAGTTATTAAAATTATTAAGCAAGATATACAGGAAAATCAAAAGTATCACGGACCAAATTTTCAAGAATTACTAAGGGGGAATGACTTTAACACTATTGATCGCAGGACCTTTATTTTCATGTAGCAGAAGTATCTCATCAATATCAACATTTATGCAAAAAATGATAAGATTATGTAAACTATTAAGCAAGATATGGACGGAAAACCAAAGTGTTATGGGCAGACGGACGGACGGACAACGTGAAAACAGTATACCACCTTAAACTTCGTTTGCGGGGGTGGGGGGTATAAAAAAATTGATATTGAATTTGCTAGAACGGTTAACAGTTTGACCACTAACGAGCTCGTTAAGCTAACGATGCTTTGAACAACTTGACCCTGTATCGGTCCACATGCTGAGCACCGCGAATGTTTTCGAAAACAAAAATAAAATCTTACCTGGTACAGTGTTATCAAGAATACATGCTAAAACCCCTCCAAACATGTTTGGGTTTCCTAGCAGAATTTTAAGCACCTCGTCTGCATCTTTGTTCCCTAGTTAATATAGAAATAAAACATGTTTAAAAGCACAGCTGCAAGCTTTATAGGTATCTAGCAACGCACCTGTTTGTCAGTCAAGCAGTTACGTGTTCGAATCCCATCCAGGCCTGACTGTCAGTAAATATTTTCACGGTCATATAGTATCAAAACTTTGGTCATAATAAACACATAATCATTTTGATAAAATTAGCCCTTGGCTTGCTCTCTGTCTGAAGGAGGCGATTCTAACATGTACCCACAATCTATATTTTAGAGCAGAAATAAGTAGGAAAAATAAATTTTCCCCTGTAAACACCAGGTATACAATATAAAAGTGGGGTTCGAGGGGGTCAAAATTATATAGGCGTTTTTTCGTGATGTTTGCATGTATGTTCTGTAATATTGTCTTTTATAACCGTTTTTTCTATTTCTTGTCTTGGATGGAGGGTGTGATTCCTGACCATTTCCTTTACTTCTGTTATACATTTAATGACGAACAATTTAGCGAAATGACATGTTATTTAATGTTATAAGAAAATCTGCAAACAACCGCAAACCTGTGGCTAGTTCTGTAGGGTACTCTTCTATCCAGTGGGGAACCATGAGACCTGTAAATATCGACGTTCCAATTATCGCTAGGTTACGACTGGAACTCAGGTCCACTGCGTGGAGATTGGACAGTACTACTCCTGTAAAATAAAGATGATATAAATAAAGTGAAGTTACGATAATAAACATGTGCTTTATGTTGTTGTCTTTTAAATTTTTTAAGAAAATAATTTCGTTTGCGATGCTACTAACAAAGTTTGTGGTGTACTCCTTAGAACTGCCCTACTGAGGCGGTTCTAACGAAAACCAATAAAAATAAAAAACAGGCTCATGGACCACTTCGTTCACCAGAGCTAGGTGGGTCATGTCCCCTTTAGCAGTCAAGTATTTCAACAATCAATGGCGGCTTGCAAACTCTAAGCTTGTAGGGCCCCGTCCATGACTCCTACTTGCCATATTAGGTCTCTAGCTTTTATAGTTCCTGTAAAATCTGTGACAAAAATATTAACATTGGCATATTCAGTGACACAGAAGAATAAAAGAACAGATGATAATAAGCTGAGAAATCCCATTGTCTCTTACAAGATATAAGTCATCATAATTACAAATTATACCAAGGGTGTTGCTTTTCATTGCCTTCACTTTTTTTTATAATTATTGATAAATCTTTTGCCAAAGTTTGGAGCATATGACAGGGGAATCCTGGTTAGTGTCACTGATTGGATCTTATCATAAGGAGCAACAATATATATAGTTTGGTGATTGGATCTGAACAAGTTCTAAGATATTAAGCATAATATGAACTAGAAAGGGCGGGGCATTTTCTAAGGGGCCCCTGGTCCGTGTCACTGAATGGTACAGTAGTATATATGACTTAGATGATTTCAATAAATGTAGAGATGAAATCGCTGTTGCCTTGAATGAATTTGGTAATCGATGGTGTACACGAGAGTATGTCGAGCATAAAGCTCTAAAAATGGAAACTTAGCATTATGAAATCTCAAAATACGAACTTATTACCTCCTAAACCTAAGACGTCTTTACGTCACCTTAAACTAGGTATTCAAGAATTTCATAAGAAGTTTTTTTTGGCTCCAGCAGATAAGGCCGCTAACAATGTGGACATTGTTTGGCGGCTTCACTATGTAAACACTCTTCAGCAAGAATTTGGTGGTACTAAGGCCTATGAACTTCAGCTGTAGAGAGGGCTTTTGTTGATGACCACAATTGTCATTCAGCCACCAAGTTTGCTGTGCGTGTTACAGAAGACCAAGACAAACTTCCTACGTTAGATTGGTTACCTTACCTTCATAAAAGACCATACAAAGCACGGTTTATTGCACATTCAAGCTCTTGTACCACCACTAAACTCTCAAAATTATTAACTTCATGCTTTACTGCCATCAAAAATCATGTGTTAAAACATTGCGACAAAGTCTTCGAAAGATCAGGGAGAAATCTGTTTTGATCTATAAAAATTTCTAATGAAGTTTTAAATAAATTGAAATCCAGACGTTTTCGTGCTTCAAGTCTGTCTACTTATGATTTTTTCCACCCTTTACACAACACTACCTCATAATCTTATATTAAAAGAAAAACTTAATGATTTAATTGGATGGACATTTCATAGGGAAGACTCCCTCTATTTTGCATGAAATGTAAGAAATGCTTTTTTCACCTGTGAAGAGCATAAAAATTATCCTTTATGGTCATGTCAGAAAGTGGGTGCATATCTCACAATTCTACTTGACAATTTTTACATGATATTTGGTACTAAGTTATTTAGACAATTTGTGGGTATTCCGATGGGTTCTAATTGTGCACCCATTGTGGCTGATTAGCTTTTGTTTTGTTGTGAGAGAGACTTCATGAGGTCCCTTTCTGCTGAAAACAAATCTGAAATCATTGAAGTATGTCGAGCATAACGCTATAAAAATATCTGATCGACTTCCAGATATTTGGATGATTTATTAAATATTGACAATACCTATTTCGACGGTTTGATCAGTCAAATTTACCCCCCGAAGTTCAGGTTCTATTATGGTTCCAGCGTAAAAGCTTACTGAGAATACTGATAATTAGAGAGAATCTAATTCTATATAATTTTGGGTGGTGCCTGATGCTCTGTCTCTGGTCGGGCCCATCGGATTCTCACTGTTGGTTTTCTTATACTCCAGCATTTCAGTGGTTTCTTGCTGTCGAGTCCATTGTTTCATCTATGTGGTTGTTTGATTTTTTTTGTATTCGCGGAGATGTTGCATTGGTGAGTTAGGAGGCCTTCATGTGGACTGAACAAATTATTTGTCTAAATCGCGACGGAAGTAAGCGCGAGGATTGTGACCGCGGAAAAACGATATTAGCCACCCAGTGGAATTCGTTTCACTGACCGCTCCAAGGCGGTTCTTCTGTCGCGGTTTATTTTTGTTATAGTTTGTGTTTGAGTGTGTGTATCGCTTATATTGTTTTGTTTTGGATAGCCAAAATTTGCCATTTGGCGGGAATGTAACTGTTTTTGACTTTCCGCTATTTATGTTTCCATTAGGGTCTGCCTGTTGTTTCGTATTCGTGTTTGTTTCATTTTGGTTCTCTGATGGGAGCTGTGGGTTAATTGTATCGATTCCTGATCATTGCCTTCACTTCTTTTCCAGAGGTGGGAATCTGAACGGTGTGTGAGATATTAAGCATAATATGAAATAGAAAGGGTAGGGCATTTCCTAGGGGTGCTCCTGGTCCATGTCACTGAATGCATCTTATAATACGGAACAATAATATATATGGCTTAGAGGTGGGAATCTGAACGGTTTCTGAGATATTAAGACATATGAACCTGGATCCCCGGTTGATATCATTGAATGCATCTTATCATAAGGAACGCTAATATATATACGGTACAGAGATGGGGATCTAAACCGTTTCTAAGATATAATACGAGTACCTTTCATGAAGTGGAAAGGGTAGGTCATTTCTTCTATTTTGGTTTCCAAACAACCAATAACAATGAGCAGTGGGAATAAATCAAATGGCTGATAGGCGATTGCTCAAGGAACACTTCTGTAAAACTTATATAAAAATTTATGTAATGGCTTGGCAGTAAATAACATTTTTCACTTTTCCCAATTGTAAGTTTATGGAAATCTTAAGCCAAATTTCATAGAAAAGAGAAATAAAAACAACAACAAGAAAATAATCTGTAAAGGCTAATATGGTGAATATTTCTTTAAACTCTCAGTCTCATACATCATATATTTTCTGAGAAGATATCTCTATTTCTTTTTATTATTTTTTATTTACATTTTGGTTTCCATAGCAATCAATAAAAATAAGATGTGGGCATAAAATCATATGGCTGATGGAAGATTACTTATGAAACTATTCCTGAATAAATTTTGTCAAATATCTGCAGTGTCTTGGCAGTAAATGACATGTTCCAATTTTCCTCATTATATGTCGATGGGCACTCTACGTTGCCATAGTAAAAAAACTAAAGAACCGAATTTCATTAATAAAACAAAAAGTTTTCAAACCCCTCAACTTTCAACCGTAAACCCAAGGGTGCTACAGATTAAGCTTGGTCCAAAATCGGCCAATTTGCTTCAGATAGGCGTCGTTTAAAAGTGTTGACGATGCCAGACGACAGACAGATCACAGACAGTCGATGAATGACAACTGCTTATCCTATAAGCTTCCCATGAGCTTTCGGCTCTGGTGAGCTACAAATATATGAGCAAAGTCGTAAAACCCCCAACTTTCTCTATATAAAGTAAGTTTTACAACGGCATGTTAAGGTGGCAATATGACGAGCTTCTCAAGCATTTAATTCAACCCATAGCCAATAATTGTTTGAAACTAGCTCTATTTAACACAAGGAGAACAGCTGGTTTTATCTGAAACCAGAGAACGGAAATGCGTCGAGAAAGTTTGTTTTGTTCGAGGCATATTCACTGCAAAGCGCACGTAACATAGGAATTTATTACACTGAGTTGTTAATTGAATGGTACTATACATGTAATTAAAACTGTAGAACATACCCGAGAACATACTACACTTAAGAAACAATGCACACATATCCAAGATAACACATTTGAGATTGGGTTTGACCCATTTGAGCAAGAGCGAGCACCTTCAGCATTTGAGCATGGTTCGAAATATTTTCGACAACCCATCACTAAGCAAAATTTTGCGTAAATGAATTTTATTATCATTATTATTAACCGACCTCCCTTTTTGCATTAAATAAGGTCACACGCTTACCAAGTTACAAGGTTCGACGACAAATATTCAAGAAGGCGGATTACTCATGCGAATCGTCTGACGAGAAAACATATAAATAAAAACTTATATCATGAACAAATTGCAAAATGCATGGAAATGGAGTGCAGCGATGAACCCAGACTGACTTAAGTCATGTCATTTGTAGCGAGTGAAAGGTTGGTATCGATTCGCGGCGCAAACAACCAAAATCAGAATCTTGGATAGCCGTCAACAAAATTCCTACAACCAGCTGCCTAGACAAATAAGGAACACGTGCAGGGGTGTTAGAAATGGAAAAAGCGATGACCATCGCCGACACTTCGATCGTGGTGACAAAACACTATATATAGTTAAGCTTCTATGACTGGAACACTGAGGCTCACTTATCACGGCTGATAAGAAGAAACTCTTGAAGTCCTAGGCTCAGGTAACACATATTTAGTGACAGTTTAAGGATTTTCTAACGAATATCCAAAGTCAATGTTCAGCTATTATATGTAAATACATGCTTTTGCACAGAAAAAAGAAAATGTCGTTTACCCCTACAAACCCCTGTTTACGTATACATGTGTATTATAAATGTGATAGTTCATATATTTCGTGGGGTTTCATTACACTTCCATGTCACAAAAATTGTGTTTTACACAATGGCGTAAACAGTGTCACTTACCTGTGAACATTCCATACATGGTGATTAGTGCTCCGCCGAGTACAGGGTAGGGTATGCATATGAATACCGCCGAAATTTTGCCTATGATTCCAAACACTATATATATGATACCGCAGACAAGAAACACTTGCCGACTGGAAACCTGTGGAAACACACAACGAAATATTGTTAGTCCTTGTAGAAAGTTGGCTGCTGGCAAAATAACGGAGCATTTCAGCAGATTGAAGAACCAACTTTATATCTGTCATGTCCATATGACTCGGTTGAGGTACATTACGATAACACACCCATGCCACGTTGTGCATTTTTCACATCTCCAAAATGGCTACTTTTCTGATGAAAATCCGTAATATTTGTCTTAGTTCTACTGCAAATATTGAGGCGGTTCAAACGGGTACCCACAACCTATGTCTTGAAGCAGAAGTAAGAAAAATAATGTATACCCCCGTAAACCCCATTTTCGCTATATAAAGTGGGGTTTAGGGGTGATAGTTTCACGGACTTGTTCACGTGATGAATACACTATCATCTGATAAGCAAAAACCAAGCTATGGCTACTATAGAGAATATGTAATTATATAGCAACAAAATTGATGATGTCTGCTATCTGTTTCCGACACGAAAATACAGAATTCCGTTTCATCCGATTCGCATTTTCCGATTTCGTATCACCATCCTTTAAACTTGGCTATCTCCCAGCTCCAGCATTCGCTGTGACGTAGGAAAGCAGTCATGTGAAACATAAACTTGCAGAACGTAATCCCGGCTTATTCATACTTGAAAAATGACTGTATTGATAGAAATAAGGTATATAATATATTATTTCTATGGAAACCTGATCTGCTGAATTGAATCAGGTCTCGTGAATGTTCCAAGATCTTACGCATTAAACGCGACGTCACGGTATTACGTCTCGTGGATGTTCCCAGATTCGAAGCTCCGCGCCCGGCGTGATACCTTGATCTGGAAAAATCAGGACGACGTGGTACAATGCGGTAGACCAAGTTACTGTAGTAATATTAAGAATGTACTCGCTAGCGCCTTTGACATTTTATGCATTACTCTCCGTACGTACTAGTTTTATCAGAAAATCTACCTGAACTAGTGTTTATCAGAAACTATGGCTTTGGCGTCAGCAATAAATGTATAGACCTATAAAACGTACAGTGGTATTATGGTTACACAGAATAAAAGATACAAACATTATTTTGACCGTTGAAAGGGTTTTTATTTCGTGGCCACATCAATATATTTTCGAAGTTAAAATAATTAATTGATAACTTTGCTTCCGTATTTGACTGCGCGCCGACAGGTTCACCGGGGTCTAACTGTTGTTTTTCGTTTGCCCCAGCATTTCAGTTATTTCATGCTGTCCTTGACGTTGTTTCATCTCTGTATACGTTTGATTTTTATGTTCTCGGAGATATTGCACTTATGAGCTATAAATCCGTCATGCGGACTGAACAAATCATTTGGGCCCCGTCAAGCGATTTTGGTACTTATCGCCTATGCGAGCAGAAAAGGTTCAGGCGAGCCTGCAGTCTCGCCAGAACCTTCGCTGCTCGCTCATACAAGCAGTGTATCAAGGGGAACCCTGAGACAGAAAGCCATATCCCTGGCCCCCCTGAATAGCTGGATATGCGCAGTTGACGGAATGCTCGAAGACACAAATGCGCTTGGCGGGGCGCATTTGTCTAAACTACGACAGAACAAAGGGAGAGAACTGTGGTCATGTAAAATAGATTTAAGCCCCCGAGAAAAAAAACATTTAACTGACCGTTCCAAGGCGGCTCTACTGTCGTGTTTTATAACTGTAATAGTTCGTCTTTTCATGTGTGTATTGCTAACATATTATTTTGGATAACCGTTAGGCCATTTCGGGGGGGGGGGGGGGGGGGGTGTCATGTTGGCTTTCTGTCTTTGACGTTTTCGTTATACAGAATTTAATTTATGTTCGTGTTCCCCTTTTATGCTATGTTTCCATTTGATGTCTTGGATAGGAGATTTGAGGTAATTGTATCGATTCCTGATTATTGCCTTTACTTCTATTTTATTGTCTTTTTAACAAATTAGATATCACCATCCTGGCCTAACTATGATAACAATACTATTTATAATTGATAATGGAACACTCCTGTTTGATTCTTTGAGCTTTTAAACAGAAAGTGGATACGTTTGTAGAGAAGTATAAAATGCAAATATTTCAGGCCTTCATGTGGACTGAACAAATTATTTGTCTTAATTGCGACGGAAGCAAGGGCGAGGATTGTGGCTGACCGTTCCAAGGAGGTTCTTTTGCCGCGGTTTATTTTTGTTATAGGAGCTATGGGTTAATTGTTTCGATTCTTGGTCAATGCCTCCACTTCTATTTTGGTATTAATGTGTCTGTTTGTTTGATTTGAGGTTTAACGTCCCCGTCAACACTGTAAAGGTCATTTTGGAGACGTTGATATCAATTTTGTGGGACTTTTACCAGTGACATCTCAAGTACTGCCGCCAATGAAACCAATAGGGTTTATAAGCATGGACGGGCCGACTCGCACCGCTTTACCTGGGTAGGCTTAGATCCTCTAAGCGGTTTACCCGCACTTGGTATTTATCGAAAAAAAGTAAATTTTCTTTTTATTATAAATATTCTGTGGGAAAGTAACTGTCCTTTTGGCTTTCCGCTATTGAATGTCTTTTGTTTCACGTTTGTGTTTCTTTCCCTTTGGTGTCTCTGATGGGAGCTGTGGGTTAATTGTATCGATTCCTGATCATTGCCTCCACTTCTATTTTGGACACATTGGAATCTATCTATCTATCTATCTATCTATCTATCTATCTATCTATCTATCTATCTATCTATCTATCTATCTATCTATCTATCTATCTATCTATCTATCTATCTATCTATCTATCCCTAACAACATCCGCTTTGGAGGATTATTTGCAGTTGCACCCATCAGAAAATGAAGTGCGATCGAAAAAAAACGTGTTACAATTAAGGATAATTGTTTTTTTAGTTTGTTTCGAAGTTTTGCGCATTTCAACCTTAAGGACACATAAGGTTATGTGAGTAATGATGACTCTAATCTTTTTATCAACATTGATTACTGGACTGGTGAAACATATTTCTGCAAATGCTATGTCAGCTTTACCTTTGTTACTCCTATTGCACCTATGTTACCGCCGTAAGTTGTTGTGGCATGTCCAGCTCCCAGCAAGCCCGCTATTGCACTGCAAAAACCTTCTATTGCAATACCCCTATAAAGAAACAAAAAGTTTTATTCGTTCAGTAGTTTCTATAGAAAAACATATGCCAGATCAATAAAGGCTCTTATTTATAACAATCAATAACAAAAATTATCATGTATATACTTGATCATATTTGTCATGACTATAACCTACCAGTCTGCTAAATTCACGTCCATCTTATATTCAGAACGAGCATTTTACGATTTAACGTTGTATTTTTTTCTTATTTTCAGTCCCAGCATATTCGTATATTGCGGGTGCTCGTAAGAACAACTTACAATCTATGTTTGATTGTGCGGGTGCTCGTTAGAACCACCTAAAATCTATGTTTTTTTTATCAAAATAAGGAAGATAATTTCTTGCACACCAGACAAGGAAATCCGTGATTTTACCCTGGGATAGAAATTTATGTTCTGACCCTGGTGTTCCGACCCCAAATCGAAAATAATCGCGTGTTTGATAAATGCACTGGTTGATTACAACCTCATGCGCGACGTCGTCATGCGTGACGTCACTAAACATTCCTGTTGTGTCATCACAAAATGGCGGACGTCGGTAACCGAAGTGACAGCAGCATTAAAAATTCGCAATAGAAATGGCAGGTATGCAAGAAAAAGAATCCAATATGGCTGTGAGGGGTGGATAGAAAAGTCCGTCCCTCGGGATCACTGTCCGGCATCACTCGGCAAGCCTCGTGATGCCGGACAGTGTCCCTCGGGACGGACTTTTCAATCCACCCCTCACACCCATATAAGATTCTTATAGTCTATCCCTGTAACCCCCGCTGTTCTCTATATAAATTAAGGGTGACGAGAGTGGGCGGTACAAGAATTTATTTGATAACTTGATGCCTTTGACTTCTGACTGGTTTTAACATCGACCTACACACGATTAAGCATTATTAAACGTCAGAGAAAAGTCAGACTAGAAGGATCTTAAGCTTTTCTTGCATAGTTTGTCCAGGAATAGGAATGTCCTGGTAGAAGGAGAAAAAGGCCCAGCGAGGAAGAGCAACAAAAACAGATGTCATCACGTAAACGAAGCCGTGTAATAAACAACTTCGAAACAACACCTTATATAGAGAAAAATGGTTACAAGTCTTAAGGTAAACATTATTTTCATTAATACTATGCATTAAAATAGGCTCGGACGAGCCGAAAAGTTAATGTTAAAAAAGATTTATCAATTATATTTCCTCAGATAGGTATCAGTAAACATTAGCAACAAAAGAACCAAACATGCATTCAATAAAATTAAATGCCTGCAGTAAAATGCCCCAAGGCCTTAGCAAAATATAAACATTGCAGGTCACACCACATTAGAATCCTTGATTCTATTGGGATCATGCTTTCTGGATTTTTGATTCCAATTGGATCATTCTGAAAGTTGGCCGAAAGTAGTTGTCTAGTCAAAAAAATCATTACAGTCCACATTTTCCAGTTCTGTGGAGTAGTTCCTGCTTCCACATGATAGACCTTTTAAACAACAACCAATGTATTGAACTTCCCTAGAAGTTGGCTATAGGGAATGTGTAGATGAATATTTTCTGTAGATTAAATATGTAGATTATGTTTTCAAGTCTAATTAGATAATAGTTTTCGCTGTGGTTTTTTTGAAAGTGAAGAGGCAAAATTTACCAAAACCATGATAAACATTTTATAGAACATATAAGAAAGGTTAATAGCATAAGAAAACGGGGTTAGTATACGAGCTAAAACAGATTTGGCCATTTTTTGTGAAAGTAACTGTCCTTTTGGTTTTCCGCTTGTGATGTTTTCATTGCGGTTTAGATATTATATGTTCATGTTTCTTTCCCTTAGGCGTCTTTGATGGGAGTATCGATTCCGGATCATTGCCTTCACTTCTATCTTACTCGTGAAAACATAGCGTCAAAATACCTGTTAACACCGTGTGCTGGAGGCGGAGGGCATCGACACATTGATGCACAGGCATAGTAGTCCCCGATGGAGTCCAGAATAGAGGTGAACGTTGCGATCATAAAACCTACAAACACGCTGATACTGAAGTCGATTGGACCGAACTGCCCTGCAATAATAACAACTTACAGATAACCCTCTTTATACCGACATTTGAGCCCCGCCAAGCGAATTTGTGTCTTCGAGCATTCCGTCATGACAAATTTTAACTGCGCTACACTCATATCGAGCCGATCGTTAATCAGAGGTGGGCGAAAACCGGAGTACCCGGAGAAAAACCCACCTGCCCATACGTTGCAGAACTTGGCGTCTCACATGTGACCCGAGCGAGGCTCGAACCACAGCGATGAGAGAACTAATGAATAAGAGACAGCGCTCTTATCCACTAGGCCACGGAACAAATCCCATTTCGATAACATATCCGTGATACTTTGTATCTCAGAAAAGGACATTGTCTGATGATTTTTTTTTATATTTTTCTTATTTTTACTCCAAACATAGGTTGTCGGTATTCTACGAGTACCCACAACCTATGTCTTGGAGCAGAAATAAGAAAAATAATGTATACCCCCATAAACCCGAGTTTTCAATATATAAAGTGGGTTTAGAGGGGTGCTCTTAACACGGACTTGTTCAAGATATGCTTAGCTCAAGATGGAACTAATAGTGACATTCAAGTTTATTGTATTTGTTACTCCAAAAATTAAATGTTATGGATATATGTTAGAATATAGAACATTTGTCTATGCCTTGGAGCAGAAATAAGAAAAATAATGTTTACCCCTCTTAACCCCAGCTTTCTCTATATAAAGTGGAATTCAGAGAGGTGTTCATCTCACGGATTTGTTCACGTGATGTATGCAAAAAAAGGATTCGGTGGCCCAGCATTTCAGAAATTCAACTTGAGAATTAAAAAGTTATTTAATCATTTGTCCTTGAGGACTAGCCTTAAATGCACCTTAACATTCTCCGTATGATTTTTGTTTTTGAAAACATACTACATGAACGAGTCCATGGAATGAATACGTTGTTAATCGCATTATGCATATAATATGTGGTTTTTGAGTTCTGTGCTTTACTCCTTCCTTCCAAATGATTATCCTTTTCTCAGAACATTTAACTTCACCACAGCCGCCGTTAAGGGAATATGTTGGCAATAAAGTCTCCCTGTCCTTCATCATAGTGTGGGTTATGTTTTCTAGTCCTTTGAGATCATTAATATCACTGCGGAATTTAGGAAATATTTGAGGGTCACTGAGAAGGTCTAATTGGTCGAAACGAGCTAGTCTGGTCCAGAAAAATCTTGTACACTGGATGATTTTTCAATTTTTCAGTTCTGCTCTGTACTCCTTGCTTCCAAAAGATCACCCTTATCAGAACATTTGATGGCGTCAACATTTTTTTTTCTTATTTCTGCTCCAAAACATAGGTTCTGAGTACTCATTACAACCGCCTCTGAGGCGGTTCTAACGATCACCGAAAGCCTATGTTTGCACTACAAATCAGAAACATATCACTAATTTTCATAAGAAAGATAGCTATTTTTTTGAGATGTGAAAATGTGTTTCTCTGTCACACGGGTGTGTTATCATAATTTGCCCATGTTTTTGTTCATGCTACTGAGGATAAATTTGGATATTTTTCATTAGGGATTAAGTTAGACTTCTAAATAGTGTCTAGTCATGTAACTGACTTCAACACCCTTAATACATTATTAACGGCTGAACTTCTTAATCAGGGTTATTGGCATCATAAACTTCGCAAATCCTGTTCTAAGTTTTGTAGACGTCATTTCAATTTAGTTTCAAACTTTAATGTTGCACGTTTACCTCTTCTGCAACAAGACCTTAATTATATGGTGACATAGTATATAAATGCAGAAAAATACATTCTAACAATGATTTCAGTACCCAATATCGAAAACTCCAAAAATGTTCCAAGGTAAAATAAAAGGATTGGGTACACCATAAATGTTATACGACAGGCTTCATATACGGTAGCTAACCGAATCGCGGTTGATTACTTTGCTGCTCTCATTAACTGCACGCCAGCAAATCGGGTCTATGAGAACTCCAGCCTAAATAGTTATTAAATGTTTTTAAGTAATGTAGGCTGGTGTCTGTCTCTTGTCGGGCCCACTAGAATCCAACTGTTGGTTTTCTTTTGCTCCTGCATTTCAGTTGTTTCATGCTTTAGAGTCCTGATCGTTGCTTCATCTCTGTGTTCATTTAATATTTATGTTCTCGGAGATGTTGCACTGATGAGTTAGAAACCCTTCAAGCGGACTGAAGAATTGGTCTAAACCAAGACAGAGCCAAGGGCGAGGATTGTGGCCAGGGCCCAGTTGTTCAAAACTAACGACGCCGTTAGTTAACGTATCGTTAAAACTTTGATCTTTAAATATGGCAAATATGCTGAAATTTTTGCCGGAAAAATCAGAGCAGCTTTTGCAGACGCAAAGAGCTGCTCACATTTTTTAAGCAAAAATACCAAAATTTACGATACTGTACTTGCTAGAAAAGTTAACAATATGACCGCTAACGAGCTCGTTAAGCTAACGATGCTTTGAACAACTGGCCCCAGGTAGATTCGATTTAAGCATCCCTGACCCCCAGTAAAATTTTACTGACATGCCCAAGGCGGTCTTTCTGTTATAGTTTGTCTTTTCATATACTATGATGTATTGCTAATATATTTTTATTGTGAACAGTCTTTTTTTCATTTAGTGAAAAAGTTAATGTCCTTTTGGCTTTCCGCCTGACTGCGATTATTATGGTGAAGATGTTTTATGTTTGTGGTGCCATCGATGGAAGTGTGAGGTTATTGTATCGATTCCTGGTCATCACTTGACAAAGTCCGTTAAATAAACAGCCCCTAAAATCCAACTTTGTTTTGAGAAAACTGTGGATTACGGAGGTATACATTTTTTCTGATTTTTGCTCCAAGACATAGGTTGTGGGTGCTCATCAAAACCGCCCCAAAGAGGCGATTTTAACAAGTACTCACAACCTATGTTTGCAGCAGAAAAGAAAGATCACGAATTTTCATCAGAAAAGTAGCGATTATTGAGAAGTGAAAAATTGCACTATGTCGCACGGAGTTTTTCTCGTAATGATATTGAAAACCGTCAGCTGAGGGTTGATACATCAACAGAGAAACTTTACGCTTGTCCTCTGTATTCGTTTGATTTTTATGTTCTCGGAGATGTTGCACTGACGAAACAACGATGTTCGATTCCTGATCATTGTCTTCACTTCTCTTAGTAGCTCTATCAAAAATCGCAAAGCAGCTATTCTATCAAACTGTAAATCCGCTTTGCTCTGGTCATTCATAATCTCGTAAGCATGCCCGATTAACGTAAGTATTTATTGCAATGGTTGAGCAGATTACCTGGATAAGGAAAATAAAACCAGCTAGAAGTTTCGATGACGTATGATCGTGCGTCTGTTCTGGTGTAGAAACTGGTTGAGTTTTTATCGTAAGGTATAGCATCTGTTGCTGTCAGGACACCACATACAGCCCATCCAATTAGAATTGAGATCAGAATCTTGAAAAATAATGGAATGTGACAAATATGTGAAGACAACATACTGTTTATCTATTTAGGCAATTATAACAGCGTCTCACAATGATTACTACATGTTTCGTAGTATTTAACCCACCAAATTCTAAGCAGACACAAGTTTTCATAGTCCAGAGTAATGTTCTATAAAAACCTAAAGGACGAACTATGACCTTGCCGTTAAATAGTCCATGGTCAACCTAAGGTCATCATTTTATCAAACATGGTAATACTCAGACACATACTGTACCTACCAAGGTTCATGGCAATAAGCCAAGCGGTTCTAAAAAGTAGATTTTTCAGCTGTTTACCCATATTTGGACAATGTGACCGTTTTGGTCACGTAACTGAAAGTTTACGGCCTTTGAAAATGAAGAAGGACAGCGGACGACGAGAAAGACGGAGCCAAACCATCCTAAAAGCTCCCCGGAGCCTCTGGCTCTTGGGAGCCAAGAACGTTTATCTTGTAAACCACTGTTTTTCTATAAAGTTGTGGATACAAGTGTAATCATTGTACGGATATGTTGACATGAAGGAAGTTACAATTTGCTTCTTCCGACTAAAACCACAAGTTCAAAACTTTTAGCACATCTGACATTCTTAAGATTTACTTATGGCTTCCATGAACGTTTTAAAAAAGTCACATTCATCGAAATAAAAACAATTCTGCAATTCGGCAATTCTCACATCTAACCGAACTTGTCAATAACATGATACCAAGATGACACTTTGTATAAGTACGCATGATCTAGTAAGTTAACGTTAACATTTCGACATACATAGATATATTATTCAAATGAGTGCACAAGTGTTCAAATAATAAATCAAATGACAAACAAAATAACAATTAAACAGTCAAAGTGTTCTGATGTGTGTCCATACAAATGGAAGCAATGCTCACTTGCAGGGCTTGTTAGCTATCCGGATTTGACTCCTATTTTGTGAGACTGAAGCAATGAATTTCTACAAATGAAAATCTACTGCACAAGTAGGCCAGCAGGATATAGTTTACAGTATGTGATACTAACTAAAACAAACGAAGAATTTTATCATCTTCGCTTTTCTTAAACAAAAGACATAGTAATCACGCCTTGATGTATTCAACATGACCTCAAAAGATAGCTTATATAAGCTTCTAAGCTACCATCAGATGCTAAATTATGTTGCATGTATAGTAAATTTTCTGAAATCACCTTTTGAAAGAAATAAAATAGCGATTGAGTTATATCACTAGCGCAATGGGAATGCTATAGGCATATGTGAAGCTATATTCGAATGACTCTGCTTTTCTGTGTGTGAATAATCATGTCAATCTGTATTTGAAAGTACAATTACCGCAAACACCTGGTGGTAAGGATACCTGATACTTCTACAGCCTTTCTTCCGGGTCCATATAGGTACAGGTAGTTTGATCTTTGACAAGTATAGTGCCAAAATCAGCGATATCGCGCATGTCCTGCAAGAAAACATGCATTAATGTAAATGTTTTAAGGTTATATGTGGCCGACCACCAGATCTACCGCTCTTCATTTGGGAATCAGTGTTAATGCAATCTCTCGCAAAACGTATACTGATGCGATAAGGGCTCTGTGTTTCGTTTTATGCTTATTTTGTCCATACAGAAAACATGCAGACTGGATAAGAAAGTATTATGGTATTGTCAAAATATGCATCAGTAAGGCTTCTGTTGTTTACCCAACGTGTCCAAGAACAAGTAATATTTGTCTTTTTCTTTAATATATACAGACGTTGAAAACCTCTTTAACGTTTGGCGCTTTACATCTGTGTAGTTAAATTGAGGTCCGTTTCAAGTGAGCTTTCGGAAGTTGAATATTCTAAAGACAATGTAGATTGGATTCAAACCACAATAAACTACTATGCAGTCCGGTAAGTTATAAAGTTTCCAGGGGTAGTGTTCAAAATGGACATGTACACCCGGTTTATTTAGAAAAAATCGTTTAAAACTATCTATATTACAATTTAGAAGAACATGAAAATGTTATTATAGCATTAAAAAGTACTTACATAAATGAGATTCCCCAATGAGCTTTCGCGAACTTAGTGGTCGCTTTCATTAAATAGATCCCAATAAGAAATATGGCTGGAACAATGGTCACTGGGCCTACAAATCTCAGGATAAACCCTACGAATCCTGTGATACCTATCAAGAAATGTATAGTCCCGGCTAGTATCAAGCTTCCCTGCAACTGAAATTGATTAACAGCGAAAAAAAACGCCATATGGAATAACTATAGATAACTATTATAGAACATATTCTATGGACAATATTTTGCAATTTATATGATATCAATAAAGACCTTGCAGCAGTGCACGACCGACTTAATAGAGAATCACTGATCAAAGTGTGTGCAAAGGCTAATGGGAGCTATCATTTGTCACCGTAAAACACAATTTCGTGAATTTGTAGGATGATAATTTGCTCTTACTGGGAGATGTGTCATAATCATGGTTGTCTTTCTTTGTTTCTAGTCTTTCTATATTTACTACCATCGGTCATAATGTATCAATACATTTCAAATGCACTAGATTTGCATGCGACAAAAGCATACACAGTAACAATAAAATTGCGATAGGGATCATTAACCTGCAGAGGGGATAACTCTCCCTTGTCGTGTGGGGATTTCTCCAGTTAACGTCTTGCTGCGGAGTCATTCTGTGGCATTCATCGCTGCAAATGATGCCAACAGCGGTAAGTTCGAACACGGAAAATGTGCTCCCTTTAGCATCTTTATGCTGCTGTTTAAATAGCATGATGTCTCTGTTTTCTATGTCTTACATTTCAACACTGTCGTTAGTCCGTGTAGCTGAGTAGGGCGGGTTGTGTCTTAATTTGTCAAAATGTTCTCTCGACAGGGCACATAAAACATATCCAGGTTGAGAGCGGTCATCCCTAGGCAATTGAAATAAGTTTGAAATAACACATCCGTGTAAGTTATTCATAGTGTTCCTTATTTTAAAATAGACAGTTTGTTATATATTTTCTCATGTTCCGATTTCTATTTCAAACAGAGATTAACGTGTTTTATAAGATATTATTAATTGACTATCCTGTATTGTTCGGAGGTCATCGGTATTAACATTTTGGTCAAAAATCAATAACCATAATTTTAATGGTGTCAATTAATAAAATTGTCATAAATCAAGTAATTCCGTATTATCCTAGTTACAGGTCCTCGGTCAGCTGTATTGGCCTCGGCCTTCGGTCTCAGGCCAATACAGCAGACCTTAGGCCTGTAACCGGGCCAATACTAAATTACTTGATTAATAACATTACAGAACTACTTGTATTCGAACGCTTATTTGTCCTCCTGTTTGTCGTGAATGTCGCATATATCAACCTATGATATGGAACAGAGGCATTTTGTTTTCACTATTATATCATGTTTCGATTTCTATTTCAAGTAGTGTTTAAGGCGTGAAAATAATAGCTGTGTTTCTACTAACATGCTGAAAAAAATTGTTGGTGGGTAGGAGAAACTGTTTTTTTTTATTATTTTAATTTTTCTCCCGAAAAATAAAACAGGGTTTGGCCTGTATTTTTTATGTTTTTGATTTTATACATGTTTTTTGTTAATTGTCAGGTTTAGCCTGCACTGTACATCATATTTTTTTTTAGAGGCTCCAAAAAGTCAGCTCTGTATTTTGGTAGGTACTTAATGCCAAAAACTACAAAAATGTACTTTAAACGCGAAATTACTATGAGAAAATACTAAGACGACAAAAGGTAGGGTCGGAAATTGAAAATGGTAGGGTCGGTGTTTTAATTTTTATTTTGTTCTTTTATTCTTGAAAATATTAAGAGTCGGGGGGAGGGCGGTCCGAAGCAGGGTCGGTCGGGTTAGCGGAAACAAAGTTATTTTTAGGTCTTATAAGATAAGATAAGGAAAATATATTGAACACCATGAAATATGAAACCACAACCACAAAAGTCTAGTTATATGCAGACATTGTAATAATATGAAGTGTTTTACGCAGTAATATGTGCCATTAAATAAGACTCTCGCCAGTTTGAAGAAGCGTCCGTGGTGTAGTTGTTACGCTACTCACCCGGTAAACCAGGGGTCGCATGATCGATCCCTGGCTTTTCCAGACTTTCGGAAGAGCCTTGAAACCGAGGTCCCGTCTCCGTATGCCCTTAGCTGTTGATGAGACGTAAACTCAAACACTCACTCACTCACTACTCGCCAGTTTGCGCACGGCATTTACTCGGCAGAAAATTTGCGGTCTATGTTGTGTCCATGAGGAATCTATTACATTAAGTAAAGTACCGGAGAAACTGACGATACTTTTACCAGAGTGGAAAGATAAACAGATTGATTAAACATTTTCGCTCGTCGCACATGCTGTTATCTCTTGTAGACTTGCAACCGAGACTTGATGCTTGCATAAAAAACCTGAAAAGCGTACTTATTATCAGATCTGCTCAGACCAGTTTGCAAAATGTCAAATCGCACAAACTTACAAGTTGAGTATTATGTAGCACTGTGTCTCTGTTTAATGCAATAGGATCAAATGTAGTATTGGTGGCGATTGAATGGTTTCTGGCGGCGGCCACTGAAATAAGCATAACGACAAACAAGAATATAATAACCGTTCGTCTGTCAATCTTGACAATGACTAGTTTTAACCAACTACATGAAACCATGAAGTGTTTCTCTCTCTAAGATGCATGTTGCTTTGCCCTTCGCTAATCGAAGCAGGGCGTGTGATTTTTAGATTATATGCGCTGTGAATCGGATTATAGTGAGGGAGATACGTGCAGTCAACCTCACTCTCTTGTCAAGGCCTTTAAGAACATACTAGTCTGATACAGGTGCAAGACAGTGTCAAGGCATCTACCCCTTAGTCCGGATGCAGTGGGTGACCATAACGTCTGCTTTGCCGTTTCATACCCACATGCTGCTGTATCGCTCTTTTGGCATTTGACATAGAATCAAAGTAATAGCTGCCTCCGCCGTGACTGCCCAATTACACTTTACATATATAGAACTGGCAAAACCCTATATGCAGTGCTTTGTTTGGTGTTTGTGACTCCTAAATGGATTGTCGACCATCTACCACAAATGTAGTTTGCAGCTATACAGAAGAAGTAACCTAAGTGTATTTTGTGCCTTAAAATGACCGATTTTACAAAAGCATTAGTATCGCCAATTAATACAAAAGAAAGTACTACGACATGTTCGATTTTTTTTTAGAAAGACAGCCCTGTCCTTAAATCTCAAAAATATCACAGTGTTTGTATGAAATGCTTCAGATATAAAAATCGAACCTCATGCTAAACCCTGTCGATGTCTTGTGCAGCACTAAAATCCATTTTAGGAGAATGGAAACACCTTCAGAAGAGACTATGCTTTGAAAAATACGATTGTCTCCATTATCAATAGAAATCTAATCTTAAGGGAAAGAAATTGCTCACAATTAAATAATGCTTCCTTATTCAAAATTTGATCGCAGTTGACTTTACGAAAACACGCCTATACAAATACATTGTAACCTTTATCGCCGAAAAAAAAAAATGAAAATTTTAAGATAAAAATAGTGAGTTTTTTCTTATCTCTGCTCAAAGTATGGACTGTTGGTACTCGTTAGAACCGCCTCGTCGAGTCGGTTCTAACGAGTACCCGCAATCTATATTTTAGAGCAGAAATAAGAAAAATTAGGTTTACCCCTGTAAACCCCAGTTTTACTATATAAAAGTGGGGTTCAAAATTTTATAGGCGTGTTTTCGTGATGAATTCATAAGGAGACAAAACGGAAGATATGAAATTTATCTCTATTGCAAAAATATTCTACATGAATCGAGTCCTTCTAAGCTGCCACTTAAAGGTTGTGGTTTCTTGAAATGATCGGCAATGCAAAAGCGTCACATTGCATATCTCGATAAGGAATACAGGCATGTACTTACACGTGTTCTCATCGATAACACACCTTTCCTTGTTGATTGCAGCCATAGCTAATAATGGAATCACATAGTCTGGTGCAGCACCTTGAAAAAGCGGCAGTCTGGAAATATGAGGATATATATATATATGAGGATTGGTCCAAACGTTTTGCGATTTTGTCCTTATATCTGATCGTTTATCTGTAGCGAGTAATAATTTGCTTGTAACTAGAGAGGTACTTATATACTCAGTCAAAAAAGTAGCTATACCAACTTCCGGGTAAATTCCAGTAGCTATCCGGTAGCCATTCAGCTAAAGATGGCTGCAAACATGCGAATCGGACGTTTAACTACAAAATGTATAAATTTACATTTGACCATACTATTCTCCTCAAAAGTTATCTTGCAATATGTGTCTAGAGAGGTTTTGCAAGGAATTCGGCATTGCGCATGCGCAGATGATCATTTTGTGTTTGAGATGAAAGATCATGACCATTGAACATCGAAACTCACTTTACCTTTACAATATCTCATTATCTTGCACTACAATCAAGGCTTTAATTTGTGATATTTTCAGATTATCTCCCTTTCAATTTAAACTCTAGCATTTTTCAAACTGTTGTTATTTCTTTATATGTCATTCATTTTTTTTTGCAATTTCTTTAAAAAGCCCTTTAATGCAACCATTGATATTAACCATGAATGAAAATAATATAGAAAATTCATGTAGCATGTAGCACTACCAATTGCGATTTTCTACGGAGTTTCAATTGAAAGCAGCATTTTTACACTGGTAAAGGCAAGCGCGCAGGGTAAGGAACAAACCCACAGGATAAGGAAATTTTTCCGATCAGGATAAGGAAGAAAATGGCGGAATCGGCATCACATGTACAGGTTTGCTGTTGTTCTAGATCTCGTGTTATGGTTACGGCTGCTTCACGGAAGGCACATATTATTCACAAATTTATCTACGATGGTCAGAATTCGACAGTTACAGCCAGTCAAACGGAGAACCGGAAAATCGTATTTGCAACAGTCCGATTTATCATGTGTATGTCTACAACCACCAAAAAAGTGCATGCCATCTTCCCTGAAGAACGTTCCATTTAAACTAATGAGATTTCGTGGTTGAGTAGCTCCACTGTGTCCGGTTCTCCGTTTGACTGGCTGTAACTGTCGAATTTGGACCATCGAAGATAAATCTGTGAATAATATGTGTCTTCCGTGAAGCAAATGTGAGCAGCCGTATTGAATAGTAACCGTAACACAAGATCTAGAACAACAACAAACCTGCACATGTGATGCCGATTCCGCTATTTTCTTCCTTATCCTGATCGGAAAAATTTCCTTATCCTGTGGGTTTGTTCCTTTCCCTGCGCGATTGCCTTTACCAGTGTGATTTTGCACACACCTTCAAAGAATCGGAGGCCTATACGTGATCGTCTGTTTCTCTTAAAAAACGGAACTAAAGTTCCAAATCTTTTGTGACTATACACACAGAGTATCTAATAAAAGGTTTCATGTATCAAATTTTAGATATCTTGTACTATATGTGTAACTTTTTATGGTGTTAAAAATTGGCTTTGTAATGATTTATCCTGCGAAATTTTCACAGTGACCCTTGGGTGTTAAAACAATAGCCCAAGCTGACAAGCTTACATAAACAAAAACAGTTTGGGCGTTTGCATGGTAAAAAAATGAGTCCTCTAAACAAAACAAAACAAATTTTGTGTAATTTTCATTTGTACAGATAAGCTTGAGAAAAACTTTACAGCGCACACGCATTTGTAACGCGCGAGATTCGCACTCGTGATTCACGCGTTTCACCTGCGAATGACATTTTAGCCAATCAATTGCTTTTATGAATAACGCGATATTGCGTGTAAATCGCGATTGTTGACCAGCCAATCAAACATGAATGTCGAAAACGCAGAGAGTGCACATTCACAGACTGCTTCGCGTTTCAAAAGCAACCAATCAGTACTGCGTAACTATGTCACACTTATCATTCTTTTTTGTTTCTTTTTTCTATTTCTTCAAATTTTCCT
This sequence comes from Lucinisca nassula, assembly GCA_963580285.1. Classification (NCBI taxonomy): domain Eukaryota; kingdom Metazoa; phylum Mollusca; class Bivalvia; order Lucinida; family Lucinidae; genus Lucinisca; species Lucinisca nassula. Next base: position 134,197,240 of record OY757010.1, on the reverse strand, counting down.
TATTCCAGATTATTTTTTCAGTTTGAACACAACACATCTGGCGGACTAGTCAATTATCTATTTACATTTGCCTGGGGGTAAAGGGTAAAATTCAGGTACTGAGTCGTGATTGAAGTTGACTGTCAAAATGCAGCATGTTTATTGATCAAAAGTTTTATGACACCCAGGTGCAGCTGGGGTTATGAGGACAGCTGTTTAAAACAACATCTCATTATCGTCATTTATTCTAGATCTCCGAAATAATCAATATTCTTCCACTCACAGAAGCGGCCCAATTTTTAATTAATTATTTTTGTAATTTTCATTTATTTTGTTTAATTAAGTCGGAGAATCAAGTTGCGTTTTCTTCGATATTTATTTGGAAATGCCTGAACCCTTTGCATAAAATATAGGCCAATTATCAGAGGCCTACGTCTGCTGCGTCTGATCTGGGTCTGCATGGTTTTTGCCATTTGGCAACAAATGGAATCTTCCTCCTTGTAAATAGAGCAAGTCCATTTCAAAATTAAAGAGTATGAAGTTTTGTTTTCTTCAATATGTTTATTTTGGCAAACCGAGTAGGTCCTGATCAGATGCCTACTTCTGCTAGGTCAGGCCCCGATCAGGTGCTTATTTCTGTTGCGTATGATCTTGGTCTGCACATTTTGCTAATTGGTGCCAAATGGCATCTGCCACTTTGTAAATAGCACAAGACCATTTCGAAATATAAGAGTGTGAGGTTGTCTTTTCTTCAAAATTCCGAAATAATTGATGTTCCGTCACTCACAGAAGCAGCTTATTTATTTAATTATTTATTGTTGTAATTTTCATTTATTTTGTTTTCATTAACACATTTGTTTTACCAAATGGAATTTTCCACCTAACATACATAACATTAGCCCATTTCAAAATGTAGGAGAATCAATTTTTTTTTTTTTTTTTCAAAATGTATTTGGGAAATAACTGAACATTTTGTAATCTTTTATAATCTAGGCCCTGATCAGACGTCTACTTCTGCTGCGCCTGACCCGGGTCATTTTACCATAACCATTTTTTTCCATTTTCTTCAAAATTTATAATTTGGAAAAAAATGCCTTAACTTAATGCAAACAGTGTAGGTCCTGATCAGACGCCTTATTCTGTTGCGTTTGATCTGGGTTTGCACTTTTTTGCCAATTGGCGCCAAACTTGGAAATAGAACAAGACAATTTCAAAATTTAAGAGTGTAAGGTTGTGTTGTCTTGAAAAATATTATGAAAATATCTGAAGCTTTGAAAGCAATGTAGGCCCTGATCAGACGCCTAGTTTTTCAGCCTCTGAACTGGGCCTGCACTGTTTGCCATTTGGCGCTAAACTTTATGAACTTTAAGAAATGTGCGTATTTCAGCCTTTACCTTTTCCTTATTTTTATTTATGTACTTGTATATTTATTTCTTTGTCTTTGATCCAAACAGAGATTGTTGGTACTTCATTGCGAAAATACGCCTATACAAATCTATTGATTTTTTTTCCACCAAAACGGAACATTTTCCGTTATTTTAATATTTCTGCACAAGACATAAGTTGTTGTAATCGTTAGAACCGACTCGGCGAGGCGGTTCTGACGAGTACCCACAATCTATATTTTGTGAAGAAATAAGAAGAAGAATATATACCCCCTTAAATTCCAATTTTACTATTTAAAAGTGGAGATTAGCGGGGTCAAATATGTATAGGTGTGTTTCAGGATGTGTTAGAAACACCATAAACACCCATTTAATGGCGGTTCTGATGAGGGCCCACAAACAAGTAAATTGACGTGACTTGTCAAACAAATATTCCAGGATAAACGATTACCCTCTTGGTCCCCTACACCATATGCCTCAGAATACCCCGAGTGTTTATTATCTCAAAACTGCCAGACATTAGGGTGTTATGCAATCCAAAATATGTCTTTAAATGTAAATATTATTGTGTGTGTTTTTGGCCATTTGTCCATTTTGGCCATTTGCCATATGGCCATTTTGTGGGAAAGTAACTGTCCTTATGGCCTTCCTTTGTTTAGGTTTCCATTATGGTCTGGTCACTTAATGTTAGTGTTTCTTTCCCTTTGGTGTCTTTGATGGGTGGAGTAAGTTAATTAAATCGATTCCTGATCTTTGTTTTACTTCTACTTTTATCCGGAGAAATCACTACTGATAATAGAGGCCAATACCGCCATTAATTTATGAATGAATAAAAAAGATATATAATAAAGAATATTGGGAAAACATACGAGATAAGAGGATTTTGATCGGTCCGTGCTCTTTTGCATTCACGTGGTTTATCTTCACTTACCTGTCTTATTCTTATTGGTTGGAATTCTCTCGCAAAGAAACGCGTATTGAGTTAGCCTAACGCGTTACGAATAATCACTTTTATTGGCTGATATTAAACGCGTTGAAATCGCGTATAAACGCGATGAACCGCGTATTGAAACCCGAAAATTTTACACGCACGTAATGCGCGTGTGTCACGCGGTCAAAACGCGAAAATGGTTAGGTTCTTCTCGAGCTTATCTGTAGCAACTATGGCAACAGAAGCAATTTTATGTATAGGAACTTTTTGACCCCGTATATATCAAAAATATTTTTTTAAAGTAATAGAATTAGTTGAACAAAAGGCGCATAGGGATTGCTCAGCTGGAACATTTTTTATACGTTGGGCGTTTTTATTTTATTTTATTCGGTTTTACAGCCCTTTCCATATTATTTCACTTATTTCCAGTCGATCGTAAATTAGGGCGAAAACCGGAGTAGCCGGAGAAAACCACCCAGCCTTCCCTTGAAGAAATTGGAGTCTCACATGTGACACGAACAAGGCTCGAACCACAGCGGTGGCACATATGGCGGTCATACTGCATAATATATTTTGGTAGAAGTTGTACAAATTAACCCATTAAGTACCAGAAACCCCAAAACGGGCACCCGAGCAAACAGTGCAGGTCCAGATCAGACGCCGCAGAACGCGCGTCTGATCAGGGCCTCAACTGTTTGCTGAAAGTTCAGGCATTTTCCAAATAAATGTTGATGAAAACACAACCTGACACCCCTAAAGTTTGAAGTGGACTCCTGCTGTATATAAGGAGGAAGATTTCATTTGGTACAAAAAGGGTTAAGACCTGCATCAAGAACGTATTTCTTCAGCCTTGACTTGATAATGATGAACCATGTCTGCCATTTCCGATCTTTTGAAAAAGTTTAGTCTAAAACATCGTTTCGCAGAAACCTTAAGTGAAAATATAAAAAAAAAATCCTTGCGTGCTGTTGGCTTATTTAGAACGTTAAAAAGGTCTAAACAACATTAATACCTAGTTCAGTATTTTCCTTCGTTCGCTTTTATGGCGGTTAAAGAAAATCTGGTTCGACATTTTGATTTTGACATACTGAGCACAAATTTCATAGGATTGTGGCCACGAAAAATCGATTTAAGCCACCCCCCACCCCTACAGTGGAATTCGTTTCACTGACCGTTCCAGGGCGATGCTTCTGTCGCGGTTTAATTTTGTTATGACTTGTCTTTGAGTGCGTTTATCGCTTAATATACTATTTTGGTTTGGATACACAATTGGCTATTATGTGGGAAAAGAACTGTCATTTTTGGCTTTCCACTGTTGATGTTTCCATTAGGGTCAGCTTTTTTCATGTTTGTGTTTCTTTGTCTTTGGTGTCTCTGATTGGAGCTGTGGGTTAATTGTATCGATTCCTGATCATTACCTTCACTTCTGTTTTTTATAATGACCTTTACTGATGCCAGACATTTTTGATGCCAGATGAGATTTGTATATACTACTAAAGTTTCTAGTTACTCAATCCAAAGCCCTCTAATAGTTCTGAAGAAGTTCGAAATATATCAGGATGGCCATATTGTGAAAGCAGTCAATCATTCAGAGCACAATGACTTAATCAATATATTAAGGTAAATCCAGCTTTCGGTCAAGGAGAAGCTCAACGAAGATTTTCGAGGCATCACGTGAACAAGTCCTTTAAATAAAGACCCCACTAAACCCCACTTTATATAGTGAAAACTGGGGTTTACGGGGGTATACATTATTTTCCTTATTTCGGCTCCCATTGAGGCGGTCCTAACGAGCACCCAAAACCTATGTTTGGAGTATAAATAAGAAAAATATCACAAATTTTCATCAGAAAAATACCCTTTTTGAGGTATGAAAAATGCACTATATCACACGGATGTGTTACCGTAATGGGTGGCGGATATAGCAGCCATCTTGGATTTATGCTCGGAATGATTTTCACATTTTTGCGCAAAATAGAGATTGAGGATAGCAACAATGGCAGCCACATTAGATTTCTGATCAGAATGATTCAAGTTTTGAATCGACGGAGAAGAAAAACAAAATGAATTTTCAAGAAGACGAATATTTTGGATTTCCGTAAGGAGCAATGTTAGCTATTGTTTATCCACAAAGTAGAAGTGAAGGCAATGATCAGGAATCGATACAATTAACCCACACCACCCATCAGAGATACGAAATGGAAAGATACACAAACATTAAATAAGTAATGGAAACATCAATAGCGGAACGCCAAAATGACAGTTACCTTCCCGTAAAATTGCCAATTAGCTATCCAAAACAAAAATATAAGCGATACACACACAGACCATAACACAAATAAACCGCGACAGAAGAACCACCTTGAAACGGTGAGTGAAATGAATTTCACTGTGGGGATTAAATCGATTTTACGCGGCCGCAATCCTCGCCTTTGATTCCGTCGCGATTTTGACAAATAATTTTTTCATTCCGCATGAAGGTTTCCTAACTCATCAGCGCAACATCTCCAAGAACAGAAAAATAAAACAACCACAGAGATAAAACAACGATGAAGACTCGACAACAACAAACCACTGAAATGCTGGAGCAAACGATAACCAACAGCTAGACTCCGATGGGCCCAACCAGAGACAGAACATCAGGTACCAAACAACATTATGAAAGTAAGCCTTTACGCTGGAACCGTCTTAGAAAGCCGCCACCTTTACTGTCATGGAGGAAAACACACGGGACATTACATTGGTCAAGTCTTCAAATGAAAACAAACCTTATTCCAACGTAAGTCATAAGCAGCGTTGTGACACCGCTCATGAACAGTGTTGTACCCAGTAACCTCGCTTTGAATTCCTCATCCTCTTCCGCACACACAGTCTCTGCCACTAGTAAACTTACAGACAGGTTGCCAGATAACGATAATAGAGCTTGCTGCAAGAGAAGAATAAGATGAGCTGCATTACGATGGCATCTACCAACAAGCATTTGTGGTCCTTATATGAATTACGGTTTGAAGACATGTTCAACACAGGAAATGCCTAAGTATATGCGTAGTGAACAAGTCCGTGTAATGAACATCCTCGTAAACCCCACATTGTATTGAAAAAAAAAATGAAACAGAAAACGAAAACTGGGTTTATAGGGGTAAACATTAATGTAATCACGAAAACACGCCTATATAATTTTGACCCCCTTGAACTCCACTCCGGGGGTATACCTTTTTTCTTATTTCTGCTCTAAAATATAGATTGTGAGTACTCGTTAGAACCGCCTCGATGAGGCGGTTCTAACGAGTGCCCACAATATAAATTTTGAGCAGAAATAAGAAAAATATCACAATTTTTCATCATAAAATTTTCATTATTTCGGCGATGAAGGTGGCAATGTATTTGTATAAGCGTGTTTATTTAATCTTTTCTTTTTGCTCCTTCACATAGGTTGTGGCTACTCATTAGAACCACCTCAATGGGGCGTTTCGACGTTTAAGCGGTTTTAACGAGCACCTTCAAACCTATGTTTAGTAGTTTATTAATAGGAATAAGATCACAAAGTGTGTGTTTGGGGTGTTAAGGCGCTTTTTCTTACCCTTAACCAAATACTACATTTTCTCCTGATATATTGCCTATAGTGTCTCATTTTATAAAAATACTATTTGTTTGCAACGGAAGCCCTAGTTTTGAAGAAACATAATTATGAAAGTAAGTGGGGTAATTCAGCATTTAACTGAGATATCATGTTTTATGCAATGTTTTTCTTCTAAAATATAATACATATACTCATACTTTGTTAGGCACATGTCTTACGTAGTATACTGCTTACATTCTATGCCCTTTAAATAAAATACTTATTAAAATCTCCAGCAACTATTTTATGAAAATCGTCAATTTTAATCAATTTTGCATCTTCAAATTCAATAAAGCATAGCCTATCTTTAAAACTAAATGGTGAATTATTTTCAGACTTACCTGAATTTAACATTAGAAGAGTACAAAGAGAAAACTACGTTTTGGTGACCTTGACGTGATTTCAAGGTCACGTGGGCTAGTCGAATGTAAAAATTAGGGTGCGTTTTTGGGCCATTTTTCCATCCCTGAACAGAAAGCTTCGTCTTCTCTTGATACATTGCCTATAGAGTTCCGTTTGCTAAAACAGCCTAGCTTTTGCAAAGTAAACCCTAGATTTGGAGTAAAATGGTCATGAAAGTAGGTTCGGTAATTTCATATGAAACTGGGGTATCAGGTTTTATGCACCACTTTAAAAATATACAGCACTCAGCCATATTTTCCCCTTTTGTTAGACAAATGCCTAAGGTAATATCAAACATAACTATTATTTTTCTCTTTTATGTAAAATAAGACATCAGCTGCAGCTGTTTAACCAAAGTAGAAGTGGAGGCAATGATCAGGAATCGAAACAATTAACCCACAGCTACCATCAGAGACACCAAAGGGAAAAGAACACAAACATGAAACAACAGACCCTAATGGAAACATCAACAGCGGAAAGCCAAAAGGACAGTAACTTTCCCACAAAAAGGCCAAAAGGCTATCCAAAATAAAATAATATAAGCGACACAAACACCCTAAGGCAAATCATAACAAAAATAAACCGCAGCAGAAGAACTGCCTTGAAACGATCAGCGGAAACGAATTTCACTGGGGGGCTTAAATCGATTTTACGTGGCCACAATCCCCGCCCTTACTTCCGTCGCGATTAAGACAAATAATCTGTTCAGTCTGCATGAAGGCCTCCTTATTCATCAGTGCAACATCTCCGTGAACACAAAAATTAAACAACCACAGAGATGAAACAACGGTTAGGCCTCGTTAGCAAGAAACCACTGAAATGCTGGAGCAAAAGAAAACCAACAGTTAGACTCCGTTTCTGCGAATTTTGCAACTTCGAATTCAAAAAAATCATATTTTTTTCTCTGGAATTAACGATTCTTTTGAAATTAATCAGAATATAACATTTTTAGAATGCAAATTGCTGAATTGTTTTGGGTGACCTCAACCTTATTTTCAAGATCAGTTAGTCTTTAGGATTTTCAAAAGTAAAAAAAAAATGTTTGTCTTTATTCGGCCATTTTTAAATTCAAATCATGTGGCAACTTAGCTACGTATTTATATCACTGGAACTTGCCTTTGAGCTTACATTTTGTTGACATTACCTCAGTTTCCAGGGCTTAATATCTATAACTGCACCCTAATTAAGCTTTTGTGCAAGCTATCACATGAATTATGCGAAATAAAATCAAACTTGTTACCAGTCTCCGCACAATTCGACTACAGTAAAGGAATGACACAGTGGCTGGATAAATCTAAATTTAATTTTGTTTTAATTTTCGATGTATTTGTTAAAACAATGGTGGGTTTATTAATGCTTGCACTTTATTGCATATAATGGAACTATATAAAGACTTTCTAGACAATCTGATCTTGTTCTCCTTTTCTAATCAAACGTCACACAGTCGTGCGCGAACTGGAGAACAGTTGTTTCCCACTCCTAAAAGTGAACGGGTACCAGGTTTCTTCAATGTAATTGAATGCGAATCTGACATTACGATAACAGACCCGTGCGTCAAATAACAAGTACCTACAACCTTTGTTTTGGAGCAGAACTAAGCAAAATAATGTAAACTCTCGTCAACTCAGTTTTCTGTATATAAAGTGGGGTTTAGGGGGCTGCGCATTCACAGACTTGTGCACGTAATGAGATCCCGCCTCTTCTAATAATGTACATATTTTCAAGTTTATCCAGACTTTGCACTAACAACATCGAAGGAAAATAAGCAAGCAACATACAAAATGACATAGGAAATCTTGTTTTTAGTCCATAAATGCTTAACATAAACGTGAGGACCATGATGGTCCTATATCGCTCACCTGAGCTAACAGATTAGAAGTTTCAGGAAGTTCCAATCTTTACAAAAGGATTTATGCTGATTACACGTTCAAAAACAGGTATTTTCAGGATTCAAGGGAACGTAACTCTATGAGCGATAGGCAGACATCACCAGTTTTCAAACTCATCCGAACTTTCAACCACAACCTACTTATATGTTAGTTTCAGGAAGATTTGATCAAAGGTGGTGACAAGGTACAAAATAGGCATTTTCAGCAAAAAAGGGGACTTAACTCTGGGAGTAATGTGCCAATAATGTTAGTTTGCAAACACATTCAAGCTTTTGTCTCTTACTTACTTACATGTATAAGGTCTGTTCAAAACTTAGGGGCCGATGATAATGACAATGTCAACAAATATGTTCTAGAAAGGGTTATCCTTTGGAAGCAAGGAATACACCACAGAACCGGAAAACATGGAGAGTACATATTTTCAGGGCCAAACTAGCTAGTTTCGGCCAATTAGGCCTCATCAGTGACCATTAACCTGCTTCCTATGGTGGTCTATATAGCAGTGAAGTTTCATCCACATATTCCATTCAGTAAAGGCATTAGTGCCCAAAAACATTTGATGGGAATTGTTAACGGCCATAACTTCGTCAAATGTTAACATATTTGCCAATCAGCAATCTCAAACCGCTCATACCCAATAGCAATGTGTATTCAAAATTTGAAGAAAATCCGTGAAAAAATATTCACGTTATTGATCGGAAAATCCCTAATTTTGAACTAAAAAGGGCCGTAAGTCTGTCAATCGTTAACGGATTGCCCATTAACAATCCCATACCAGTCATTCCCGGCATAAACATGTATGCAAAATTTGAAAAAAAAAAAAAGCTGTGGAAGACTTCTCAAGTTATCGATCGGAAATGGTGCGGACAGACGGACGGATGTACGGACGAACGGATGGATGGACGAACAGACTATCAAATGTATATCATAGCACGACCTCACCAGTTTTTAAACTCATCCAAGCTTTTATCCCTAACTTAATTACATGTAACCTTCAAGAAGATTCGATAAAAACTGAAGAGGCTAAGGTAATGACAAAGTAAACCAGAGGCATTATCTGCAAACAAAGTGACGTAACTCTATGATAAATAAGCCAAACTCGCCGGTTTTTAACACAACTGTTTATCCCTGACTTGCATATATATAAGTTTCAAAAAGATCCGATCAAAACTGAAGGGGGTACGGTGATGACAAGGTCAAAAATAAGCATTTTCAGCAAAGTAGGGGACATAACTCTGCCAGTAATAGACCGACATCGCTGGTTTTCGAACTCATCCGAGCTTTAATCCTTGACGTACTTGTTTGTAATTTTCAAGAAGCAATGTTGAAAACTGGAGGAGTTAGGGTGATGACAAGGTCAAAAAAAGGCATTTTCTGCAATCAAAGGGACGTAACTCTATGATTAATAGGATGACCTCATCAGTTGTCAAACTCATCCAAGCTTTTATCGTATTTATAAGTAAGTTTATAGAAGATCTAATAAAAACTGAAGTGGCTAGGGTGATGATAAGGTCAAAAATAGGCATTTTCTGAAACTCTCTAAAATACAGGCCGACCTCACCATTTTTTAGACACAGCTGAGGTTTTATCCCTTACTAACTAACATGTAAGATTCAAGAAGATCTAATGGAAACTGAAGGGGCTACAGTGATGAGAATGTTAAAAATAGGCATTTTCAGCAATCGAGGGGACCTTACTCTATGATAGATAGGCCGACCTCCCAGCTTTCGAACTCATCCGAGCTTTTATCTCTGACTTACTTGTTTGTAAGTTTCAAGAACATCCGATCAAAACTGATGGGGCTATAGTGATGACAAGGTCGAAAACAAGCATTTTCAGCAGAATAGGGGACATAACTCAGTGATTAATCGACCAACATTGCTAGTTTTTTTTAACTCATCCGAGCTTTAATCCCTGACTTACTTGTTTGTAAGTTTCCAGAAGAGCCAATCAAAACTGAAGGGTCTACGGTGATGACAAGGTCAACAATAAGCGTTTGATTTTTCAGCAAAGTAGGGGACATAACTCCGCAAGTAATCGACCGATATCGCTAGTTGTCGAACTCATCCGAGCTTTAACCCTGACTTACCTGTATGTAAGTTTCAAGAAGATCCGATCAAAACTGAAGGGGCTACAGTGATGACAAGGCCAAAAATAAGCATTTGCAGCAAAGTAAATGACATAACTCCGTCAGCAATTGACCGACATCGCTAGTTTTCGAACTCGTCCGACTTTTTATCCCCGACTTACTTGTTTGAAAGTTTCAAGAAGATCCGATCAAAACTGAAGGGGCTACAGTGATGACAATGTCAAAAATAAGCATTTTCAGCAAAGTAGGTGACATATGAGTAATCGACCGACATCGCTAGTTTTCGAACTCATCCGACTTTTTATCCCCGACTTACTTGTTTGAAAGTTTCAAGAAGATCCGAAGAAAACTGAAGGGGCTACGGTGATGACGAGGTCAAAAATGAGCATTTTCAGCAAAGTAGGGGACATAACTCCGTGAGTCATCGACCAACATCGCTAGTTTACGATCTCATCCGAGCTTTTATCCCTGACTTACTTGTATGTAAGTTTCATGATGATCCGATCAAAATTGTCGGGGTTACACTGATAAGAAGGTCAAAAATAAGCATTTTCAGCAAACAAGGGGACGTAACTCAATGAGTAATGGGCCGACTTGGCCGGTTTTCAAACTCGTCCGAGTTTTTATCCCCAGCCACTTTACATAAAAGTTTCAGAAAGATCCGATGAAAACTGAAGGCGCTATTGTGATGACAAGCATTTTCCCATTGTAAGTATATGGAACTTTGTGGTTGCTATAGCAACCAAAGGTTTTGTTCGATTTCGAAAAAAGCTTATGTCATCAATGACCCACCAGAGGCATGTTACAGTTGAGAAATGGTTAAGATCAGCCTGCAGAGATATAACTGGTCACATGCGTGGACGGACGGACGACGGACGAACGACGGACGACCCACTATACTATAAGCTCACTGGAGCCATCGGCCCAGGTGAGCTAAAACATGGAACGTACTAGACAACATGTCGCAGAATGTGGAGGCTTATCAAGGTTTGTGAATTTTAATGACACTCGTATAAGTCTAAATTTAATTTTATTTGACTTTCATTGCAATTGTAATTTCTAGGAAAGGGATTCTTTGATGTTTACACCTCATTTATTTTCATTGGAAAAAAAAATGTTTGACTTTCAATGTAATTTTATGTTTCAGAACAGGCGATTGTTCTATGTGTGCACTTCATGTTTAATCTGCTTCAAGTCTGTCTACTTACGATTTTTCCACTCTTTACACTACACTTCCTCATAATCTTATAAAAGAAAAGCTTAATGCTTTAATTGAATGGGCTTTTCACAGAGAAGATTCTCTCTATCTTGCATGTAATGTCAGAAATGCATTTTTCATTTCTAAAGAGCATAAGAATTATACACTTTGGTCATGTCAGAAAGTGTGTGATGCCCTCACCTTTCTACTTGACAATATTTATATTAGATTCGGTACTAAGTTATTTAGACAAATTGTGGGTATTCCGATGGGTACGAATTGCGCACCTCTTGTGGCTGATCTGTTCTTGTATTGTTATGAAAGAGACTTCATGTTGTCGCTTTCCATTGATAACCAATCTGAAATTATTGAAGCTTTTATCTCCACTTCTAGATATTTAGATGATTTATTAAATATTGATAATACCTATTTCGATGGTTTGATCAGTCAGTTTGATCGATTCCTGATCTTTGTTTTACTTCTACTTTACCATAAGAAGAAATTTCAGATCAATTGCTCTTGTTCTCGTGAATTAGAAACAGGTTTTATCATCAAAAGTGACAGCCGTGCTTTAACAGGAGTTGTATCATAGCCTACGTTCTTCCTTTGAACTTCCCCAGAACTTCAATTAAATAAAGCAAATTCTTCTGATACCAAGGCCCCGTTTTTGGATTTACATCTATCTATTGTAGATGGGTTTGTTTCGTGCAAAATTTATCATAAACGCGATGACTTTGATTTTGAGATTGTAAATTTTCCTTTTTTGGATGGTGATGTTCCTCGTGCGCCATCCTATGGCGTTTATATTTCGCAGTTAATTCGATTTGCTAGAGTGTGTAGTCATGTAACTGACTTTAACACTCGTAATAAATTATTAACGGCTAAACTCCTTAATCAGGGTTATCGGTACCATAAACTACGCAAAGCATTTTCAAAATTTTATAGACGCCATTCTGATTTAATTTCAAAATTCAATATTGGACTTAAATCTCTTCTGCAACAAGGTCTATCGGAACCCGAATTTTATGGTGACTTAGTATATAAATTCAGAAAAATATATAACCGCAATGACTTCAGCACCCAATTTCGTAAAATCATTCTTCGATATAAAAAGATTGGGTACAACATGGATGTTATACGACAGACTGCATGCATGGTAGTTAACCCAATCACGGTTGGCAACTTTGCTTCCCTCTTTAATTGCACGCCGGTGGGTCAGGCCTCAGATTTTATGACGGCTCCAACGTAAAGGCTTATTGAGAATTAGAGAGATCTAATTCTTGGTAATGTTGGTTGGTGCCTGATGCTCTGTCTCTGGTCGGGCCCATCGGAGTCTAACTGTTGGTTTTCTTTTGCTCCAGCATTTCAGTGGTTTCTTGCTGTCGAGTCCTCACCGTTGTCTCACCTCTGTGGTTCTTTGATTTTTTGTGTTCACGGAGATGTTGCACTGATGAGTTAGGAGGCCTTCATGCGGACTGAACAAATTATTTGTCTAAATCGCGACGGAAGTAAGGGCGAGGATTGCGGCCACATAAAATCGATTTAAGCCCCCCCCCCCAGTGGAAATCTTTCCACTGACCGTTCCAAGGCGGTTCTTCTGTGGCGATTTATTCATGTTGTTGTTTGTTACTTACTGTGTGTATCACTTGTGTCTTTTAATTTTGGATGGCCATATGGCCATTTTGTGGGAAAGTAACTGTCCTTATGGCCTTCCTTTGTTTAGGTTTCCATTATGGTCTGGTCGCTTAATGTTTGTATTTCTTTCCCTTTGGTGTCTTTGGTGGGTGGAGTAAGTTAATTGTATCGAAACCTGATCTTTGTTTTACTTCTACTTTACCATAAGAAGAAATTTCAGATCAATTGCTCTTGTTCTCGTGAATTAGAAACAGGTTTTATCATCAAAAGTGACAGCCGTGCTTTAACAGGAGTTGTATCATAGCCTACGTTCTTCCTTTGAAGTTGTCCAGTGGTTATTTTCCATAACTTGCTTTTGAAATAGAAATGAAGGCCAGGAATCGATACAATTAACCCACAGCTCCTACCAGAGACACCAAGTGGAAAGAAACACTAGATCTAGAACAGTGTCACGAACTATTTGCAGATATACTTCGAGGGGCTTGCCCAGAGAAGTATATCTGCAAATACTGAGTAACTGTTCTACATTTGTTTTGTATCATGGCCAATCAAACAGTTTATAGTGGTTTTAATTGAGCATGCAATAGTCACTCAATATTGTTTCTCTTTTTGAATTCAAGCCAGCCATTTGTGGGCTGCTACTGAAGAGTGGCATCAATGTTGAAATTATAATCAACAGAACAATTACATGCTTGGCCTGTAGGTCACACATCTAACAATTTTCATCTTTAAGCACAGAATCCCATTCAGCGTTCTCTGGAGAAATATTAACAAATACAGCAACAGTGCACATAAACAATGAACCAAACTGACAAGACCGGGGATGAGCCTGCGCAGATAGAGTCTATGCTTTCTGAAATCACAAACAAGAATGAATTCATAAATCTTTCTGGGTGTACATTTTAGTTTTTCACATTTTCATGAAAAGGAACCAAACACAGTATGCATACACTGAGAAATAAAACCCTTTTTTCTGTGACAAAGGTAAAAAAGACAGGACTACATATAGTGATGATTAAAAACTCCTGGTTAATGCATATGCATGATACCGAGTGTACGGTCATCGAAATTAAACAGTGCCATTCAAAGGAATACCCACAACATTTGAACATGAAATATGGCAAAAATGCTATTCCCCATTACTGCTGCTTGTCAGGAACTCTTAACAATGAATTGCCTATATTCTCAGTGATCTTGTTTCAAAACAAATTACAATGTAATAGAATTAAAATGCACAACCAGAAAGATTTATGAATTCAGCCCTGTATGTGTTTTTAGAAAGCATGTACTGTATCTGTGCAGGATAATCTCCAAGTTTTGTCAGTTTGGTTCATTTGTTATGGGCACTGTTGCTGTATTTGTTCACATATCTAAGTGCATGAAGTTGGCTTGGAGTTTGGAGTATGGAGTTTTGAATTCGATTTATTCCTTAGTAGTAAAGTAAAGTAAAATATTGGTGAATGTTAGGCAAAATCGATATTCCAAGCCGCGAATCCCAAGCCAAGTTCACACACTCCACATATCTTCAGTTGTAACCTAAAAAGATGCCGAATGGGATTCATGGCTAAGAGATTAAAATTGTTAGATGTGTGACCTACAGGCCAGGTCAAGCATATAATTGTTATGTTGATTATAGTTTCAACATGGATGTCACTCTTTATTTGCAGTCCACTAATTGCTAGCTCGAATTCAAAAAGGGAAACACCATGCATGTTCAGTTAAAGCCAGTGCCAACTGATTGGTTGGACATGATACAAAATAAATATATGACTGTCACTCAATATTTGCAGATACACTTCTCGGGCAAAGCCCCTCGAAGTATATCTGCAAATATTTCATAACACTGATGTGTATCATTCTATTACTTAATAAGACAGCACTCCTGTTATAGTCGGCCCCCGCCCATCGGGGCATGAAGAAAAGATTGGCTGTATAGTGCTTCTACGCAGAACTGAAACCGACCCGCACACGAGTACTGGTAAACCACTTATAGGATCAAAGCCTGCCCAAGCAAAGCAGTGCGAGTGGGGCCGTCAGTGCTTATAAAGCCTATTGGTTTCATTGGGCGACAGAGCTTGAGATATCATTTCATCTCAATGTCGGGTAAAAGTCCCACAGAATTGGAAGCAAAGTCTCCAAAATGACCCTTACAGTGTTGACTCGGACGTGAAATATGTTCTATAAAAGGGTTATCCTTTGGAAGCAAGGAATACATCACAGAAGTGAAAAATATGGAGTGTACGTGTTTTCTGGGCCAGACTAGCTAGTTTCGGCCAATTAGGCCTCATCAGTGACCCTCAGATATTTTAAAAATTCTACAATGGAATCAATGATCCCAAAGGACAAGAAAATATAATTTACACTATGATGTAGGGCAGGGAGACGTTTTATCGCCGCCACACAGTCCCACACACCAGCTGTAGTGAAGTTAAATATGTTCTATAAAAGAGTTATCCTTTGGACCCTCAGATATTTTCAAAATTCCACAATGGAATCAATCATCCCAGAGGACAAGAAAATATAATCAAAACCTAAAATCAAACACATTCCTGTTATAGTATGGTTGCCAAGTGGCCTCTGTGTGACAAAATGGGGATATGTTGTGCAAAAGTTTTCAAGTTCATACAGACATTGCACATTATTGCACTATCAACAAAAAAGGAAAATAAGTACGTCATGATACTATATAAAAAAACTGAAAGACTGTTGGTAAAATGCATAGATCATATACATGTAGGTATATGACTATAAACGATATCATTTCTATGTTATCTATACATTTTGAATTAACTGTAATTACAAGATGCGCAGTGAACAGAGACTTTTTTCGCATCACGAAAACACGCCTATATAATTTGGACCCCCCTTGAACCCCACTTTATACATTAAAACTGGGGTCTACAGGGGTTAATCGTATTTTCTTATTTCTGCTCTAAAATATAGATTGTTGGTTCTCATTAGAACCGCCTCGATGTGTTTTTTTGGGCGATATTATTTACAATGTATTTGTATAGGTGTGTTTTCGTAATGACAACAAGCTTGCATTGTAAATAGAGACAGAAGTTGACTTGACCTTGGAACACCATGAAACACTATAATCAATTTTGTATAATGGCCTACTTTTTGCCCTTTGAAGTTGTCTAGTGGTTATTTTTGAAGACTAAGCGTGGTAGACGGGGCTTAGGCAGGTTGATTAACTAGGGATAATTATGGCTGCTAGTGTTGTATAACTAAATGCAATATACCACGAATATGTCACATAAATTATGTAATTTCATTAAAACAAAGAGAAACAAGATCAGTGAGGATACAGGCAGTTCATTGTTAAGAGCTGCTGACAAGTAGTCGTAATTGGGGGGTAACATTTTTGCAATTATTCATTTTAAAATGTTGTAGGTATTCCTTTGAATGACACTGTCTAGTTTTGATGACTGTACGCTAAGTATCATGTGTATGCATTAACCAGGATTATCTGTAGTCCTTTGTCACAAACAAAAGTGATTTTATTGCTCAGTGTATGTACTCTGTGTTTGGTTCCTTTTCAGAATAAAAAGTGGAAAAATAAAATGTACATCTAGAAAGATTTATGGATTCAGACTTGTTTGTGAATTCAGAAAGCATAGACCGTATCTGCACAGGCTCATAGTTTGGTTCATGGTTTATGTGCACTGTTGCTATATTTGTTCGCATTTCTCCAGAGGATGCTGAATGGGATTCAGTGCTTAGAGATTAAAATTGTTATATCTGTGACCTATTGGTCAATCATATAATTGTTTTGTTTATTATAGTTTCATTTTCCTCTGTCTCCTCTGTCCCTTCCCTAACTTTCATCTAATCTACTATATCTTCTTTCTCTTTTTATCCCTTTCTCTCGGAGAAGATACAAAATGACACACAAGGCTGTATGAAGGAGCACTGGGCCCTTTGTTATCATTAGAGTGCAAAACGAAGGCTGATCTGAGTCTTCGCTGGCCCACATGTAAATTGAAGGAAATGCTGTGCCCCGGCTCAACCGATTTCTTCTAACAATGGTATATGGTTGGGAGCCATGAAGAAAACACGCCTTTATAATTTTTACCTCATTGAACCTCATTTTTATACAGTAAAGATGGGGTTTACAGGGTAAAACCTTATTTTTTATTTCTGCTCTAAAATATAGATTCATAGTGCTCGTTAGAACCGCCTCGATGAGGCGGTTCTAACGAGTACCCACAATCTATTTTGAGCAGATTTAGAAAAATATCACACTTTTTTCATCTTAAAATATTCTTTTTGCGGCGGTAAAGTTTACAATGTATTTGTATAGGCATGTTTTCGTAATGATTTGAAGGAAACAACTATTATCGTTTTAAGTATGGTACAATCGAAGTAGATACTTGGTAACACTGACTTACCTGTAAACCAAAGAAAAACGATAAGAATATTGGCGGTGATTCGCTGACATTATATATCATGGTGTCTTTCTCAGAACGGAGGGCATCTTCGTCTAAACTGAATGGAGGCTTATTCGGATTACTGTCAGCTTGATAGGCGTCATTGTCAAATACTGGTCTCTGTAACAGAAAGGTACAAAATAAGAAATTTAATTGGTCAACTGAGTTCCAGTTCGACATTTAAGAAATGAAATTTTATTTTTCTGCTGTCAACAGCAGAAAAATTAGGTTTATTTCTTATATTTACATTCTTTGACGTAGAAATGCTCTAAGGGCGAACTTTTAAAGCTGAAAAGCATTTACACGCTGTTTGTTTTTCTACAAAGATAGTGGTTACGTCGCCAACGCAAAATCAGATCGTAGAGAACCATGGTTAAGACTGACGTCACTGTCACTGAAAATCATGTGACTCGAAAGTATGAACTACATTGTTTTCTTTATGCACACTGGAAATGTAAATATAACTTGAATGTTATTCAGTTGATAACAAATCGTGATGCTATGGTATTCATATTTATTTTATACTCTACAGTGAAATCAAAGCATATCAGAAACAAATAAAAATGATATTTTCACCCTGTGAATATATATGATATTTTCACACTGTGAAAAATTAAAAGACCATATAACAATGACCATGTTATTTTCGCAGTAGCAGCCCGAACAAATTTTTCTCGCAAAAATTCATATGTTATCGATAAAATAATTCTGTATAATACCTTAAAAGCACTCTTTGAACTGTAAAAATGCTGTATTCAAAATGGCGATCTGTTTATGTTTTAAAACTGACAGTTGTGACGTCATAGCCAGGTCAAAATTCTGACGTAGTTACGATTGATCAATTACCGAAAATATCCGCATAAAATTGTAAAATAAAAAGAAATTTTCCTTTTTTTACCGGCGGATACCAAAAGTTTTTCATCTCGTGTGTTGAAAACATCCGAATTTTCACTCTTGCTTCGCACTCGTGAAAATTTGGATGTTTTCAACACACTCAATGAAATATTTTGGTATCAGCCTAAAAAAAATAAATACCCTCTCTTTATTCATCAAGCAGAAAGGGACTGAGTGATGAGATAATGGTCTTAAAAGAACCGCACTTGTATAGCTAATACATCAGAGTTATACGTATTCTCAAAATAAAAACAAAATCTCCAAACCAAGTGGTAATGCCAAGGCCCCGGTTAAATATTTTGTCGTAAATACCAATTTCCAGATAAACTGAAATTTGTTAATGATAATACATGACCATAACATCTCAAATGATAACCCCTTATCACAAAACTGATATATTTTTTGTTTATTTGGATAAAGTAAAGTACATTTCACAAACTATGTCAAAGCAGTCAAAGTTTTATTAACATTAACCCATATATAGCTTGTGGACCATGGATGAGTCATTGCTTGTGGACCATGGATGAGTCATTAACGGTAAAAACCCGTTCAGTCGGGTCGAATCAGGATCCACAGTGTTTTCTTGAAGTACAGTAAAACTCCTATATAAAGACCACCTTTGGGACTGTTCAAAAGTGGTCTTTAAGACCACTTTTGAACAGTCCCAAAGATGATCTCCCACTAGAGCAAACTTGATATAAAATACACAAAGAAAGTATACCTGAAACCATCTAAATACGCTTTTTAAAACATAAGTTTTCTTAATTTTAGGTGGTCTAAATAATACAATTTCCCTCTACTTGGAAATTCGTAAAAGTTACAACAAATACAACAACCCAATCACCCCTAGAATAAAAAATGTCCCCCTTGTAAACCCCAGTTTTCTCTACATTACGATAACACATCCGTGTGATATAGTGCATTTTTGCATACCTCAAAAAAGGTAATTTTTCTGATGAAATTTTGTGATATTTTTCTTATTTAAGCTCAGAACAAAGGTTTTGGGTGCTCGTTAGAACCGCCTCAATGAGGCGGTTCTAACGAGTACCCACAATCTATGTCTTGGAGCATGAA
This sequence comes from Lucinisca nassula, assembly GCA_963580285.1. Lineage (NCBI taxonomy): Eukaryota > Metazoa > Mollusca > Bivalvia > Lucinida > Lucinidae > Lucinisca > Lucinisca nassula. Next base: position 134,177,712 of record OY757010.1, on the reverse strand, counting down.
TAAGGAAAATAATGTTTACCCCCTTAAACTCCAGTTTTCCCTATATAAAGTGGGGTTTAGGGGGTCTTTATTTCACGGACTTGTTCACCTGATGATATAAAGTGGGAATTTGTTTGCTTGAGTTAAGGATTTACATTCCCGTTCATACTATTTAGGTCATTTTGGAGACGTTGCCTCCGATTTTGTGGGACTTTACCCGACATAGAGATAAAATGACATCTCAAGCCACCGCTACATGTAATAGAAACCGCTAGGGTTTAACAAGTATAGCTTTTTATAAAAAGCTAGGTCTACGCTTAGCACATATTAAATGGGAATGTCTAAAGTTATATCCCACAAATGTGTTTTTTATACAATTTATGTCTGACAATAATTGCAAGTTTGCACCAAGGATCCTGTGGCCTGAGGTAAAATGAATGAAATGTCAAAAGTGCAAATGCTGTTATTTTATCAAAAAGTACTCTTTCATCTTTAAAAGGGTATATGTGCAACTTCAATATGCCCGTAACATCTTATCAAATGGAATGCTTGAAATCTGTTGGAGATATTAGGCAGACAACTTCCCAACACTTTATAGAAGACGAACAGACGATCAACCCAAACATTTTGCTAGCTGCGAGACAAGTTTTTAGCTCGCTTATATGAGGGATGTTCGACGACCCCCGCCCACTGGGGCTTGAAGAAATAATTGGGCTGCATGATGCTTCCACGCAAAGATGAAACCGACCGCACACGAGTACTGGTAAACTGCTTAGAGGATCTAAGCCTGCCCAGGTAAAGCGATGCGTGTCGGACCGTCCATGCTTATAAACCCTATTGGTTTCACTGGGCGACAGGGCTTGAGATGTCATTTCATCTCAATGTTGGGTAAAAGGCCAACGAAATTGGAAGCAGCGTATCCGAAATGACCTACACAGTGTTGACGGAGACGATAAACCTCAAATCAAACAAACAAATGAGGGATTTTCGAAAAGAATTGCTTATTGTCCTCTAGCTCGATATCCACATGGGGCACGATCAAAACCAATACATACTTGTATAGGGCTATTTAATATCTACACAGGGGTGTATAAATGTACATGTTAGACAAAGTGTAAGACATAAAATTTGCCATTTGAATACACGCAGTCATTGACCACTGCAGTAAAAATGGTTGGTAGAAACGTCGACTAAAAAGATGAAATACGGGCTTACATCAAAGCGTGCTCAAAACTTGGTTGTTCTTTGAAGAGGCTGATGACTGAAATTTCTTTTGGACCTTCTTATGAGTCTTTTGACACAGTTCAGCGGTGGAAAAAGAAATGTGAGTACTGAGTAGAGTCCATCAAAAATGCATCGAAATCAGGTAGGCCAAAATCTGCATCTCGTAAAGAAATCGTTTCCAAAATAAAGGAACTCATCGAAGGAGATGCCAGATTTACAGTTCGTGATATTGCACGAAAGGTAGGCATATCACTATCAATGGTTCACCTTATTTTTAAGAAGCAGTTGAAAGTCAGAAAGATTTCTGCTAGATGGGTGCCACATCTGTTGACTAACAAGCAAAAGAGGCAACGGGTTAAAGCGGCCAAAAAGCTGCTTCAAATGTTTCCAAAATACGACAAAAAGCAGTTTGCCAATGTCGTCACAGGTGATGAAACCTAAGTCCATTATTTTTAGCCCGTCAGAAAGGTTAGCAATAAGATCTGGGCAACTAAATACAACCAACGCGCAATAATTGCCAAACGTTCTTTGAATATGAAGAAGATTTTGTATGCTTTTTTGTTTGTTTGTTTGATTTGAGGTTTAACGTCCCCGTCAACACTGTTAAGGTCATTTTGGAGACGTTGCTTCCAATTTTGTGGGACTTTTACCCGCCATTGAGATGAAATGACATCTCAAGCCCTGTCGCCCAATGAAACCAATAGGGTTTATAAGCATGGACGGTCCGACACACACCGATTTGCCTGGGCAGGCTTAGATCCTCTAAGCGGTTTACCAGTACTCGTGTGTGGGTTGGATTCAGCTCTGCGTGGAAGCATCATGCAGCCCATATATTTCTTCAAGCCCCGATGGGCGGAAGGTTTTGTATGCAATCTTCTTCTCTGGTGAAGGAGTCGCAATTAAATTGCCGCTGAAAAGGGGAAAAACATCACCAGAAAGTACCACAAAGAGGTAGTACTGAAGAAACTAAAAAAGTATTATCAGAAACGACGCCCAGTCACTGATTTTAAAATGTCCGTCTTCTACATGACAATGCAACCGCTCATACCTCCGCAATAGTTACGGCTTTTTGAAGAAAGAAAAAGTAACTATTTTGTCTCGCACTCCCCCCCCCCCCAACCCCCCCCCCCCCCCCGTATTCCCCAGACCTTGCCCCATGTGATGTCTTTTGGTTTCCGAAATTGAAATCATTTTCTTGCTGGGCGGAAATACCAGTCCCGACAAGCACTTGGATCGGCCATTTCTTAGTACCTTATTACTGTGCCCAAATCAGCGTACCGTGACGCCTACAAGAAGTGGATACATGGGCTGAAACTTTGCATTTCTAGCCACGGGGTGTACTTCGAGGGCATGAAATGAGCACTTTTGGGCTAACTTGAAATCTGAAGTCTCCAGATAGAAATAAGCAATTCTTTTCGAAGGTAACAGGACACTTCGGCCCCAAAACCACCTCGGCCCCTAGACACTTCGGCCCCTAGACACCTCGGCCCCCAAACCACCTCTGCCCCACATAAAATTGAAACCCTATACGGGTCGGCCCCTGGACACCTCGGCCCCTAGACACGTCGGCCCCATATACCTAGATACTTCGGTCCCACTTTGCTTTTCACGGGGCTTCCACTTAAATTGGAGATTGGGTTGGATGCCCGATGAGGGTTTTTTATTTTTATATTTTGATAGGGAGCCACGAATATTTGAACCTATAATATATATATTATAACGTTACTTAATAGAAAATCTATATGTACATTTAAGAAGAATGGAGGATACATTTGAAAATTCCCCTCTTTTATTTCAATGTATAATTCTAATTGCATTGCACTTTGCTTTAGAGCAGGCTCTTTTTCCTACATTTCTGCTCTTTTTATCATCTATAGGCTTTTTTATTATCCGAAATAATTCCACACCGCAAAAATACTTTTTAAATTAATTTCATTAAGAACATGATACCTAATTATCCTTACTAATTGGATGGAAATCTGGATGGATCGGTGGATTGGGCCGTAAAACCAAAAAAAAAAAAAAAAAATCAAATTATAATAATAATTCCTCGGTTTCGTCAAACATGGTGATGATGGGGGATAATCTTATATTTGTTAACATATTTATTTATTAGCCTCGGTAGCTAAGTCGGATGCGCGTCTGACTGGTGATCAAGAGGACGCGGGTTCGATACCTACCGGGGCCGGCAACTTTCTTTCGTGGAGATTGATTATGAAATTTTTTCTACGGCCATTCTCCCCCTTCTGTTGATTCAAGAAGGGCAGTTGTCACCTTCTGGCGAAAAACGTGCACTGTATTGGTTAACCGCTTACATATAAGCCTGCCCAGGATAAGTGTCGATAGGTAAACTGCCCGGCTCGAAAATGAGCTAAAATAATGTTGACTGGGCCGTTAAACTCCAATACAAACAAACAATTTATTTATTTATTTATGTATTTACTTATTTATTTATTTATTTATTTATTTATTTATTTATTTATTTATTTATTTATTTATTTATTTATTTATTAGGTAATTATCAGTGTTCAGGTTCGCTGAATTGGAACTATCCTCGTAAGTAAACCAATTAATTTAATGTATGCTTGCAATTCAAAAACTGCATGAAAAACGGTGCAGATCCGGTTCAGAGAGCAGAAGCAATCTGATCAGGATCAACACTGTTTGCAAAGATAAGGATTATCGTGTTCAGCGGGGTAAGGATTAATGAATTTCAGGTTAGTACATTATTTAGCAAAAAGTTATACAAGAACAATTAATTATTGACTTTAATTAGTAAAGTGTGAAGCTCAATAAACAACCAGGCGTTACTAATCCCTTTTCCCCAAATAAAGTGATCCTTGATGATAAACAGATCTTTGTTATCAATTTTCACACATTTGATTATCATTCTAGCTCATATTAAAGGCGGACAGTAACGATTTATCAGTCACATTTCTGACTATCAGCCACTCAAATTACTTGATACATGTGTAAGATATGTATATATTAGTGGCAAACAGTGTAGATCTGGATGTGCACTGTGTGCAAAGTCTTCACTACTCATATTTTTGTAGGAATTGCACAGTATGTTTCCATTGTTATCAATTTTCACACATTTAGAAATTCCTATTTGATTGTTATTTTAGCTCATATTTAAAGACGGACAGTAACAAGTGTACTGTATAGGAGCTTTTTTCGTGACGTACTTCCGGTTCTAAAAATAGAACGGGAAAAGCCCTGGCCGTCATCTGTCGTATTGCTCCAAAGGCAGTGGGACAGATAAAGCATTAATTACAGCGTAAAACAGTGGAATTCTTTTAAACTTTTGGGGAATTCTAATGTAAGATAATGGGAGAAACACCGACATGCTGCCAGATGTGAAATTTCGCATTACGAAAATGATATATTGTACATACGACCCATCAGGGTCCTCTCTCTCTCTCTCTCTCTCTCTCTCTCTCTCTCTCTCTCTCTCTCTCTCTCTCTCTCTCTCTCTCTCTCTTAGCGCACCAACAATTAGTGAGCCCAGGCAAATGTAAATTACAGTTGGTCGTTAAATGACGCCACGTCAACCCACATGTAGCGTGTCAACAACGTCGTGTCTACATCAAACCAACTTCAAAGCGATGCATTGAATTTGGCATTGCAACGTCGATGAAATGTCAGAACGTTGCGTTGGCGATAATACGGCGTTGCTTAATAAAATGTCATTTGCCCAGTGCTCGGACCCATCAAGACTCAGTGGGATTGAAACATTAAATTCAAAACATCCGTAGAACACCCTTTCAGAGCATAAGAATGAAACACTCCTTCGCAAGTGCAAGATTTTACAGTAAAATCTGGTAGATTTGTAGATTGGTTCAACCTGCCCAGCCCTTAAGTCTACATTAACCCATTTGGTACCGGAAACCCCAAAAGGGGTAAGTTACAAATAGTGCAGGCCCAGAACGCGGCGTCTGATCAGGGCCTACACTGTGTGCAAAAAGTTCGGCCATTTTCCAAATAAATTTTGAAGAAAACACAACCTGACCCCCTAAATTTTGAAAATGACTCCTGCTATATATAAGGAGGAAGATTCCATTTGGTACAAAAAGGGTTATGGGCTTCTTGGATATAGGGATCAGTCAAACCTCTCTCTCTCTCTCTCATCTCAAGGGTCACGTGCAATTGAAGTGAGTTGGAGTGGTTGTCGACGGCATGACGTCGAGCCAACGTTGACTCCACGCCCGTCTGTAAGTCCACTCAATGGTTGTTTTTTTTTTTTTCTTTTTTTGTTTCGACTGTCAGTATGTTTATTTGTCTGTCTAACAGTCCCTCCGTTCGTCTGTTAGTCAGTCATTCAGTCAGTCGGGCTGTGTGTCGTCTGTCTGTCTACTGTCAGTTTTTCAGTCAAACCTCTCTCTCTTTCTCTCTCTCTCTCTCTCTCTCTCTCTCTCTCTCTCTCTCTCTCTCATGCCAACGGTCATGTGACAATGAAATGAGTTGGAGTGGGTGTCGACGGCATGGCGTCGAACCAACATTGACTCAACGCCCCTCCGTCAGTCCACTCATTAGTTTCTTTCGACTGTCAGTATGGACATTTAAATTGCACATGTAGACAGATCGTTGGACAGATTTCGATAGATAGATAGATAGATAGATAGATAGATAGATAGATAGATAGATAGATAGATAGATAGATAGATAGATAGATAGATAGATAGATAGATAGATAGATAGATAGATAGATAGATAGATAGATAGATAGATAGATAGATAGATAGATAGATAGATAGATAGATAGATAGATAGATAGATAGATAGATAGATAGATAGATAGATAGATAGATAGATAGATAGATAGATAGATAGATAGATAGATAGATAGATAGATAGATAGATAGATAGATAGATAGATAGATAGATAGATAGATAGATAGATAGATAGATAGATAGATAGATAGATAGATAGATAGATAGATAGATAGATAGATAGATAGATAGATAGATAGATAGATAGATAGATAGATAGATAGATAGATAGATAGATAGATAGATAGATAGATAGATAGATAGATAGATAGATAGATAGATAGATAGATAGATAGATAGATAGATAGATGGTATCTCAAGCCATTGACATGGGTCATTCACGAAAAGATTTTCGTCAATTAAAAACGGATTTAGGATAAATGAATTTCGGTAATAAAAGCAAAATATCATTCTTTCCTTCTCGAGGCATTATTTCCATGAAAACGGGTATATTTTCTCTCAAAATGTCTGAATATTGTTAGCATTTTAAGTTCCGCCAATACATTTGAATAGCGATGGCCGTTTCAATTGACGGCCAGTACTTTGCGCATGCGCAAGAATGACGTCATAAACGGAATTCCTAAAACCTCCTATAATTTATTTATTAATTTATTAGTCACATTTAAGACCCTCAATTAAATTACTTGATACATGTATATTGTATTCATTTAAAATTCGCAAACTGAATGACATTGTAGATCCAGATCAGATGGCCCTATATATTTATGTAGAAAAGGCACATTGACTATCAGTATCAACTATTCACAATTAGAACAATCCGCTAAACCCCACTTTTGGTGATGCTGGCACAAGGTCAACGACACGATTGAAGGCGGCGGGGGATTAGCTGTAGTCCAAGTTAACCTGAAAATGTCGTGTATGCGTTGTCATATTTATCATAAACGTCTCATTGGTTATTTGTTATTTTTTTATATGAAATAAAAATAGGAATAAAATAATTTGATCTTGTTTCCTAACAACTTAATAGAAGAATCCGTAAAACCAAAATTATATAACGAAAAGTTGATAAAAATTATATTTCTTACTTCTGCTCGAAAACATAGATCTTTGATACTGGTTCAATCGTCCTCAAGGAGATGGTTTATCGCATAGACCTGTTAACTTATATGAAAGGGATCTAAGAAATGACTTGTTTGCATAAACACATTAATATTAAACTAGTTGTGATTAAAGGTTGTCACAGACGCATTCTGATCAGTCCTGCACATTGAGACGGTTCTAACCAGTACACACAACCAGTATCTTGGAGCAGAAATAAGAATTACGAAAACACGCCAATACAAATGACTTGTAAACCTTACCGCCGAAAAAACGAACATTATGAGAGGAAAAATTGTGACATTTTTATTATTTACCCCTGTAAACCCCAATTTTACTATATAAAAGTGGGGTTCAAGGGGCCAAATTAGAAAGGTGTATCTTCGTGATGTAAATAGTGTATGCCCCTATGAGCCCCAGTTTTCCCCATATAAACCGGGGTTTAGCAGGGTCTTCATTACACGGGCTTGTTAACATGATGTTTTGTTTGTTAGATTTGACGTTTAACGCCCCAATCAACACTGTATCGGTCATTTTGGAGACGTTGCCTCCTATTTTGTGGGAATTTTACCCTACATTGAGATGAAATGACATCTCAAGCTATCCAGCCCAATGAAACCAATAGGGTTTATAAGTATGAACGGCCCGACTCGCATCGCTTTTCCTGACCAGGCTTAGAACTTCTAAGCGGTTTACCAGTACTCATGTCACAAGCTGTCGGTTTCTTGAAGTCCCGATGGGCGGGGCCGATTTTAACATGATATAAATGCCCATACCCTAACAAATATCAAAAGTGGGGTCGAGGTGTCTTTGGGGCCGAGATATCGAGGGGCCGAGGTGACAGTGGGGCCGACGTGTCTAGGGCCGAGGTGACTAGGGCCGAGGTGTCTAGGGTCGACTTGGTTTTGGGCCGACCTGTCTAGGGGCCGAGGTGGTAGTGGGGCCGAAGTGTCTGGAAATCTTTTCGAACATCCCTCGTAGGATAGGCAGTGGTCGAGAGTTTGTAGATGTATATTTTGTATCACCCTGTGCAAATATGACAGCAAATATAAACTTGTACAAATGTGATAGCAATTCTGTGCCAGAGCTCTGCCCGTGGGCCTCTTATTTGTATAAAAGCTTATACTTGTTATGGGCCCCTTTTTTTCTTCTCGTGCAAGCTTATACTTGTCGATGCGTTAAATACAAAGGTCAATCTGAATTGTGGGTAGCTAATGGCTATACTTCCGTGTTAAACCAAACCATGAGCGTAGACAAAGAGCGGTCCGACCCGCATCACTTTTCCCGGGATGTTGTTAACAAGTAATCAAGCCCCGTCGTTTTCAGCTCTGCGCACAAGCATCATTCAGCCCAATCTATTTCTTCAAGCCTCGATGGGCGAGGGCGCTAAAGTTGGATTTAGAGGGGTAATCTCCACACGGACTTGTTAATGTGATGGAAATAAAACAGCCACCTACCTTCGTTTCGTGATCTGACACTATAATATACGTTTCACGTTCACCTTTCATGAGTTTTTCTTGAACACTTTCCGTGTTTATGAAATCCATATTGTCTCAAGCAAGTTAAATGATCTTATCTCCTGAGATATTTTAATATATTTTGTAATTTGAACACATGTCATTTCTGAAACAATCATTATTGAGAGTTTTCCATATTGTTGGGAACAGTAATCGAAACCATGTATACAATAAGGGGACCATTTAAGATGATTTTATCAAGTTATATAATAGTACAACAGCGTATTTCCGGCCATTCTTTTCTGTTTTGTAAGAGTAAGGTTTATCAGTAGCCTGATGATAACGAGATAATAAGATAATGAGAAATGCACAAACACTGTGTCAGCCTATTTTTATTTTTTTATTGTTATTATTATTATTTGTGGCATATATACCACTGCCTCTGCCTGTGTGTTTGTTTGTTTGTTTCATCAAGTGAACAGGTTCATGAAATGAACATCCCTTAAACCCCACTTTATATGGAGAAAAACTGGGTTTCACGGGGGTATACATTATTTTTCGTATTTCTGCTCCAAAAGATATGTTATGGGTGCTCGTTAGAACAACCGCCTCAATGAGGCGTTTCTAACCAGCACTAACAACCTATGTGTGGAGTAAAAATAAGATTAATATCGTAAAAATTCATCAGAAAAAATGTCCGTTTATCAGATGCAAAAAGACACTATTTCGCACGGGTGCGTTATCGTAATGATTTGTCTAGAGATTAACGGCCCGATCAACACTATAAAACTATAAAGGTTATATCGAGCTTGTCAGTTAACCTACCACCCAACCTAGACAGGCTTTTACATAACTGGTTTACCAGTTCAGTGCAAATTCTGACAGCCTCGATAGCGCAGTGGTTAACGCGTTCGACTCATGATCGAGAGGTTGTGCGTTCGAATCCGGCACCCGGTATCGAGGTGTGTCCTTACGCAAGACACGTAATGACACTGCCTCACTCCACCCAGGTGTAAATGGGTAGCAGTGGTGTAATTGTCACTGCTTCTCTCTCGCGCGCGTGAAAACATCCGGAATGAGCGTTCGAGAGCGATTAAATAAGCTTGAAGCTTCCATCGCAGTCGAACTATATTAAATTAGTATAAACTAAATTCTGACAAATGCCCTTCTTGAATCAGTCGAATGGAGAGAATGGCCGTAGAACAAATTTCCATGACCGGCCTTTACGAAATAATGCTGCCGACCTGGCAGATATGGAACGCGTAACCTCCTGATCACAACTCAAATGCGCCCTCGACTGAGCTACCGAGGCCGGCACATACCGTTGTGCCTCACGTTTTGATTTTACCACATCCGTGCAATTAACATTCTTATGAACCAAACTGTGCAAAGGAACCTAACATTGGATTAACAAAGCTGCTTTACGATAACACATCCCGTGCGACATGGTACATTATTACATATGTCAAAAACGGGAAATTCCATCTATGATTCGTATTTAGACTCAAAACATAGATCGTGATGCTCGTTAGAACCGCCTCGTTGAGGCGGGTTGAGGCGGTTCTAACTAGTACCCACAACCCTATATCTTGGAACGGAACAGAAATAAGAAAAATAAAGTATACCCCCCCCGTAATGCCAAGTTTTCTCTGTATAAAGTGGGGGTTACGTGGGTGTTCTATACGGATTTGTTAAGGTGATGAAGCATCATTTTTTGTCGATATAAATCTGTGTTTGGAGCAAAATTTTGGAAACAAACTTAATCCAGATAAACCGGATTTCGGGATATCGGAGATTGCTGGATTTCAGAGCTAAATAAATGTTTACATGCAGCAACAGGGTGGGGCGAGTCAATAAAAAAACATCCTAACTTATTTCTGGGTGAGATCGATCCCTTCTTTTTCAATGTAATTGCCCTCTAGAATGATGCACTTGGACTAGCGCTGTTCCAGTACCATTCGCCCAGAACTGAAGAAGCGCAGGTTCTTGTCTCCAACCCACTCCTCAACTTCCGCCACGAGTTCTTCGTTCGACCGGTAATGGCGTCCCCGGATATCCTTTTACAAGTTTGGGAATAGGAAATAGTCAGAAGGAGCTAAGTATGGAGAACAGGCGGGGTGCTGTACTAGCTCGTAACCATTCCGCTCAACAGCACCCATTACAATTTTGCAAGTGTGGACTCTTGCATTGTCCTGTTGGAGCAGAATCCCATTGGAGAGTTTACCTCCGCGATTTTCGCGGATCGCAGTTCTCAGTTGGTCGAGCAAATTTGCATAATACGCACCTGTTGTTGCACTTTTTTTGCTAGAAAGTCCAACGTAATAACGCCTTGTGCGTCCCATAATAAGTTGTCATCACCTTGTCAGCGTTTTGAACTTCTTTGGCCTCGGAGACACCGGCACTTTTGGAGATTTTGAGTTTTATTCTCTGGCTCATGATAATGGACCCGAGTCTAATCTACAGTCACCAAACGTGAAAGAAAATCATCCTCCTTTGACCTAAACCGCTTCAACAATGCACTGCATACTTATGCTCTGGTTGCCATTTGCTCGTCGCTAAGGGATTTGGGGGCCAACGGGCTGTTAGCTTGCGCATACCCAAGCGATCATGTAAAATTGTTGAAACGCTACCATGTGAAACGTGTAATGCAGTCGCTGTTTCTTTCATCTTAATTCGCCTATCAGAGTACACCAGTTCCCGTACTTTGTTACACATTTCTTCATCGGTGGCATCTGATGGACGGCCAAACATGGTTTCGTCTTCTAAAGACGTTCTACCGCGTTTGAATTCCGCAACCCAGAATTTAACTTGTGCATACGATGGTGCAGAAGACCCATAAACATTGGTCAACTCGCAATGTATTTCCTTACAGGTTTTCCAATTCAAATACAAGCACGGTACTCAACTTTTGACGAAAAGCTTGCTTTTGCATCGCTAGCCATGTTTGACGTTCAATATCTTATGAATTAATGTCTCGATAAGGGTACAATTTTGCCCTAATGCTTAATACATGTATTGAAACAAGGCATGAAACCCCTAGTTGTCTCGGCCAAGCAATTGGAAATAGGATAGGCTGGTTACTTATTGACTTGCCCTCGTATAGCCTTGACGTGACTTAACTCGAACACGTTTTATGTAATTTGCTTTTGAGCTGGTATTTTACATTGATGGATAGTTATAATTGTGTTCTTAATTTTTTTTATTTCGTGTAACCAGATAGATATTTTGTTTGTTTGTTTGATTTGATGTTTAACGTCCCCGTCAACTCTGTATCGGTCATTTTGGAGACGTTGTTTCCAATTTTGTGAGACTTTTACGCGAAATTGAGATGAAAAGACATTCCGGGCCCTGTCGCCCAATGAAACCAACAGGGTTTATAAGCATGGACGGTTCAACTCGCACCGCTTTGCCTTGGCAAGCTTAGATTCTCTAAGCAGTTTACCAGTACTCGTGTGCGGTTGGCTTCAGCTCTGCGTGGAAGCATCATGCATCCCAAATATTTCTTCAAACCCCGATGGGCGGGGTATGTTCCGTGACAAATGGTATTCAAATCTTGCCTTCTCTAAAAATTTGAACAGTGTCGTCACACTTTAATTATGAGCTCTCAGTGGTCATTGATTTGTTTCTTTGTTTTGTTTGAATTGAGGTTTAACGTCCCCGTCAACACTATTAAGGTCATTTTGGAGACGCTGCTTCCAATTTCGTGGGACTTTTACCCGACATTGAGATGAAATGACATCTCAAACCTTGTCGCCCAATGAAACAACAAGAATTCCGCCGAAGGCTATGTCGCGCCTGTGGGGGCGCGGGTCACCCAACCATGATATGTAGGTCAAGGTCAAACTTAGATGCTTGCATAAAAGTTTCCATTCTTAAATGCAAGCTTGTACTAAGTATCATTAATGAAGCTGTAATAATTCTTGAGAAATAAACTTAACCATTAGGGTGAACGCTAGGGTGGTCGCAATATTTTACAAAGTCAGTGAACCATGAAATGTAGGTTAAGGTCAAATATGGATGCTTGTATTTAAGTTGCCATCCACAGATACAAGTTTGTACCAAATATCATTAATGAAGCTCTTACAGTTCTTGAGAAAAAAACTTGACCATTAGGGTGAACGCTAGGGTGGTCGCAATATTTTACAAAGTCAGTGAACCATGAAATATAGGTCAAGGTCAAATATGGATGCTTGTATATAATAACCATCCCCAGATACAAGTTTGTACCAAGTATCATTGATGAAGCTCTTATAGTTCTTGAGAAATAAATTTGACCATTAGGGTGAACGCTAGGGTGGTCGCATTATTTTACAAAGTCAGTGAACCATGCAATGAAGGTCAAGGTCAAATATGGATGCTTGCTTTTAAGTAACCATCCCTAGATACAAGTTTGAACCAAGTATCATTAATGAAGCTCTTATAGTTCTTGATAAATAAACTTGAACCTTTTGGTGAACGCTAGGATGGTCGCAAATGTTGACGCCTATGCGAACGGACGAACGGACGGACGGACGAACAACGGACGGAAAACTGGGCGCCTATATCGCGCCATGCTAATAGCAGGCGAGACAAAAAGGCTTATATGCCTTGGTCCGTCTGACTAACACCACTTTGCCTGGGCAGGCTTAGTCCTTCTAAGCGATTTACCAGTACTCATGTGTGGTCAGTTTCAGCTCTGCGTGGAAGCACCATGCAGCCCAATCTATTTCTCCAAGTGCCAACGGGCTGGGGCGATAGTCATTGATTTACTATTATTATCCATTTTGCTTGTTCATATCTTTATCGCATTAGGAAAACACACCTATACAAATACATTGCAAATATTACCGCCGAAAAAGCGAAAATTTTAAGATGAAAAATTGTGATATTTTTCTTATTTCTTATTTCTGTTCAAAATATAGATTGTGGGTACACGTTAGAACCGCCTCATGGAGGCGGTTCTAACGCGTACCTACAATCTATATTTTAGAGCAGAGATAAGAAAAATAAGGTTTACCCCTGTAAATTCCAGTTTTACTGTATAAAAGTGGAGTTCAAGGGGTTTAACATTATATAGGGGTGTTTTCGTGATGGTTTGACAAAAAACAGAAGTGCTACACTGTAAATCTAGACGCAGTTATAGTGAATATGTAAATTAAAGAAAAAATTCTTTCTCAGCTACTTTGCGGAGGTTAAAACGGCGTTTGAACCACGGTGATCTACTGTTCATCTCTTCTTTAGCCATTTCGACGGAAACCAGGCCGATCATGGTAAATAAACGTTGGTTTATTATCGCACAAAGAGGGGCCAATCTCTTCGTCGACTGCCTTCATAGTTTTTGCAGTTTGTAAACGGCTCATGATGCAATATAAAGCAAGTACTAGCGAAAATTAAGATATTCGAAGGTCTTTGACACATGATGCAATGGACTCCAGAGGGTCTGTTGTTTGATTTTGGAGGCACTGAAAAATTATTCAGTGAACTCTGTCTCAATAAAGCAATATGAACCAGAGCAAGTCGATGGAGCGCCATCGCAAATATCCGCTTTCTAAATTGGACCTTTTGGCGCCATCCCATGACCCCGGGGGTAGGGGGCGGGGAGGGGGGGGGGAGGGGGGGCAGATCAAAATTTGGATGCCTGAAAGCGCATTTCCAGTCCCTACGCAATATGTGTAGTGAGTTTAGTCATCAGGCCAAGAAAAATTAAAGTATTTGCATTTACAAACATAATATTTTCTGACGAATAAATATCGTCTCCCGTCCGCGAGTATTTAAAACGCACATTTATTCCTAGACTACACAGTGCTGAACTGACCGCGCACATAAGTACTAGTAAGGCGCTTAGAAGATCTAAGCCTGCCCAGGCAAAGTGATGCGTGTTGGACCGTTCATGCACATAAACTCTTTTGGTTGCATTGGGCGTCAGGGCTTCAGATGTCATTTTATCTCAATATCGGGTAAAAGTCCCACAAAATTGGAAGCAACGTCTCCAAAAACGACCTAAATAGTGTTGACTGGGACTTTAAACCCCAAATCAAACAAACAAAACATTTATTCATGTCGTATCATTTTAGAAGAGTTTGAAAATTTTTATTGATTGATGGTTCTGGGTTAAATGGCAACTGGGTCGCGCCAAGTAAAAATGGGTCTTCGAGAATGTGAACTCAGCTACGGGGAGCCCTGTTACAGCCACATCGTCCTCAGCGATACCATCGGCAATGAAGGACAATGTTTGTTCGCGCATTTGCAGATTGGTTAAGGTTTCTGTAGTTCAGATAACTAATACGCAATGCCAAGTCACGAATACAAGCACGTGTGTACGTGCGCAAGATCACAGATGCATACAAACACGCATGCACACACTCATACCTATGCCTCCGACACATAATACTTGCACGTGTGCAATCTTGTTTAAACGATAAAGGTAGCTTTCCCTTTTTTTTTTTACTATATTTAGATTTTGCCAATGATTCTATTTGCCACCGTTACCGTGCGGAAAGATGTTGATTTTATCTTCAATTAATTACAATGTACATGAATTGATAAACTTTTCTTTTCATAGTATTCTTCACCGTGAAGACCAACTTCAAAACAAACTTTAAATTACGTTTCTGAAAAAAAGCTCAAAGTTTCAAATAGAGGCCTCTAGTTGAAATTTTGACCTTTTTACATGTACAATGTAATAGGGTCGCCAATTTTTTTTTGGGGGGTTTGGTTTTTACGGCCCTTTCAAGATTATTTCACTCATATCGAGCCGATCGTTAATCAGAGCTGGGCGAAAACCGGAGACCTTCCGTTGCAGAACTTGGCGTCTAACACGTGGCCCGGGCGAGGCTCGAACCTACGGCGGTGAGAGACCTAATGACTAAGAGCGTGATAGCTCAGTGGTTAGTGCACTTGCCTCTGATGCTAGAGGTCCCGGGTTCGATCCCCGGCAGCGGCGATAAAATTTCGGTGTCCGAACACGCTCCATTGGCATCATTTGCAGGGATGAATGTCATCAAGTGCACCGTCCTTCGGATCGGGACGTTAACTGGAGGCCCCCTGTGCAGGGAGAACCATCCCCTGTGCAGGTTAAAAATCCCTACCGTAATTACATGATAATTGTGTAGGCTTTCATCCTGCAAAACCTGAAGTGTATGTAATATACACCTGCGGTAATGGTCAAATGTGACCGACGCAGTATCAGAAGACAGACAGACAGACAAGAGTCAGCGCTCTTAAATAGGGTCGCCAAGCAAATGGGGCATGTGCGTCCAGTGCAGACCCAGATCAGACTGCGCGTCCGCGTTGTCTAATGAGAGTCCTCACTTCCCGCTAAAATGGGTGCCTCACGACCCAGATTTTCTTCATACGAATAGTAACACCATGGAGCCTTGTTTGTATCATCACGTCAGCAAATCCGTGAAATAAACACCCCTTTAAACCCCACTTTATATAGAGAAGACTGGGGTTTACGGGCGTAAACGGTATTTTTTTTAATTCTGTTCCAAGACATAGATTGTGGGTACTCGTTAGAACCGCCTCATTGAACCGCCTCAATGAGGCGGTTCTAACGAGCACCAACAATCAATGTTTGCAGTATAAGTAGTTAGGTCGTTGTACCAAAGCGTTAATCCAAAATCATTAATCCATAGACAAATGGCAAATATTAATCTTCAGATCAACAGAAGAGTGTAATCAGGCGTGTTAGGAGCGTTCATAACGCGGAATTGTTCACGTGATGAGAAGTGAGGTTCACGAGGGCATATATTTATTTCATTCACGTGATGAAAAGTAAGGATCACGAGGGCATATATTTATTTCGAAATATAAAGAAGTAAAATAGCACGAAAAATAAATGAGAAAAATAACATGAATATTCATCAGAAAGGTATCCATTTTGGAGATGTGAAAGAAAAGGACTATGTTGCACGGATGATTGTATCGTAATATAATAATTGCATGGGTATGCAGGCTGTTTGGACTCTTCGCTGAAGATCTTTTCGCTTTTCACGACCGAAATGGAAAAAAAGAAAGAAAGAAAAAGTATCAACCACACTTTATTGTCTACTCCAATGGGTTTAAAACGGAAGTACAGCCATTAGTTACCCACAATGCAGCTTGACCTTCATATTTAGTGCAATAACAAGTATAAGCTTACACAAGAAGAAAAAATGCGGCCCATCACAAGTATAAGCCTTCACACAAAAAGAGGCCCAAGAACAGAGCTCTGGCACAGAATTGCCAGCACATTTGTACAAGTCCGTATTTTCTGTCATATCTGTACATGTTAATACAAAAGACACATCAACAAACACTCGACCACGACGAACCCACTGCCTATTCTGTAACCTTCCCTGGGGCCTTCGGCTCTGGTGAGCTGAACAACTTGCCTCGCCGTTATCAAATTTAATTAGGCTTCTGTAAGGTGTAAGAAGACTGTCTACTTAACTTCTCCAACAATTTTCAAGCATTCCATTTGATAACATTTTGCAACCATATTGAAGTTCTGCATCTGGATCTTGCCGACTCAAGTATGATGTCTGACATGTCAAATTTGCAAATGCTGTAATTTTGTCAAACAGTCCTTTTTCATCTTTAGAAAAGGCACATGTGCAACTTCAATATGGTTGCAGAAATAAGAAAAGTAAAGTTTACCCCTGTAAACCCCAGTTCAACTATATAAAAGTGGGGTTCAAGGGGGTAAAAATTATATAGGTGTGTTTTCGTGATGTATACCCCCGTAAACCTATATTTTCTCTATATAAGTAGGGGTTAAGGGGTGTCCATTTCGCGGAATTGTTCACGGGATAAACTTGAGGTTCCCGAGGGCATATTTACCTTATTTGTTTTTCGAAAAATAGAGTGTGGCTAGAGGCGGTTCTAACGAGTACTAACAATCTATATTTTAGAGCAGAAATCAGAAAAATAAGGTTTACCCCTTTAAATTCAGTTTTACTATATAAAAGTGGCGTTCAATGGGGTCAAAATTATATAGGCGTTTTTTGTGATGAAGGCACAGTGGTGCGAATCTTGCCGTCCCTACATAATAGACTCTTTTGGTTTGTTCGGGCGGCAGGGCATCAGATGTCATTTCATCTTTAAGTCTCACAAAATTGGAAGCAACCTCTCCAAAGTGGCCTAAATAGTCTGGAGGTAGACTTAAAACCTCAATTCTAACCAAAAGAAAAAGCGTATATTTTCCTGTATTCTGCACAAAAGATAGAAGTGAAAGAAATGATCAGGAATCGATACAATTAACCCAAATCTTCCACCAGAGACACCAAAAGGGAAAGAAATTCAACCATGAAATAACTAGACAATACTGGAAACAGCAATGGGGCATTCACTTTCCCACAAATGGCCAAATGACGATCAAAAAAAAAAAAAAAAGAAGAAGAAAATAAAATAAAAGCGATACACACATTCAAAGACAGAAGAAAAGTGCTTGGCCGCAATACACGCCCTTACTTCCGTCGAGATTTAGACAAATAATTTGTTCAGGCCACATGACTATGATCAGTGCAACATCTCTGAGAACACAAAAATCAAACAACCACAGAGATGGAAACAACGGTGAGAAATATCTAAAATGCTGGAGCAAACGAAAACCAACAGTTAGACTCCGATGGGCCCGAACAAAAACATCAGGTACCGGACATTACATAAAATTAAATTTTCATTCTAAGTAAGCATTTACGCTGGTACCGCCATAGAATCTGAGGCCAGACCCACCAAAACCCTAAAACGGGTAGTTGGCAAATAGTGCAGGCCCAGATCAGACGCCACAGAACGCGGCGTCTGATCAGGGCCCACACTATTTGCGAAAAGTTAAGCCATTTTCCAAATAAAATTTGAAGAAAACACAGCCTCATATCCCTAAATTTTGAAATGGACTCCTGCTATATATAAGGAGGAAGATTCCATTTGGTACAAAACGGGTTAAAAAGGGATGCAAAGTTATCAACCGTCATTAGCTTAACTTTACAATACAGTCGCGATATATAAGGCAAATGCACTTTTATGCACATTAAAATTCATAAACATACACCGCATGTCAATAACAATGTATTCCGTTCATATTTCGCTTGTGCAGTGTGTATACATGTAATGTAAATACGTTTGCGAAAACGCACGCTTTGGTTCAGCGACTTCGTAATTCGCTGTCTGAAGGAAACTGAAACCTTGTTAAATCTATATGCGACAATGGAATCTCTCACCTAGTAAGTTTAGAGTAGTCCATTTCAAAATAAGGGGTGTCATGTTTGTTATTGTTTGTGGCAAATTCTACAGAAATGAAAACTCTTTAAGCCAACAGTGTTCTGCGGCGTCTTATCTGGGGCTGCACTGTTTTCCAATGTCACAGAAAAGGGCCCATCACGATAACAAGTCCGTGAAACGAAGACCCCCCCCCCCCCCTAAACCCCACTTTATATAGAGAAAAGTGGGTTTTACGGGGGTTTACATTATGTGCCTTATATTAGCTCAAAAACATAGATTGTGGGTACTCGTTACATGTAGAACCGCCTCATTGAGTCGGTTCTAACGAGCACCCACAATATATGTTGAAAGCAGAAATAGTAATGGTGTTATCATTTCACCTAATATTTATCATTTTCTGACACCATGTTGGACGCCATTATTTCTTACGGACATGTTTTCCTAATGCTCTAGGGACATTAGGGTTAATATACAAGCTGTGTGCATGTACACCAAAGCGATTTCTTTTGACTTTTTTCGTAGCTAATTAAGCCGTTTATGTTTCTCAGTATAAACATGCAACTACATTGCATATATTAAGTTTAATTTGTTGAATTTAGGTTTGACGTCCCCGTCATCACAATGTAGGTCATTTTGGAGACGTCGCTTCCAATTTTGTGGGACTTTTACCCTACATTGAGATGAAATGACCTCTCAGTTTCTGCCGCTCAATGATTTATATGTACTGTTCTTTTGGCTTTCCGCTTGTGCCGTTTTCATTAAGGTGAAATTGTTTTATGTTGGTGTTTCTTACCCTTTGATGTCTTGCATGGGAGATGTGAGGTAATTGTACCGATTCCTTCTATTTTATCTAAGACATGTATCTAACAAACAGAGGAAGTTGTGACCTGTTGTGATATGACGGGGCTCTAAGATTCATACTGAATTACACACCCACCCCCATATACCGAGGCCCCCGCCCATCGCGACTTGGAGAAATTAATTGGGCTTAATAATGCTTCCATGCACAGCTTAAACCGGCCGCACATGAGTACTAGTAGACCGCTTAGAAGGTATAGGCCTGCCCAAGCAAAGTGGCGTGAGTTGGACTGTCCATGCATATAAACCCTGCTGGTTTCATTTGGCGGCACTGACTGAGATGTCATTTCATCTCAATGTCGGGTACAAGTCCCACAAAAATGGAAGTAACGTCTCTAAAATGACCATAATAGTGTTCACGGTGACTTTTAGACCTCAAATAAAACAAACAAATTACCCCACCCACCACCAACTTTCATAAGCCTGTTACTCCAAAATTAGGGCTATTAGTATTTTAGTTAATGCGATACTATAGGTTAAGTATCAGTAGAAAATAAAGCTTTTAGTAATGTGGCAGAAAAGGGGCCTTCCGGGCACTCCCGACCCCTTTTAGAAGTACAAAGGACTTTCATTATAGTGGCAGTATTCGTCCCCTAAATATTAACCGTTACATGGATAAAGAACTTGACGTTTGTTTTTGTTTGATTGATTTGTGGTTTAACGTCCCCGTCAACACTATATAGGTCATTTTGGAGACGTTGCTTCCAATTTTGTAGGACTTTTACCCGACACTGAGATGAAATGACATCTGAAGCCCTGTCGACCAAAGAAACCAATAGGGTTTATAAGCATATGGACAACCTGACTCGCACCACTTTGCGTGGGCAGGCTTAGATCTTTTTATCGCATTACCAGTATTCGTGTGCGGTCAGATTCAACTCTGCGTGGAAGCATCGTGAAGTCCATCTATTCCTTGAAGCCCCGATGGGCGGGGACCGTACATATGCCGTGATAAAGAATTTATATTAGGTAAGGAATCGCAACAGATATAAACATCGTTTTTCCTCTAAGAACTAAATGCTGTGGAGATTTGTTAGAATCGCCTCGGCGAGGCGATTCTAACAAATGTCCGCAACATTTCTTTCTTGGTGCATTGAATAAGATAATACACAAGTATTTACATTAAGCCGTCCCAACTTGTTCCGTTAATATTGTCGTTAAAACGAGATTTTCCGTTATATCGAATGTCGGTATAAAGAGGGTGACTTCACACATTTGTCTGATGCTGTAAAGCAGGTTTCAAGGCAATCGGCCAAACCAAGTTTGTATAGCCCCGTTTTGAAAAAAAATTGCCTTGTCCTTCCTTCCTTCCATCCGTCACTCCTTCCGGCCGTCATTCCACCCACCCTCATCAGATAAACTTGCGTCACACTTTTCTCAATAACTTTTAGGGTTACAATATTGAGTTGACAGTGCATTAATGTATAATGCATACTTGAAAAAAGGCCAAGAGACTATAATTCTTGGAGTTAGAT
Organism: Lucinisca nassula; assembly: GCA_963580285.1. Taxonomy (NCBI): domain Eukaryota; kingdom Metazoa; phylum Mollusca; class Bivalvia; order Lucinida; family Lucinidae; genus Lucinisca; species Lucinisca nassula. The sequence continues at coordinate 134,156,705 of OY757010.1, read as the reverse complement.
CCCTTGAAATTGGGCCCCCGCCCATCGGGGCTTGAAGAAATAGATGGGCTGCATGATGCTTCCACGCAGAGCTGAAACCGACTGCACATGAGTACCGGTAAACCACTTAGAGGTTCTTGGCCTGTCGAGGAAAAGTGGTGCGAGACGGCCCGTCTTTGCATATAGACTCTATTGTTTTCATTGGGTGGCAAGGTTTGAGATGTAATCGGGTAATTGGAAAAACAGTGCAGGCCAAGAGAATGCGGCGTCTGATCAGGGCCTACACTGTTTGTATAAAGTTCAGCCATTTTCCTAATCAATTTTGATTTGGTTTGATTTGAGGTTTAGCGTCCCCGTCAACACGGTAAAGGTCATTTTGGAGACGTTGCTTCCAATTTTGTTGGACTTTTACCCGACATTGAGATGAACTGATATCGCAAGCCCTGTCGCCCAATGAAACCAATAGGGTTTATTAGCATGGACGGTCCGCCTCGCACCGCGGTTCCTAGACAGGCTTAGATCCTCTAAGCGGTTTACCAGTACTGGTGTGCGGGCCGGGTTCAGCTCTGCGTGAAAGCATCATGCAGCCCATATATTTCTAATCAATTTTGAAGAAAACAAAACCTGACACCCCTAAGTTTTGAAATGGACTCATGCTATATATAAGGAGGAAGATTCCATTTGGTACAAAAAGGATTAATGATATTTTTTCGTTACAGATTTCTCAGGAACAGTTGAAACTTTGTACACACATGAACGGTGAGTGGATGTAACACGTAAAACAGAATAACCAAGAGCCTATAACTCTTGTTCTTGCACACCAGACAAGCAAATCCGTGATTTTAACCTGGCATAGAATATAAGAATCTTATATGGGCGTGAGGGTTGGATTGAAAAATCCGTCCCAATGGTCACTGTCCGGCATCACGAGGATTGCCGAGTGATGCCGGTTAGTGATCCCGAGGGACGGATTTTTCTATCCACCCCTCACACCCATATTGGATTCTTTTTCTTGCATACCTTCCATTTCTTAGCTCGGATTGTAATGTTGCAGTCACTTTGGTTACCGACGTCCGCCATACTGTGATGACACTACAGGAATGTTTAGTGACGTCACATAACGTGCATGACGTCAACCTTAACTACGGCGCATACGAGGTCGTAATCAACCAGTGCATTTATCAAACACGCGATTATATTCGATTTTGGGTCGGAACACCAGGGTCAGAACATATATTTCTATCCCAGGGTAAAATCACGGATTTTCTTGTCTGGTGTGCAAGAAATTTATGTTCTGACCCCGGTGTTCCGACCAAAAATCGAATATCACCGCGTGTCAGATAAATGCACTGGTTGAATACAACCTCATATGCACCGTCGTCAAGGTTGACGTCACTGCACATTACGCGACGTCACTAAACATTCCTGGACTGTCATCACAATACGGCGGACGTCGGTACTCAAAGTGACTGCAGCATTAAAAATCCGCACCAAGAAATGGGAGGTATGCAAGAAAAAGAATCCTATATGGGTGTGAGGGGTGGATAGAAAATCCGTCCCTCGGGATCACTTTCGGGCATCACTCGGCAAGCCTTGTGATGCCGGCAGTGACCCTTGGGGCGGATTTTTCCATCCATCCCTCACACCCATATAAGATTCTTATAGTGTTACATGTACATTCCTTGATTTGATTAATAATTTAGCATTCATGCATTGTTTTCGTCATAGATTTAGCAGGAACACTGAAAGCTGTAAAACTGAAATTCGGTTTAACATGGACAATAGGTTTTTCTTACATGCTTTTCAGTGAAATATAGAGATTTCTCAGTGAAATAGAAAACGATATTGTCACTGTTTCAAACAGTGACTGATATCAATTTTATTTTTCACTGTTTGGGGCTACTTTTTTCTCCAAATCTAATTCTGTGGTCAGTTTTTCCATCGTCAGATGATTGAAAATTAATGAACTTTATTAGAATTGACGCTAAGCCCGTCCACACGTCACGAGGAGGTTAATGACGTCATTTTTGGAGCTGATGTCACGTATTTTCTTGCGCGACGTTATTTCTGTCCGCGCCTTCTTTGGAAAAATAATATCTCAATTATTTCAGTAACCATTCGTAAAAAATGCCATCCCAGTCTATTTCTTAGGCGCAAACTTTTAGTTTATACCCAATATTATACACCACCAAAATTGACGCGAAACGACCAGGAACAAAGTTAGTTTTCTCTGAGGGTGAGTGACGCGATAAGTGAAGCTAAATATTGCCGTTTTGAAGCATGTAAGAAACAGAAAATTTGATTATTTTTAGTGTTAGATCAAATTTTATTTCACTCATGAACACCAAAACTGGTATTTTCACTCGTGGCTACGCCACTCGTGAAAATGCTGGTTTTGGTGTTCATTCGGTGAAATAAAATTCGATCTTACACTGAAAAAATCAAATATCCTCTATGTGCATTGTGCAATTCAGAATCAGGGCCAAGGGCCTATAACTCTTGGAGTTACATCCCTTGATATGATTTACAATTTGCCATTAATGGAATTTTTTCGCCACTCTTTTCTCAAGATCTGTAAGGAAAATTAGTTAAAACCTGGTATACACATGGACAGTGGAATGATGAATTGGGTATATCGGAATCAGGACCAAAAACTTATAACTCTTGGAGTAACATTCCTTGATAGGATTTACAATTTACCATTTACACGTTTCTAAAAAGACAAAGGTCCGTTCATACCGCGTTGTATAAGACAACATTAGGTTTATTATACTTCGTTCGGCATTGTACGTTTGCAGCAAGTTCTCATGGCGTCCATGTCGCGCACAGCAATTTAAGCTGTCCATGTCACGCACAGCAGCTCTCATTCCTGATCGCCGCATTAAGCTTTGCACATAGAGCGCTTGGCAGTTGTTTTGTTTGTTTGATTTGAGGTTTAACGTCCCCGTCAACAATGTAAAGGTCATTTTGGAGACGTTGCTTCCAATGTTGTGGGACTTTTACCCGGCATTGAGATGAAATGACATCTCAAGCCCAATGAAGCCAATAGGGTTTATTAGCATGGACGGTCCGCCTCGCGCCGCGTTTCCTGGACAGGCTTAGACCCTCTAAGCGGTTTACCAGTATACTAGTGTGCGGGCCGGATTCAGCTCTGCGTGGAAGCATCATGCAGCCCATACATTTCTTCAAGCCCCTATGGGTGGGAGCCTTCTTGGCAGTTGTAACCATCACTTAACCATTGTTATAGTCATCACCTGCGTTCATTACGATAACACATCCGTGTGATATCCGTGTGATATAGTGCATTTTTTCATACCTCCAAAAAGGTATTTTTTCTAATGAAAATTTGTGATATTTTTCTTATTTAAACTCTGAACATAGGTTTCGGGTGCTCGTTAGAACCGCCTCATTGAGGCGGTTCTAACGAGTACCCACCACCTATGTCTTGGAGCAGAAATAAGGAAAATAATGTTTACCCCCGCAATTCCCAGTTTTTCTCTATATAAAGTAGGGATTAGGAAGTCTTTATGTCACGGACTTGTTCACATGATTTGATCAATGAAACTAGTATCATAACCGTTGCATCCTTGTCATCACCATGCTTCAATTACGGAGCGGAGCCAAAACGACACAACATGTTAAAAGACAGCAACCACTACCCCGAGAGCCTAATCATGCAGCTCCTTTGAAGCCCAAAGGATCGATCATACCCGTCTGCACCATGTAATAGCACGATCCAAATAGGATTGAAGTACGACAGCTCCGTTCAAAGTATGTCCATCTCGTTTAAGTACAGTCATCTCGTTTGTATTACGTTGTCACACCGTCTTATTGCAGAACGGAGTGAGAAGTTCTGAAGCACCCGTCCCGTCCAAAAAAAAAGTACAGGCAGTGATCAGGAATCGATCCAAATTAACCCACACCTCCCAGCATTCCATTGGGGTCTAGTTGTTTAGTGTGCGTCTTTCTTTCCCTTTGGCATCATGCCAAAGGGAAAGAAACTCGAACACTAAACAACTAGACCCCAATGGAAACACCAACAGCGGAAAGCCAAAAGGACAGCTACTTTCACACAAAATGGCCAACTGGGTGTCCAAAACAAAAATATATTAGCGATACATACATTCAAAGACGACTTATAACACAAATAAACTGCGACAGAAGAACCGCCCTGGAACGATAATTGAAAATTTTTCACCGGGGTAGGGGTGGGTGGGTGTGGGTGGGTGGATCTGTGTGTGTGTGGGGGGGGGGGGGGGCTTAAATCGATTTAACGCGGCCATCGCGATTTAGACAAATACTTTGTTCAGTCCTGGTGAACCGCTTAGAGGGTCTAAGCCTGCTCAGGCAAAGTGGTGCGAGTGGGACCGTCCATGCATAAAAACCCTATTGGTTTCATTAGTCGACAGGGCTTGAGATGTCATTTCATCTCAATGTCGGGTAAAAGTCCCAAAAAATCCAAAAAGACCTAAATAGTGTTGAGGGATACGTTAAACAAATAAAACTAAGCCGCGTTAAGCGAAAATATACTTTGGCATAGAAGGACAGTAATGCGGCCGTGAAAGAAGCCTCTGTGGTTTGAGTGGTTAAGCTACTCGCCTCATAAACCAGGGGTCGTGGGTTCGATACTGAGCTTCTCCAGACTCGATGAGGCGGTTCTAACGCGTATCCACAATCTATATATTATGAGCAGAAATAAGAAAAATATAAAAAAAAAATATCAGAATTTTTCATCTGATTTTTTTTTTTTGTTTGTTTGTTTTTTGTTGTTTTTTTTTTCTCAGCGGTAAACTTCGCAATGCGGTAAACTTCGCGTCTTTTCGTAATGATCTGGGGCCAGTTGTTCAAAACTAACGGCGTCGTAGTTAACGTATCGTTAAAATTTTGATCATTTATTATGGCAAGTATGCTAATATTTTTGCTGAAAAAAATGTGAGCATCCGCAAAAGCTGCTTACATTTTTTCAGCAAAAAATACCAAAATTTAACATATTAAACTTGCTAGAACAGTTAACAATATGACCACTTACGAGCTCATCAAGCTAACGATGCTTTGAACAACTGGGCCCTGGAGATTTTGTGTGGTCCTGTTCGATGCATATTTTGTATGACACACCACTGTAAATAACATATTCATCCGAACACATTGGGTGATCTAAAAGGTGCTTTTTTATTTGTTTTTGTTTTTACGGCCTTTTGAGATTATTGCGCTTATTTTGAGCCGATCGTTGATAAGAGGTGGAAGAAAGCCGGAATGCTCGCAGAAAAAAAAAACCCTGCGCTTCCGTCGCAGAGATTTGCGTCTCACATGTGTTTCGAGTGAGGTTCGAATTCACAGCTGTGAGAGACCTGATGATTACAAGACAGCGCTCTTACCAACTATAGGCAATGGAGGCCCGTTCTTAAAAGCACATTACGCTCCAAATAACGTGAAGTTGGTACGAAGGTATCGAGACATCAAAATCTCTTTACTCCTACAACACGTGTGTCGGAGTCCAAAGCTGAAGCTGTGTTAATTAAACATCCTTTTTTTTTCTTTTTTTTTTTTTTTTACTTTTACGGCCCGTTCAAGATTATTTCACTCATATCAAGCTGATCGTTAATCAGAGGTAGGCGAAAATCGGAGTACCCGGAGAAAAAAAACCCTGACCATTCATTGCAGAACTTGGCGTCTCACATGTGACCCGAGCCAGGCTCGAACCCGCAGCGGTGAGAGACCTTATGATTAAGAGTCAGCGCTCTTATCCACAAGGCCACGGATAAAACAGCCTGTTTATATTAAAACACAAATTTATAGATTACAAAGAGACATGAACATTTATGGTCACTTGACATTTTAGAATACATCTTTGAAGCGTGTTATAACATTTTAGAATACATCATTAAACTGTTTATATCCAAAGCCGCGTTGCAATGTACAGTGTTCTGAAGAACTTAGTATATCGAGGTCGCATCTGAGACTGTACATTAAACTTTCCAATTTGGCGACCAACAAAGATTCTGGTCAGCCCGTGCATTAACGAAGGCACTGTTCGCTTGCGTTATCTGTGCATACGCCCGTTCGCTTGTAGGTACTCATATGAACCACCGTCAGTTCTCACACTACCCAGAAGAATCTTTGGAATCGCTTCATTGAAACGGTTCTACAGACATTCTTTCTTCTTTTTTCTTTAGTAAAACTCGGGCTTACAGGGGTAAACTTTATTTTTCTGATTTCTGCTCTAAAATATAGATTGTGGGTACTAGTTAGAACCGCCTCGATGAGGCGGTTCTAACGAGTACCCACAATCTATATTTGGAGCAGAAATAAGAAAAATATCACTTTTTTCGTCATAAAAGTTTCATTTTTTCGGTGATAAAGGAGGCAATGTATTTGTATAGGCGTGTTTTCATAATGTTGAGACGGTTCTACAGACTACCCAGAATATTTGGAATCGCCTCACTGAGTTGGTTCTACAGACTACCCAGAATATTTGGAATCGCCTCACTGAGTTGGTTCTACAGACTACCCAATATATTTGGAATCGCCTCACTGAGACGGTTCTACAGACTACTCAGAATATTTGGAATCGCCTCACTGAGTCGGTTCTACAGACTACCCAGAATATTTGGAATCGCCTCATTGAGTTGGTTCTACAGACTACCCAGAATATTTGGAATCGCCTCACTGAAACGGTTCTACAGACTACTCAGAATATTTGGAATCGCCTCACTGAGACGGTTCTACAGACTACTCAGAATATTTGGAATCGCCTCACTGAGACGGTTCTACAGACTACTCAGAATATTTGGAATCGCCTCACTGAGTCGGTTCTACAGACTACCCAGAATATTTGGAATCGCCACATTGAGACGGTTCTACAGACTACCCAGAATATTTGGAATCGCCACATTGAGACGGTTCTACAGACTACCCAGAATATTTGGAATCGCCTCATTGAGACGGTTCCACAGACGTTTTTTTACCACATCACGAAAACACGCCTGTATAATTTTGACCCCTTGAACCCCACTTTTATATAGTAAAACTGGGGTTTACAGGGGGAAAACCTTATTCTTATTTCTGCTCTAAAATACAGATTGTCGGTATTCTTTAGATGAGGCGGTTCTAACGAGTACCCACAAGCCATGTCGAACTTTAGCGGACATCCAGGTAACTGCTGTCGGTTAAAGTTAATACATAGAGAACTTAGAGAACTTTTTAGTCCTTTTTACATATATTTGGAAGCACCCTCTAATTGTATAGAATATATAGTCAAACTACTGACTACAGCGACAAAAACTGATGAATTTATTTTCATAACGTTTTTGTAAATTGTTATTTCTTTTCTGGGCCAGCGGGAGTAAAATTGCAAATTTATTGTGAACACATCCATATAAATTTTGTTAAATAAAAATGAAAATACTTTGGTCCTTTTTGAAAATGAAATACACTACCCCCTTTTTCTATTTCCAGTTTACCTTAGCAATCAGCGGGCAGCGGTTGTCACTACGGTAAACGCTAACAAAGACTATGTTACGCCTGCGATGTTGTAATTAATATATCATTTACGTACATTATTCTTTATTCAGTCTTTTTTTTTTCGATTCGAACCGCTTTTCTTGGGCAGGCTTAGATCCTCTAAACGGTTTACCAGTACTCTTGTAACAGGTCGGATTCAGCCCTGCGTGGAAGTACCATGCAGCCTATCTATTTCTTCAAGCCCCGATTGGGGGGGGGGGGGGGGGGGAGGGGGCGAAGGTATATAACACTATCTCTACTTTCTTGAATTAGAACAGTGACCTATAGACGGATCCAATGTTTTGACACGTGACCTTGTTTACTTAATACTGCGCATGCGCAAAACTACTTTTCCTTTCGATAACGATCTTTCGTGGTTGGCAAAAAGCCGCTGGTTCCATATAAACACATTGTAAATAGGTTAAATATTACGGGCATATTTTAGTTGACTGTTACAGAAAATCGATTAAAATTACACTTTAAATGAGTAGATAAATATATTCTAGACTTCATTCCTGCATCTTCCACATTTTTAGTCATTCGTTTTGTGCATTTTTATTACAAATAATTAAGACCATCCCGCCTCGTTACCTGCCTAAATTTAACAGATAATTATCATCAAAACATCCTCAAATATTCTAGAAACCAATAATTACTAGCTAAGACATGTCTATTTTTAAAGTTTAAAGGTCAATTTTGTCGTTTCGATTCCAAACAAAATACAAGTTTACAGAAAATAACATCGCATTTACAATGGCGACAAACGGCCAAAGAGGTTTTTTGCCCACCACCGGTAAGTCCCGGCAAATAGTATTATTGAGCGATGACGTAGTGTTTGGATGTGTCTATAAAATACATATAAAGCGGTCCTCAGACTTCATACTGATGCCTCAAAATCGTTCCGATGTCACCTAGGAAAATGAGGCCTTGGGGCGATAACCATTTATTTTCTGTGTTGTACGCGTTAGTTCCCTTGATTATCAGCACAGCTGATAACGGCCGTGTCCGTATAAGTCCGGTATGTATATTTTGAGCAAAAAAAAAAAATATCACGATGTTTCGTCTTGAAAGTTTCGTGTTTTTTTGTTTTTGTTTTTGTTTTTTTTTTCTTTTTTCGGCTGTAAAGTTTACAAAGTATTGGTATTGGCGTGTTTAAAGACACATTTTTGATTGCATAACACCCTAATGACCGTTTATTAAAGAATGCAGTTTTGAGAAAAGATACACTCGGGGGTATTCTGGCTGTCATACAGGTAGAGGACCAAGGCAGGGTAATCGGTTACTTCGGGATATAGGTTTTACAAGTCACATCTATTCATTTACTTGTTTGATAGCTACATCCTGGTTTTAATATTAATGGAAGAAACATCCACACTTTTATTATGCTTTTATTTTTATCATTACAAAAAGTGCCTATTCAAATACGTTGGTTAAATTCTACCACCGAAAATAAAAATCCTGATAACCCTAATATTTATGCTCAAAACATATATTGTGGGTACTCATTAAAACTGCCTCGGTGAGGCGGTTCTAACGAACACCCACAGTACATGTTTTTGAGTAGAAATAAGAAAACTAATGTATACCACTCTAAACCCCAATTAACTGTGCAATATGTTTTAACATATAGTGTACTCTTTAAAACCGCCTCTCAGAGTCGGTTCTAACGAGGATCCACAGTTTATGTTTTTGAGTAGAATTAAGAAAAATAATGAATACATCTAGCTCTATACTCTATTCTAAGAAGAAATTTAAAACAAAAGTTTGTGGCAACAATCTCAGTAAAAAATATACCATCACAGGAGTTCCCCTTATACAGCCCTTGTAAACATATCTCTCAGAGAGTCTCTGCTCATAACCACCTCGTAATCACTTAGATAAGATAAGCCTTTATGTGCACTATGGTCCGAAGGAATTGTTTATTGGAGACAATTAAACAGGCCACCCCTTTTATATAGAGAAAAATGTGTCTTTAATACCTGTAACTCGTATAAGCGATTTTTCTCCGAATAAAGGTTGTTTCTGTACAAGGATATATACTCGTTCAAAAAAAAAATCCTGCACATAAAATTGTTTCTGCATCGTTAAGCGGGTGTGAAATAAATATCCCCTAAACCCCACTTTATATAGAGAAAACTGGGGTTTACGGGGGTCAACATTATTTTTCTTATTTCTGCTCTAAGACATAGGTTGTGGGTACTCGTTAGGGACGCCTCAATGAGGCGGTTCTAACGAGCATCCACAACCTATGTTTGCATTACGAATAAGAAAAACATAGCACGGATTTTCACAAGAAAAGTAGCCATTCTGGAGATGTAAAAATGCACTTTGTCACACGGGTGTGTTACCGTAATGTACGGTACTACCATAGCTATACCATTACGATAACAAACCCGTGCGACATAGTGCATTTTTTCACATGTTCAAAATGGCTAATTTTCTGACGAAAATCGATGATATTTTCCTTATTTAAACAGCAAACATAGGTTGTGGGTGCTCGTTAGAACCGCCTCATTGAGGCGTTCTAACGAGTACCCACAACCTATGTCTAGGAGCAGATATAAAGAAAATAATGTAGACCCCCGTAAACCCCTGTTTCCTCTATATAAAATGGGGTGTAAGGGGGTGTTTATTTCACGGACATGTTAGTGTGATGCTTCAAGTTTGTTTTGTTTTGACAAGCGGACTCCTTTTTGCCCTTCAAACGCTCCATTCGTTTTTGTTTTCGTAGACTATTGCTTTAAACACCAAAAGGGTCACTGTGTTACCTTCGCTAAGAAAATAATTAAAAATCTAAATTTCACTATACCCAAGATTTCTAAAATTTTGTATATGTTACATGCACATTTCATTAGATACCCGGAGCGTCCATTCACAAAATGTTTGCATCGGCTTCGAGAAACAGCCGATCACGTATTGACCTCCGATTCGTAGAAGCTGCTCTCGGTAGAGCTGTATATATATATGCTACATTATTTTCCATAGCGGTTAACAGCAATGGTGGAAACAGAGCGTTTATAAAAATGACAAAAATTGATTACCAGGGATAAAAATAACACAGTTCGAAAATTGCTATACTTTTCATCGAAAGGGAGATAATCTGACAATTTCCCAAAATAAAATCTTGCTTGAGATGTTGTAAATGTTTTGTTTGTTTGTATTGGAGTTTAATGGCTCAGTCAACACTATTTAGGTCATTTTTGAGCCGGTCAGTTTACCTATTCATCTTTTTCTGCCCAAAATTGGAAATAAATAATATTCTATTCTTTTCCTGGACAGGCTTATACGTGAGCGGTTAACAAGTACAGTGCACATTCTTTCGCCAGAAACTGACAACTGCCCTTCTTGAATCAGCGGAATGGAGAGAATGACCGTAGAAAAGATTTCATGATCAATCTCCATGAAAGAATGTTGCCGACCCTGACAGGTATCGAACCCGCGTCCTCCTGATCACCAGTCAGACGCGCATCCGACTAAGCTACCGATTTCTGCATGTTGTAGTGTTATCCGATGTTCAGTGGATATGGTCTTCAATCTTAGACACAAAGAGATTGTCTGCGCATGCGCAATGCTTATTTTCTTGAAGCATATTTCCATGCACACATTAAGCAAATGCAAGTTTGAGCAATGTTTAGCTAAATGTCCGATACCCATGTCTTCATCCATCTTTTGCTCAATAGCTTCATGTACCAGATATCTGGTGAGTGAGTGAGTGAGTGTTCGAGTTTTACGTCCCACCAACAGCTTGATCATACGGAGACCGGACCTCGGTTTAAAGACTCATCCGAAAGTCTGGAGAAGCCCGGGATCGATCCTGCGATCCCTGGTTTACAAGGCGAGTAGCGTAACCACTGCACCGTGGAGGCTTCTAGATATCTTGTGAGTTTCACCCGGAAGTTGGTATAGTTACTTTTTTTAATAAGTATATTTATTACGCCGTTTGCGGAAGCTAATCAGTAAAAACAAATCACGAGTGAGACTCGGAGAACGAATGAAAACATCTAGAAAACACGCCTATATAATTTAGACCCCCTTGAACCCAATTTTTATACAGTAAAACTTGGGTTTTACAGGGGTATACCTTATTTTTCTTATTTTTGCTCTAAAATATAGATTGTTGGTTCTCGTTGGAACCGCCTCGATGAGACGGTTCTAACGAGTACCCACAAACTATATTTTGAGCAGAAGAAAGAAAATATATTACAATTTTTTATCTAAAACTTTTCTTTTTTTCGGCACCAAAGGTTACAATGTATTTGTATAGGCGTGTTTTCGTAATGAAGATACAAAAGGTAGACAGAAGCAATGACTGTGTGTGAAGTTACATTATCACTTCTAGGCATCGCAAAAACACGCCTATTCAAATATATTGGTACAATTTTGCCACCAAAAAATGAAAATTTTCAGATAAAAATCCGGATATTTTTCATATTTCTGCTCAAAACATATATTGTAGGTACTCGTTAGAACCGCCTCGGTGAGGCGGTTCTTACGAGTACCCACAATCTATGTTTTCACCTAGGCGGTTCTAACGAGTACCCACAATCTATGTTTTTGAGCAGAAATAAGAAAAATAATGTATACCTCTGTGTACCCCAGTTTTACTTTATAAAAGTGGGATTCAAGGGGGTCAAAATTATAAAGGCGTGTTTTCGTGATGAAAGGTTTTGTGTGAAGTGACATCATCCCTTCTTGGACTTAAACCTATCCAGGAACTAGATATATAAGATGGTTTAATCTGGAGAACAAGAAATATTGGTTTTACGTCCTCGTCAATACTATTCAATTTGCTTCCGATTTCGTGAGACATTTACCCGACACTATGATGAAATGACAGCTCAAGCTCTACCGCCGAAAGCAATCACTAAGGTTTACGGGGCGGTCCGACTCGCACCACTTTACCTCCTTCTAAGTGGTTGACCCGCACTCAAAAGTTCGGACGCAAATTAGGACGCCCAGAAATGTCTTCGAAAGTGGCATTTTCCTGCCTGATGAAAATGTGTAGCTGTTTTTTCTTATTTCAGCTGCAAACTTAGAGTTGGGACACTCGTTAGAACCGCCTCATTGAGGCAGTTCTAACGAGTGCCAACATTCAATGTTTATGTGCAAATTAAGGAAAGCAACGTTCGCCGCTCGCCCATCGCCACAGGCTTTTTGAGTTTCATGCGTATGTGTGCCTGCAGTGACTGTGAGTGTATGGTTAAGATGACATGCGCTGTGAATTGGATTATAGTGAGGGACAGGCGCGCAGAGTCAACCTCACTCTCTCGCCCTGACGTAGCTGGATCCAGAGGCAAGACAGTGTCGAGACATCTGGGGTTAAACCCGGATGCAATGGATGACCATGACTTCTTTAGTGCCTTGTCATGCTCTTCATAGCGCGCATGCCCCACGACACGCTGCTGCATCGACTTGTGGGCCGCTGAATCAGGGAAATGATTTTTTCTGCCCCAGCTGCCGAAGCAAACTAAACATAGCTGGAACAGGCAGATCAAGATATGTTAGTTTTATTTGGAGTAGCCTTCTCCGAGATGCATTGCCGACCAGGCCTTGAGAGCTCCATATACCCTTAAAGGAAAGTAACGTAGATTAAAATTCCTATGTTAAGACCACCTTTGGGACTGTTCCAAAATGGTCTTTACGAGGAAACTGTGGGCAGAAATCACAGAGATTAAGTGGAACCTTCAAAATAAGCTTTTTAAAGCAGAGATAGTCTTGGTTTTAGGTGGTCTTAATAGCGGAGTGTATATTCCCGAGTAAACCCCAGTTGTCTCAATATAAAGTGAGATTTTCCAGGGTAATCCTTACATGAACTTGTTAACGCGACGTGGATGTGCACGCTTTTAACAATTTTCCCTGTTTTGTGTATGATAAACTACACCTATATGTTTGTTTTTGTTGGATTTGAGGCCTAATGTCCCTCTCAACACTATATCGGTCATTTTGGAGACGTTTCAAATTTTGAGGGACTTTTAGCCGACACTGAGTTGAAATGACATCTCAAGCCCTGCCACACAATGAAACAAATAGGGTTTGTATGCATGGACGGTCCTATTCACACCACTTTGCCTGGGCAGGCTTAGATCCTATAAGTATACGTGCGCTCGGTTTCAGCTCTGCGCATAAAATCTATTTCTCTTACCCTTAATGGGCGGTGGTGGCGGGGGCCCAATACCTATGTATACGCACAGACTCATTTGTCTAATTTTAATAAATTAAAAACGGGCTTACCTCGTATCCAGCCTCAGTATTCACCTCTATGCGGACATCTGCCGGGTCGTCTAGGTTCGAGCCCGTGTCAACTGATGATCTGTCAAAAGCTGCATTTTCTTCACCGCGAAATGTGTAATTCGTTAGTTTGACATCCCTGTTTACTTTCGCCATTTAAAAAATAAAAAATAAATAAACCACTTAACTACTCTGACTCGCCGTAATATATTGTATTAAACCGTATGATCACAACCCGTGTATTTTTATAGATAGAACATGACAAAACTAAACAAAGCAGACACGATTGTATATATGGATGAGTACATTTAGGGCTTCTTGCGGTTTAACAAAACGTCAACCCTTGAGCATTTCAGGGTCATTAATGATTTTTTGTTTCATTTGAGGTTTAACGTCCCCGTCAACACTGTAAAGGCCATTTTGGAGACGTTGCTTCCAATTTTGTGGGGCTTTTACCCGACATTGAGATGAAATGACATCTCAAGCCATGTCGCCCAATGAAACCAATAGGGTTTATTAGCATGGACGGTCCGCCTCACACCGCGGTTCCTGGACAGGCGGAGATCCTCTAAGCGGTTTACCGGGACTAGTGTGCGGGCCGGATTCAGCTCTGCGTGGAAGCATCATGCAGCCCATATATTTTCTTCAAGCCCCTATGGGCGGGGCCATGGGTCATTAATGAAGAGAAGAGACAGTAGAGAAAAGGAAATGGAGACTCTGTGAAGAATACAGAATTCAAAAATGAAATAAATGTTGAGAAACAGCAGAAGCGAAAAAAAGCCCCATTACGAAAACACGCCTATTCAAATATATTGGTAAAAATGTTGTTTTTTTTTGGTTGTTGTTTTTTTTTTCAGATAAAACTCCAAATATTTATCACATGTATGCTCAAAACACACATGGTGGGAACTCCTTTACGAATACATGCCTATACAAATACATTGTAACCTTCATCGCCGAAAAATGAAAATTTTAAGATGAAAAATTGTGATATTTTTCTTATTTCTGCTCAAAATATAAATTGTGGGTATTCGTTAGAACCGCCTCATCGAGGCGGTTCTAACGAGTACCCACAACCTATATTTTAGAACAGAAATAAGAAAAATAAGGTTTACCCCTGTATACACCAGTTTTACTGTATAAAAGTGGGGTCAAGGGGGTCAAAATTATAAAGGCGTGTTTTCGTGATGTACGCTCGAAACACGCATTTTGGGAACTCGTTAGAACCGCGGTTCTAACAAGTACCCACAATCTATGTATTTAAACAGAAATAAAAATAATGTGTACCCCTGTAAACCCCAGTTTTACCATAGAAGAGTTTTCGTGATGTCCTGGACAGCAGGCCTCGTCCAACTGCGGGTTAATATCAACAGCAGGACGCCCCGATGTTGAAAGGTGCACAACACTTTCGCCTCACGCAACCACCTCATTAGCTCCAAGCGCCTCAGTAAATTCAATCTAGTTTTATTATTGTCATTTTTCAACCAAAATAAGGCTTGACTTTACTTCTAACTTCTTGACTTCATACTTCTAACTTTTAATATTACATGTATCTTTTCGGACTTGATGAAAGTGGAAGTTTGTTTGTTTGATTTGAGGTTTAACGTCCCCGCCAACACTGTAAAGTTCATTTTGGAGACGTTGCTACCAATTTTGTGGGACTTTTACCCGACTTTGAGATGAAATGACATCTCAAGCCCTGCCACCCAATGAAACCAATAGGGTTTATTAGCATGGACGGGCCTCTAAGCGGTTTACCAGTATTCTTATGCGGGTCGGTTTCAGCTCTGCATGGAAGCATCATGCAGCCCATCTTATTCTTCAAGCCCCGATGGGCGGGGGCCGTAACGACGGAAGTTATTTAGTTTCAAGTATGAAGTAATAAACATAGAAGTAAGAAGTCAGAAGTCAGAAGTCATTAAGGAAGTCGGGTTCTGACCCATTTGAACCCCACTTTTATATAGTAAAACTGGGGTTTAGCGGGGTAAACTTATTTTTCTTATTTCTGCTCAAACTATAGATTGTGGATACTCGTTAGAACCGCCTCATATATCACAATTTTTCATCATAAAATTTTCATTTTTTCGGTGGTAAAGTTTATAATGTATTGGTATAGGCGTGTTTTCGAAATGAGAAATTGAAATAAGTAGACGGTGTATGTTCATGAAACTTCCAAAAACGAGTATAATGTTCACTGTTTGCTTTCTAACTCCATTTTTGTTGTTTACACTTTATTCATAAAAACCGCATTTGGCATGGGCTACACACACGTCTAGAGAATGGAGGCTTTCCTGGACAGATTTGAGTCCATGAAAGGATAAGGTCATTTCACACAACACCTTTCTTTGCTTCCGTCCAAATTCTGTAACTTACTCCTTCTTAGAGTCTCTCTATGCTTGAGATAATATACATGTATATCCTTTGTTTTCATTGTAGGTTTAGTTCGCTGTAAAGTGCTTGAAATAAAGAATAACACAGCTTCATATCAAAGAAAAGTATGGTTAATACGGATATATAATTTACTTAACATATTTTGCTAAAAATGGTTCTCAGTATACTTGCTATTGAGGCGGTTCTAATGAGTACCTACAATCTACGTTAGCGCCATTTATGAGCAAAACAAGTGCTTCAGCTGAAGTGCACGACCCGCCGGATGCTTTTAGCTTTATGAGTATTACCATATATGGGTATGGCGGCCATTTTGGTCATGTGACCTGGACCTAAAACGGTATCCCCAATAAATGCGCCTTATCGTAAGAAGCAAAATTATATCTTATACTTAGTACTGTATTCTAAATCGTTTGCAGGATAAAATGCATTCTTACTTTTCCAATACAAAAGCATATGTGTCAAAGTTTGACCTAGGCACAAAGAATGTCATGGTCAACCCAAGGTCACCATTTTAGCACTTTATGATGGGCCTCCGTCCCAGATGCTATTTATCAAGTTTCGTGGAAATCTGCCCAGTGGTTCTGGAGAAGACTATTTTTGAAGGGTTTTTACCATATATGGCTTGGCGGCCATTTTGGTCATGTGACCTGGACCCCATGAGCAAATTTTGGTTTTACCCATCCCATAGAGGCTCCATATGAAATTTGACTTCAATCGGCCCAACGGTTTCCGAGGAGAAGCAGTTCGAAAATTTTCACATTTTTCGCCTCGGCGAGGCTATACTAAATGAAATGTAATATCTGGCAAGTTCATTGGTTAGATCTCATTGATATCTATCAGTATGCCAAAAATTATTTAAATATTCCAATCGGTTAAGTCACTATCACCAATATTCACAAACGGGTTATGGACGGACAGGCAGACTGACAGAATGACACGGTGATTTTAGGGCACTCTTAGAAAATCAACCTACTTCAGTCGGTCGTTTTATTCTGCGGGTCGTGCAATATGAATTTGAAAATATATATTCAAAAGATAGGGAAAGCAATTCAATATCGCACGTGTGCATAACAAGGAACATGTGCGAAATCGTTGAGAAAGCATTATTCCATTTTAGAAATCCCAAAACCGGTCAATTGCAAACTGTGCATGCCAAAATCAGACGCCACCATCGTGAAAACACGCCTATATAATAGTAAAACTGGGGTTTGCAGGGGTAAACCTTATTTTATTTATTTATTTTTTTTTTTTTTTTTTTTTTGGCTCTGAAATATAGATTGTTGCATTACGAAAACACGCCTATACAAATACATTATAAATTTTATCACCGGAAAAAGGAAAATTCTAAGATGAAAAATTGTTTTATTTTTCTTATTTCTGCTGAAAATATAGATTGTTGGCCTGTAAAGGTCATTTTGGAGACGTTCTTCCAATTTTATGGGACTTTTACCTGACATTGAGATGTAATGACATCTCAAGCCCTGCCGCCCAATGAAACCAATAGGCTTTATAAGCATGGACGGTCCAACACTCGCACCGCTTTGTCTGTGCAGGCTTAGATCCTCTAAGCGGTTTACCAGTACTCGTGTGCGGGTCGGTTTCAGCTCTACGTGGACGCATCATGCAGCCCATCTATTTCTTCAAGCCCCGATTGGCAGGCCGTGTCACAGTGTAGAATAGTGGTTCTAACGAGCACCCATAATATATGCTGTACAATTTACGGCCTATCGGGTCCGCAATGTCAATCATATTACATGAAATATGCGTCGCTAAATTCAGATTTTATGTATATTAAGCTCACAAATAATGCATAAAACTTGAATTTTAGTCCTTTCGAATCTTTCCTTTCGAATTTTGACACGAAAAATAAATATGTTCGAAGTAGATCCTTGAAAATGATTTTGCTTCATCATTCATTAAAGGAATCGTGACACGCCTTCTAAGATTAACCCATATATGCCTAGCGTCTCATTTTTGGACCATTAGCACATTACGAAAACACGCCTATACAAATACGCCTATACAAATGTATTGTAAACTTTACCCCGCCGAAAAAAAAAACAGAAAAAAAACGAAACGATGAAAACTTGTGACGATTTTCTTAATTCTGCTCAAAATATGGATTTTGGGAACTCGTTAGAACCGCCTCATCGAGGCGGTTCTAACGAGTACCCACAATCTATATTTTAGAGCAGAAATAAGAAAAATAAGGTTTACCCCTGTAGACCCCAGTTTTACTATATACAAGTGGGGTTCAAGGGTTCAAAATTATATAGGCGTGTTTTTGTGATGAACAGTGTAGACCCAGATCAGTGCGCGGCGCCTGTTCTCAGTCTATTTGGTTTGCTTAAAGTACATACATTTTTGTAAAACTTACCACAAACAAAACAAACCTGTAACATCCAATAAATGGAAATGGACCACTCTTAACTTATTAGATGGAATACTCATACATTGGGTTTAGTGTTGTCTTACAATGTTCTAGAAGCCTCTGTGGTGTAGTGGTTATGCTACTCGCCTTGTAAACCAGGGGTCGAAGGATCGATCCCGGGCTTCTCCGGCCTTTCGGTTGAGTCTTTAAACCGAGGTCCCGTCTCCGTATATTCTTAGCTGTTGGTGGGACGTAAAACTCAAACACGCATTCTTACAAAGTTCTGTTTCCCAGGACGCCCAACCGATGTTGGCTTTCTGGTAAACAAAGAGGGGTGGGATTATTTTTTTTTTTTTTTTTTCACTTTCATCCCATTTCCTCTTCCTCCCCCGACACTGCTTCATCTCCTCTGATATGTCTTCTATCTGTTTTCCATCAGGAAAACACGCCTATATAAGTTTGACCTCCTTGAACCCAACTTCTATATAGTAAAACAGGGGTTTACAGGGTTAATCCTTATTTTTCTTTTTATTGCTTTGAAATAAAGATTGTAGGTACTCGTTAGAGCCGCCTCGATTAGGCGGTTCTAACGAGTACCCACAATCTATATTTTGAGCAGAAATTAGAAAAATATCACGTGTTTTCATCTTAAAAGTTTTATGTTTTCGCCGATAAAGGCTACAATGTATTTATATAGGCGTGTTTTGGTTATGTCCCTATCTCTGGGAGACGCTATAAAACAGCCGGCCTCGGTAACTCAGTCGAATGCGCGTCTGACTGGTGATTAGAGGTTCGCAGGTTCGATACCTGCCGGGGTCGGCAACATTCGTACGGGGAGACTGATCATGAAATCTTCACTACGGTCATTCTCAGTAACTTCCGTTGATTCAAGAAGGGCAGTTGTCAGTTTCTGGCTGCACTGGTTAACCGCTTACGTATTGTTTGTTTGTTTGTTTGTTTGATTTGAGGTTTAACGTCCCCGTCAACACTGTAAAGGTCATTTTGGAGACGTTCCTTCCAATTTTGTGGGACTTTTACCCGACATTGAGATGAAATGACATCTCAAGCCCTGTCGCCCAATGAAACCAATAGGGTTTAAACCGCTTACGTATAAATATGCCCAGGAAAAGTGTGGCTGGGAAAACTGACCAGCTCGAAATGTCCTAAAAAGTGTTGACTTGGCCGTAAAACTCCAAATCAAACAAACAAACAAACACCATAATAATCAATAAGAGTTGAGATGCCGTTAAACCCCAAAACAACACAATCAACCAATCATAGCAATGGAATGCAAGCGGGTTAAAATGCCTACGGCGTTTTTCATTTTCTTTTGTAAGAGCCCAACAAACCACAGCAATTGAAAGAGAATCAGATAGTAGCCCTAAGAAGCAATGAACAAGAAATGTTATTATTTGGTTTAAACATTTTTTATTTTGATTTGTCCAACATTTCATTAAGGAAACATGTCCGTAAGAAATAATGGCGTCCAACATGGTGTCAGAAAAGATTAATATTAGGTAAACATGATAACATCTTTATAATTTCTGCTTCCAACATAGATTGCGGGTGATCGTTAGAACCGCCTCAATGAGGCGGTTCTAACGAATACCCACAATCTATGTTTTTGAGCAAAAATAAGGCAGATAATGTTTACACCCGTAAAACCCCAATTTTCTCTATATAATGTGGGGTTTAGGAGGGGTCTTCGTTTCACGGACTTGTTATCGTGATGTACAAGTTCATACATAGACAGAATACAATAGAATACAATAGTACATGGATACAGGATTTGAAAACAAGCATTCATGTTTTTTTAATCATCTCCTGAAATGTTCTTATTTAAAAAAATGTACACTTCCAATTTTGCCGGTTTTTCCCCAAAACGCCATTTTCTAACAGACTACAGCAGTTGAAAGAGTACCAAAATGTACCCCTAAGAACAAATGAACAAGTATTAAATCCCGACAGCCCCCGCCCATAGGGGCTTGAAGAAATATATGGGCTGCATGATGCTTCCACGCAGAGCTGAATCCGGTCCGCACACTAGTACTGGTAAACCGCTTAGAGGATCTAAGCCTGTCCAGGAACCGCGGTGCGAGGCGGACCGTCCATGCTAATAAACCCTATTGGTTTCATTGGGCGACAGGGCTTGAGATGTCATTTCATCTCAATGTCGAGTAAAAGTCCCACAAAATTGGAAGCAACGTCTCCAAATGACCTTTACAGTGTTGACGGGGACGTTAAACATCAAAACAAACAAACAAACAAACAAACAAACAAACAAAATTAAATCCCGTTTTCAAACCTTTGCTTAAAAAAACGAAATTATATATGACAAAACATCCACAAACTTGCAAGAAATAATAACTGTTATGTTTCATAAGAAAGAAATTCTCTACCAGGATTGATTTGTTTTAGGTTTAACGTCCCCGCCAACACTGTATAGGTCATTTTGGAAACGTTGCTTCTGATTTTGTGGGACTTTTACCCGACATTGAGATGGAATGACATCTCAAGCCGTGTCGCGCAATAAAACCAATAGGGTTTATAAGCATTGACGGTCCGACTCGCACCGCTTTGCCTGGGCAGGCTTGGATCCCCTAAGTAGTTTACCAGTACTCGTGTGCGGTTAAATTCAGCTCTGCGTGGAAGCAATATGCACACCATCTATTTCTTCAAGCCCCGGCGGGCGGGGGCGGACCCACGAACATCTGGTTCAGAGTCTAGAACTTTATCATCTAGCTGTACTACCAAGCTGGTAAGGGAAATATGAGACGTAATACAGAGCAATTTCTAAATAAACTTAGGTTCGAAAAATGGCAATTTTCACCAAAGCTTTGGTACTTTTGGCCATTTATGGATTGTAGATGAAAGGGGTACCTCAAATTGAAGCAACAGTCATAATATGAAATCAATCCAATGAAGAATAAAGGCAACATAACACTATCGGACGCCCGACCGCCCGGACATAGCTATATTAAAGGATGGAACTTTTATAAAACCCGTCCAAAAACTTGCCCATCCAGACACTCGGCGTTGAATCATCGTTCAATAACGCTGAAAACCTTATTTCAATGTTGATTCAAAATGGAACCAACGTTGTGTGCCTGCAGGATTGCATACTTCTATTTCTGCGTTTGTTTGCAATAAGGAATCTCAGGTTTTTTTTTTAATAAGGAATTTGATTTTTGCCACCATCATTTCAGTTTTTGCACTTTTGCATGTAAATTCCCTTAGACAGTGATTCAATTGTTGTAATAAGAAATCTATTTTTGTGATAACGAATCTCGTTTTTGTAATAAGGAATTTGATTTTTGCCACTATGGTTTCAGTGTTTGCACGTTTACATGTAAATTCCCATAGACATTGATTCAAATTTTTGTAATAAGTAATCCCTTTTTTTGCAATAAGCAATCTCGTTTTCGTATTAAGGGATTTGATTTTGTTACTATCGTTTCAGTTTTTGCACGTTTACATGTAAATTCCCATAGGCGATGATTCAATTTTTGTAATAAGGAATCTCGTTTTTGTAATAAGGAATCTCGTTTTTGTAATAAGGAATCTCGTTTTTGCAATAAGGAAACTCGTTTTTTTTGTAATAAGAAGTTTCATTTTTGTTACATTTGTACTATCGTTTCAGTTTTTGCACGTTTATATGTAAAGAAGAGAACAAGAAAAAAAGAAAAAGAAAAACAACGAGATTCCTTATTAAAGAACGAGATTCCTTATTACAAAAAATGGATTCCTTATTACAAAAAGTGAATCACTGTCTGTGCCACTTTCATTTCTTTCATGGTATGTCAAATCCGAAACTGCTAAGCTAAGGGTGTAATCTCGCAGATATTCTTTTACAAAAGCGAGTAGGTCTTTGAATACTTTTCGTAAAACTCAATGTCTTTCAAATGCATGGGACATTTTTCTACAGACACGGGTAAAGCATAAGGTTACCCAGTACTCAGTTTATATTCATTAGGGTTGCCTTGACTGTCCTTCAGGTGCTCTGGAGTTCTTTGAGGTGGAAAGAAATAACACTGACCGCTATACGATATCATAGATCTGCTGTCTGGTGTAGCCCGTATTGCCTTCTCCGTCATGGCGAGAGGTTACCTGGCATCACGTGAACAAGTCCGCGAAATGAACATCCCATTAAACCCCACTTTATATAGAGAAAACTGGTGTTTAAGGGGGTAAACATTTACTACAAGACATAGGTTGTAGGTACTCGTTAGAACCGCCTCAATGAGGCGGTTCTAACGAGCACCCACAACCTATGTTTGTAGTATTTGAAGAAAAATATCACAGATTTTCATCAGAAAAGTAGCCATTTTGGAGATGTGAAAAATGCACTATGTCATCGTAATGAAAATAGTAATTTCGGGTTCCTGGCCATAGTGAAACATATAAGTGTCCCCAATCCATGTACACAGACCGCTTTCGTTGAAATTTCAGTTAATGTCCCTTATTTCATGCCTGCCGTGTTCTCTGGAATCTTCCATCCAGCAAGCGCGATGTAATGTCAGAAACCTTCCCATCCTAAACTGGAAAAGAACGAGTCCTCTATATGCGTTTTCTCTTTGTGGATTCGTTTGCGAATGAGCTTATTTACTATTCTAGCAACCTATATTTTCTTTACCGATTTCAAAACGAGACTGTATGAGACAAAGCGCAAGTATGATTGGTCGATATTCAACCAATCGGTATGTCTCTTAGTCATATTTGGTATAAGTTTTACGTATCACAAAACGCATTGTCTGATAGTATAGCGGAGATGAGGATCTACTGGAGTTAATTTTCTCAGCCATGACGTCGTGCCCCTATTGTCAATTATGTATTTTTCAGGACCAAGATAGCTCATCAGAGACTTTGGATTAAAATAAAAGACAAGCATTGTTTACAGTCTGCCATATTTTATTGCAAACATATAAATACTTATAAATATTCTTACAAGTTTAAAATACAACGTAATGCATTAAATACAACGCAAATTACAATATAGCACTGTATAAATGTTCATGCTGTTGTCTTTCAAATAGTTCTATCCACAGTTCTGAAGCTCTCTGGCTTCTCTTCGCAACTGACAGCATCTTAACCACCAACAGAACTCGTCGAATATCGTCAGTGTCATACACATGCTCACATAGGTTCGGCTCTGTTATCTCTCCAGTACTGAAAGTACATGTATTTTGATTACAATTATCTAACAAAAATATTGGATCCTAACTGGCATTCATACAAATATCTTTGAAGCATATTGATCACCTATTGGTATAAGCGTTGGGGTTGCATTCAGAACATTGCAAATCTCCAAACTGATTCATATGATCGCTTTGCATGTAACAGGGAACCTACGCGTCCAGTTCTCGTAACGTGTTTTCTTTCTCTGGCGACAGTTATTTTAAGTGTCTGTATTCCAAAGGTCTCAAACACAGCCCCTTTTTCGTAGGTACCACATTCTCCTGGGATTTCCAGTACTGCCTTATATCAACACCATCACGAAAACACGCCTATATAATTTTGAACCCCAATTTTATATATTAAAACTGGGGTTTACAGGGGTAGACCTTATTTTTCTTATTTCTGCACTAAAGTATAACGAGTACGCACAATCTATATATTGAACAGAAATAAGAAAAATATCACAATTTTTTATCTTAATGTTTCCGTTTTTCGGCGGTAAAGTTAAGAATGTATTTGCATAGGCGTGTGTTCGTAATGACACAGCCCTCCTTATGTATTCGTATAATAAATCTCACGTCCTAAATATCCAATGTAGGATTTCTAATCTGTCAGTGCCTGGTTCACTTAATTCTTCCATCCTATCAAAGTTAAACTGATGTCTTTCTTCTCGGCATATCATCTTTCCATTCTCTCAGATCGATATTTAATTGCCCCTAACATTTGTTAATTTCCACGTACCGACAATTACCAAGACTGAATCTACATCTGAAGTGACACATGTTTTCTTCGTGATATTACTGAAAGAATGAAAGCAGTTCCTTGCATAGCAAGGAGTCTGTTCTGATTAGATGTTATAATTAGTGACTCTCGGAATAACCTTCAAACAGACGTTCGTGTCGAAACACTTTTATACATCTTGGTTGTGATTGGTCGAAATCTGTTAAGATATGTCACGTTAAATATGCGGACGGGAAGGATGGGGTATGCCGTTTTAAACTTGAATCATTTCATATTCCATTAGGGGGAATCAGTTTGTTTACATTTGTAGGCGTGCGTGCGTGCGTGCGTGCGTGCGTGTGTGTGCGTGTGTGATCCTCCTAAATATTGGGGTTTAAGGTCCTGTTAGTACTTTGATTTTTCCCAGTATAAGAAGGATTTGCGGTAGTGTTAGTACTTTGATTCTGGACACTTATTAGTTGAGGTACTATTAGTACTTTGATTTTCTTCCTTCTCACCAGAAAAAGTATTTAAGGTACTGTGAGTACTTTGGTGTTGTTGTTTTTTCCAAATATAAGAAGCATTTGCGTTACTGTTAGTACTTTGATTTTGGACATTTATTTGATGTGGGTTATGAATATTGACAATCGATATTAAAAAAAAAAAAAGTAGTCGCAGATGAGATTGACTAGACGGAGCTTTCGTTTGTACCTGCTTTTAGAATGTTTTATTAACAAAAAGGTTTTTGTTTGTTTGTTTGATTTTAGGTTTAACGTCCCCGTCAACACTGTAAATGTCATTTTGGATACGTTGCTTACAGTTTTGTGGGACTTTTACACGATATTGAGATGAAATGACACCTCAAGCCCTGTCGCCCAATGAAACCAATAGGGTTTATTAGCATGGACGGTCCGCCTCTCATTGCGGATCCTGGAAAGGCTTAGATCCTCTAAGCGGTTTACCAGTACTAGTGTGCGGACCGGATTCAGCTCTGCGTGGAAGCATCATGCAGCCCATATATTTTTTCACGCCCCTATGTGTGGGGGCCGTAACAAAAAGGTTAACTAAGTCATCCGATTGTGTGAATTCAACTGTAACACACACAAAGGACATGAAAGCATGTGAAAGGCACTCTACCGAATCTTCTGGTGGACTCAGCGAATTTGATATATATTGGCAACACCCGAATAGCACCGCCTAGTCAATTTTATCTGCGACTACTATATAAATAAGAAAAATATTACGATTTTTCATTAAAAAAATAACCGTTTTGGAGATATGAAAGACTGCACTATGTAACACGGATGTGTTATCATATGAGCCCCGCCAAGCGAATTTGGGTCTTCGAGCATTCCGTCATGGCAAATTTTAACTGCGCATGCCCAGCCATTCAGAGGGGCCAGGGATATGACTTTCTGTGTGAAGGTTCCTCTTGATTCACTGCTTGTATGAGCGAGCAGCGAAGGTTCTGGCGAGACTGCGCGGATGCGCAGGCTCGTCTGAACCTTCGCTGCTCGCATAGGCGATAAGTACCAAAATCGCTTGACGGGGCCCATATGTATTTCATGATCATTTCAGGAAAATTATTACGCACGAAAAAAGCACTTAAGGCTATCGTGCACTGTAATCAGTAGCACGGACTTCCGATTTTCCGGGACTGAAGGAAATGCTACTATGCTACTACAAACACAACAGGGAAAAGTGCTTTCCAAGAAAAGGATTTGTCCGTTATTAAAAAGACGCCAATCCGCCCGAAGTGCTTTCGATAGATTGTCAACCCCATTCTGGGTAAATGTACAATTAATGGAAAAACGCAACTTCAAACAAATATTTCCAAAAACAGAAACTTACTATAAGCTAATATAGAACATTTGATTTTTGTATAAGATCGATTTTTATTCCGTTGAATGAACACCAAAAGAAGTATTTTCACTCGTGGCTTCGAACACCAAAAGCAGTATTTCACAAGTGGCGAAGCCACGAGTGAAAAATACTTCTTTGGGTGTTCATGAGTGAAATAAAATTGATCGTTCACTGAAAAAAAAAATCATTTTTTTTTTCTTTCATGCTTTTAACTGTAATTTTTAATGCAAAGTCAAAGTGTCAGTCATCGTCACAGAGAACGGGCTTTTTCAGGGCGATATCGCGTGGAATTAGAGTTGTTCAGCGTGTTAACTGGGAATATAGCTTGGGATGTCATCACGTGAACAAGTCCGTGAAATGAAGATCCGCCCCCCATACCCCAATTTATATAGAGAAAGCTAGGGTTTACGGGATATACATTATTTTTCTTATTTTTGCTCCAAGACATAGGTTGTGGCTACTCGTTAGAACCGCCTCAATGAGGCGGTTCTAACGAGCACACACAACCTATGTTTGCAGTATTTATAAAAAAATATCACGGATTTTGATCAGAAAAATGGCAGTTTGGAGATGTGAAAAAAATGCACTATGTCGCACTGGTGTGATATTGTAATGGTAACATGTGCTTTATCAAATGGTTCACTTGTGATTGCATTTATATAATACTCGCAGTTGCTATGCTCGTCTGACGTCGCATGCATTATTTTCGTTGCGTAGGTGCAAAAAGTGACGTCATCAACGCCTGAATCACGCGAAAACGTGCGTGACGTAATTTTTGTCACTCACTAATAACGTTTAGCAAACAGTGATTTTATCACTCACTAATAATGTTTAACAAACAGAGAATATATTATTTTTGAGAATACATCGAATTCTCAAATAGGGAAAAATAAACAGTTTGAAACAGTGAAGATATCGATTAAGATGTTACTGAAAAATCTCTTTTTTTTCATTGAAAAGCATGTAAGAAAAAGAGGATCGCACGAGTAGTAACTTCATATAAAACGAGTCTCTGGCGTGATTTATTAACATGAAATTCAAAGAAACGAGAATCCTGAGTGTTTCATTAATTTAATACGGAACGACCACAATTTAATATTCTGTTAATAATGGGGAACGGGAACACCTTCAGTGGAGGTAACTCCTGCAAATATATTTTTGTCCCTCACGTCAATAGGGGCTAACTCTTAAAGAAAAGAATTTGCTCCTTAGGAGCAAATTCTTTCCTTTAAGAGTAGACCCCTTTTTCAGTGGGACAGAGCTTACAGAAAAGCGAACAGGAAGTACCGAAAGTTGTCTCCCTTTAAAAAATGTTAAGTTTATTATTGTCAAGAAAAATTCAAAAGATTTTCAACAGAAATCATAGGACTGTCATGGACGGCGTAATGACGTTACGCGCCAGTAACCATTTGTTAAACTTATTACACGTTTTGTCACAGCGTTTTTAGGACTTGACGTTACCATCAAAAATAACAGCGACGCCATATGAAAAGTAGAGGATCTTACACGACTGGTCGTTTTATATGAAACTTATGAAACGAGCCTTTGGCGAGTTTCATAAATTCCATATGAAATGACCACGAGTGTACGATTCTGTTTATCATATGACCACTTTAAATTGGATTTTATCGCCTACAAATTTGACAATTTTTCCACAAAATTGCATGCCTTGGTTTACATGGACGACGTCTTGACGTTAATTAACCCCACCAAGTGTTACTTACACGTGTGGTCATACGATTTTTAATACACGACGTTTTTTTTACTGCTTATCAATGACGTCATATGATAAGCTGTTTTATCATATGACGTCACATATGAGAGTGTAATAACGCCATGTAATGAATTCCGTAATCCACTAGTATATTGAATATGCAAATAAGTTAGAAAAGCCCGTAAAGTTGCATGTACGATTGTTACAACGCATAATGTAGTAATGTAGTAATTTCTTCATTTTGATTTTTTTTACTACATTATGCGTTGGCATAGTCGACGCGAAATGAAGTAAAAAAAATATTTCATTTCGCGTTGATATGCACCATATCGACGCATAATAAAGTAATGATGGTAGAACATAGCTGTCTTCGAAAAGACTTAGGAAGCAATACAGTTAAATTCCTACAATTTAGACCACATTTGAGACGGTTCAAAAGTGGTCTTTAAGACCACAGTTGAACAGTCCAAAAGACGGTCTTCCACAAAAGCACACTGAAGGTCCGTCCATGTATATAAACCCTATTGGTTTTATTGGGCGGCATCTCAATGTCGGGTAAAAGTCCCATGAAATTGGAAGCAACGTCTCCAAAATGACCTAAATAGTGTTGACGGGGACGTTAAACCTCAAATCAAACAAATCAAACAAAAGACAGACAGGCAGACAGACAGACAGACAGACAGACAGACAGACAGACAGACAGAATGGACAAAAACTATATACCCCCTTGCATACTTCGTATGCCGGGGGTATAAATAGATGGGCTGCACGATGCTTCCACGCAGAGCTGATACCGCCCGTACATGAGTCCTCGTAATCTGCTTAGAAGGTCTAAGCCTGTCCAGGAAAACTGCTGCGAGTCGGCCCATCCATGCATATAAACCCTATTGCTTTTAATTGGACGGCAGCGATTGAGATGTCATTTCATCTCAATATCGGGTAAAAGTCCCATAAAATTTGAAGCAATGTCTCCAAAATGACCTAAATAGTCTTGACGGGAACGTTAAACCTCAAATCAAACAAACAAACTGTTGACGCATAATGAAGTAAAATTAAGTATGCCACCCATCGCCGCAAAATGAAATAATTCTTTCATTTTGCTCAAACCTCTTAGTATCGACACATAATGAAGTAAAAACGACATTTTATTTCATTTCGCGTCGACTATGCCAACGCATAATGTAGTAAAAATTTCAAAATGAAGAAATTACTACATTACTACATTATGCGTTGTAACATACGATGTCATAAACCACGTCGCGTTTACTACTGACGGAATATTGACATATTTTGTCAACAAATCGAGAATAAAATGCGTTTTTAATGTCATATGATAGAAAGAATCTTGCATTCGCGCTCATATTTTTTTTTTTTTACTTTATTAAAGTCGCTGATGAAAAGGCATAAAATGCTCGGCACCCATTTTTCTCAACTCGTTTAATAAATTCAACAATACATGAACACTCATGTAAGATCCTTTATTAAGAAAGCTGATCGACAATAAAACGAACGTGTTCTTTACAACATGCATTTTTTAGAGGTGCGGGTGTTTGGTTTTACGGCCCCTTCAAGATTATTTCACTCATATCGAGCCGATCGTTAATCAGAGGTGGACGAAAATCGGAGTACTCGGAGAAAAACCTCCTGTCCTTCCTTTGCAGAACTTGGCGTCTCACATGTGACCATACACAACATGCATAAGTGATACGCTATGTTTCAAGGCTCAAGGTTATCCTCCGGGTAGTCTGGGTTTAGCCAACTTCCTCGATATAAGTGAAATAATAAAACTTGTAATTAGTCCTACGAATCCAGCAATCTTGACTTTGCTCATACCAGTCCGTTTAATTATTAAACTACATTTATCATATGACGTCGCGTCTGAGAGTGTAATAACGCCATGTAATATTTTCGATAATCCACTAGTGGATTAAATATGCAAATTAGCTAGATACGTCCCGTAACGTTACATGTACGACGTCTTTAACGACGTCGCGTTTACTAATGGCGGAATATTGACATTTTTGCAAACAATCGTGAATAAAATTCGTTTTAAATGTCATATTATAAATAGAATCTTGCATTCGTATTCATGTATCATTGAGTTTATTAAACCCGTTGAGGAAAAGGGATAAAATGCTCGGCAAAGCCTCGAATTTTATCCCTTTTCCTCAACTCGTTTAATAAATTCAATAATACATGAGCACTCATGTAGGATCCTCTATGTAGTACATGTATGTAAGCCTGTGAACGTTGAACAGATTGATAATGCTAGAGAAAAATAGCAGTTTAAATAAAACTAGCCCATGTTACTACTTTTGTTCAACTGTAGTTTTCCGATTACACCAGTACATAGCACTATGTCTTTGCTTGGTACCAAAAAATGGACAATGCTACCTCAGTGTATACAAAATAACACTATTATGGTCTTGCCGATAGCAGAACACTGGCTATGAGCGTTTACTGCATGATTTACATTTAAATATACTCAACTCCAAATGTATTCATTCGTCTGCGTAATTTCTGAACAGACTGCCGACATCTTAAGGCTCACGACGTCCCGAAAAAAAACAACAGCTTAGCTGAAACCCTGTAACCAAACACTTCTATGTGGAGTGTGTTGGACTTCACACTATGCTAGAACTGCACGATTCTAATTAGTTGATTGGCCGTTACTATCCATCACTAACAATAACTAATTATAAACAAGAGATACGAGAATGTGCACTGTTGGTTTATCGCTTACGTATAAGCCTGCCCAGGAAAAGTGTGGATAGGTAAACTGACCGGCTCAAAAATGACCTGTATAATGTTGACTGGGCAGTTAAACTCAAATAAAAACAAACAAAACCGTTTAAACTATACTCAAAGACATGACTTTGTCACTATACTTCTTAACACGGGAAAGTATTAATTAACTAGTACATATTACTAGCTTAAGACGCCCCGGCCACCGAGGGTTGGAGAAATAAATGGGGCTGCATGGTGCTTCCAAACACAGTGGAAACCGGCTGCACATGAGCACTGGTAAACCGCTCATACGGTCTAAGCCTACCCAGGCAAAGTGGTGCGAGTTGGGTGGCACGGCTTGAGATACAGTTTCATCTCAATGTGCGGTAAACATGGACCTCTCCGGGTACATGGCCCAGTGTCCTTCAAACTGCGATAAATAATAAAAAGAAAATGGCATACACGACGTCACACGACGGCTAGGTGATGGCAAAATAGATCACGTTACGTCGATGGTATTATGGTGCATTCTAAGCGCCTATCCTATTGCAGGCGGGAAACCCCTAAAGGGGTACCTTGGCAAACATTGCAAGCATTTTCCGTAAAAAAATGAATAAAAACGAAACAAAGGCCTACCACCAATTATATGACAAATTGACTTGTCCAACTTAAAGCAATGGAAGAATCCACTAGAAAACAGTGGGTTAAAAGCAATGGAAAGGTAGGCATACAGTGGTGACACCTGCAACAAAACGGCAAGGCAGAAGATCGTGACGAGTGATGTCATAAACAGCCGCCGTTTTATGACGTCATTCGTGGATTCTTTAACGTGTGTGATACAGTCCGTATTTTAGTCGGAATTTCTTCTTACAGTGGCGAAAGGTTGGGAGAAATTGAAAGTAACAACGACAAGTATTGTCGATTTCTAGTACATGTATGTAAGAATTGAAGTGTGCGATTTGTAAAGGTTTGTCGGTCAGTTGTAAGTAGACAAATCACAGCTATTTAATCTACATGTACTTTAAACTGACCCCAAACTGTGATACGAGGGCTGATTGATATGCTGTGAGCCTCGTATTAACCCTTATCTTGCTGAATATTCATTTAAGCCACACCCATTTCTGTCTATCAACCAATCAAATTACTTGATGTAATTTATTGCTACAAATTCATAAACTAAATGCCAAACAGTGCAGATCCTGATCAGATGTGGAGCGTGATAGCTCAGTGGTTAGTGCACTTGCCTCTGATGCTAGAGGTCCCGGGTTCGATCCCCGGCAGCGGCGATAAAATTTCGGTGTCCGAACACGCTCCATTGGCATCATTTGCAGGGATGAATGTCATTAAGTGCACCGTCCTTCGGATCGGGACGTTAACTGGAGGCCCCCTGTGCAGGGAGAACCATCCCCTGTGCAGGTTAAAGATCCCTACCGTAATTGCATGATTACTGTGTAGGCTTTCATCCTGCAAAACTGGAGTGTATGTAATATACACCTGCGGTAATGGTCAAATGTGACCGACGCAGTATCAGAAGATAGATAGATAGATAGATAGATAGATGGCTTCTTCAGAAGCCATCTGATCTGGATCTACACTGTTTGCAAAGATAGGGGTTGTCGTGAACAGCAAGATAAGGGTTAAAGGAGGTACTCAGGGATGTTCTTTTTAAGTCCTACTATTCTATATAGGGCCGTGTACCTACAGGTCTCGTTTGATCAGTTTATATCGTCGAGGTAGCACTCTAAAGTAAACAAGACGAGCAGCTTTTGCAAAATGGACAAAATCGGTGAAAGAGCAGTGGTCCAATTTTTGCATATAAAGATTTAAAACCTGAGGATATCCAATGATATAGTAGCAACACTAGGGAAAGATGTCCTTCATATGCTACAGTGTAAATGTTGGTGGCGGAATTTAAGCGCGACAGACAAAGCCTTGAGGATGAACCCCCTCCCGGAAGACCTGTCAGTTTTGCAACCCCAGAAATGGACAATAAAGCCCATTGTATTTTAGCCAGTAGAGTTGACATGTACATTCTATTCTGACAGAGGATCTTGCAATGAGAAAGCTTTCGGCCCGATGGGTACTAAGACTACTGATAGTTGATCAGAAGCACACCAGGCACAAATTATCGCGTGCTAATCAGAACTTTTTTGAGATAGATCCTGCCAACTTTCTTCAGAGATTTGTCACTATGGATGAAACATGGTTCCATCATTTTACCCCAGAGGCCAAACATTGATCGAAACAATGTAAGCACCCTGGCTCAACCCCGCCAAAGAAGGCAAAGACTGCTCCATCAACTGGGAAGGTTATGGCCGCGGATTCCTGGGATGCAGATGGTATTCTGCTAATAGATTATTTCCAAAAGGGACAAACAATCACTGTCACATACTATGCTTCATTTCTGACGCAGTTACGGGAAAATATTCACACTTAAGCGCCGTGGAAAGCTCATTAAAGGTGTGTTGTTCCATCAGGACAATGCTGCTGTTCACAAGTCTGTCATTGCTATGGCTGCCATTCATGATTGTGGCTTTAAATTGATTGAGCATCCGCCTTATTCACCTGATCTCGATAAATCAGACTTTCATTTATTTCCAAAACTGAATACGGCTATTTCAGGCACCTAGTTTCAGTTACATGATGACGTAATAGCTCAGGAGCGTGATAGCTCAAGGAGCGTGATAGCTCAGTGGTTAGTGCACTTGCCTCTGATGCTAGAGGTCCCGGGTTCGATCCCCGGCAGCGACGATAAAATTTCGGCGGCCGAACACGCTCCATTGGCATCATTTGCAGGGATGAATGTCATAAAGTGCACCGTCCTTCG
Organism: Lucinisca nassula; assembly: GCA_963580285.1. Taxonomy (NCBI): domain Eukaryota; kingdom Metazoa; phylum Mollusca; class Bivalvia; order Lucinida; family Lucinidae; genus Lucinisca; species Lucinisca nassula. The sequence goes on along the minus strand of OY757010.1, from coordinate 134,123,210 downwards.
GATCGGGACGTTAACTGGAGGCCCCCTGTGCAGGGAGAACCATCCCCTGTGCAGGTTAAAGATCCCTACCGTAATTACATGATTGCTGTGTAGGCTTTCATCCTGCAAAAGCCGGAGTGTATGTAATATACACCTGCGGTAATGGTCAAATGTGACCGACGCAGTATCAGAAGATAGATAGATAGATAGTCATATATGAAGAGGATGACTTTCTGAACAGCCAAGAAAAGGAATTCTATAAAAGTGGCACTGAGGCCCTTAAACACCGCTGGCAAAATCGTATAGATACTGAAGGGGATTATGTTGAAAAATAATACTGGCCGACAAAATTCAAATCCTTCATATCAATCGGCTCTCGTATATTTGTTTGTTTGTTTGATTTTGGGTTTAACGTCCCCGTCAACACTGTATAGGTTATTTTGGAGACGTTGCTTCAAATTTTGTGGGACTTTTACCCGACATTGTGATGAAATGACATCTCAAGCCCTGTCGCCCAATAAAACCAATATGGTTTATAAGCATGGCCGGCCCGACTCGCACCGCTTTGCCTGGACAGTCAACCATAGTGCAGTTTATATTTTACTTTTGGTCCTTTGAGATGAGCGTGAATATTCTGAGAAATCAGAAATAAATTATTGGTTTAGACTCCTTTTCTAGACAGGCTTTTAATTCTTTGGACCTCATTTTGATTTATATCAGTCTTTGAATCGACTGCCTATTCGAAATTCGTAAAATTGCAGTCTGTTTCCTCTGGCTTTCTTTGCCGGATCATTTCAGGGTCACTGATGAGGCTTTATTAGCCGAAACTACGTAGTATGACCCATTTTCTTTCTTATGAATGTTTTCATTGCTCTTAAAGGAACTCATTTTTTATTTTTATTAGTCCTCTAAGCGGTTTACAAGTACTCGTGTGCGGTCGGTTTCAGCTCTGCGCGGAAGCATCAAGCAGCCCATCTATTTTTCAAGAACCGATGGACGGGGCCCGACCCTCGTATATTACTCAACAAATTACTGGTAGAGCGAGCCAATTACAGATGTATGCATGCCCGAGTCTCCTGTATTCGTAATATTCAACCTTTCATCCCGCCGACTCTTCTAGCTTTGAATTTGGACACCTATTTTCGGGTTAGTCAATAATTATTCTACGGATTACAATGTAGACCCTGAAGAGAGGGTCCATACCCTCTGCGCTTTGATATTTGTACAGATCTACAAAGCCGAAAGGATTCAACACGTTTTAGAAACCCGGCAAATATGAATGCATTAAACATTAGAATTACCAGGAGATATGACTTTACCCCAACTTTAGCGCATTTTACAGAAACGCACAACCATTTTATCACCAGTCAAAAAGCCCACTGTCATTTGCATAATAGTAGTCACCATCATTGCAAAGTACACCAAGTGGAAGGCTTCCAGCTTTTACAGTTTCTGAGAAATCTTTGACTGGCGACTTTGACGAAAAAAAAAAAGATTGAAAGAATAGATGAACAAATCGTGGAGTAAGTCCATGGTTTTCTACATGATATAAGTCATGATGATTGCATTGCATACCAAGTTCGAGGTTTCTAGCTTCAAATCTTTGGTGAAACATTTAACATTGGCCTACATGGAGAGAAAGAAGAATGAAAGAATAAACAAATAAGCTGAGAAATCCCATTGTCCCTTACACGATACAAATCAACATTGTTGCACTGCCATCAAGTTTTGAGTCTTTTAGCTTAATATATAGTTTCTGAGAAATCTTTCAAGAAAAATAAAAAATGGCCTATATTGAGAGAAAGAAGAATGAAACAACAAACAAGATGAGAAGGCCCGTTGTCTCCTACACGATATAAGTCATCATTATTGCATTGTATACCAAGTTTGAGGCTTCTAGCTTTTAAAGTTCCTGAGAAAAATTTGACGAAATATTTATCATTAGCTTATATGGAGAGAAAGAAGAAGAATGAAAGAACAGTCACAACACAAGACATTATCATTGCCTAGCATACCAAGTTTGAGGGATCTAGGTTTTATAGTTTTATGGCACTAGCTATCAGCGGATAGACTTGGGGTAAAATATGTTAAAGCACCTTTAAGCCCATAGAGTTTCCATAAAACATCACTTTTATATCAAAATAAAACTGTTGCATTAAGAATCAAGTTCCAATTTTATAAAATGACGCTCAAACATTGTTATAATTGACGAATTGGTCTAAATCTTTGTTTATATTCTTTTATTATCCGTTATTGTTGGGTTCATCTTGAGATAATGGCAAGACAAATAACTACTACATTATTCAAATTCATTAATGTATGATTACTTCTGGGGAGTTGTTCAAAACTCACCACCTAGTTAGTTAAAATATCAAATGGTTAAAATTCAGTTGTTAAATATGGTAAATTTTACTAATAGTTTTGCTGAAAATGTCTATGGATATTTTTGCAAATATATGCTAAAGCTGTTCAAAAGCTAATGATGCTTTGAACATTTGGATCTAGGCTATAAATCTAAATTTATTTATTAAATGTTAGCATATCGAAATAAAAGAATGGGAACATGCCAATGCGATTCGGTAGACAGTTTAAACATCTACCTTCGAATACTGCCTAAGCCCTAGCGGGCGTTTTTGGAATAAGTTCCTGGTTGCACACCAATACACACATTAAGCGGTGTGATAAAATAAGTTGCTCTAAACAGAATTCTTGTTCTGGATCGAACCCGCTTCCTGCTTATCTCGAGAAGAAGCTTTACAACACAGCGCACAATTTGTTCAAGTCTATGTTCTTAGATGCTTTATCTGCCATCTACTCTCTCTACTGTGTACCCTTTTCCATCTCTGTTTCTTGTATCTCTTTCCATCTCTGTTTCTTGAAGCGAAAATATTAAGAATTGTATGCAATGAAAACGACAGCCGACTGACATCAAAAGAGAATATAAATTGATGAGTCGGATAGATTTATTTTTGAACTCTAAAAAAATAAAAAAATAAAAAATAAATATTTGTATCTGGCCAGTCAGTGCTCATTCTCTCTACCTCTCTAAATATTTGCTTTCTCTCTCTCCAGTATACTCCAAATTTTATAAAGTGGGGACATAACAGGTGATTCCTATATTCCCATCATTGAATAGTTTGCCTAACAGACAACTCTGTCTCTTCAGGGAGCGTCGCTTGAATCATTGTGTTCTGAAAAACAAAAGGAAAAAATGCAATATTATACTCCCCAGTAGTTCTCGCTGGCCGTCCTAAGGCGGCGATTTTGATGTTGTTTATTCTGAATGTAGCTTTGTGGGATTTTCCGACGAGGTTTTTCATCTTTAATGTGCTTATTGCTGTGTTTTATTATTATATATTGATTTAATTTTCATTACCTGTGCCTCTTGCACCGTAATCACCTCTTGTGGGGAAGATGGAGTTAAATCTCTTCTGCAACAAGGTCTATCGGAACCCGAATTTTATGGTGACTTAGTATATAAATTCAGAAAAATATATAACCGCAATGACTTCAGCACCCAATTTCGTAAAATCATTCTTCGATATAAAAAGATTGGGTACAACATGGATGTTATACGACAGACTGCATGCATGGTAGTTAACCCAATCACGGTTGGCAACTTTGCTTCCCTCTTTAATTAGAGAGATCTAATTCAAGGTAATGTTGGTTGGTGCCTGATGCTCTGTCTCTGGTCGGGCCCATCGGAGTCTAACTGTTGGTTTTCTTTTGCTTCAGCATTTCAGTGGCTTCTTGCTGTCGAGTCCTCACCGTTGTCTCACCTCTGTGGTTCTTTGATTTTTTGTGTTCACGGAGATGTTGCACTGATGAGTTAGGAGGCCTTCATGCGGACTGAACAAAGTATATGTCTAAATCGCGACGGAAGTAAGGGCGAGGATTGTGGCCACGTAAAATCGATTTAAGACCCCCAGTGGAAATCTTTCCACTGACCGTTCCAAGGCGGTTCTTCTGTGGCGATTTATTTATGTTGTTGTTTGTTACTTACTGTGTGTATCACTTGTGTCTTTTAATTTTGGATGGCCATATGGCAATTTTGTGGGAAAGTAACTGTCCTTATGGCCTTCCTTTGTTTAGGTTTCCATTATGGTCTGGTCGCTTAATGTTTGTATTTCTTTCCCTTTGGTGTCTTCTTTGATGGGTGGAGTAAGTAAATTGTATCGATTCCTGATCTTTGTTTTACTTCTACTTTACGTATGCTGTATTACGTATTCTGGACACCGAGGCGAATAAATTCTACGATAGCTCTAATCAGTTATACGATGCTGCTCTTTTAACTAGAGGTTTTGCTCAACATGCTCTTCGTCCTTTCATCGATTCTAAAATTAATCACAAACGGCATTACATCAAAATACCCTTCATTAATAAGGGTTTGGATTTTATAGATTTACCTAATAATTTCCGGGATAGTTCGATGCTTTCATCCATCCCTGCATATTTCACGCATAATTTGCTATATATACAATACACTTGTTAGATAAATCATTTTTAATTTCAATAAACTTATTTCTGATCTTGATACTGACATTTACACCCCTGATACATGTCACTGTAAAAGTTCCGGATATTGCTATCCTGCTACTCGTCACATTATTACTGGCAATTTAAACATTATTCCTGATTCTAAGATACGAAATATAATTTCTAAACGCCCGACATATTGATTTCCTTCGAAAATTGATTACAATATGTGTAGAGATTAAATCGGCGCTGCCTTGAATGAATTTGGTAATCGATGGTGTAAACAAGAGTATGTTGAGTATAAAGCTTTCAAAGAATGGAAACTTAGCATTCTGAAACTAGTGACCAAACGTGTTTCTTTCTTCTCTCAAAATACGAATTTATTACCTCCTCAACCTAAGACGTCTTTACGTCACCTTAAACTAGGTATTGAAGAATTTCATATGAATATGTTCTATAAAAGGATTATCCTTGGGAAGCAAGGAATACACCACAGAAGTGAACAAGATGGAGTGTACATGTTTTCTGGGCGAGACTAGCTAGTTTCGGCCAATTAGGCCTCATCAGTGACCCTCAGATATTTTCAAAATTCCACAATGGAATCAATGATCCCAAAGGACAAGAAAATATAATCTACACTATGATGTAGGGCAGGGAGACGTTTTACCGCCGCCACACATTCCCACACACCAGCTGCAGTGAAGTTAAATATGTTCTATAAAAGGGTTATCCTTTGGAAGCAAGGAATACACCACAGAAGTGAACAATATGGAGTGTACATGTTTTCTGGGCCAGACTAGCTAGTTTCGGCCAATTAGGCCTCATCAGTGACCCTCAGATATTTTCAAAATTCCACAATGGAATCAATGAAGTTTGTTTTGTCTCCAGCAGATAAGGCCGCTTACAACGTGGTCGTTGTTTGACGGCTCCACTATGTTAAAACTCTTCAGCAAGAACTTGGTGGTACTAAGGCCTAAGAACTGCAGCCTTTGGCTGTAAAGAGGGCTGAAGTTGATGACCACATTTGTCATTCAGCCACCAAATGTGCTGTATGTGTTACAGAAGGCCAAGACACGTTTCCTACGTTACATTGGTTACCTAAACTTTATAAAAGACTATACAAAGTACGGTGTATTGCAAATTCAAGTTTTTGTACCACGACTGAACTCTCCAAATTATAATATGATTTACTGCCATTAAAACACATGTTATTAAATATTGCGACAAAGACTTTAAAACATCAGGAGAAATCTGTTTAGGTCTATAAAAATTCTAATGAGATTTTAAATTAAATGAAATTCAGACGTTTTCGTGCTTCAAGTCTGTCTACTTAAGATTTTTTCCATCCTTTACACCACATTCCCTTATAATCTTATAAGAGAAAACATTTAAATCGCTAACTTTGCTAAAATCGTTACGTTCCAATATTCAAGATGGCTGCACTGGTGTTAACCTTGGAATTCTTCAAACGACATCTCCCGAACCAAAGGTCATATTAAGCAGAAACTGGATGTGAGGTATCAGAGTAAAACGAATTATCAGATTTGCACAAAATTGACAGTTATAATATCCAAAATGACCGCAACGATGTCCATCTTGAGCATATTCAAATGACATCTCGTCTCCAAAAAAAAAGATTGATCGAGCCGAAACTCAATGGGAGACATCTGAGCGATATGGAGATTCAGCTTTGCGAAAATCGTTCCGTTCCAATATCAAAGATGGCCACCATGGCGCCCCCTTGAGATTATTCAAAGGACCGCTCCTCCTGAACCAAAGATCGATCGAGCCATAGGCGGCATCTGGGCGATATGGAGATTTGGCTTTGCTAAAATTGTTCTGTTCTAATATTAAAGATGGCCGCCATGGTTGCCATTTTGAAATTCTTCAAAATACATCTCCTCCCAAACCAAATGCCAAATCGAGCTGAAACATAATGGGATGCATTTGCGCGACATAGAAATTCGAATTTGCTAAAGTCGTTCCATTCCAATGCCCAAGCTGGCCGCTACGATGGCCATTTTGAAATTTTCAGACGACATCTCAACCCGAACCAAAGGTTGGATGGATTCAAAACTTGATGCGAAGCATAATGACGACATGCAGATTTAGATGTAATATAACTTTTCCATCCCAGTGACCTAGATGGCCACCATGGTATAAACTTTTTTTCGTCTATTGTATTCCAGGTCTGAAAACTATGGCTTCAATTATAAGGTAAAGTAACTTATAACGTATGACTTTATGTATATTAGACCCATTCGATTGAATGTTTGTTGCACCTATTAAGATCAGCCAACGGGCTTGACATGGATGTTATACGACAGACTGCATGCATGGTAGTTAACCCAATCACGGTTGGCAACTTTGCTTCCCTCTTTAATTGCACGCCGGTGGGTCAGGCTTCAGATTCTATGACGGCTCCAACGTAAAGGCTTATTGAGAATTAGAGAGATCTAATTCTTGGTAATGTTGGTTGGTGCCTGATGCTCTGTCTCTGGTCGAGCCCATCGGTGTCTAACTGTTGGTTTTCTTTTGCTCCAGCATTTCAGTGGTTTCTTGCTGTCGAGTCCTTACCGTTGTCTCACCTCTGTGGTTCTTTGATTTTTTGTGTTCACGGAGATGTTGCACTGATGAGGTGGAAGGCATTCATGCGGACTGAACAAATTATTTGTCTAAATCGCGACGGAAGTAAGGGCGAGGATTGTGGCCACGTAAAATCGATTTAAGCCCCCCAGTGGAAATCTTTCCACTGACCGTTCCAAGGCGGTTCTTCTGTGGCGATTTATTTATGTTGTTGTTTGTTACTTACTGTGTGTATCACTTGTGTCTTTTAATTTTGGATGGCCATATGGCCATTTTGTGGGAAAGTAACTGTCCTTATGGCCTTCCTTTGTTTAGGTTTCCATTATGGTCTGGTCGCTTAATGATTGTATTTCTTTCCCTTTGGTGTCTTTTTTTTTTTTTTTTTTTTTTTTTTTGGTTTTGGTTTTACGGCCCTGTCAAGATTATTTCACTCATATCGAGCCGATCGTTAATCAGAGGTGGGCGAAAACCGGAGTACCCGAAGAAAAACCACCTGACCTTTCGTTGCAGAACTTGGCGTCTCACACGTGACCCGAGCGAGGCTCGAAACCACGGCGGTGAGAGACCTAATGACTAAGAGACAGCGCTCTTATCCATTAGGCCACGGAGGCCCGTCTTTGGTGTCTTTGATGGGTGGAGTAAGTTAATTGTATCGATTCCTGTTTTTTTTTTTTTACTTCTACTTGACACATTTACTGTTATTTTACAATGGATGTTTCCATATGCTTCTTGTAACTCTTACACATAGGCTGTTTTTTTTTTGTTTTTGTTTTTTGACTGGGAGAAAGTTTGCTTTAAAATATACAGTGAAGCAAAAAAAAAAGATAAAATATAATTTAAAAGTAATATTCCTTGAAGATACCGCCATTTCATAAAATGGCGAAATGTACACATTATTTTCTTGTTTTATCAAGAAGCATTGATGGTAAGTAATTCAAAAGGTGGTTCTAAGTGCATCCCATTTTTTACCAGTTTTGGGAAGTAAATAAACAAACAATAAAAAACAAATAATAAAAACAAACGTTTCACCCCTGAGTAATTAAAGTTACCGGAATATTGTACATAAATATTCTTCATCATATGTCTCTAAGATTATATATCGTCACAGTGTAGCATTTGCTGGGTAATCCATGAAGTAAAGCAAGTCACTCATCTTGGTACCAACCGTGATATCAGTTGCCTAACTTCGTGAAAAATTCAACCACTCTACCCACGTCGCTAAAAGAACCGGCTCCTACAGCAAGGCTGATAAAGTGATATATATTTGTAACTGTTAGATAGCCCCATCTCATCTCTTGATTTCGTCTTCAAGCCTCGCATGCCTCACATTAGAAGCCTCCGTGGTGTAGTGGTTACGCTACTCGCCTTGTAAACCAGGGGTCGCAGGATCGATCCCGGGCTTTTACAGACTTTCGGATGAGTCTATAAACCGAGGTCCCGTCTCCGTATGACCTTAGCTGTTGATGGGACGTAAAACTTAAAACTCACTCACTCACATGCCTCACAAGGCAAACACGGAGGCGATGTCCAAGCAACACACCAGCGGCACTGTTTCCATTCCACCCCTGCCAACGAATCTAGCGTTTGTCGGGTCGTCAAAATGTCAAGCAACGCGGTCGCCAATTCAGGCATTTACCGCAAAATCCGTGCTCTCACTTCGTGAAAAATTCAAGCACTCTTCCCGCGTCGCTAAAGGAGCCGGCTCCAGCATCAATATATATTAATAATTGTTGTAACCGAATCGGTCATGTCCGCCAGATAAGAGTGGGATTTTTAATAGTATATATGTATGTTACTGTTTTCGTTGCAATTCCGAAAAGAACAGGGGTTCGGTCGAACAAGAAAATCCATTTTTGGAGCGATTAAAACAACCAAATGTAAACATGTCGAATTTCTAACAGAAAAATAGGCCACGTTCGGACATTTTTCTTATCTATCTATCTATCTTCTGATACTGCGTCGGTCACATTTGACCATTACCGCAGGTGTATATTACATACACTCCAGGTTTTGCAGGATGAAAGCCTACACAGTAATCATGTAATTACGGTAGGGATCTTTAACCTGCACAGGGGATGGTTCTCCCTGCACAGGGGGCCTCCAGTTAACGTCCCGATCCGAAGGACGGTGCACTTTATGACACTCATCCCTGCAAATGATGCCAATAGAGCGTGTTCGGACACCGAAATTTTATCGCCGCTGCCGGGGATCGAACCCGGGACCTCTAGCATCAGAGGCAAGTGCACTAACCACTGAGCTATCACGCAGACAGGTAGTAGATATGGATATCCTGCATTATCACGTTGTCCAGTGCAACTGCTTATTACTGAATTTATCGCCTGTACTATTCAACAGCGTGATAGCATTTATAGTTCGTGAATGATAAACACCCTAATGTAAACAAAAATAATGCAAAAAGATGAAAAAAGATTACGTGTGCAAGATTTATTTTTATTTGCATCAGTTATGGTGTTTCCAGTCGATCTTTCATTAAATAGATTCTAACATTAAGTCTAACACGAGTACATACAGGTTTTTTTTTATTTTGTTGTTGTTTTATTTGAGATTTACATCACGGTCAACCGTAGTTTTGTCATTTTGGAGACATCGCTTCCGATTTTGATACTTTTACCCGACAGTGAGAAAAAATGATACCTCAAATCCAATCGCCCACAGAAATAGCCTCTGTTTAAGGGACGGTCCTAATCGCACACTTTTTTCGGGGCAGGCTCAGACCTTCTAAGCGGTTATCAGTACTCGAACTTTCGGTCGGTTTCAGTTCTGCGCGGAAGCACTATGCAGCTAAATCGAAATCGCTTATAGTAAAATATTTACCTAATATATCTCTCAGGTCGTCCGTAAGGGTTCTTGGCATGTGTTTATCGTCTGGATTTGGCAAGAATGGCAAGTATTTAAGAATGTGCGCATTCCGTACTCGAGAAAGAATTGGAATTTCATACACATTATAGCCTTCAACATAATACTTTTTTCCTGCTTTGGGGTCCTCAACGTTCTGCCAAGTGGCTATTCCTCTCTCCTCCCTGGTGCCTGCCAACAGACAGTGTGTAGTGAAACTTTAAAAACTTGAATGCTAATAGCTCGCTTTAGAAAATTTTCCTATAACTCCAGATATAGAGAACATAACGATACCATATCCGTGAGACTTTGTGTTTTTTGTTTTCATATCCCAAAAACGGACATTTTTGTGATGAGAATTTTTTTTATTTTATTTTTTTTTATTTTCACTTCAAAGGGTGCTCGTTAGATAGAAGCGATTCTAATGAGTACCCACATCCAATGTCTAGGAGAAGAAATAAGGGAAGCAATCTTCACCCTCTCGGACCTCAGTTGTTCATATATAAAGTGGGGTTAAGAGGGTTGTTCATTGCACGGACCTGTTAACATGATGCCTACCAGGTTCGTGTCATTTGGTATCAAGTTTATCAGGCAAGGCTTCGAGAACACTTGTAGAATCGCGAGGCTTGCCGAGCGATTATACATGCGTTCTCGAAGCCGAGCCTGATAAACTTAATATCAAATCAAAGGAATTTTGGTATTCTATTTATCAGTTAATACCCTTGTACATTCTTACAGTGTTGCCAATTTTCCAGTGGTACAGTTCATAGAAGTGCAATATCACGTTGACCCGATAAAATCACCTGTCCTGAGATAGCATATCTTTATCAGGTTAACATGGTACAAAGCAATTAATATAAGGGGATACTTATGCATTTATATATTTGGCATGATTTAGGCAGATTTATCTCATATTATCATGAAATTATTTGTTATGTGTTACCATTTAAATCGCCTCAATGATATATATAATTTATTTAAACCCCAATGTTTACATTAATACGAAGGCAAGTCAATAAACAAGAGTATCATGATGGCCCTGGATCGCTCACCTGATCCATATTATACAAATGAAATTGTAGGTAATATTTGGTGGAGTAGAAGGCTCGAGGAATTTTGGTTGGCCCTAAGGGTTTGTCTTTTTTTTAGCTCTGGCGGCCATCTTGTTCAATCAAGCAGAGCGGTTTGAGCAATTTTGGTAGAGGGTCACCCAAGGAAAATTCCTGTGAAATTATTTCAAGTCCATCCTTCGGTTTAGGAGAGTGACGTTTAAAGGTGTTTTTTTTATTTTTAGCTTTGGCGGCCATCTTGTTCATCCGAGCGGATCGGTTTAGACAATTTTGGTAGGGGATCACAAAGGAATATTCCTGAAAAATTATTACGAAAGGAGAAGAAGTTGTTTTAAGGTGTTGTTTTTGTGTGTATGTGTGTGTGTGTGTGTTTGTGTGTGTTTTTTTTTTTTTCGGTTTGTTTGCTCTGGTGGTCATCATGTTCATCCGAGCGGAAAGGTTTTAGGAATTTTGGTAGAGGGCCACCAAAAGAACATTCCTATACAATTATTTTAAATACCATCCACCGGTTAGGGAGAAGAAGTCGTTTAAAGGCTTTTCTTTCTATGTTTAGCTTTGGCGGCAATGTTGTCCATCTGAGAGAAACGGTTGGAGCAATTTTGGTAGGGGCTCACCCAAGGAACATTCCTGTAAATTTATTTTGAAATACATCCCCTGATTAAGGAGAAGTCATTTACAGGTTTTTCTATTTGTAGCTCCGGTGGCCATTTTGTTCCTCCGATGGGAAAGGTTTGCCAATTTCTGTAGAGGATCACCCAAGGAATATTTTTGAGAAAAAAAATCTCAAATCCATCCACTGGATAAGATGTACAAGTCATTTGAAGGTTTTTTTTTTTTTTTTCATTTTTTAGCTCTGGTGGCCATCTTGCTCATCAAAACAGAACGGCTAGAGCATTTTGCTGGAGGGTCAATCAAGGAACAGTCCGGTGAAATTATTACGTAATCCATCCACTAGTTAGGAGAAGACGTTGTTTAAAGTTTTCTCTGTTTTAGCTGTGGCAGCCGTCTTGTTTATCCAAGCGGAACGGTTCAAGCATTTTTTGTAAGGGTCACCCAAGGACCATTTCCGTGCAGTTATGTCGAAGTCCATCCACTGGTTAAGATGTAGAAGTCATTTGAAGTTTTTTTATTCTATTTTTAGCTCTTGTGGCCATCTTATTCATCCCAGCGGTAAGGTTTCAGCAATTTTGGTAAAGGGTCACCAAAGGAGCATTCCTGTAAAATTAATTCGAAATTAAGCCATCAAACAAGGAGAAGTTGTTTGAGGTTTTTTCAATTTTAGCTTTGGCGGCCATCTTGTTCATCCGAGTGGAACGATTTGATCAGTTTTGGTAGAGGTTCACCCAAGGAACATTCCTGTAAAATTATTTCGAAATCCATCCACTGTTTTTTCTCTTTTTTGAGCTCATCAGAGCCGAAGGCTCCGGGGGAGCTTAAGGGATAGGCAGTTGTCCGTTATCGTCGTCTGCGTCTGCGTCGTCTGCGTCTGCGTCGTATGTCCGTCGTCAACACTTTCAAACGACTTCTCCTCTGAAGCCACTGGGCCGATTGGGCCAAAATTTTATCTGTAGCATCCTTGTGCGGGGGGGTTGAAAGTTTGTGTTTTTTATGAAAATCGGCTCATTAGTTTAGTTGCTGTGGCAACTTAGAGTTCCCATAGACTTATAATGGGGAAAATTGAAAAATGGCATTTACTGCCAAGCCTCTGCAGTTATTTTGACAAAACTTTCAAAGAAATGTTCCTTAGACAATCTACTCTCTGCTATATGAATTTATGGCTGCTGCTCATTTGTATTGGTTGCCACGGAAACCAAAATGAAACAAAATAGAAAAAAATACTTAAAAAATCGTCTCCTCAGAAACTGTACGCTCTGTGAGGCTGAGAGTTGATGGAAATATTCACCATATTTGCCTTTACAGGTTGTGTGTATTTTATGAAATTCGGCTCTATAGTTTGGTTGCTATGGCAACTTAGATTTTCCATAGTCTTATAATGGGGAAAATTGAAAAATGGCATTAACTACCAAGCCTTTGCAGATATTTTGACAAAATTTTCATAGAAACGTTCCTTGAGTAAACTTTTCACAGCCATATGCTTTTATGTCAACCTGTGGGTCCCGTAGGTTGTGCCAGGGCCATGCCCCGCCCCCTCCACGTCACCGCTAACAAATAATGTCTCTGTTCCTTTTGATAAGATGCATTTAGTGACACCAACCAGGGCTCCATTGGGTTCATGCCCCACCTTATAAAACACCTAATATTTCAGATACAGTCAACATGAGTGCTCATTTGGGTATGGGGTTTGTTTGGAAGACTTAATAATTGGTAGTTTAAAATCATATCCTGTTAAAATACAATGTCATGGGCAGTGCCCACCTGAGCTCCGGTTGAAGAAATTTGGCTCTTTGGTTTGTTTTCTATGGGAAGTTAAGAATTTCCATTGACTTATAAATGGGGAAAATTGAAAAATGACATTTATGCCTTTCAAGATATTTTGCCAAACTTACATAGAAATGTTCCTTTAATAATGTTCTTTTAGGCCTATTGGTTGCCACAGATGGGAAATTGTCAATTGTCATCTGTTGTCCTGCAACAACACATTCAAGCGACATCAGACCTCTGAAGCCACTAGGCTGATTGGGTCCAAATTCTATCTGTATGGGCCTCTTGTTTAGCCCTGGTGGCCATCTTGTTCAACCGATTGGAACGGTTTGAGCAATTTGGTGAAGGGTCACCTAAGAAACATTCCTGTGAAATTGTTTCAAACCCAGGCACTGGTTAGGGGGAAAATCGTATTAAGGGTTTTCAATTTTAGCTCTAGTGGCCATCTTGTTCATCCGAGCTGAACGATTTGGGCCATTTTAGTTGAGAGTCGCCCGAGGAATATTCCTGTGAAATTATTTCAAAATCTGTCCAGCAGTTTTGGAGAAGTCGTTAAAAGCAAAAGTTGACGATGGACGCATGGACGCACTGACGCACGGACGACGGACAAAGACGTATTTTAATAGTGCTCAGGTGAGCTAAAACAATTCTCGCTAAGGGATTTGGGATCCAACGGGCTGTTAGCTTGTGCATGCCGAAGTGGTCATGTCAAATTGTTGAAACGCTACCATATGAAATGTATAATGCATTCGCTATTTTTTGTCAGCCAGAGTACACCAGAAACCGTACTTGGTTACACATTTCTTCATCTGTGGCATCTGATGGGTGTCCAGACCTGGTTTCGTCTTCTAAAGACGTCTACCGCGTTTGAATTCACCAACCCTGAACTTAACTTGTGCATACGATGGTGCAGAAGACCCACAAACATTGGTCAACTCGCAATGTACTTCCTGACCTGTTCTCCATTTCAAATGCAAGTACCGAATTACAGCACGGTACTCAACAAAAAGTTTGCTTTTGCATCGCTAGCCATGTTTGACGATCAATATCTTATGGTTGAATGGCACGAAGAGGCTGCAATTTTGCCCATATGCCTCAAACATGTATTGGATCAAGCCATGCAAATCTTGCTTGCCTTGGTCAATTGGAAATGTGATTAACTGGTTACTTACCGACTTGCCCTCGTAAAACCGGAATTGCATGTACCATGGCGAACACTTTTACAACATTACAATATTACGATATTAAAGCATGGTCATTGTTTATGCGTATTTAGTACATTATTAGAACGCAGGGAGAAGAATTGGGCCATATAAAATCAGTTTAACCCTTTTTGTACCAAATGGAATCTCCCTCCTTATATATAGCATAAGTCTACTTCAAATTGTTGGGGTGTCAGTTTGTGTTTTTCTTTAAAATCTATTTACAAATCGGCTGAACGTTTTACAAACAGTGTAGACCCTGATCAGACGCCGCGTTCTTTGGCGTTTGATCTGGGCCTGCACTGTCTGCCAACTACCCATTTTGGGGTTTCCGGTACAATATGGGTTAAACCCCACAAGTGTCAGTCGCTTGTGTTTCTTGTGTTGTTCATTCCATGTGACTTGTTTGCTACAACGATGTTTACATGTTTTGTGCAGTATGACACATTGCCGTTATTTTTATTTTATAAACTCGTCGGAAAGGGCAGCGCTGGTTGCATTACCAAAACACGCCTATACAAATACACTGGAAACTTTATCACCGAAAAATTGAAAATTTTAGGATAAAAAATTGTGATATAATTATTATTACTGCTCAAAATAAAAATTGTGGGTACTCGTTAGAACCGCCTCATCCAGGCGGTTCTAACGAGTACCCACAATCTATATTTCAGAGCAGAAATAAGAAAACTAAGGTTACCCCTGCAAACCCCAGTTTATCTATATAAAAGTGGGGCTCAAAGGGTCAAAACTGTATACGAGGGTAGGCTGAAAAGTTCTGAGCCTGACGAAGATCCAATGGTTTGTCCAAGCTGAAAGTGCCTTATTTTTCAACATAGCCTCCTTTCCTGTCCACACACTTCCTCAAGCGATGCTGGAGTCCTTGGATCCAAGTGGTATTGAAGGTCCCATCTTGGTCCCTGAAAAACTCCTCCACAGCAGCTATCACCTCCTCGTCTGACCGATAATGCTGCCCAGCCAAGTGCTTTTTCATGTTTGGAAACAGGAAATAATCGGATGGAGCTAGATCAGGTGAATACGGAGGGTGATCAACAAGTGTGAAGCCACAGTCATGCACAGAAGCCATTGCGACAACCGATTTATGAACAGGCGCATTGTCCTGATGGAACAAGACCCCTTTTGTCAATTTTCCGGGTCGTTTAGCCTTAATTGCTTTTCGCAATTGTTTTAGCAGATCTGTATAATACTCCCCATTAATTGTTCTGCCCTTTTGAAGGTAATCTATGAATATTATACCCTTGGCATCCCAGAACACTGATGCCATCACATTCCCTGCAGAGGAGACGACCTTTGCCTTCTTTGGAGGGGGTGAGCCAGGGTGCTTCCATTGCATGGATCGTCTTTTGGTCTCTGGCTCAAAGTGATGAACCCAACACTCATCCTGAGTGACAAAACGGTCAAGAAAACCATCTTGGTCTGCTTCAAAAATAGCCAAGTTGGCTTGTGACAGGTTCAGTCTGGTCAACTTTTGGTCAGGCGTCAAAAGCCGTGGCACCCATCTGGCAGAAACCTTCGACATTCCTAATTCACTGTGTAGAATGTTCTCTACTCGTTCACGGGAGATGCCAACAGTGTTAGCTAACTGACTCTCAGTTAAACGCCTGCCATCCATCACGGCCCTGTGCACTTGGCTGATGGTTTCCTCAGTTGTTGACTTTGTGGGTCGTCCACACCGGTCATCATCTTCAAGGCTGTCCTTGCCATCTTAAAATTCGCTGCCCACCTTTTCAAGGTTGCATACTAAGGAGCATCATCCCGTAATGTAGCAACCATATCGGCATGAATGTCCTTAGGAGCTAACCCCTTTTTATGGAGGTACTTGATGACACCACGATGCCAGATTTTGTCCATTTTCTCAAAAACGTACTAGTATCAATATTCAAAGTCTAGAATTTCTACGTTATTGCAGGTAAACTTGAACTCATTTTAGTCAGATCAAGTAATAAAGGTTTGGATTTAATGAATACAAAATTTCATGGCTGTTCGATGCCTGCTTCTTGGTCAGGCTCAGAACTTTTCAGCCTACCCTCGTAGGAGTGTTTTCGTGATGGTTTACCTTTCTGCTGAACATTTTCTTTATACAAAAAGCTTTGTTTTCTCTTCCTCTTAGTGTCATTATTTTTGTTTGATTTGAAGTTTAACGTCCCCGTCAACACTGTAAAGGTCATTTTGGAGACGTTGGTTCAAAGTTTGTGAGACTTTTACCCGACACTGTGATGAAATGACATCTCAAGTCCTGTCGCCAAATGAAACTTATAAGGTATATAAGCATGGACGGGCCGACTCGCACCGCTTTGCCTGGGCAGGCTTAGATCCTCTAAGCGGTTTACCAGTTTCCGTGTGCGTGTTGGTTTCAGTTCTGCATGGAAGCATCATGCAGCCCATCTACTTCTTCAAGCCCCGATGGACGGGGACCGAAAGTGTCATTGGAAGCCTGTATTCTGTGAATTTGACATTTCCTAGTTATCTACTGGAGGACCTTACATGAGGGCTCATGTATTATTGAATATACACTCGTTGAGGAAAAGGTATAAAATGCTCGGCGAAAAATGCGAGACTTCGCCGAGGGTTTTATCCCCTTTCCTCAACGATTTTAATAGACTCAATAATACATTTGCACGAATGCAAGATTCTATTTATCATATTATGACATTTAAAATGCATTTTATACACGATTGTTGTACAAAAATGTCAATATTCCATTATGAAAAAGCGACGTCGTTGAGCATGTCGTACATGTAACGTTACGGGCGTATCTAACTAATTTGCATAGTTAATCAACTAGTTGATTACCCAATTTATTACATAAAGTTATCACATTCTCAGACGCGACGTCATATTATAAATGTGTATGTTATATGTTTTGAAGCCCGTTTATGCATTTTTTAATTTTTTTTTGCATATTGGTAATCATGGTTTATACGGAAGAGGGCAGTCTAAGATCTTGCAGATTTAAAAAAATTTACAGAGAATAAAACAGTGTTTTTCTCCTTAAACTAGGTGTGGCAGGTTCTTTCACGTAAAAGTGTCAAAATATGTCATCAGATGTTACGTCAGACCAATGCAATCCATTTCATAGGCATAGACAAACAGGTGATCACAGCATTTGAAAACTGCTATGTTAAACCAATCACGCAGTCATTTAACATCAATTAATTTTAAAAAATTACCCCTACCTTGAAAATCACATAGAACTTTTATTTCATCACTGACCATGGATTGATCTAAAATTTAATACCGGATTTGCGCATGTGCAAACTAAAGATTTTCGTACATTGTTGCCTTACACAAAGCACTTTTTCTCTTTTGATTAGGCATACGCTAGACAGCAACGAAAGTTTTGCGGTCTGTACATCCTCATTATATCATCTACCAAACCAATAAACAGCAACTGCAGTCGTCGCAACAGGGGAGGCTCTGAACATCACATGCGATTATATAGTCTGCATGGCAGTTTGCCACAAAAGATACAACTACTGCCGTTTCTTGTTCGCCTGACCGTCCGCTTTAGAACTTGGCGCTTCATGTATGACTTGAGCGAGATTCGAATCACAGAGGTGAGGGACCTAATGATTACGAGTCAAGGCTCTTACCAACTAGGCCACGGAGGCCCGTTCGGAAATTGATTTGCACTATTTGCTTGTGTAGTGTCCCAGCAGAGGAGCCCAGACCATGTCTGGCAGATAACCCTCCTCACAGAGCATCCTAACATCGCAGGAAAGGCTCTGAATCATTTAGTTACTTTGGGTCGATTGTTTACGTTGACCTAACTCACCTGGTACTGTGTTATCCAGAATACACGCAAGAACGCCACCAAACATGTTTGGGTTTCCTAGTAGAATCTTTAGGACCTCATCTGCATCTTTGCTCCCTAGCAATAAAAAACAACAAGAAAGTAAACAATAGGGAAGCCAATGGAACGCAACTTAAAAGTGTTTAATTTCAAACAGGCCAATCGATATTGAGACAGAATCCCATGCAAAAATCTATGGTGTACATGTATATGGCAATTAAGTTCACTTAAAAAAACATGTGAAAGACACTCAATCTTGTCGTCTTGTGGAAGCGAGTTTGAATTACATGTACATAAAAACACATAAACTGCTTCGCCCTGCAAGTTTTATCTGCGACAGTCATACAGTACCAATTAGCCCTTTCGACCCTAAAGACCGGTTCAGATACCTCGGAAACCAGTAAAGAAGTGGTCCAGATGTATCAAAGTGGACCATCTCATTAAGTCGAATGGCCCCGCCCATCGGGGCTCGAAGAAATAGATACGGCTGCATGAGGCTTCCACGCAAATCTGAAACCGATCGCACATGAGTACTGGGTTCTAAGCCTGTCCAGGAAAAATGGTGCGAGGTGACCCGTCCATGCAAAAAATCTATATTGGTTTCATTTGGCAGACGGGCTTGAGATGTCATTTCATCTCCATGTCGGGTAAAAGTCCCATTAAATTGGAAGCAACGTCATCAAAATGACCTAGTTAACGGGGACGATAAACCTCAAATAAAACTATTTAGCTCAAACACGGTTTATCTTATTTTTATATTGAATAAGCTCCCTATTTACAAGACTAGAAGAGTTCGGATACAAAGTTGGAAGAGTCCACTTCAAAAATCAAGGGTGAAATTGTTGATGGCGTAAATGACCCTGCCCAGGAAAAGTACGGGTTGATCAGCACACCTCCTTTGTTTTAAATGAACCTTAAAACTACAACTCAAAACAAGTCAGAAAATAATAACAGAAGACATTATTAACTTCATTTACCAGCCACAGAATTGGAGTCCAACACGAAAACACGCCTTTAATTTTGACCCCCATGAAACCCACTTTTACATAGTCAAACTTGGGTTTACATGGGTGAACATTTTTTTTTTATTTCTGTTCTAAAATATAGATTAAAGTTACTCACACCCACAATCTAAATTTTTAGCAGTAATAAGGAAAACATCACAATTTCACAGCTCAAAAAAAAATTCCTTTTTTCGGCGGTAAAGTTTGTAACGTATTTGTATAGGCGTGTTTTCGCAGTTGCAGATTAGATAAGATTGGCAGGGCAGAGCTATCGTTTGCACCTGGCCTTAGCATATACTACTTATAAAATGATAAGCTACGTCGTCGTATAACGTGGATTCAACTGTAAAACAAGCGAAGCTATGATTTGTATGGCCATTTTGATTCGCTTCCAAAAAGGATGCGAAAGGCACTCTATCAGATGTGCTTATGGACTCGGCGAATCTGTCATACTGACAACATCCGAACAACACCTGGGGCCAGTTGTTCAAAACTAACGATGTCGTTAGTTAACGTATCGTTAAAACTTTGATCATTAAATATGGCAAATATGCTGAAATTTTTGCTGAAAAAAAATGTGAGCAGCTTTTGCGGTCGCAAAAGCTGCTCACATTTTTTTCAGCAAAAATACCAAAATTTACGATATTGTACTTGCTAGAAGAGTTAACAATATGACCACTAACGAGCTCGTTAAGCTAGCGATGCTTTAAACAACTGGCCCCTGAACTTCCCCACCCTATGTTGACAACGCCTTATCTACTTCGCCCTATCATTTTAATAAGCGACTACTATGCCATTGTGGTATTCACCCGGGACCAATTGTTCAACATTAACGACGTCACCAGTCAACATATCTTTAAAATTTTGGTCATTTAATTTACATCTTTATATGGCAAATATACTTATATTTTGGCTGATGTCAATATATGAGTATTAGGTATTGCACTCAGATCAAAAGTTGACAATCTTGCCACTTACGAACCCATTATATTACTATTAACCCTTTTTGTTCCATATGGTATCTTCCTCCTTATATATAGCAGGAGTCCATTTCAAAATTTAGGGGTGTCAGGTTGTGTTTTCTTTAGATCTATTTGGAAAATGGCTTAACTTTTTGCAAACAGTGTAGGTCTGATCAGACGCCGCGTTCTGTGGTGTCTGATCTGGGCCTGCACTGTTTGTCACGGTACCCGTTTAGGGGTTTCCAGTCTGAAATGGGTTAAGCTTATAATGCGTAAGCAACTGGGACCCGCCGGCCTCGGTAGCTCAGTCGGTTGTGCGCCTGACTGGTGACCAGGAGGACCCGGGCTCGATACCTGCCGGGGTCAGCAACATTCTTTCGTGGAGATCGATCATGAAATCTTTTCAAGAAGGGTAGTTGTCAGTTTCTGGCGAGAGAATGTGTGTACTGTACTGGTTAACCGCTTACGAATAAGCATGGCCAGGAAAAGTGTGGACAGGCAAACTGACCAGCTCAAAAATGACCTAAATGGCGTTGACTAGGCCTTTAAACTCCAATACATACACTGAGACCGGGTTTTCTATGATGCTATGCCAGCAAGATACTAACCGCTATGTCCATTGCTTAAGCCACTTAATCACGACAAATACAACTGAAAGTGACGAACAGGAGATGATTTATATAAGCTTCTAGCTTTTTATCAAATCCTGTACCATATGCTATTATGCGATGTATACATGTGAATTTATTCTAATAAATATTGTTTAAACCAACAATGAGTTGCAAAAGGCTGTAAAATGGTATTGTAGACTGCGTCAATATTATTTAAGAGGTATTGTTGTAGGTGACATGTTTTCATCAATTTATTAAGCTGTAGGGAGACAACTATCTAGCCTTACAGTTTGTGGTTCCTTTAAAGTGGTCCCTATTAAAATAGACCCCATTTGATGGAATGGGAGGGGGTGATTGCAAATCTATTTTAATAGACTTCATTTCCATTAAAGGTGTACCCATTTTCATTAATGACAGATTTTAGTGAAAACCTTAAAGCGGTAGTTGGTAATACGGCATTCTACGAACCTGTGGCCAGCTCATCCGGATACTGTTCTATCCAATGAGGGACCATTAGGCCTGTAAATATTGATATTCCAATTATGGCTAGGTTGCGACTTGAACTCAGGTCCAGGGCTTTGAGGTTCGATAGCACCACGCCTGTGGAAAAATATAACAAAAAATATTATATTTTAAAACACTTGTCTTTTAAGTATATCAAAATTTCCACCTGACACGCCGGCTAAAATTTACAGATGCTCAGAAACGATTTTATTCTAGATATTTAATACCCCGATCTTTATTCCCGTCATTCTTCCAATAATTAGGTAAATATTATTATGCATGCAATAGATACAAGAGGGAAAAATTGGTAGTTTTGTCCAAAAGACATAATAATTATTTGACAGAACTTGTTTATCGCAACGCTGACACTAACGAATTGATCCGTGCGAAATTCTGTGTACATGTATGACAATGAATAGCGTGAACGCTGCAAGTTGGTAGAGGTTTTATCGGCTTGGATATAATGTTATAATGTAATTTAGGTCGTAGTACCAAAGCGTTAATCCAAAATCATTGATCCATAGAGAAATGGCAAATATTAATGTTCAGACCAACAGACAGTGTAATCAGGCGTCCTAGAATAGTAAGCATTACTTGGTAAGCAAGCTTCGCCATCATGCCTATCGACCTGAACGAAGAAAAGGAGTAAATTCCGAGAAGGGTATGTCCGAGGTTTTGGAAGTCTTCCTATAGCTTTCCATTGGCAAACACATCAGAAATAATTCTGGAAATGGCCACATTGTACGAATCAACAAGATCATGATGCCTCCCATAGAACTTCTCATTACGAAAACACGCCTATTTAATTTTGACCCCCTCGAACCCCACTTTTATATTGTAAAACTGGGGTTTACAGAGGTAAACCTTATTTGACTGATTTCTGCTCTTAAATATAGATTGTGGGTACTCGTTAGAACCTGGGGGGCTTAAATCGATTTTACGTGGCCACAATCCTCGCCCTTACTTCCGTCACGATTTAGACAAATAATCTGTTCAGTCCGCATGAAGGCCTCCTAACTCATCAGTGCAACATCTCCGTGAACACAAAAAATCAAAGAACCACAGAAGTGAGACAACGGTGAGGACTCGACAGCAAGAAACCACTGAAATGCTGGAGCAAAAGAAAACCAACAGTTAGACTCCGATGGGCCCGACCAGAGACAGAGCATCAGGCACCAACCAACATTACCAAGAATTAGATCTCTCTAATTCTCAATAAGCCTTTACGTTGGAGCCGTCATAGAATCTGAGGCCTGACCCACCGGCGTGCAATTAAAGAGGGCAAAGTTGCCAACCGTGATTGGGTTAACTACCATGCATGCAGTCTGTCGTATAACATCCATGTTGTACCCAATCTTTTTATATCGAAGAATGATTTTACGAAATTGGGCGCTGAAGTCATTGCGGTTATATATTTTTCTGAATTTATATACTAAGTCACCATAAAATTCGGGTTCCGATAGACCTTGTTGCAGAAGAGATTTAAGTCCAATATTGAATTTAGAAATTAAATCCGAATGGCGTCTATAAACTTTTGAAAAGGCTTTGCGTAGTTTATGGTACAGATAACCCTGATTAAGGAGTTTAGCCGTTGATAATTTATTACGAGTGTTGAAGTTAGTTACATGACTACACACTCTAGCAAATCGAATTAATTGCGAAATATAAACGCCATAGGATGGCGCACGAGGAACATCACCATCCAAAAAAGGAAAATTTACAATCTCAAAATAAAAGTCATCGCGTTTATCATTAATTTTGCACGAAACAAACCCATCTACAATAGATAGATGTAAATCCAAAAACGGGGCCTCTGTATCAGAAGAATTTGCTTTATTTAACTGAAGTTCTGGGGGTAAATCTGACTGATCAAACCATCGAAATAGGTATTATCAATATTTAATAAATCATCTAAATATCTAGAAGTGGAGCTAAAAGCTTCAATAATTTCAGATTGGTTATCAATGGAAAGCGACAACATGGAGTCTCTTTCATAACAATACAAAAACAGATCAGCTACAAGAGGTGCGCAATTTGTACCCATCGGAATACCCACAATTTGTCTAAATAACTTAGTACCGAATCTAATAAAAATATTGTCAAGTAGAAAGGTGAGGGCATCACACACTTTCTGACATGACCAAAGTGTATAATTCTTATGCTCTTTAGAAGTAAAATGCATTTCTGACATTACATGCAAGATAGAGAGAATCTTCTCTGTGAAAAGCCCATTCAATTAAATCTTTAAGCTTTTCTTTTATAAGATTATGAGGAAGTGTAGTGTAAAGAGTGGAAAAATCGTAAGTAGACAGACTTGAAGCACGAAAATGTCTGGATTTCAATTTATTTAAAACCTCATTCGATTTTTTTATAGACCAAAACAGATTTGTTCCTGATCTTTCAGAGACTTTATCACAATATTTAATCACATGCGTTTTAATAGCAGTAAGACAGGAAGTTAATAATTTAGAAAGTTCAGTGGTAGTGCAAGAGCTAGAATTTGCGATAAACCCTGCTTTGTAAGGTCTTTTATGAGGTTTTGGTAACCAGTATAGCGTAGGAAGCTTGTCTTGGCCTTCGGTAACACACACAGCAAACTTGGTGGCTGAATGACAAACATGTTTATCTACTATAGCTCTCTCTTCAGCTAAAGGCTGAAGTTCATAGGCCTTATTACCACCAAGCTCCTGCTTAAGCGTGTCAACAAAGTGGAGCCGTCACACAACGACGACGTTTTTATCGGCCTTGTCTGCAGGGGCCAAAACAAACATATGCAAAAACTACTCACATTTTCATGACGATTTTAAATTCATCGCAAGCAATTAATTTTTCAACTATTCAACTATCAGCTAATGTATATCAATTCATTCTTCATTTATTAAGGTTGTCATAATTATTTTCATGCATGACCTTTTTGACATTTCGTTGGGGGCGCCTGAAGGTTGTTGTGAAGACACACATGGTTTGAGAACATTTTTGTGGCATGTTTAACTGTATTAACAATGTTTTTCTAAGTGTATGTATTATGTGAAAATTTTACGTGATGTGTTACGCTTTTTCATAAGTTGTTGAAGACGTTGACCATGGCAGGAGATGTTGGGTATGTTTGTTCCCATTACATTGGAATAGATTTACCCTATTTAGGGCCTCACTTAATTTGTGCTGATGGCTGCCGATCGGACTGCCGATTCGGAGGAGTTTATTCCTGTACGTGGAAAGAATTGATTGTTTGGTAGCGTTTATATGTCATCTGTGCATATTAGATTTTAGAATTCGTTTTAAACACTTTATACGCAAACGGATAATGTACAATATTTGAAATTAGGGAATTCCGAAATTCCAGTGTTACTTTGTTTACGACACCCCCTTGTACCCTTGTAACTTTAAAATATAATTTTTATTTTACTTGTTTTTACTATTTATATAGACAATACCTGGTATAACAAAATGTTGCATTTCGCATATTTTACAGTTATAAACAAACACATTAACAACCCCGAGAAAAGCACGTTTTATTATCGAAATGCATACATACATACGTGAATTCATATTAATTATCAAAGACAACTGAATTACATGACTTTTCGTATTTATCTACTTATTCTGTGATCGGTCACATCTGACCATTACTCGCAGGTTTACAATTAGTACACACTAGGTCTGCAGGTTGAAAACCTACACAAGAATCATGTAATAATGGTAGGGGTCTATAAGCTGCACGGGGGATGAGTCTCTCTTCACAGGGGCCCTCCAGTAAACGTCCATATTCGAAGAACGGTGCACTTTTTTGACATTCATCCCTGAAAATGATGCCAATGGAGAGTGTACGGACACCGAAATAATAACCGCCGCTGGGGATCGAACCGGGGACTTCTAGCATCAGGGGCAAGTGCACAAACACCATATCAAGATGATCAATATTGTGAACACAACAAAAATCAAAGCACTGAGGGTACTGGTGGACGATTTTCTCTGTGTGTATGTCATAGAAATAGTCCTGGTCTGTGATTTAAAATGTTTCATTTAACTCTAAAATGCCCGTGTTTAAGCAAAAAGTGTAGATCTTGATCAGACGTCGCGTTCTTTGGCGTCTGGACTGGGTCTACACTGTCTGTCAAACCAAACCTATGATTTAAAGATAATCCTCTAACGTAACACTCTCACCTCACTGCGGCAATATTCTATTAAAATGTTATTCCGATAAGTCAGTGATGGTTACGTGGACTGAAGAGCTTTTCTGCTTACTAACTTTGGGTCGATTGACAATCGACACAAACATTTCCGTGTTATTTGTTCCACTCTGAGGTCAGAGTGTTGCGTACATGTAGGAGAGCTACCTGTAAAATTTAGACTGTAATCATATCACTGAAGTTGGGCACGTCCATTCCCCTAAAACCGGCGCCCAGTTGCATGGCAAGTAAATATCTCGATAAGATTTCTCAAAACTATCACACCAGAATATACTCTGTTTGCATAAGTATCTGTACCAGGCTTTAGGGTTGTAAGGGATAATCTTTGCTGTTGCTTAATTATTAAGCAGTAACAAATATTGGAATCTAAAGGAATAATTTGAAACCGTAGACTGTATATTCTATGCAGGAATAGTGCCATCTATTTCAAACATACATAGACATATACGTCATCTATTTCAAACACTGAATATTAGCTTTGAGAAAATACCACCATGAAATATCAGGACCGTACTATCTGAAAAAAAAGTGCACCCTTTCGATTAAAGAAAAGAAATTATAATGATGAATATATCATTATGTTGACAGGTGAGACTTATACCTTACAGCCAGTATAACCTAGTATTTGAAGCAAACAGTGGAGACCCTGAGCAGCCAGCTGAGTAGACGCCGCATTTCGTTGCGTCTGATCTGGGTATACAACTTTTGCTAAACGCGCCCAGCAACACATAACACTCTGATTTTTGTTATGGTTTGCCTTTGAGTATGTATTTCGCTAATAGTTTTGTTTTGTTTTGGATAGCCATTTGGTCATTTTGTGGGAAAGTAACTGTCCTTTTGGCTTTCCGCTATTGATGTTTCCATTAGGGTCTAGTTATTTCATGTTTCCGTTTCTTACCCTTTGGTGCCACTGCTGGGAGCTGTTGGTTAATTGTATCGATCTCCGATCATTGTCTTCACCTCTATTTTATATGTAACATCGATAAAAAAGCGCGATTATTTTCTGTGAATAACCGTAACCCTGATTTCCCCGAATCGATGATAGTCACGTGGACAACAACAATAATTCAAATTCTGTCATTAATAAGTTTGGGTTGATTGTAAAACAGTCGATCCAAAAGGTGGAGCTTTGGAGTTCTGTCCGCTTGACCATGGCAGACATAAAAAGGCAAAACCTGAACGAACGAATGAATGAACGAATATTGTGAAAACCGGTATTAAATAGAAGTGAAGGCAATGATCAGGAATCGAACAATTACCCCCCCCCCCCATCTTCACCTCCACCACCACCACACCAGGGACATCAAAGGGAAGGAAACACAAACATTAAATAACTAGGCCCTAATGGAATCATCAATAGCGGAAAACCAAAAGGACAGTTACTTTACCACAAAATGGCCAATTGGCCAATGCGACCTCCTGTACTAAACCTGCATTTCTACAAATCTGGAACTGTTGAATGAATCCGACAGATATAAAATCAGAAATTCTTGACACAGTTATATTTCATATTTTATAAACATTTATTAATTAGAATGTATTTCATACTGCATATGTTTCAAAACATATACATCAGCGCTCGTATTTCTTTCCAATCCCACATCATTCAAGATACCGCCCATATAACATGTTATAAAACATGTTATTCTTTTCTTGTTATGTTATAGATATTGTATACTCAGATTCAATGAAAACACACCATTAGTCCAATTCCCCAAATTTTAATTGATTCACAATATTTCCAGCATTTGATCACGTTTAATGAATTATCACTAACTTATCCACAGACTCACTACAGAATTACATCATGTCATTCGATGCACAGATACGGAGACTCGAAACAGTCCATACACCCGAAAAATCAAAATCACATCTTTATACCGGGTATGTCCACCATTAGCAACAAGTGTTGCTTGGCATCTCATGCTTCGGATTAAACGATGTATCTGGTCTTGTGTGATTTTGTATCATTTCTCCTGTAGCGCCATGACAAGCTTCTGGCGGTTGATTTGCGGGTGACGTTGGCTGTACTCACGTTTTCCGAGCTGGTCCCAAATGTGCTCAATTGGGTTTAAATCCGGCGAAACCGCAGGCCAAGGAAGAAGTTGCACACCATTTTGATCGAAAAGTCCATGGTTAGCCTCGCAGAATGAGCACGTGGATTGACCTGTTCGATAAGCGTAACGTCACCATTATTGCATAAAAACGGTACCACCTAAGGCTCTAAGATTTCATCGATGTACTGACGCGCCGTCAAATTGCCATCAACAACGATGAGTTGGGTTTTGTGGCGCCATGAGATTCCTCCCCCACACCATTACCACCACCCAAACGTGACACCTATTTAACACAACAGTCTTGAAATCGCTTCCCAAGTCGATGCCATGCTTTACGCCGCATATCAAACATTTCAACACAAAACGGGACTTGTCCGTGAATGGTACACCATGCCAACGCTGTTGTGTCCATCGGATACGCTGCGACACCAATTAAAGCGACTGATTGGCCGTTCCGCCGTCAAAACGTTTCCCCTATACGTCTTATGGCTAGAAATACCGCATTCCTGGGGACGCCGCCGTAAAGTTAAGGCATTTACGCGTAGGCTATGGGTCCCCACCGTCTTCTTGGCAGTTTCCACAGACGTCCTGAATCAGTCGCGTAAATGACTCAAACCAATGTACCTGTCCTGCTGGCGTGTAGTAACACGTTCACGACCAGGAAGTTATCTATCGTCCACAGACCCCGTTGTGCCTTTCAACCAATCGAGCAATCGTAGTTTGCGAACAACCCATACGCCCTGCAACCTGGCGGTATGAAAGCCCGCCTTCAAACATACCGAGGGCACGATGACGATCGACGTTACTTAGACGTCCCATTGGCTTGCTCTTATGAAATGTTTTTGCTGGCTTTTTAACGTAAACGTCCCAAACCTTATAATGACAGTAAAGAAAGTGGCAAAAACATAGTGCTTACAAATATTTATTTTGCATGTGTACATGCACACCATGAACAAAACTCAGTATTCGTGTCAAACAAACTTATGCTTTGGTGACAACTCTACAATACCGTATTTATCAGTTGAAAAAGTCAGTAATTTTTACTTAAACTAAAGAAATCAAAATTCTAAAAGTGGTGCGTTTTCAATGAATCTGGGTATAATTGCTAGAACAGTTTACTATTTGACTTTCTTTAACAGTTAACTTTTTAACAACTTACGAACTCCTTAAGCCTTAAGCTTACAACGAAACGACTCGACCCGACGACCAGTCATTGATACATACCAGTGAACATGCCGAACATTGTGATTAAGGCGCCGCCTAGTACAGGGTAGGGGATACAGATGAACACCGCTGACACTTTACCAATGATACCAAACACGACGTATATTAGACCACAGACCATAAAAACTCGACGACTGGATACCTGTGAAAAACGGAACCATATAGAATTATCAAATAATCTAGCTGACTAAACCCCGGCTTTAACGCTGCATTCCACAGAAACGGGGATCGAACATGCGACCTCCTGATCACCAGTCAGAAAGTGCATTGTCACTTACCTGACATTAATCATAAAACTCGTTTTGTTTACTTTAGAACTTTAATACCGTCGGTATTGGTCATACATATAATTTGTTTGTCTGCCGTTTCCGTTAATGTCAGTGGAGCAGGCACTACTAACATGTTTAAAAATAATCTTAGAGTTAGATTATCCCCTATCAAATCGCCCATCCTTAGAATGTTCAAAAGAAGTGGAATGTATCCTAGAATTGTTAAATGCAATGGTAAGAGGTACAGGTGTTGTTCGCATTTATGCACTGCATCTACCGTTTGTTCATTTGTAAACGGTAGGCGCTTTTTCTGTAGTTATCATGTCCGATTTTACTTGTAGGTGTACAGATTTGCTTGTATGTGATAACCTGACGTGCCAATCATTTGTAAACGAAAGGCGCTTTTTCTGTAGTTATCATGTCCGATTTTACTTGTAGGTGTACAGATTTGCTTGTATGCGATAACCTGACGTGCTGCGCACTGTAATATGCAGTAGGTCGCATGTTAAAACATGGTTTAACGAACACTATCGTAGAATGAGTAACCCTAATAAACTGTCATTTTCCTGCATCGTCATTTTTAATATACAGGCCATTCTGAAATTATATTTCTAAACAACCAGTGGAAAATGTTTCACTACGATATAAATTCTACAGCCGGATTTTAAACGACACAGAACTGAATTAAAATAGATTACATTATTACAGACACCTTTTCCATTGGGCTTTAATGACTACATTTATCATGAGGGTAATATTTCTAAAATGCCAGTTTTTGAAATTTTCCAGCTTCTGGAATATCGGAAACCTAAAACACAATCTCGCGGCACCAGAAAAGACAGCTACAAACATAAATTGCGCGCTTTAAAAAAGAAAAATTACGTGGCTGAATTGATTGTCTGAATCATGGACGCCGCTCAACGCTTGTATTTCTAAGTTCATTCTTTTCCGTATTACGTATTCTGGACACTGAGGCGAATAAATTCAACGGTAGCTCTAATCAGTTGTATGATGCTACTCTTTTAATTATAGGTTATACACAGAATGCCTTGCGCCCTTTCATCGATTCTGATATAATCAACTAACGTCATTACATCAAAATATCTTTTATTAAAAGGGTTTGGATTTTTATACTGATACTCACACTCCTGATACCCGAAATTGTAAAACCTTAGTGTATTGCTATTCTGCTGCAGGTCATATAATTATTAGCAGTTTAAAAATTATTCCTGATTCCAGGATACGATATATAATTTCTAAAGGCCCGAAATATCAATTTCCTTCTAAAATTAATTTCTATAAATGTAGAGAAGAAATCGCTGCTGCCTTGAATGAATTTGGTAATCGATGGTGTAAACGAATGTATGTTGAGCATAAAGCCCTTAAAGAATGGAAACTTAGCATTCTTTAACTATTGGCAACGCATTTCTTTCTACTCTCAAAATACTAATTTATTACCGCCAAAACCAAAGTCGTCTTTATGTCACCTTAAACTAGGTATTCAATAATTTAATAAGTATGTTTTGGCCCCTACAGACATGGCCACTAAGAATGTCGTCGTTGTTTGACTTCACTATGTAAACACGCTTCGGCAAGAGCTCAGTGGTACTAAGGCCTATAAAATACAACCTTTGTAGAGAGGGCTGTGGTTGATGACCACATTTGTCATTCAGCTACCAAGTTTGCTCTATGTGTTACAGAAGGCCAAGACAGGTTTCCTACGTTATATAGGTCACCTAAATTTCACAAAAGACCATACAAAGCACGTTTTATTACACATTCAAGCTCTTGTTCCACCACTGAACATTTCGAATTATTAACTTCATGTCTTACTGCCATCAAAAAACATCTGATTAAATATTGCGACAAAGTCTTTGAATGATCAGGAAAAAAATCGGTTTTATCTGTAAAACATTCTAATGAGGTTTTAAATAAATTGAATCCCTGACGTTTTCGTGCTTCACGTCTGTCTACTTATGCTTTTTCCACGCTTTACACCACACGTCCTCAGAATCTTATAAAACAATTAATGATTTAACTGAATGGATATTTCATAGAGAAGATTCCCTCTATCTTGCATGTAAGGCAAGAAATGCTTTTTTCACATCTGAAGAGCATACAAATTATCCATTCTGGTCAGGTTAGAAAGTGTTTGAAGCTCTAACCTTTCTACTTCACAAACTTTACAAAAGATGTGGTTAGTTATTTAGACAAATTCTGAGTATTCCGATGGGTACGAATTGCGCATCCCTTGTGGCTGTTCTTTTCTTGTTTTGTTATGAAAGAGAGTTCTTCTGTCGCGGTTTATTTTTGTTATGGTTTGTCTTTGAGTGTGTGTACCGCTTTAACTTTTTGTTTTGGATATCAAATAGGCCATTTTGTGATGAATGACTGTCCGTTTGGCTTTCCGCTATTGGTGTTTCCATTAGGGTCTGGTTATTTAATGTTTGTGCTTCTTTCCCTTTTATGGGAGCTACGGGTTAATTGTATCGATTCCTGATTATTGCTTTCACTTCTCTTTTAAATCTCTTCTGCAATAAGGTCTATCGGAACCCGATCTTTATGGCGACTTAGTTTATAAATTCAGTAAAATATATACTTGCAATGACTTCGGAACCCAATTTCGTAAAATCGTTCTTCGATACAAAAGGGTTGGGTACAACATAAATGTTATACGACATACTGCATGCATGGTAGTTAACCCAATCACAGTTGATAACTTTGCTTCCCTCTTTAATTGCATGCCGGTGGGTCAGGCCTGAGAATCTATGACAGATCCAGAGTAAAGGCTTACTTCGAATAAAAACAATAATTTGATTTAATGTTGGTTAGTACCTGATGCTCTGCCTCTGGTCGGGCCCAGCTGGGTTTCTTTTGCTCCAGCATTTCAGTTATTTATTGTTGCCGAGTCCTCACTGTTGTTTCATCTCTGTGGTTCTTTGATTTTTGTGGTCTCGGAGAGGTTGCACTAATGAGTTAGGAAACCTTCATGCGACTGAACAAATTATTTGTCAAAATCGCGATGGAAGTAAGGGCGAGGACTGCGGCCATATAAAATCGATTTAAACCCTCAGTGAAATACGTTTCACTCACCGCTCCAAGGCGGTACTTCTGTCGCGTTTTAATTTTTGTTATAGTTTGTCTTTGAATGTGTGTATCGCTTATATCGTTTTGTTTTGGATAACCAATTGGCCATCAGGGTCTAGTTTTTTCAAGTTTGTGTTTCGTTCCCTTTGGTGTAGCTGATGGGAGGTGTAGGTTAATTGTATCGATTGCTGATCATTGCCGTCACTTCTAATTTACTATACAAGCATAACAGCGCATTATATACTGTATTTACTAGAATATGTAAGAAAGATTGTGAGCTGGTTTTGCAGTTGCAAAATCTAAGTACTGCAAAAGCTACTCATAATTTTTCTAGCAAAAATAATATATTTATCATACTTCCTACAACGGTTACATTTGATCACTAACGGGCCCACAAAGGTAAGGATGCTTTCAACTATTGGGTCTTGATTGCAAGTCTAGCCAAACCCATTTCCTTCGGTAAGCTCAAAAAGCAAAATTATGCTTTTGGTCCACTGTGAACTAATTAGACGCCTATTGACATAAAGCTTATTTCTGCAACGAAAAGATTGCATGCTACTTCTATTATATTTTCTACACTATTTGTATTTTGGTGAGTATTTACCCATATGCTCAAAGACACATTTATTGTCCCCGCCCATCGGGGCTTTGATAAATAGATTTGGCTGCATGATGCTTCCAATCAGAGCTGAAACCGACCGTACACGAGTACTGGTAAACCGCTTAGAAGGTCTAAGCCTGCCCAGGCAAAGTCGGTCCGTCCATGCACATAAACCCGTTTGGTTTCACTGGGCGGCAGGGATTGTGATGTCATTTCATTTTTATTTCGGGTAAAAGTCCCATAAAATTGGAAGCAGCGTCTCCAAAATGACCTCATTAGTGTTAACGGGGACGTTAAAACTCCATTCAACCAAAACAATCAAAGGCTCATTTGACCTGTGTCATTAGAAAACCTGTTATTGCCTTTTGCAAACAATAAAGGTGCAGATGAGAAATCTGATCGGCACCAATGTCTTCTTGTCTAGTGCCATGCTTCTAGTTTCTAAGACTGCATCGCATTGCAGTAAAACACCCGTGCGACATAGTGCATTTTTCACATCTCAAAGATAAGTTTTCTTATTTATACTGCAAACATAGATTTTGTGTGCTCGTTAGAACCGAGTACCCACAACCTATGTTTTGGAGAGAACTAAGAAAAATAATGTTTATCCACGTAAACCCCAGTTTTTCTCTATTTAAAGTGGGATTAAGGGGGTGTTTATTTCATGGACTGGTTCACGTGATGCGTGTGCGTAGCTGAGCTGGCCGGTTTGTGTGTAAACTGGTCGCAAAGCCCGAAAACATATTTTCTCGGAACAAGGCCCAGCTGAGTCTTATTGGGCTGCTCTAAGGGAAAGGGG
Organism: Lucinisca nassula; assembly: GCA_963580285.1. NCBI lineage: Eukaryota > Metazoa > Mollusca > Bivalvia > Lucinida > Lucinidae > Lucinisca > Lucinisca nassula. The sequence continues at coordinate 134,089,537 of OY757010.1, read as the reverse complement.
GTATTGGTGCATGTTTGCCCAGCGAAGACTCATTCCGCACAGTCTGATCAGAGCTTTCGTTGTGCGTAATATATGAATGCTTATTGAACCGATGCTTACCTTAGTTACACCTATTGCACCAATGTTACCACCAAATGTCGTTGTGGCGTGTCCAGCCCCCAATAAACCCGCTATTGCACTGCAAAGTCCTTCTATTGCAATACCTCTGCAGACAAAAAGATGATTTCAATATGCTTTGTTAAAAGTTACCCTTCGGAAGCAAGGGAATCACCACAACACCGATATTTATGGATTCCATACTGTGCAAGGATTCCTCACTTTTGGTCAATATCTTATAATTCTTTAAAGGATAACGGCCTTGAAAAGTTAGAATTCTTTAATTTTATCTATCTCTGGTCGGGCCCATAGGAGTCTAACTGTTGGTTTTCTTTTGCTCCAGCATTTCAGTGGATTCTTGCTGTCGAGTCCTCACCGTTGTTTCATCTCTGTGGTTGTTTGATTATTTGTGTTCACGGAGATGTTGCACTGATGAGTTAGGAGGCCTTCATGCGGACTGAACAAATTATTTGTCTAAATCGCGATGGAAATAAGGGCGAGGATTGTGGCCACAGAAAATCGATTTAAGCGCCCCCCCCCCCCACCTCCCAGTGGAATACGTTTCCGCTGACCGTTCCAAGGCGGTTCTTCTGTCGCGATTTATTTTTGTTATTGTTTGTCTTCAGGTGTTTGTTTCCTTTGTGTTATTTTGTTTTGGATAGCCTATTATTTTGTGGGAAAGTAACTGTCCTTTTGGCTTTCCGCTGTTGGTGTTTCCATTAGGTCTGTTGTTGCATGTTTGTGTTTCTTTTTTGGTGTCTCTGATGGGAGCTATGGGTTGATTGTATCGATTCCTGATCATTGCCTCTACTTCTATTTATTCAGAACTTGTTCAGTCGTATCCAATATAGCATTTCCTATCAACATGCATGCATAGTAATAGTGGTATTTTCAGTTTTGTGTAATGAACCGAAATTGCGCGTGGCCGTAGAACGCAATGTTGATCGTAAAATGCCGTTTTTCCCTCGAATGACGATGTTCAATACCGTTATCCGCTTATTTAGTGAAGATCCTAGAAATGTTAAATGTACTTCTGACAATACCAATGTCATTAAATTACAATTTCTTAAATATAAAGCACACTGACTTGTGATGCATGTGCAAACTGATGGTGAGTTTCTTCCTATTACTAAGTTAATCGAAAACAAGCTCTTTGTTTCCGACCAAAAAAGATGCCCTGTGGTAAATCAATCAACCCTTGTTCTGTTAAGTGAATTAATTTTTAGGCACCCTTTTTGGCTATTAACCACTGTAACGGTTATGGATATTTACCACTTCTACGGAGCCGGCTGTTTTAGCTCACCAGAGCCGAAGGCTCCGGGGGAGCTTATAGGATAGGCAGTTGTCCGTCGTCGTCCGTCGTCGTCGTCGTCGTCTGGCGTCAACACTTTCAAACGACATCTCCTCTGAAGCCACTGGGCCGATTGGGCCCAAATTTTATCTGTAGTATCCTTGGGCTGGGGGATTGAAAGTTTGTGTTTTTTATCAAAATCGGCTCATTAGTTTGGTTGCTACGGCAACTTGTAGTTTCCATAGACTTATAATGGGGAAAATTGAAAAATGGCATTTACTGCCAAGACTCTGCAGATATTTTGAGAAAACTTTCATAGAAATGTTCCATAGGCAATCTACTATCTGCTGTATGATTTTAAGCTTTCGGCTCATTTTTATTGGTCGCCATGGAAACCAAAATGCAAAAAATAGACAAAAAATACTTAAAAAATCATCTCCTCAGAAACCATATGCTCTAGGAGGCTGAGACTTTATGAAAATATTCACCATATTTGCCTTTACAAGTTTTGTGTTTTTAGCTCACCTGTCATGTAGTGACAAGGTGAGCTTTTGGGATCACTTTTTGTCCGTCGTCCGTCGTGCGTCCGTGCGTGCGTGCGTGCGTCCGTGCGTCCGTCCGTAAACTTTTTCTTCAAACGACATCTCCTCCTAAACCACTGATCGGATTTTGACCAAACTTCACAGGAATGGTCCTTAGGTGGTCCCCTTTCAAAGTTGTTCAAATGGTTCCGGTCCGTTGCACATATAGGTCACAGGAGCCAAAAATAGATTTTTTTCACCGAAAACTTAAAAGATCTTCTTCTCTGAAACCGAAAGGCCCAGGACATTGATATTTGGTATGAAGCTTCATCTAGTTGATCCCTACCAAGATTGTTCAAATTATAGTGCTGGGGCCAAAAATGCCCCCGCACCGGGGCCCTTTGGTTTTACAAGGGCTTATATAGGGAGAATCTTTAAAAATCTTCTTCTCTGAAACCGCAAGGCCCAGGTCTTTGATATTTGGTATGAAGCTTCATCTAGTGGACCCCTACCAAGATTGTTCAAATTAAAGTGCTGGGGCCAAAAATGCCCCCGCATCGGGGCCCTTTGGTTTTACATAGGCTTATATAGGGAGAATCTTTAAAAATCTTCTTCTCTGAAACCGCAAGGCCCAGGTCTTTGATATTTGGTATGAAACTTTATCTAGTGGACCCCTACCAAGATTGTTCAAATTACTGTGCTGGAGCTAAAAATGCCCCCGCACCGGGGCCCTTTGGTTTTACATGGGCTTATATAGGGAAAATCTTTAAAAATCTTCTTCTATGAAACCGCAAGGCCCAGGTCTTTGATATTTGGTATGAAGCTTCATCTAGTGGACCTCTACCAAGGTTGTTCAAATTATAGTGCTGGAGCCCAAAATGCCCCCGCCACGGGGCCCTTTTGTTTTACATGGGCTTATATAGGGAAAATCTTTAAAAATCTTCTTCTCTGAAACTGCAAGGCCCAGGTCTTTGCTATTTGGTATGAAACTTCATCTAGTGGACCCGTACCAAGATTGTTCAAATTATAGTGCTGGGGCCAAAAATGCCCCCGCCCCAGGGCCCTTTGTTTTACATAGGCTTATATAGGGAATATAGGGAAAGTCTTTAAAAATCTTCTCCTCTGAAACCACAAGGCGTAGGTCTTTGATATTTGTTATGAAGCTTCAGCTAGTGGACCTCTAACAAGATTGTTCTAATTATAGCCCTTAGACCAAAAATGCCCCCGCCATGTGGCCCTTTGGTTTTACATAGACTTATATAGGGAAAATCTTTAAAAATCTTCTTCTCTGAAACCACAAGGTGTAGGTCTTTGATATTTGTTATGAAGCTTCAGCTAGTGGACCACTACCAAGATTGTTCAAATTATAGCGCTGGGGCCAAAAATGTCCCCGCTCCGGGGCCCTTTGGTTTTACATAGACTTATATAGGGCATATCTTGTTTTACATAGACTTCTATATGCCGGGTAAACCTTTAAAATCTTCTCTGAAACGACAAAGCCCAGGTCTTTCATATTTGATATGAAGCTTCATCTTGTGGACCTCTACCAAGATTGTTCAAATTATAGCCCTGGGGCCAAAATTGACCCTGCCCGGGGCCCACTTGTTATACATTGGATCAGGTGAGCGAACCAGGGCCCTCTGGGCCCTCTTGTTTATAAATATTGGCCTTTTAGTTTTGTTGCTATGGCAACTTAGAGTTTCCATTGACTTATAATGGGGAAAACTGAAAAATGGCATTTTCTGCCAAGTCATTGCAGATATTTTTACAAAACTTACATAAACATGTTCCTTGAGTAAACTTCTCTCAGCCATATGCTTTTATGTCAACCTGGGGGTCCCCTAGGTTGTGCCGGGGCCATGCCCCGCCCCCTCCACTTCATAAAATGCCTTATATCTAAGAAACCTTACAGATCCCAACCCCTAAACCATATATATATTCTTGTTCCTTATGATAAGATGCATTAAGTGATACCAACCTGGGGGTCCCCCGGGATGTGCCGGGGACATGCCCTGCCCCCTCTATTTCATAAAATGCCATTTATCTCAGAAACCATTCAGATCCCCACCCCTAAATTATATATATTCTTGTTCCTTATGCTAAGATGCATTAAGTGACACCAACCTTGGGGTCCCCCCGGGATGTGCCGGGGACATGCCCCACCCCCTCCACTTCATAAAATGCCATTTATCTCAGAAACCAATGAGATCCCCACCCCTAAACCATATATATTCTTGTTCCTTATGATAAGACACATTCAGTGATACCAACATTGTGGTCTCTCTGGGGTGCGCTGGGGCCATGCTCCACCCTTCCACTTCATAAATGCCATATATCTCAGAAACCATTCAGATCCCCACCCCTAAACTATATATATTCTTGTTTCTTATGATAAGACGCATACAGTGACACCAATCTGAGGGTCCCCTAGGATGTGGCGGGGCTTATGCCCCACCCCCTCCACTTCGTAAAAGGCTGAATATCTCAGAAACCGTTCAGATCCCCACCCCTAAACCATTTAAATTCTTGTTCCTTATGATAAGACGCATTCAGTGATACCAACCTTAGGGTCTCCCTTGCCGCACGGGGGCTATGCCCGACCCCTCCACTTCATAAAAGGCCCAATATCTCAGAAACCGTTCAGATCCCCACCCCTAAACCATATAAATTCTTGTTCCTTATGTTAAGATGCATTCAGTGATATCAACCTAAGGATCTCCCAGGCCGCACCAGGGCTATGCCCCAACCTTCCACTTCATAAAAGGTGATATATCTCGGAAACCCTTCAGATCCCCACTCCAAAACCATGTATATTCTTGTTTCTTATGAAAAGACGCATTCAGTGACACAAATCTGGGGGCCCCCTTGGATGTGCCAGGGCTATGCCCCACCCCCTGCACTTAGTAAAAGCCCAATATCTCAGAAACCGTTCAGATCCCCACCCCTAAAGCATATAAATTCTTGTTACTTATGATAAGACGCATTCAGTGATACCAATCTAAGGGTCTCCCGGGCCGCACGGGGGCTGTGCCCCACAACTCCACTTCATAAAAGGTGATACGTCTCGGAAACCATTCAGATCCCCATCCCAAAACCATATATATTCTTGTTTCATATGATAAGACGCATTCATTGAAACCAACCTGGGGGTCCTCTGGGATGTGCCCGGGCCATGCCCAACCCCCTCCACTGGGGGTCCTCTGGGATGTACCCGGGCCATGCCCAACCCCCTCCACTTCGTAAAAGGCTCACTATCTCAGAAACCATTCAGAACCCCTACCCCTAAACCATATATATTCTTGTTCCTTATGATGAGACACATTCAGTGATACCAACCTAGGGGTCTCTGGGGGTGTGCTGGGGCTATGCCCCACCCTTCCACTTCATAAAATGCAATATATCTCAGAAACTGTTCAGATCCCCACCCCTAAAATATGTATATTTGTGTTCCCTATAATAAGACTCATTCACTCACATCAATGCGTCTATGTGCTAGGGCAACATGCTGATGCCATTGTCCACGCCTCTACTTCATAAAAGGCCATATATCTCAGACACCATTAAGATCCCCACCTCATAATCATAAATATTATTGTTTCTTATGATTAGACACATTCAGTCACACAAACTTGGTGGTCCACAGGGGCCATTCCTCTCCTCATCATTTCATAAGAGGGCCTCATATCTTGGAAACTGTTCATATCCCCACCCCTAAACAATATATTTTCTTGGTCCTTATTATAAGACACATTCAGCGACAACAATCTTGGCTTTCCTGGGGTCTGCTAGGGCTATGCTCCAACCCCTTCGCAGCTTAAAAGGCCTTATATCTCAGGAACAGTACACATCCCAACCCCTAAACCATATATATTCATGTGCCTTATGATAAGATGGATTCAGTGATACCATTCAGGGCTCTGTTGGGTCCATGTCTCATCCTTCCTCCTCATAAAAGGCCTAATATTTCAGATACAGAGTCCACATGGGTGCTCATTTTGAAATGGGGGTTTGTTTGGGAGACTTTATAATCAATAAATTAAAACCTGAAACCATACATGGCTGCCAGTGGGCAGTGTCCGCCTGAGTTCTGGTGAGCATTGTGGCCAATGGGCCTCTTGTTTCCTATGCGAGTAGGGTGGTTGATATATTCACGAAGTTTGCAGTTAGTACCTGGATGGGTGACCGTGTCGCTTAACTTCGTAGACGACCCTGCTTACGCTATATTTGGCGGCAGTGGTGGGATGGAGACAGTGCCGCTGGTTTGTAGCACAGACTTCGCCGTCGAGCTATATGTGACTTCGGGACGAAGTCAAGAGATGAGGGGGAGAAATGTAATGGTTATGGATATATACCACTTCTACAGCCTTGCTGCAGGAGTCGGCTTTTGGTCGACGCGGGTAAAGTGGTTTTGCATATTCACGAAGTTAACCTGGATGAGTGACCGTGTTGCTTGACTTCGTTGACGACCCAGCTTACGCTACACAATCAAATTACTGAATATTTAATTCTATGAATTTGCCAACTGAATGACAACGGTTAATATCCTCATGATGTTTTAACAAAGGATAATGTATATCCTGGTTCAGCAGGACAGGGTTATATCTATCATTATAACTGCGACAAGTAAGGCACATGTTCTTTGGTCTCAACTTGGCCACAGATCTCTTAGCCGTGGCAGAAGCATGGCGCCAAAATTTCGATAACGAATACTTTTAATGTCCTTATTTCTGTTCAAAACTTATTAGGCCGTATGAAGGTGTGCGGGATACGAGGGGTGCAAACGCACCCACCCCCACCCGACTTTGTGGAATATTAACCCGTATTCATGAAGTTTATCAACAGAAATCAAGTTTGCAAAACTACCTTTGGGTCACAAATCAAGATTTTCTTAAGATTCACATCCCCTCTGCAAAATACCTCAAATTCGCACCACCTTTTTCAGATATGTTCTATAAAATGTTATATGTTCTAAAAATATGTTCTAAAACTCTGCGGATGAGCCTGCATATATTGTGTGTACTCATAAGGACTGCCTTAATTATGCTGTTATCACGAGCACCAGCAATCGAATCTATGCTCCAAGCAGAAATAAAAACAAAACCAATCTTTATAAGACAGACGTCATTAAAAAATCACAAAATAATTGCCTTTATCTCATGGATGTGTTATCTTTGTAATTAAACCAAACGATTGCTTCACAGTCTGTCAAAAAGGCATGGTATTTGTATTAATACGCGGATCAAGCAGTACCTGTTAACACCATGTGCAGGAGGAGGTGGACATCGACACATTGACGCACAGGCATAGTAGTCCCCGATGGAATCCAGAATAGAGGTGAATGTTGCGATCATGAAACCCACAAACACGCTAGCACTGAAGCCTATAGGCCCAAACTGCCCTAGTGATATAATCAAAGATAGGAATTAAACGCTTTGGGTATCATACACTACGCAAAGCTTTTTCAAAATTTTACAGACGTCATTTCGAGTTAATTTTAAAATTCAATGTTGGACTTAAATCTCTTCTGCAACAAGGTCTATCGGAACCCCAATTTTATGGTGACTTAGTATATAAATTCAAAAAAATATATAACTGCAATGACTTCAGCACCCAATTTCGTGAAATCCTTCTTCGATGTAAAAAGATTGAGTACAACATAGATGTTATACGACTGACTGCATGCATGGTAGTTAATTCACTCACGGTTGGCAACTTTGCTTCCCTGTTTGATTGCACACCGGTGGGCAGGCCCCAAATTCTAAGACGGTTCAAGCGTTAAGGCATACAGAAAATAAGAGAGAATTTAATTTTCGGTAATGCTGGTTAGTACTTGAAGACGCTGATCGGGCCAATCGGAGTCTGTTAGCTTTCTTTTGCCCAAGCATTTCAGTAGTTTCTTGCTTCTTGCAAGTCCTCACCGTTGTTTTATCTCTGTGGTTGTTTGATTTTTGTGTCCTCGGAGATGTTGCACTGATGAGTTAGGAGGCCTTCATGCGGTCTGAACAAATTATTTGTCAAAATAGCGTCGGAAGTAAGGGCGATTGCGGCCGCGTAAAATCGATTTAAGCCCCCCACCCCCAGCGGAAGTCGTTTCACTGACCGTTCTTCTGTCGTGGTCCATTTATGTTAAAGTTTGTCTCTGAGTGTGTGTATCGCTTATACTTTTTGTTTTGGATAGCCAATTGGCCATTTTGTGGGAAAGTGGCTTTACTTTTGGCTTTCCGCTATTGGTGTTTCCATTAGGATCTAGTTATTTCATGTTTGTGCTTCGTTCCATTTGGTGTCTCTGATGAAAGCTGTGGGTTAATTGTATCGATTCCTGATCATTGCCTTCACTTCTATAAATAAAATAAACATCACAAGTAACGATTTGAAATGTCAACGTTAGGCCAGTCATATGGTATAACAAATTATAGTTGGGATAAGCATTTCTCTTTGTAACAACTTCCCAAAATCTTGAAAATGGATAGGTTTTACTGTAAATGAAACATAGAAAAATGTTAAAAATAACTAAATCGCTGATCATATATACTTTGTCACTTAAATGAAAATTGAAATAAAATCAAATTTATAAACCCATTTTACTAAAACCATAAATCTTAAAAATCTGTACATATTTCACACATTCAGCCATTTATATTTTTCACTGAAAAAGGAATATTACCTGGATATGGGATATTGAACCAGCTAGAACTTTCTATGATGTATGTTCGTGCGTCTGTTCGTGTGTAGAAACTGGTCGACTTTTTATCGTAAGGTATAACGTCTGCTGCTGTCAGAATGCCACATACTGCCCAGCCAATGAGAATCGCGATCAGAATCTTGAAAGAGCATAATATTTTTCCAATCTGCATTACTAAGCAATACAACATTTACATCAATAATTATGATTTAATTTGCAAATAACCATTATATTGACAAAATAAAGGGAGTCGACATCACGTGAACAAGTCCGTGAAATAAAGACCCCCTAAACCCCACTTTATATAGAGAATACTGGGGTTTAAGGGGGTAAACATTATTTTCCTTTGTTCTGCTCCAAGATAGGTTGTGGGTACTCGTTAGAACCGGTTCTATTGAGAGCTCAAAACCTATGTTTGGAGCATAAATTAGAAAAATGTCACACATTTTCACCAGAAAATTAGCTTTTTGGGGATATGAAAAATGCACATTATCACACGGATGTGTTAGCGTAATGAAATAATGCATGCTGTAATAAACAGTGACCTTTAATACTTTCAACCCACTTTTAATACTTCGAGCTGAAGATGAAACATCAACTCTTTTTTTCATAATATAATGTAACGTGGAAAATCTTCGTATGTAAACACAGTATGGTTTGGTCTAAAACTAACCCAAACAACACGTGAACAAGTCCGTGAAATGAATACCCCCTAAACCCCAATTCATATAAGGAAAACTGGGGTTTAAGGGGGTATGCCATATTTTTCTTATTTCTGTTCCAAGACATAGGTTGTGGGTACTCGTTAGAACCGCCTCAATAAGGCGGTTCTAACGAGCACCCATAACCTATGTTCAAAGAATAAAAAAGAAACAGAAAAGTAGCCATTTTGGTGGTGTGTTATCGTGATTAGCACAATTCTTACTGACATTCTTTATTACATTTAGCTGGTCAAGTACAACCGACCATAGTATTTTGACATGAAACATTACGCAAACACGCCTATACAAATGCATTGCCACCTTTATCGCCGAAAAAACGAAAAAATGTGATATTTTTCTTATTTCTGCTCAAAATATAGATTGTGGATATTCGTTAGAACCGCCTCGATGAGGCGGGTCTAACGAGTACCCACAATCTATATTTTAGAGCAGAAATAAGAAAAATAAGTTTTACTATATAAAAGTGGGGTTCAAGGGGGTCGAAATTATATAGGCGTGTTTGCGTGATGATATCGCATTTGAGCATCACATCTGCGACTAGAATAATGGCTGAATTTATGTTCTTAAAGTATGTTTCAAAGTCTGCGTATGGGCCTGCATATATTGTGTGTGCTCGTAAGAACTGCCTCGATTATGCAGTTCTCACAAGCACCAACACTCTAATCTATGCTGCAAGCAGAAAAAATAACAATCTTTGTAAGACAAACGTCATTTAAAAGCCACAAAATAATTGCCTTTATCACACGGCTGTGTTATCCTTGTGATTAAACCAAACAATAGCTTCACAGTTTGTCAAAAAGGCATGACTTTTGTATCAATACGCGGATTAATACACACAAAGTTGCGTCATGTAAGTACACACCGTTAATAATTTTAAAAGAGCTGAATCAGTGATGATCCACTGTTTGGTATGTTCCGCCTACTAAGCTAGTGGTGTGAATCCTAATGAAATCGCCACAAACATGATCTGCTATACAATGTATTCATTGTTTTACTATTACCGAATATGCGAAAATACAATTACCGCAAACACCTGGTGGTAAGGATACCTGATACTTCTACAGCCTTTCTTCCGAGTCCATATAGGTACAGGCAGCTTGATCGTTGACATGTATAGCCCCAATACCAACGATATCGCGCATGTACTGAAACAGACGGGTACCTTAATAAATAGAAGTGAAGGCAATGAGCAGGAATTGATACAATTACCCCACACCTCCAATCGGAGACACCAACGGGAAAGAAACACGAACATGAAACAACTAAACCTTAATCAAAATACAAGTTGGCTGCTTTCAAAAAGCATCCAATAGGTTCGGTCTTGTCAGTCTACATTCTGATTTGAGCCAGCTGATATCATTATCCCACTTAATGCATTTTTTGATATAAAAATAATAAACTTTAAACGTTCCAAGGCGGTTCTTCTGTCGCAGTATATTTTTGTTATGGTTTGTCTGAAGTTTGGAGGCCTTCATGCGGACTGAGCAAATTGTTTGTCTAAATCGCGACGGAAGTAAGGGCGAGGATTGTGACCACGTAAAATCGATTTAAGCCCCAAGTCCACCCCCCCCCCACCCCCAGTGGAATTCGTTTCCGCTGACCGTTCCAAGGCGGGTCTTCTGTCGCGCTTTGTTTTTGTTATGGTTTGTCTTTGGATGTTTGTGTCGCTTATGTTATTTTATTTTGGATAGCCTATTGGCCTTTTTTTGGAAAGTAACTGTCCTTTTGGCTTTCCGCTATTGGTGTTTCCATTGGGGTCTGTTGTTTCATGTTTTGTGTCTTTCCCTTTGGTGTCTCTGATGGGAGCTGTAGGTTGATTGTAACGATTCCTGATCATTGCCTCCACTTCTATTTTTAATACAAAACGTGTATATAAAAATTTCGAAGTCTGTGACCTTGGCATCAGGAGGGGTAGTTAGTGATGAGTATTCTTTGGTAAATTGTTTAACGCCATGGCAAGTATAAACTAAAATGTAACTTACATATGGTTTACACATGTATAACACAAAACGTAACCAAATGAAAATGTAAACCGAATTTGTCAATGGTCATAACTCTGTTAATATTTGGTGGACAGTAATTCTCGAAACTTAAGGCACATCTTCACATCTTAGCCTTACTACATACACATTGGTGGCTGGTCACTTAGTAGTCATGAAGTTTTTGAACAGAAAATATTGCTATCTGTGCTGGGCTCAAGAACAATAAACAGCGACCCATCAACGTTATGGCTTTGTTTCGCTCCCTAAATATTTTATATATTTGGAAGAGTTAGAACCTTCGACCTTGGCACTGACGTTAATTCTAGTAGCAAAGACTTGAAAATGTTTTTACACACCTAGCGATCTTTTTTATGTTTGGTTTAACGATCCTTTCAAGATTATTTCACTCACATCAAGCCGATCGTTAAGCAGAGGTGAGCGAAACCTGGAGTACCCGATGAAAAACCTCCTGACCTTACGTTGCAGAACTTCTCATTATGTGACCTGAGCCATGCTCAAACCTACAATGTTGAGAGACCTAATGATTAAGAGTCAGCACTCTTATCCACTAGGCCTCGGAGGCCCGTTACACCCAGCGATTTTTATAAATGAGGAAAAATAACGTTCTCTGTCTTTCCAACATTTACATATGCGTATTATTAGAGCTATCAGCGTACCGAAAGATGTTCAGAATATTTAAATCTGTTCCTATCTGTGTGAAGTAAACTTTGCAAGTTTTGTTTATTTGTATTTAACGGCCCAATCAACACTGATTTGGGTCATGTTTGGGCTGTCAGTGTACCTATCCACGCTATTCCTGAGCAGGCTTATCCGTAAGCGATTTACCAGTTCAGTGCACATTCTGTCGCCAAAATCCGACAGCTGCCCTTCCTGAATCAGCGGAAGGGAGAGAATGACCATAGAAAAGATTTCATAATCAATCTCCACGAAAGAATGTTGCCGACCCCGGTAGGTATTGAACCCGAGTCTTCCTTATCACCAGTCAGACTGCATCCGACTGAGCTACCGCAGCCAGCCACACTTTGTGAGTAGTAGTAGTTATGTTCTGTTGTTTTTCGTTTCCATGGCCCCATGGACTTACTCCGATAATGGCATTGCAAGACGTAAAATTTGCGAAAATGACTGCGGGAATTAGATACGCCTTAAGGGAAATAGATACACCATAAGGGGGTTGGGCTACTCCTGCAAAATTAGTTTCTCTTTGGATATGGCTAAGGTGTATACTCTTAAAGGAAAGAATTCTTCCCTTTTAGAGTAGACCCTTGAGGAGCAAATACTTCCCCTTTTAGAGTAGACCCCTTTTTCAGTTGGACAGAGCTAAGAGTAGCAACCATAAGGTCCTTTTAAAGTTGTATTTCCATCACGAAATCATGCCTATAGAATTGTGATCCCCTTTTATATGTTCTATAAAATGGTTATCCTTTGGAAGCAAGGAATACACCACAGAACTGAAAAATATGGCGTGCACATGTTTTCTGGGCCAGCCTAGCTAGTTTCGGCCAATTAGGCCTCATCAGTGACCCTAAGATATTATCAAAATTCCACAATGGAATCAATGATCCCAAAGGACAAGAAAATATAATCTACACCATGTTGTAGGGCAGGGAGACGTTTTACCGCCGCCACACATTCCCATACACCAGTTGAAGTGAAGTTAAATATGTTCTAGAAAAGGGCTATCCTTTGGAAGCAAGGAATACACCACAGAACTAAAAAATATGGAGTGTACATGTTTTCTGGGCCAGACTAGCTAGTTTCGGCTAATTAGGCCTAATCAGTGACCCTCAGATATTTTCAAAATTCCACAATGTAATCAATGATCCCAAAGGACAAGAAAATATTATCTTCACTTTTATATAGTAAAGCTCGGGTTTGCAGGGGTATACATTAATTTCCGTATTCATGCTCTGAGACACTAGATTGTGTGTACTTGATAGAATCGCCTCGTCGAGGCGTTTCTGTTGACTCCCCGCAATCTATGTTTTGAGCAAAAAAGGCAAATAGTTCAATTTGTTTTTAAATTTCTTTTTCTTTGGCCAAACATGACAATGTATTTGTATAGGTGTGTTTCGAAATACGGTAAAAATGGTAGACTAACTGCCACACCTGCCAGGTGTATCCATTCCCTTAAGATATTTATTGTTTGAGTTGAAACGCTTGTTTTTCGGTCTGTTTCGCTATTCAGACAGGCTGTTTCCTGTGATTGCAGTATAGTATTGCATCATCGTTAAAGCTGATTGGTTGATCGCGTCACGTGCCCCTCCATGGAACAGTTACAATCTGGTCATTAGACCCGGTTTGCCCGCCTCATGGCGACCAAACCAATAAGTAACGGAGTTACTTTCCCACAAAATGGCCAAACGGCTATCCAAAAAAAATACAGTGGAATTCCGCTATTAAGACCACCTAATATTAAGACAAATATTGCTTTTAAAAGCATATTTAGAAGATTTAATGTATATTTAATTTATGTTTTCCACATACAGTATGCTCTTGCAGAAGACCATCTTTGGGACTTTTTGAACAGTCCCAAAGGTGGTCTTAATATAGGAATTTTACTGTTTAAGCAACTCATATATGCAAGACGAACTATAACAAAAACAAGAGAAAGAACCGCCTTGGAACGGTCAGTATAACGTATTTCACTGGGATGGTTGTGGTGGGGTTAAATACTTTTTACATGGCCACAATCCTTGCCCTTGGTTCTGTCGCGGTTTGGACAAATAATTTGTTCAGTCCGCTTGAAGGCTGATTACAATTTTTGTCTTCAGCAACAAGACAGGGTTGCCTCAGTTAACACTGGTGTAAAACGTTTTCGTTCGCTCAACGTTGAGATAAAAAAAAAATCATTTTATATTTCCTGTGTGACTCTTTGACATTTGTTGGCTGGCACACAGACTTCACACGGAAGTCAAGGGATTTTTTTTATCTCCAAACGTCACTGGAAATATCCGCAATAGTGATTCAGTTATCGTGTACGGGCATCCCTGTCTATTAATGATAAGGTCTTTCGCCGTTATTGTTTCTAGACTTGCAATTTCTGGAAAGGAAGTACAGGTGTTTTTTTCTCAGAACACTCCGGTATTTTCCCACCTCTGTTTAATGATCGGCTCGAAATAAATAAGAGAAACTTGAAAGGGCAGTAAAACCAGAATAAAAATATTGAATGATCAAAGAACTTGTAATGGTGTTTGTAGAACACAATGCCCCAAACCATATGCTTGCCCCTAAATGCCCAATTTTTCAAGAGTCATAACCAAATGCATGTGTGTGTGCATGCATGCACGTGTGTGTGCATGCATGCACGTGTGTGTGTTCATGCGTGTGTACGTGCATGCATATGTGAGAGCATGCATGCATGTATGCGTGCATGCATGTCTCCATGAGTGTGTGTGTGTGCATGCATGTGTGTGTGCTTACATGCATGAATGTATGTGTGCATGCACCTGCATGTTTGTGCATGCATGCATGAATACATACATGCGTGTGTTTATGCAAGCATGTGTGTTCATGTATGTGTGTATGTGTACGAATACATCAGTGTGAGTGTGTGTGAATATGTGCATGCAAACATGTATGCATGAGTGCATGTGTGCATGTTACCATGCATGTTACCATGCATGTATTTTTGCATGCATGCATGCATGTATGTATGTATGCGTGTATGCATGTGTAAGTGCATGCATGCATGTAAGTGTGCATGCATGCCTGCGTGTGTGTGTGTGTGTGTGTGCGTGTGTTTGTATGTGCGTGCATGCATGCATGTGTGTGTGCATACATAAGTGTTTGTGTGCATGCATGTGTGTATGCATGCATGTATGTGTGTATGCGCATGCATGCATGCGTGCATGAGTGCATACAGGCGTGTGTGCATGCAAGCACGTGTTGCATGCAGGTTTGTATGTGCCTGCATGCATGAGTGTGAGTGTGCCTGCATGTGTGCATGCATGCAGACTTACGCGTGAATGCCTGATTACATGTATGCTGGAGTGCGTGTGTGTATGATTACATGCATGCATAAATGCGCAAGTCTGCATGCATGCCTGTGTGTGTGTATGCATGCATAAGTGTGTATGTGCATGCATGCATGCATGAGTGTTAGCGTACGTAAGTGCGTGTATGTACATGTATGTATGTATGTATGTATGTATGTATGTATGTATGTATGTATGTATGTATGTATGTATGTATGTATGTATGTATGTATATCCCTACCTTCTAACAACTTTATTGTGGATGGGGATATTAACTGTTGTTAATGTGTGTTTATGAAGAAAAAACAGAAAAGAAGAAACAAAAAAAAAAAGGAAAATAACTCCATTTGAACGCACGACCCTCTGATTCATAGTCAATGATCTTATTCATAGTCCGGCACTCTATCCACTACAATGGCTCAAGGTTCTCAAGTAACAAAGCATACAATTCACAGATACCCAAACTGACAAAGGGTCATAACTCATGAAATATATTTCGAAATATAGTCAAAAGTAAATTAGGACATCTACTCATCACCACAAATATATTCATCAAATTCATCAATTTTCAAGGCTCCAGCCCTTATTTGCTGACAAGATTTTATCCAAAAAAATCCAAGGGGCAATAACTCTAGAAAGGGGCATAATCCGGATGTAAAAAAATACGCCTCACCAAATTTTCCATGAGGAATCCATATATGAAATTTCCAAACCCTCGCTTACAAGGTTCTTAAGTTATGCTATGCATCACAAATCATACAATGTACAAATACCCAACGTGACAAAGGGCCATAACTCAAAGTATTTTCGGAATTTAGTCAAAAGTTGATCGTGTCTTCTACTTAATACCACCAATCTGTTCACCAACTTTCAAGGCTCTAGCTCTTATAGTTTTTGAGATATTTTGCTGACGAGATTTTATAAAAAAATCAAAGGACAATAACTCTTGAAAGGGACACACTCAGAATGAGAAAAAAAAACAGGTGTCACCTAATTTTCCATGAGGAATCCATATATGAAATATCAAACCTCTAGCATACGCGGTTCTAAGTTATGCTATGCATCAAAAGTGTAACGAAGCAGAAGCAATATGCCCTTCCAACTTCTTCGGAGTTGGAAGCATAAATAGAGAATACCAGGTTCGTGTCTTTTGATATCAAGTTTATCAGGCAAGGCTATGAGAACGCTTGTAGAATCGCGAGGCTTGCCGATCGATTCTACATGCGTTCTCGAAGCCGAGCCTGATAAACTTGATATCAAATGACACGAATCTGGTATTCTATTCATCAGTAAATCCCCTTGTACACTCTTACATTTTAGCATTTTTCCAGCAGTCCCTTTCATAGAAGTTCAATGTCATGTTGACCTGATAAAGCTCACTTTATCAGGTCAATATGTTACAATGTAATTAATATAGGGGGTAACTGATAAACAGGATCATATACGTGACTATCATAAAAGGCACCAATGAGACCGTAGTCGTTCTGGTAAGTACTTTTCTCAGTAATGCTCAGACAGGTAAACCGGATGTATTCCGGGATTTCTTAGGTAAACAAATATTTATGGCAGCGACAGGTTATGCAATTATCCATGTTTTGTTTGCTTATGTCTTAATCATTTGATTAAAATCTGAAGTGTTCGATCTAGAGACATAATATAGAACAAGTTAAAGCAAAAACATCATTCTTAGCTGCTTTATGAAGGTTAAAGCGCCATTTGAACCACGATGTCCTATTTTTCATCTCTTCGTTTTTCATTTCTTCGACGAAAATCAACGCCGCTTGATGAAATTCAAAGTAAGCACTAGCAAAAATTTGGATAATGGGTTTTCATCAACAAGGAGCCACTTCAGAGATGTGAAAAATGCACTATGGCACACGGGTGAGCTGTCATAATGCTGAATTAAACCATTCATATCTGCAACTTCTTGCATGATTTGAAAAAAGGTTGTAGATTATACAGACGTGTATGCTCAATGGAAATTCTTTACAAGATATAAACAATAAACAAATAAAATTGGAATTTGGGTGAAAAAAGTGCAGTGTCCACTGCAAACGAGATTTAAATAAATTGGTGGATGCTTTTTGATGCAATTCCTTTTTCCTACGTTTAATTTTGCAATTAAAATTATATACGTAACGTCGCTTATCCTCGGACACTTTTTTGTTAGTCAAAAGAGGATAAGTACGAACCCTGTCGCTGCCGTAAATATTTGTTTGCCTCCGAAATCCCGGAACCTCCGAGATCCCTACATCCAGTCTTAACCGGGTGTTATTCAGCCAGCATAAAGCAATTGACAAAGGTCGGTCCGTAAGCGATACGACATTGACATGTATACTTAACGTTGGCCCGACATTGTATGCGCTTTTTCACAAGTCGACAATATGTCATCACAGAATCTATGTTTTAACAAAAAAAAAAAGAAAAAAATTATAAAACAATGTATCCCCTTGTAAACCATTTTTTCACATCACGTGAACAAGTCCGTGAAATGAACACCCCGTACACCCCACATTATATAGAGAAAACTGGGGTTTACGGAGGTATACATTAGTTTTCGTATTTCTGCTCCAAGACATAGGTTGAGGGTAATCGTTAGAACCGCCTTCCTCAACCTATGTTTGCAGTAAAAAAAGAAAAATATCACAGATTTTCATCAAAAAGTAGCCAATTTGGAGATGTGAACAAAAATGCACTATGGCGCATGGGTGTGCAATCGTAATTATATGCGTGGTTTACACGGGTGTCCATTTCACGAATATTTAAACTTGATGAAAATTGCATGTGCCCTACAATCCTTCAGGACTATAAAATATAAGTGTAGCAACAAAAACTACTTACACGAATGAGATTCCCCAATGAACTTTAGCGAAATTGGTGGTCGCTTTAACCAAGTATACACCGATTAGAAATATTGCTGGAACAATCGTCACAGGACCTACATATCTCAAGACGTACCCTACGAATCCCGTGATGCCTATCAAGAACTGGATAGTCCCGGCAAGTATAAGACTCCCCTGCAACTGAAAGCAATACGAGTATCATAATGAGGTTACGAAACAGTTTGTTAATAACGATGGATATCGAAGTTGGCCGAAAAACGCTTGAGTCAGCGCATGACAAAACCTACAATAAGACATGTGCGCCCAACGAAAACTCTGATCAGCCTGGGCATCCGCGCAGTCTGATCAGAGTCTTCGTTCTGCGCTCTAAGGATAGCTAGGGGCTAACTGCTCCTTCATGCAGCAAGAGAAGTCTCTGGTTAGACTATAGGGATGCCCGAGCTGATCTGAGTCTTCGGTGGGCGCACATGTCTTATTGTAGGTTTTGTCGTGTGCTGGATCATTTAACACTTTAAGAGCTGTAGATTTACAAGCGGCGATGGTGCGAATGAAATGACTAATACAGAGCCTTCTCATCTGGATCTTAACTGTTTCCCAACTTTACAAAACTGTACAATGTGGAGGGTTCCACTACAGAAACTCGAAGGTTAAAGGGTTAAACCCTACACTGCTGAATAAATCTGTTTAGCCACACCGATTGCTAACTATCAACAAATCAAATTATTTGATATTAGCTATTCGTTCATTTCACAAACTGCATGACAAACAGTGCTTCTTTAGAAGCCACCCGATCATGAAAACATGCCTATATAAATTTGACCCCCTTGAACCCCACTTTTATATTGTAAAACTGGGGTTTACAGGGGCAAACCTTATTTTTCTTATTCCTGCTCTAAAATATAGATTGTGGGTACTCGTTAGAACCGCCTCAACAAGGCGGTTCTAACGAGTACCCACAATCAAAATTTGAGCAGAAATAAAAAAATCCCCCTTTTTCATCCTACAATTTACGTTTTTCTGCGGAAAAATACAATGTATTTGTATAGGCGTGTTCTCGTAATGCGTTCTGCATCTCCACTGTTTGTAATGGTAGGGCTTGTCGTGAACAGCAGGTTCAGTAAGGGTTGAATAAGCGAATAATAGATGTATCTAGAAACAGAAAACGTAATTCACAAAACTGGAAAAAAATGAGCACGGATTATGATCTGTTGTAACTTGTAGGGACTAAGTTCTACTAAGAAGAATGTTCTAAACCCTTTTGGTTTCATTTGGCGGCAGGGCTTGAGATGTCATTTCATCTCAATGTTGGGTAAAAGTCTTACAAAATCGGAAGCAAAGTTTCCAAAATGACCTAATTTTTTGTCGACGGGGACGTTACACCTCAATTCAAACAAACAAACAAAACATCACTGGGACTTACCAGTTGGGTATTATATAGAACATTGTCTCTATTTAAAGCTATAGGATCAAATGTAGTATTGGTTGCAATTGAACGGTTTCTAGCTGCAGCCACTGAAAAATAAACGAAGACAATTAAAAAGAAAAAAAAAAATATTGCTTTTGTTGAGTTTGTTTCGATTTTGTTTTGTTTTTACGATCCTTTCAAGCTTATTTCACTTATGTCCAGCAAATCATTAATCAGAGGTGAGCGAAAACCCCGTAGTACCCAGAGAAAAACCACATGACCTTCAATTGTAGAACTAAGCGTCTCACATATGACCCGAGCTAGACTCGAACCCACAGAGGTAAGTTTTTTTTTTATATGAAACACATTTAATTTTGCAGATGCATGTCATGTTACACATCTTAGCCAATATACAAATGTGTAATGGGCGACAGCAAAGTCATTGTAAAGTGTCAGTTTTTTTTTTTTCTTCAATTATTAGTTTATACTAATTTATTTTAGTTCAATTGCGATGAAAGCTTCAAGCTTATTTTTTAATCGAACTGGAACGCTCATTCCGGATGTTATCATGCGCGCGCGAGAGAGGCAGTGGCATTTATACCATAACTACCCATTTACACATGGGTGGAGTGGGGCAGTGGCATTACATTTCTTGCCCAAGGACAGACCTTGCCCGGCCCCCAATTACATAAAAGGCAATATTGCTTATCCACGTTCCATAAATGTCTAACTCTTTTAACGAATTCCGTTTCAATCCATTCTTTAAACCCAAATGAAATGTAAGAGCGTTGACTCTTAATAATTTGGTCTCTATGGTTCGAGCCTCGCTCGGGACGCCATGTTCTACAATGGAAGGAAACGTGTTTTTCTCCGCTTTCTCCGGTTTTCGCCCGCCTCTGATTAATGATCGGCTCGAAATAAGTGAATTAAACAAATAAAAAACACCCAACTGACAGTACTCTGTTTCTCTTTGACAGTCCAGTGTAAACTTTGTACATGTATTTATGGCAATATAACTGTCAAAACTATAAAACAACAAATTAATGTGCACTGACTCCTATAATGGATTCTATAGGGCATCTGCCTTTGACCGATATTTTAAGAAAAGGCATTAGGTCAAAAAGTAACAAAGTACATCTCACATGTTTTTCTGTTTGGCAAAGTATTAAGAGATTCTCTTACATCCTTTGCAATGGAAAATAGAGATTTCTCAATGAAATCGATATCGTCACTGCAAAATAGTAAGGAAAGGTGACTCAGGAAAAGCCACAATCAAAGAACGCAGCCAGCTCAAGTCACCTACAGAAAGTAAACGACATTGAGGCACACAATAAAACATCAGACGAAACATGAACCGACGGCACAAAGCCAATAAACAAATAAGGCACTGCAAAGGAAAGACTGCCTTGGGACGGTCAGTAGTAAAACTACCCTAGAGTTTATGAAATTTCAACCCTCGCCCTTACTTCCAGTGCCGTATCGAACACAATAACAATAACAAATTGATCCGCGCGGAAGTTTCCTGGCTCAACAGTGATTCATAATCAAGTACACAGTAAACGATCATGTATATATTAATACAATCATGAATCAGGGTTGAGGACTTTTTAACAATCCAACGTCAGAGCAGAAAAACACCAGTTAGATAATGGAGGGTCGAACGCAGGAAATATCAGGCTCCAGTCCTTTTAAATTAAAAAAAATAGGATGGCACCGTCATAGAGTCCGGGTCCGAGGTCTGCAAACAGTGAAGATACGTTTTTTGGATTTTTACCGTTTGTGTATTCGATGTATCAACGAAACAATAACATATATACCTTCTTTATTCGATGTTATTTAGCTTACCCTTTATAATGTGTGTCCGAGACTATGTCATCAAGACGTTGATGACGTCAATTTTAGTGCCGGCGTAACGTAATGACTGCACGCGATGCCAGATAACGTTTGCAATTAATACAAATTAAAAATGAACCATCTGATAAAAAGACCTTCCAAGCTATTTCCAGGTGCAAACTTTCAGTTTTCAACCAATATTATACCCTTAAAATCCGCTGAACACCTCTAAATTGACTCGAAATGGCCATAGAAAAAGTTTGTTCTCTGCCGTGACCGCTTTGCAATTGCACTAAAACAGTTTAAAGCATGAAAGTAACAGAACATTTTATTTTTTTTTTATTTTTTTTTCAGTGTAAGTTCAATTTTTATTTCACTCATAAACACCAAAAGACGTATTTTCAAATGTTTGCAAACGTATGTAGAGCACTATGAAGTGACAATCATTGTTTCGAATTCAGATGAAACATTTTATCTTAAATTGTGTACGTTTTAAAAATCTGACTTAAAATGGTAGTTTCAAAAGAATTACGTGTACGTTAAGATAAAACGTATACTATTGAAGAATCACGTCAATGAAAAATGTAATTGCAATTCCTGTAAGCTGCAAGTTTTAGCAATTTAAAGTTAAAATTTTATTAGTTTGCCAGATATTCAACATAAAACGGCTTATATCACATAGATATAATCATACATCCCAAATATCTAATCGGAAATAACCTTGTATTCGGTAATTCCCTGCATCCGAAATATACTGTATTATCGACCACGCTAAACGAATCGCCTGCGCAGCTCAACTACAATCTACCTTATGCCATAAGCTGATATCGATTACTCTTTTTTGAAGCGTGTAATACAAATGCATGTATATAACTATAGCTATAATGGCTTATCCGGAATTTAAACGTTCTTAGATGTGTTCAATGCAATGGTTATCCTCCGGAAGCAAGGGACATACCACAGAACTGAAAAAGTATGGAATGTACAAGTTCTTCTGGGCCAGACTAGCTAGTTTCAGCAAATTAGGCATCATCAGTGACCCTCCAATATCGTCAAAACCAATGATCCGCAAGGACATGAAAATAAAAACAACACTATGATGAAGCATGCATTGAATTTTAGGCGGTGATAACTTAATAAACAGTAATATTGATTGTCAAAGAAGGCTATGGGCCAAGTTTTCAGAGAAAATCAGAATGGTTATCGGTATCATAAACTACGCAAAGCCTTTTCAAAATTTTATAGACGGCATCCCGATTTAATTTCAAAATTCAATGTTGGACTTAAATCTCTTCTGCAGCAAGGTCTATCGGAACCCGAACTTATGGTGACTTTGTATATAAATTCAGAAAAAATATATACTTGCAATGACTTCAGCACCCATTTTCGTA
This sequence comes from Lucinisca nassula, assembly GCA_963580285.1. Taxonomy (NCBI): domain Eukaryota; kingdom Metazoa; phylum Mollusca; class Bivalvia; order Lucinida; family Lucinidae; genus Lucinisca; species Lucinisca nassula. The sequence continues at coordinate 134,066,776 of OY757010.1, read as the reverse complement.
AAATCATTCTTCGATATAAAAAGATAGGGTGCAACATAACTTTTTATTTTGGATGGCCTTATGGCCATTTTGTGGGAAAGTAACTGTCCTTATGGCCTTCCTTTGTTTAGGTTTCCATTATGATCTGGTCGCTTAATGTTTGTGTTTCTTTCCCTTTGGTGTCTTTGATGGGTGGAGTAAGTTAATTGTATAGATTCCTGATCTTTGTTTTACTTCTACTTTGCATGCGTGGTAGTTAACCCAATCACGGTTGACAGCTTTGCTTCCCTTTTTAATTCCACGTCGCTTGGTCAGGCCTCAGATTCTATGACGGTTCTAGCATGAAGGCTTACTGAGAATTAGAGAGAATTTAATTTTGTGTTATGTTGGTTGATGCCCGATGCTCTGCCTCTGGTTGGACCCATCGAAGTCTAACTGTTGGTTTTCTTTTGCTCCAGCATTTCAGTGGTTTCTTGCTGTCGAGTCCTCACCGTTGCTTCATCTCTTTTTGTGTTCTCGTAGATGTTGCACTGATGAGTTAGGAGGCCGTCATGTGGACTGAACAAATTATTTGTCTAAATATCGACGGAAGTAAGGGCGACGACTGCGGCCGCGTAAAATCGATTTAAGCCCCCCAGTAGGATTCATTTCACTGACCGTTCCAATGCGGTTCTTCTGTCGCGGTTTATGTTTGTCATGGTTTGTCTTTGAGTGTGTGTATCGCTTGTATATTTTTCTTTTGGTAAGCCAATTGGCCATTTTGTGGGAAAGTAACTGTCCTTTTGGCTTTACGCTATTGATGTTTCCTTTATTGATGTTTCCTTTTTTCATGTTTGTGTTTCTTTCCCTTACGTGTCTCTGATGGGAGCTGTGGGTTAATTGTATCGATGCCTGATCATTGCCTTCACTTCTGTTTTTCAACTTTCAAGCGAATCATCAATATGAAGAAAGTTCAGATGAAATACTTGTAAGCCTGAATTTCTGAGAAAATTCAGAAACAAATTACTGCCGCCTGCTTCAAAATTCGCATGGTACTTTAACGATCAATTGATTAATTTATAACACGTTTGTACATACATATGCATTTTGTATTTTTAAAACTGCACGTGTATAATGATTATCCAATGCATTTTCAAACTTAAATCTATTTCATGTATACAAATATACGCTGGAAAATGTAAAAGCGAAACTGCGCCAAAAACTGAAAACCAGCCGGACTACGTTTATTGCGCGTATTCATATTTCAGTGGTACCGAGTGTAAGCCTGATGTAGCTTGAAAACATCTGTACTAGCTAAGAATCTGTCATTAAACCGGCCTCCGCCTATTGGAGCTTGACGAAATAAATGGGCTGCATGATGCTTCCGAGCAGAGCTGAAACCTTTCGCACACGAGTACTGGTAAACCGCTTAGAGGACCAAAGCCTGCCCAGGTAAAGCGGTGCGAGTCTGAAAGTCCATGCTTATAAACCCTATTGGTTTCATTGGGCGACAGGGTTTGAGATGTCATTTCATCTCAATGTCGGGTGAAAGTCCCACAGAATTGGAAGCAACGTCTCCAAAATGATCTATACAGTGTTGACGGGGACGTTAAACCTCAAATCAAACAAACAAACTGTCATTAAACATTAAGGAAACAAAAATTGGGTTTGCTAAATGCGAGTATTTATATTTGTAAGGGCTTCACTTTGGACGGTCGTGACAGAGGAATTTTACTTTATTCCAATCACGAATGCTTACACGTGTCGGCATCAACAGCACATCTTTCCTTGTTGATCGCTGCCATAGCTAGCAAAGGAATTACATAGTCAGCGGCAGCCCCTTGGAATAATGGCAGTCTGGAAAAAATAAGCAAACAAACGTGTGCTAAGGTTGTTTAACAGTTTTAGAATGTCCCTTATCTCCTAATTCTTACTTATATAGGCTTATTTATATAATGACAATTTATTTGAATTGTGGTTTTTAAACAACATATTGCTACTATTACTTTTATTATATTAAAATATTACTCTTAAATTTTATCAATTTGCCATGTTTGTGGTAGAATACATATGTTGGTCAGTATAAATACTTGTGTAGACCTTGATCAGAATATTACCTTTCCATTACTGGAACACCTGCTTCTGGCTGCTGTGCATATCAGCAAATCTTACAGACATAGCTTATAAAATTATGTATTAACTCCTGCTGCCTAGTCTTTTGAAACTTGTTTTCTGTAAACTATGCAACCAATCCCAGGTGACCTCAACCAGTCAGAACAATTATGATAAGGACAGATTCGGCTGTATTATAGAAGCCTCCGTTGTGTAGTGGTTATGCTACTCGCCTTGTTAACCAGAGGTCGCAGATGATGAATATTTAAACCGAGGTCCCGTCTCCGTATGACCTAAGCTGGTGGTGAGACGTAAAACTCAAACACCCACTCACTCGGCTGTATTATGGGTAGATTATACATAACCTAGACTGTCACATTACACTTTTCTCCGGAGATATTCCATCCTTAGCAACCATCAAATGACCTGATTTCGCATTACAATATGTAGGGTTTAATAAATTAAAAAAAATACTTATTATAATTAATAAATTAGGTTTGCATACAAATAACTGTTGTGTTATATGTTCACTCAAGGCATGGCTTAGCTTTTAAAATCCAAACTAATGCTGTTTTGTTTGAGATGACAAAAAAGTTCATTTTTATCAATTTTGGACTCCATACTTTTCAGTTCTGTGATGCGTTCTTTGCTTCCAAAGGATAACGCTTTTATAGAACATATTGACACTAAACTGACGTAGGTCAGCATGTTCAGTATTAAATACAGTAGCTGTTTCCATCACAGTATCAGTTTCTGTCTGGGTTATGTGTTATGATGGCTACCACTGCTGACAAGGTTGTTCTCAGAGTGGATCAGGACCTACCAGTGAACAGCTCCCAAAAGAAAGCCAGATATATGTAGGTTGAAAGGTTAGAGTTTTGAATGTGATTGTTGGTCTAAGAAAAGCAATATTTGTAATGCATTTCATTAATCCATATCTGACTAAAGAATGTTCAACCATACGATTTTAGAATCGGCCGTTTCCAACTATAGGGTCTCAGGTTTGTAAAAGTTTCACAAAAATACGTATTTAAACAAAGTGTAGACTCAGAAAAATGGCGTCTTATCTGGGTCTACACTGTTTGCCAATGTTCCTAAAACCAAGAAAGTCGGTCGCTAAACATATATAATTTAAAATGATTTCAAAATCTTTCTAGCTCAGATATTGTGATGGAAACAGATACTGTATTACTGGCCATTCTGATCTCAGTCGGTTTACTGTCTAGCCTAAAACTGATAAAAAAGAAATTTCTGTGTCATCTCAAAGAGACAAAACAGCATTAATTTTGGTATTTAAAAGCCAAGTCATGCCTTGACCGAACATATAACACAACAATTAGTCGTATGCAAACATAATTTGTTTAAGATTTTTTTTAATTTATTAAACCCTATATATATGTATAAATGAAATAAAGCAAACAGGCTCTTGGGTGGTTGCTAGTGATGAACCTTCTCTGAAGATAGTGAAAGGAAAGCATAAGTTTGTTAAATATAAGTTTTGATATGTTTAGGGAAAGCTCACATTTCAGCTACGATTTCTCCACGCCGATCTGTTGTATTGTTGACTAAGCCAAGGACTACCTTAAGGATAACTTTTGCTACAGAAGCATTGAATCAAAGGTCTTGACTGGTTTTCTACTGACTGGTTTCACTTTCCTTTGACAGGACTATTTTCCATCTGAATACCCTAGGACATCCCAACTCTGGTTAAACCGCAACACCCTTTGCTTGTTAAAACCCGAAATTACTGGAAGGCTGCCTTAAAGGCATTTATTCTTGTAACAGACAAACACACTGTGTGTTCATAATTGTTTTATTGTCCCCTGCGATATACTGTCTATAGCAGATCAAAGGCGGTCTTTAATAGGGTGATTTGTAGCTCTTGCTGCATCTCCTGACTGAGGCACATAAGGGGAAAATCAATAATATACACTCTAGTCAACAGCAAGTAAATTATTGATTGTCCCCAAGGAGGCCCCCTACCTATTGAAGACAGAGGACTTCTCTTCAGTCAGCTCTGAGGGCTACATAATATTATGTATTAAAATGATAGTCCTCAATAATCAAGAATAAATGCTTTTAAATTTATCACGTATACATGCATGAGTGCGCTCCCGCTTGCAAAATAAACGTATATTAGTGGTTTACATGAGGTTGACCACAGCACATCGAGTTCTTATTGTTTTCACTTTTAGACGACAAGCTAGAAGGATTTGTTTTCATATTAAAGTGAAATGAAAGGTCAACCTAAAATGCGAAATGAAAGCAACCGTAAATGTATACATGAAGTACATGTAGTTGTAACTGATAGTGAAAGATCGCTTATTTTGTTGTTATGTCACACTGGAGAGAGCATTTGGAATTCCTAACTGTTATATAATTACATATTAACTGAAACATTATCACAACATAGGTATCGTATGTTTTGTAATTTTGATACTACATAAATTAATGTGTGCTTGGTCTAGACTCAAGCTTTTTATAAATAATTACTAATTGCTATTACTTGTTTTCATGCTAGAATCTGCATTGGGATTGGGGGAAAGGGTGGAATGTAAACAAAGCTTGGTGTTGAAACCTACATTAGGTTTTCTACAGACCGTCCCAAGTAGAAGTGAAGGCAATGATCAGGAATCGATACAATTAACCCACAGCTCCGATCAGAGACAACAAAGGGAAAGAAACACAACCATGAAACAACAGACCCTAATGGAAACATCAATAGCGGAAAGCCAAGAGGACAGTTACTTTCCCACAAAATGGCCAATAGGCTATCCAAAATAAAATAATATAAGCGACACAAACACCCAAAGACAAACCATAACAAAAATAAACCGCGACAGAAGAACCGCCTTGGAACGGTCAGCGGAAACGAATTCCACTGGGAGGGGGTGGGCTTAAATCGATTTTACGTGGCCACAATCCTCGCCCATACTTCCGTCGCAATTAAGACAAATGTCCAAGCCGGTCGTTGGGGTGGTTGTGTGGGGGAAAAGCTATCTTGCGTCCTGGGCCGCCTATCTGATATTGGCTTACAGTTGGGCAAGTCATGGTGCATTGCAGCAGGTAAGGTAGAGGGGAAACGTGGTTATTTATTCTGTTTCTACAGTTTCATTTATTTTCCCTTTTCTCCTCTTTCCCCCTGATCCCACTTTTATCTCTTCTACCATCTGTTCTATCGAGAGACGCCACAAAATGACAAACAAGGGTTGACGTGTCTTTAAACCGAAAACAATCAATCTATCTAAGGTGTTCGGTTCTTCAAAATATTTTTATCATATTCTCATTGTATTTGTTTGTGGGTGCACATCTTTAAACCGAAAACTTGTTTTGTGTGTGTGAGAGCCTTCACTTTACAATAACACACCCGTGCGCTACAGTGCATTTTTTCCACATCTCCAAAATGTTTTCATTTTGAGCTGTTACAAACAGCTGAATTCCAGACTTGAACGAACCGGCACTCTTACCTATTCTTCACTTCGTTACATAGTGAATTAAAAAGGTCACTACGAAAACACGCCTATACAAATGCAGTTTAAACTTTACCGCCGAAAAAAAAAACATTTTAAGGTGAAAAATTGTGATGTTTTTCTTATTTCTGCTAAAAATATAGATTGTGGGTAATCGTTAGAACCGCCTCATCGAGGCGGTTCTAACGAATACCCACAATCTATATTTCAGAGCAGTAACAAGAAAAATAAGGTTTACCCCTGTAAACCCCAGTTTTTCTATATAAAAGTGGGGTTCGAGGGGGGTCAAAATTATATAGTCGTGTTTTCGTTATGTAAAGATAACCTGATTCCAATGGTATTCATCAACAAGGTCGTGACGCCACTCATCAACAGCGTGGTGCTCATCAGCTTCGCTTTGAATTCCTCGTCTTCTTCCGCACATACAGTCCCGGCCACCAACAAACTGACGGAGATGTTAGCCGACAATGATAGAAGTGCTTGCTGCAAAACAATTGTCATTACGCAAACACGCCTATACAAATACATTGTAAATTTTACCGCCAAAAAAAAACCCACAAAACTTTAAGATGAAAAAGTGTGAAAATTTTTTTTAATTATGCTCAAAATATAGATTGTAGGTACTCGTTAGAACCGCCTCATTGAGGCGGTTCTAACCAGTACCCACAATCTCTATTTTAGAGCAGAAATAAGAAAAAGTTTACCCCTGTAAACCCCAGTTTTACTATATAAAAGTGGGGTTCAAGGGGGTCGATATTATATAGGTGTGTTTTCGTGATGAAAAGGAGCTGCAATACATTCATTCGGAGAAATAGATTGGGCTGCATAGTGCTTCCGCGCAGGTGCGGAAACTGAAGGTAAATTGGATAAAGATGTAAGCCTGCCGAGGCAAAATTGTGCGAGTCGGAGCGTCCCTGCATATAAACTATATGGTTTGTTTGGACGGTAGGGCTTCAGGTGTTATTTCATCTCAGTGTCAGGTAAAAGTCCCACAAAATTGGAAGCAAAGTCTCCAAAATGACCAAAACTGTGTTGACGGGGAAGAAAAACATCAACACAATCAAACAGACATTCATTTAATAGCCTAGCCTTTCACTTCAATGAAGCATCAAAAGCTCTAACACCTGAGGGACAATATTTGTTTTGCTTTGTTTGATTTGAGGTTTAACACTGCATAGGTCATTTTGGAGACGTTGCTTCGTAGAAAAGGTAGAGGGCTTTAAGAAGGCTCTCTCCAGTCGCGACTAGGCGACCCAATCCAACTCCATTGCGCCTATGCCAGAATTGGCCCTGCAACGTATTCATACAGATACAGATACAGACAGATACTGATACAGATGAAATGACATCTCAAGCCCTGTCCCCCAATGAAACCAATAGGGATTATAAAGCATGGACGGTCCGACTCGCACCGCTTTGCCTGGACAGGCTTAGATTCTCTAAGTGGTTTACCAGTACTCATGTGCGGGTCAGATTTAGCTCTGCGTGGAAGCATCATACAGCCCATCTATTTCTTCAAGCCCCGATGGACCGGGGCCACCTTAGGGACTATGAACTTATTGTTCGAGGAAGGGGTGGTCTGAGGTCTTGAGGTTTATTCATATTGACATATCAGCAGCCACACCATATGGTGATGATTTAAGGTTTTTTGCTGTCTTCTGTGAAATAAAGGTACATTTTGTCTACTCATTAGAATCACCTTAATGGGGCGAATATAATCAGTAGACATAACCACGGGCGTCTGACGTTACATCAATGCAATAAATCGGCTGATAAAGAATTTGTGCATATGGCGAGCGTACAAAGCCGGAATTGTACCGATTCCTTCTTTGCGCAGAACATATCTTCCGGAGTTGTACCGGTCCCTACTTTGCGCAGAACATATACATGTAAAGACGAACAATAACAATAATAAACCAAAAAAGAAGAACCACATTGGAACTATCAGTAAAACCTTTTAAGTTTGGGATGGTATGGGGGCTTGGGGCGTTTTTTTAACTGAGGCCTGTTTGTGTCGTACTTGGTTGCAAACCCCCATCATGTAAACAGGTCCTTGTAATGAACATCCTCTAAAGCCCACATTATAAAGAGAAAATAAGGCACATGGGGTATTCATTTTTTCCATTACTTTTGCTAAAAAACATAGATTCTGGGTACTCGTTAGAACCGCCTCGACGAGGCGGTTCTAACGAGCACCCACAATCTATGTTTGGTGTAAAAAAAATCGCAAAATTTCATCAGTTCTGGCTATATGGAAGAATGCGCTATGACACGGATGTGTTATCGTAATGCAAAGACGGTCTTTCTTGTGTCGAGGCTCTTGTGACATATATACCGGAAGAAGCCTCCGTGGTGTAGTGGATAAGCTACTCGCCTCAAAAACCATGGGCCATGGGTTCAATCCCGGGCATCTTCAGACTTTCGGATGAGTCTTCAAACCGAAGTCTCGTCTCCGTATGACCTTTGCTGTTGGTGGGACGTCAAAGCCAAACACACTCACTCGTATACAGTGAAATTCCGCTATTAACCCTTATCTTGCTGTTCACGACAACCCCTATTTTTGCAATTAGTGTAGATCCAGATCAGATGGCTTCTGAAGAAGCCATCTGATCAGGATCTACACTGTTTGGCATTCAGTTTATGAATTTGTAGCAATAAATTACATCAAGTAATTTGATTGGTTGATAGACAGAAATGGGTGTGGCTTAAAATGAATATTCAGCAAGATAAGGGTTAAGACCACCTACAATTGAGACTTATTCTGCTTTAAAAAGCTTATTTAGTAGGTTGCAGTTATTCTATCGTGTTTTCTGCATACAGTGTTCTCTGGTCAATGGTCATGGTTATAAAGACCACTTTTGAACTGTCCCAAATGTGGTCTTAATAAAGGAATTTTACTGTATATACCTGTAAGCCAAAGAAGAATGTTAAGGCTATTGGCGGCGATTCGCTGACATTATATATCATTTTGTCTTTCTCAGATCTGGAATCATCTTCTTCTGAACTGAATGACGGCTTCTCCGGCAGTCCATCAGCTTGACAGGCTCCATTGTCGAATTCTGGTTTCTGTAAAATAAAGATTCTAAGTCAGTAGGACATTGGTGTAATTCGATGTTGCTTTAATTACATATCATAAGGAAAACACACCCATGAGAATTATCGTATCTGCAGTGTCTCTTCTTGTAACAATCTGCAGTAGTTTCCTATTCACGAAAACACGCCTATACAAATACATTGTAAACTTTACCGCCGAAAAAAATGAAACATTTAAGATGAAAAATTGTGATAGTTTTCTTATTTCTGCTCAAAATATTGATTGTGGGCAGTCGTGAGAACCACCTCAGCGAGGCGGTTCAAGCGAGTACCCACAATCTATAATTTAGAACAGAAATAAGAAAAAATAAGGTATACCCCTGTAAACCCCAGTTTTACTGTATAAAAATGGGGTTCACGGGGGTTAAAAGTATATAGGCATGTTATCGTGATGCATGATGGTGACTGGGCCTTAAAACTTATTATCATGCGAACCATGAGGACTAAAAAATATTCTGTTTCCATATATAGGTCATGTTTGAGTTTTAAAATGTCTTTCTATCAAAGATACGAATATTATTTCAGATGAAAATGTGTTATACCTTCCTTTTAATGCCCAAAACTTTATATTCTTGGGGCTCGTAAGCACCCTCTCACCGATGTACCACATAATTGTGCATTCCAAATGTGCTAACATTACCCAACTCACGTTGGTTTAAAATTCATGTGACATATACATGTATGAGTCACGTCATAAGAAAATTTAATGTGGTTTTTGACTAGGGTAAACGCAAAAAAGCCTGCTCCGCTACTTACAATGTTCAGCTGTTCAGCTACTCAGAATGCTAAGCTGTGCAGCTACTCAGAATGCTCAGCTGTTCAGCTACTCAGAATGCTCAGCTACTCAGGATGCTTAGCTGTTCAGCTACTGAGTATGCCTAGCTATTCAGCTACTCAGAAGGCTCAGCTACTCAAGAAGCTCACCTGTTCAGCTACTGAGAATGCTCAGCTGTTCAGCTACTCAGTATGCCCAGCTGTTCACCTACTCAGAATGGAATGCTCAGCTACTCAGAATGCTCAGCTGTTCAGCTTCCCAGAATTCTCAGCTGTTCAGCTACACAGTATGCTCAGCTACTCAGGCAGCTCAGCTACCCAGAAAGCTCACCTGTTCAGCTACACAAAATGCTCAGCTGTTCAGCTTCTCAGAATGCTCAGCTGTTCAGCTACTCAGAATACTCAGCTACTCAAGATGATCAGCTGTTCAGCTACTAAGTATGCTCAGCTGTTCAGCTACTCATAATGCTCAGCTGTTCAGCTACTCAGTATGCTCAGCTGTTCACCTTCTCAGAATACTCAGCTACTCAGAATGCTCAGCTGTTTAGTTACTCAGAATGCTCAGCTGTTCAGCTACCCAGAATGCTCAGCTGTTCAGCTACTCAGAATACTCAGCTACTCAGGATGATCAGCTGTTCAGTTACTTAGTATGCTCAGCTGTTCAGCTAATCAGAATGCTCAGCTGTTCAGCTAATCAGAATGCTCAGCTGTCCAGCTACTTAGTATGCTCAGCTGTTCAACTACTCAGAATGCTCAGCTGTTCAGCTTCTCAGAATGATCAGCTACTCAGTATGCTCAGCTGTTCAGCTACTCAGTATGCACAGCTGTTCAGCTACTCAAAATGCTCATGTACTCAGGATACTCAGCTGTTCAGCTACTCAGAAGTCTCAGCTGTTCAGCTACCCAGTGTGCTCAGCTGTTCACCTTCTCAGAATGCTCAGCTACTCAGAATGCTCAGCTGTTCAGCTTCCCAGAATGCTCAGTTGTTCAGCTACACAATATGCTCAGCTGTTCAGCTACCCAGAATGCTCAGCTACTCAGAATGCTCAGCTACTCAGAATATCAGCTGTTCAGCTACTCAGTATGCTCAGCTACTCAGAAAGCTCAGCTGTTCAGCTACTCAAAATGCTCAGCTGATCAGCTACTCAGAATACTCAGCTACTCAGGATGCTCAGCTGTTCAGGTACTAAGTATGCTCAGCTGCTCAGCTACTCATAATGCTCAGCTTATCAGAATGCTCAGCTGTTCAGCTAATCAGAATGCTCAGCTGTCCAGCTACTCAGTATACTCAGCTGATTCATGTGCGGATTTTACAGATTACACTTACATGTACCCAACACTGACAAACGACGCGGCTATGTTTGGGTTGATTGTTTGACATTCGATCCGAAGTTGCTAATAAGAAAAGCGCTTCAGTGCTAATGTCTACGTGACTATCCCTGACTTGTCGGAATAACTTTTTGTCTTGTAGAAAATAGCCGCAGTGAGATCAGGGTATTCCATAAGACGGAAGAGGGTTATCCTGGAATCATAGGGTGAGCTTGGCAAACAGTGTAGACCAAGATCAGACGCTTCAGAGCGCGTCTTCTTATCAAAATCTTCACTATTTGTTTGGAATTTCAGAGTTAAATGAACAGTTTAAATCTCAGCCTAGGACTATTTCTCCATCCTAGACCCCACATTCTCAGTGCTTTGATTCTGAAACTAAACGATTACAACGCGCTTAGGCATCATGCCCTTAAGCTAAAAAGGTTAAATCAATCAACCGTGACGTCTGGTTACCAGTCCGGCCACGCTGATGCTGTGCACCAGATTCACACCAGTACAGATAGAAACCACATGTTCAGGATCAAACTTTTAATGTGTAATGTAAGATCGTGCCTAGAAAAGAAGAAACTGAAATGTGTTATCAAAAAGCAAGTCGGAGCGTATTGCAACATTTTCATTAAAGGGTCGTAAACGTGCCTCTGGACAGTTAGAAGCTGGTCGGAAAGCGGATGACGTTGACTCTGATTTTGGGTGCCACATGTGTGTTATCTATCGTCTATTGGAGTGACATCTTACTATATACAGAAGACGCTAGTGGACGTCGACGTAGCGGAAGACCACCGTCAGACGCATATGCGAAACAGATTTCCGTCGGCAGCTGCTACACTGTACCTGTAGATAAACAAGGGGTCTAAACTACCGACTAATAAGCACTGACACTGATCGTCGCTCTTTTGCGATGCACGTTTGAGAGCTATATAGACGTCCCGTAGTGACCAAAGCTAACGCGTCGACACAGTACGGAACACTTACGCTAGTGCATGAAATACGTAAATTGGCGTCTATAAGCGACTGACATATGCGTTTCAGTGACAAATCCCACTTCAGCGTGAATCACGCCGATTGTCGTTTCCGGGTGTTTCGACGTACAGGTGAATGGTATGCCGAGGCGACGCGTGCGTAATAGAGCATGGCATATCGGGTGAAAAAAGCGTAATTGTGTGGCGAACTATTGCATATAGTTAGCGAACGCAGCGTAGTGTCATTAAGAACATTCAGAATAGAAATCTCCATAGCCGACCAGACAAAAACTGTTACCTATGGACAGTAGCATTGTTAAAACTTGAATTTTAATGTTTGCTTTTGAAAACGTAAATAGTTTCTTTCAAAAAACATCGAATGGCGTTTCATAATACCACCGGTCTATAGACATCTGCAAACAAATCATATATTGGAATTTGCAGAACTACCTTTCTAAATTTTAAGATCTTTTTAGAAAGATTTTTTGTAAGTTTTCACAGTGTTATGATTTTCTCATAGAATCTGTCATTTCAGAGCCTTTGGCGCTTTGATTGTAACGGGCAGAGCGACGCACAAACAGGACAGACTCAGTTAGCCCCTTTAACTTCTTTGAGGTTGGAGTTGATGGGGAGTGTGTGGGGGGTTGGGGTCACCGGGTATAGGGAAAGACTCAGTTCAAATGAGAGGGACTCCAAAATTGTAGTAAAATTTAGCATAAATTGGCAAACATTAGCATCAAAATGAGGGAGTCTCCCTTTTGATGAGGGAGGTATCACAGGTATGGGAGTGGGGGTGGAATAAAATATTACTTACCTGGTGTTTGATCTCTATGTGCAGTTCAGGATCTTCTAGATTCTGGGCGGAACTGTCAAAAGCTGCATTGTCTTTACTACGCTTCTTGAAAGTCGAAAGTTTGATAATATCTTCTTTTGTTTTTGCCATTGTTAAAACACTACCTCCTATGTTTCGTCATCAACAGCTGCTGTAATGATCTTAAGTATTGGGCCAGATAAGCCTAAGCAAACAGTGCAGACCCAGATCAAACTGCTCCTGAAGGAGCAGTCTGATCAGGGTCTACACTGTTTGCCATTCCGTCTGCATCTTTTAGACTTCCCGATGGATCATGGAACAAGTTTGTTGAAATTTAAGGAGAATTATAGCAAGTCCTCGAAGTGTCCGAATTTTTAGGATATTTACGGTAAACTTGAAAAATTCGAACACTTAAAGCTCGTTTACTATGGCTGATTCGAACTCTCTTTGCATTGCTCAAGATTTCAGTATACAGTAAAATTCCTATATTAAGACCACCTTTGGGACTGTTCAAAAGAAGTGATAAAGTTAGTCGCTTATTAGGACACACTGGTTGTAGGAAATACTAAGAAAACGTAACCGTAACCGTCCCAATACATCACGTGAACAAGTCCGTGAAATGAAGACCCACCTAAACCCCACTTTATATGGAGAAAACTGGGGTTTACGGGGGAATACATTATTTTTCTTATTTTTGCTCCCAGACATAGGTTGTGGGTACTCGTGAGAACCGCCTCAATGAGGCGGTTCTAACGAGCACCCACCTATGTTTGCAATATTTATACGACAAATATCACGGAATTTCCTGAGAAAGGTAGCAATTTTTGATATGTGAAAACATGCACTATGTCGCACGGGTGTATTATCGTAATGAGATTTAAAAAGCAGATTTAGCCTTAAGTTTTACTTTTTAAGTGGCCTTAATAGTGGAATTTTACTGTGTTTATTATAATTTTCAGATTTAAGGTTTAAGGTCCCCGCCAACACTGTATAGGTCATTTTGGAGACGTTGCTTCCAATTTTGTGGGGTTTTGACCCGACATTGAGATGAAATGACATATCAAACCTATCGCCCATTGAAACCAATAGGGCTTATAAGCATAGATGGTCCGACTCGCACCGCTTTGCCTGGACAGGCTTAGATCCTTCAAGTGGTTTACCAGAACGCGTGTGCGGTCAGTTTCAGCTCTGCGTGGAAGCTTCATGCAGCCTACCCCAATGGACGGGGACCAAAATATTTTTTCCTCAAGTGTATGTTGTGAGCAACCGTTCGAATCGCCTCAGGGGAGGCGATCCTAATGAATGCACACATTTTTTATTTTATTGAATATAGAAAAGATATCGTTAAACCGTGTCCTGCTGAATATTTAAATATGCCACACCCACTTTTGATTATCAACCAATCAGATTACTTGATGCAAATTATTGTGACAATTTCATAAACTGAAGGACATACAATGAAGATCCTGATCAGATGGCTTCTTCAGAAGCTATCTGATCTGGATCTTCATTGTTTGAAAGATAAGACATATCCGGGCTCAGCAGTACAAGGGTTAAGCTGTCTCAGTGATGCCTCCTGACGACGGGCATCCGTGGCCTATAGTGGGTATGAGCGCCAACTCTTAATCATGTGGTCTCTCCCCCGCTGAGGACAGAGTCGCGCTCGGATCACATGTGAGACGTCTAGTTCTACAACGGACGGACAGGTGGTTTTTCTCCGGGTACTCCGGTTTTCACCCTCTGATTAACGCCGGCTCGAAATAAGTGAAATTACTTTGAAAGGGCCGTAAAACCAAGACAAACTGTCTTCTGGCATGCCTTTATGATCAACCCCAGCCTTCGCCCCCACCCCCCCCCCCCCCCCCCCCCCCCGCCCCCCCCCCCCCCCCCTCCCCCGCCCCCCCCCCCCCCCCCCCCAACTGGGGCTTGAAGAAATGGATGGGCTGCATTATGCTTCCAAGCAGAGCTGAAACCGACTGCACATGAGTACTGGTAAACCGCTTAGAGGATCTAAGCCTGCCCAGGCAAAGCGGTGCGACTCGGACCGTCCATGCTTTTAAGCCCTATAGGTTTCATTGGGCGACAGGGCTTGAGATGTCATTTCATCTCAATGTCGGGTAAAAGTCCCACAAAATTGGAAGCAACGTATCCAAAATGGCATACACAGTGTTGACGGGGACGTTAAACCTCAAATCAAACAAAACAAAATCAACCCAGCCTGTCTTGAACTCCAAATGTTCGAGCCATTGAAACTCGATTCTAATTCATCTATGGCTGCGTTTTTTGTATTAGATTGATCGATTGTTTTTGGTTTAACAACACGAACTTTTGAGTCATGTTGTGTCATCTTCCAGATAAAGGGAGAAAAGAGATAGAATAGAGAGAGTAGAAGAGATGAATGTGAGAGACAGAGGAGAACGAAATAATGAACAGAAGAAATAACAGCACTCCCCATCTAGTGACGCAAGATACATGTCACCTTTGCCTCGCCAAACCACCCCAGGGTTTCGTATAAGGAAACATTATGCAAAATTGTTGTTTGATTTGAGGTTTAACGCCCCCGTAAACACTGTAAAGGTCATTTTGGAGACGTTGCTTCCAATTTTGTGGGACTTTTACCCGACATTGAGATGAAATGACATCTCGAGCCCTGTCGCCCAATGAAACCAATAGGGTTTATTAGCATTGACGGTCTGCCACGCATCGCGGATCCTGGACAGGCTTAGATCCTCCAAGCGATTTACCAGTACTAGTGTGCGGGCCGGATTCAGCTCTGCGTGGAAGCATCATGCAGCCCATATATTTCTTCAAGCTCCTATGGATGGGGCCGTATGCAAAATTAACAAGCATGTTGTAAGTCATGCCATTTTATATGGTGAAAGTAGGGCTTACAAGGTATTCCAAAATTTTCCGTTTTATTTATTTATTTGTTTTATTATTATTTTATTATTATTATTTTATTATTATTATTATTATTATTATTATTACATTTTGCTCAAAGCCATATGTTGTGGGGCTCGCCAAAATCCTCTCAGAGAAGCGGCTCTAACCAGCGCAATCTGTTTTTGACACAATAATAAAAAAAAAATCTATCACTTATTTTCATCAGAAAAATTCCAAGTTAAGCGCTGCAAATACTAACTCAATGGATACAATATCCTAAAGTAACAACGAATCCAACGAAGGAGCAAGCGTAAGTATGACTTTTTAGGACATGAAACAATATATGAGCCCCGCCAAGCGAAGTTGTGTCTTCGAGCATTCCGTCATGACAATTTTTAACTGCGCATGCCCAGCCATTCAGAGGGACCAGGGATATGGCTTTCTGTATGAAGGTTCCTCTTGATTCACTGCTTGTATGAGCGAGCAGCGAAGGTTCTGGCGAGACTGCGCGAGCAGCATAGGCGATAAGTACCAAAATCGCTCGACGGGGCCCGTATATAAGATCATGACTGCAATGAACACGCATTTTTTCATATAATAAGCCACGACATTGAAAATCCTGCTTTTGCCATTGACGAACAACAAAGGTGCAGATCAACCTGCGCATGCTCAAAGTCTGATTGGAACCTTAGTTATCGCTGCTTGCATAGTTCAATACCTCTCGTTTTTTAATCTGAAATGTAAAGCCCCTTGCTACTTTTTGTTGCGGAGCAGGGCGGTTTGTGTCGTGCCCTGACGCAAATTCCGAAGACAGTTTTTTCACGCGACCGCGACACATACATGTATGTGAGCTTGTCAAAAATGAAAAATGTCGGTGGAAATGCACGTTTATAATGTAGCTAGTCGCGTGGCCATCCATGCGACTCTGTGTTTGTGTGCGTGTCAATGGGCATCCGTCTTGCACCCAGTGTAGACTCTGATCAGACTGCGCGTCTGATCAGAGTCTTCACTGTGGACATATGTCATAGACATATTTGAATTGCGATGGCTTATGTGTAATACAATCAGCATTACGAATGCATAAAGATTATGTTTCGCTGAAAGTTTACCTAGAAGCCCAGTTAGATGAATTTAATTTTAGTAAAGAAATATTAAGATAAATTCGCTATATCACCAGACCGTCTGTTAAGCGAGACGCTATAATAATACCAGGCGTTTCCGTTTAAGAAAAGCAATATTAGCTCACAAAGCATGACTACCACTTCAAGTCAGTTTTTTGTTTGTTTTTAGTTTAACGGCCAAGTCAACACCATTTTAGTCATATCGAGCCGGTCAGTTTACCTAACCACACTTACCCCCCGCCCATCGGGGCTTGAAGAAATAGACGGGCTGTATGATGCTTCCACGCAGAGCTGAAACCGACCCGCACACGAGTACTGGTAAACCGCTTAGACGATCTATACCTGCCCAGGCAATGCGGTGCGAGTCCGACCGTCCATGCTTAAAAACCTTATTGGTTTCATTGGGCGGCAGGGTTTGATATGTCATTTCATCTCAGTCTCGGGTAAAAGTCCCGCAAACTTGGAGGCAACGTCTCCAAAATGACCCTTGCAGTGGGGACGGCGACGTTAAAACTCAAATCAAACAAACAAAACCCTAACCACACTTATTAAGCGGTTAACCAATACTGCGCTTTCGCAAACTGACAACTTCCCTTCTTGAATCAGCGGAAGGGAGAGAATGACCGTAAAAAAAGGTTTGATGATGTTGCCCGCCGAAGCAGATGTCAAATCTGCGACCCCCAATATGTCAGAAGAAAATATTTCGACGCCATCGAAGACTAATATATACTACTATGTACTAAGAAGCTCTTTATCTATAGAGGTTTCTTTCAAGCCGAGATTGTCATTCTGCATTCTTATGCACTTGCGTATGTAACGCGACGTCTGATTGGATAACGTTAAAAATTTGCAATTATAGTATATTCTGTGATATAAGACGTCATCACGTAACTTCGCTTTCCATTGGCTGGCTTTTTTTAACAAAACAACCGAACAAGTGCATAAGAATGGGTATAACTGCATTGAAAATTGTCATTTGGCGCGTCACAGTAGTGTATTGTTTCAAATCTCCAAAATGGCCACTTTTCTGATGAAAATCTGTGATATTTTTCTTATTTATATTGCAAACATAGGTTGTGGGTGCTCTTTAGAACGCCTCATTAAGGCGGTTCTAACGAGTACCCACAACCTATGTCTTGCAGCAAAAATAAGAAAAATAATGTATACCCCGTAAACCCCAGTTTTCTGTATAGAAAGTGGGGTTTAGGGGGGTTCATTTCACGGACTTGTTCAGGTGATGCGATTAACCTCCCCAAATGACAATTTCGAATAAGTTATCCCCTAAGTATTTAGAGTATCTCGCACGAGTGGCATTTCACATGGAATGTATGTACCAAGCCTTCAGCAAGTTACAAATTTCATACTGAAATGACCAAGGGCGTGAAATTTCTTTTTTCTATCGCAAGACAGTTTTATCCTGGGAGGTAATCAAGGGAACTAGCTCCAAAATGCGTAAATGAAAGTTTGTTCCCTCGACAAATCCGGGAACTCTCGAGCTGGTACTCCCAACAGAAAAAGAGGTGTGTCTCGAAGAATTTCATCACTCTTTCTCGTATTTCTTCAACTGCGATTTATGAAAACAATCCCGCAATGCTAGACCCCTTGGTTACAATCCGCATTGACGAGCAAAAAGTTGTTGCTTTGTTCGTTCGTCCGTCCGTCCGTCCCTTCGCACTTTGTCCAGATTGTCTTTTTGGTACTGTGTATTTTATTGTCTCGAATCTTGGCAGTGATTGTTACATGTTCATCTCGATGAAGAGAGAACCATCACTCTAGCTTGCTTTTTGTCCTTTACATTACGAAAACACGCCTATACAAATACATTGCCACCTTTATCGCCGAAAATATGAACATTTTATGATGAAAAATTGTGATATTTTTCTTATTTCTTCTCAAAATATAGATTGTGGGCACTCGTTAGAACCGCCTCATCGAGGCGGTTCTAACGAGTACCCACAATCTATATTTAAGAGCAGAAATAAGAAAAATAAGGTATACCCCCGGAAACCCCAGTTTTACTATATAAAAGTGGGGTTCAAGGGGTCAAAATTATATAGGCGTGTTTTCGTAATGAATCTTTGTCCTTTGTTTAATTTCGATTTGTGCGTCCGTCCGTCTTTGTCCGGTTTTGTTTGTTTGATTTGAGGTTTAACGTCCCCGTCAACGCTGTAAAGGTCATTTTGGCAACGTTGCTTCAACTTTTGTGGGACTTTTACCCGACATTGAGATAAAATGACATCTCAAGCCCTGTCGCCTTTGTCCGGGCTGTCATTTTTAGCTCACCTAAGCACGAAGTGCTCATGTTGAGCTATTGTGATGGGTCAACGTCCGTTTTCCGTCGTGCGTCGTCCGACATGCGTCTTGTGTCGTGCAGCGTTGACAATTTGCTTTAAATGCTAACTCGTCTCAAACCCTTGGTCTAATTTCAATCAAACTTCATAGGAATGTATCTTAGGTGATACTCTACCAAAATTGCTAAAATGGTTCCGCTCCGCTGAACAAAATGGCCACCAGAGCTAAAATGAGAAAAATCTTTAAACGACAACTCCTCCTATTCCTTTGGGCCAATTCCATTCAACTTTATAGGAATGTTGTTTAGGTGACCCTCTACCAAAGTAGCTCAAATGGTTTCGCTCCGATGAATAAACTGGCCACCAGAGCTAAAAATAGAAAAACGGCAACAATTTGCTTTAAATGTTAATTCCTCCTCAGCCCTTCGACCGATTTAATTCAAACTTCCATAGGAATTTTGCTTAGGTGACCTTCTACTTAACTAACGAAAATCATTACGCTCTGGCGAAAAGAAATGCCACTAGAGCTAAAAACAGAAAAACGTCAACAATTTGCTTTAAATGCTAACTTCCCCTGGACCCTTGGGGCGATTTCATTCATACCTCATAGGAATGTTGCTTAGGTGACTCTCTACCAAAATGGCTAAAATGGTTCTGTTCCGATGAGCAAATTGGCCGCCAGAGCAAACAATAGAAAACCATCGTAAATTTGCCTCAAATGCGAACTCCTCCTAAACCCTTGGGCCAATTTGATTGAATCTCCACAGGAATGTTACCTACGTGACTCCCTACCAAAATAGATAAAATCGTTTCGCTCTGACGAACAAAATGGCCGCCATAGCTAAAAATAGAAAAAAAATCTTTGAACGAAAACTCCTCCTTTACCCTTGCGCCAATTTCTTAAAATTTCATAGGAATGTTGCTTAAGTGACCCTTTACAAATTTAGCTTATACGGTTATGCTCCAATGAGCAAAGTGGCCGCCGGATCTAAAACTGGAAAAAAACATCATAAATTTGTTTCCAACGCGAACTCCTCTTAAATCCTGTGGCCAATTTGATTCAAACTTCACAGAAATGTTGCCTTGATGGCTCCCAACCAAAACACATGTAGATAAAATCGTTCCGCTCCGATGAACAAGTTGGCCGCCAGAGCTAAAAATAGAAAAAATCTTTAAAACGACAACTCCTCCGCCAGAGCTAAAAATAGAAAAACGTCAAGAATTTGCTTTAAATGCTTACTCCTCCTGTACCCTTGGGCCGATTTCATGGAAACTTCATAAAAATGTTGCTCAGGTGACCCTCTACCAAAATAGCTAAAATGGCCCTGCTCCAATGAGCGATTTGGGCATCAGAGCTAAAAATAGAAAAACGTCGTAAATTGGCTTTAAATGCGAACTTCTCCTAAACCCTTGGGCCAATTCGATTCAAACTTCACAGTAATATACTACCCAAAGTTTGATAGGGATCACTTTTTATATACAAATTTTTGCACTGAAAATTTACAATTTCTTGACAGGAATTGTACTAGGTATAAATAATTGTATAAATATCTTAAGCAGAAACTCGTGTGCAGTTCAGTACTCATAAAAGTGCACACTTCTCATACTTCGCAAATGAATTCATGCACCCCCCAAAATCATGCGTAGCACTGCTTTCCAACAGACCAATCAAACTTGTCAGTGTTCCTTTTCCAAGCGTAAAAAGGACTTCGTTTGATTTGTGAAACACTAAAAAGCCTAGGGGACAATTAAGAAACCGTCTGAGCCCCGAAGAAATGAATCGTGACGTCGGAATGTTGGAATCTGGCATCTCTCAACGTCGTGTTGCTGGGATTCTGAATGTGTCTCAGAGTGTGGTTTCCCGAATGTGGAGTCGGCATCTTACCCACGGAAATCCTTCATACAGACACGGCGGGGTCGAGAAAGGGCTACAACTCAACGTTAGGGCCTTTTCTTGTTGATTCAGTCTCGACGTCAACGGTTCCTGAACGCTACGCGTTTGCATAACGAGCTTAGGAACGGAACTGGAGCACGAATTTCTACACAAACTGTCAGAAACGGGCTCCACGAGTTCAAACTTAATGTCATGAGGCCTGCTGTACGTGTTCCATTGACGAGACAGCACGTGCTAGACCGGTTGGACTTTGCCAGAACTCACGTCAGGTGGACGGTTCGTGACTTGACGCCAGAACTGTTTACTGAGGAGTCCAGATTCTGTCTAGACTTCACTTATAAACGTCAGTTAGTGCGGCGAATGTCTAAAGAGCGATTCGATGACTTAAATATGGCAGATCATGATCGCTATGGAAAGGGGTCAGTCATGGTTTGGGCTGGGATAAGCGTGGACGGTAAAACTGACTTGTACGTCGTTGAAAACGGAACGTTAATGGCAGTGAGGTACTGTAATGATATTCTTGATGTGTTTGTGAGACCATATGCAGATGCTATCGGCCCGGACTTTATTCTGAAGGACGAAAATGCCCGTCCCAACCGTGCCAACGTCACTGATTCCTATCTGGAACGTGAGACAATCGTTCGTATGGACTGGCCTGCTCGGTCGCCGGACTTAAATCCGATTGAGCATGTACTGGACATGCTACAGGGTCCTGTTTCAGTCCGACCCGTGCTTCCGACGACTTTACAGGAGCTCAAAGATGCATTGGTTGCTGAATGAAAGCTGATTCCACAAAACTGGATACATACTCGGATTACGAGCATGCGCAGGCGATGTCGTACTGTAATTGACGCCCGTGGACGCCAAACACGTTATTAGGCACGTTTGTCTAAACAAATTTGGAAATTTGTGAAAAATCAGTTGTCCCAATCCCTTCGTGTTACGGCAAATTTTGGGGGTACCAAGACGGTTGCTGTTGTCACGCTTCACTGTAGTACCAGTTGACAAAATTAATCACTAGGTTTTGTGAAGGATAGGTTTTCAATCATTATGCATCGAATTTGGATTCAAGTGATTAATTCATCCAAAACTTATTTTGCATTAAAAAAGTGATCCCTATCAAACTTTGAGTAGTATATTACCAAGATGGCTCCCTGCAAATATAGCTAAAATCGTTTTGCTCTGATTAACAAGTTGGCTGTCAGAGCTAAAATAGAAAAAAAAACGTAACTTTAATTCCAACGTGAATTCCTCCTAAACCCTTTGGCCAATCTGATTCAAATTTCGCAAGAATGTTGCCTACGTGACTCCCAACCAGTATGGTTAAAATCGTTCCACTCTGGTAAATAAGCTGGCCGCCAGAGCTAAAAAAAGAATATACTATAGACAGTGATACTCAGGTGAGCGAATCATGACCCTCTTGGCCCTCTTCTTACTGATTTTGTCTACTCCCACGGGGCAATCTTAAGGATGACTTTTACTCCGGAAGCATTTAAGAAAAGGTCATGACTAGTTGAATGTTATCCATCCGTGTTATTGTCTACGCCTGTGAGTGTAGACTACCTCATTTTTACTTTTGCTCGAGAAGCATTAAAGAAAAGGCCATTACTGACTGAATGCTATATTCTACTGACTTGTCATCAGTGTTATTTGTTATAATGATAAAAAAACAGGATTGGCCGGAACACTTTCGTAAGTTTTATCACACCGTTAACATGATGCTGATGATACGGTACATCTTTTTTGGTTTGTTTTCACTAAAAGAAGTTCTACTGATTTTTCGTTTCCTTAGTACGAGTGGTTGTCATGGTAAAGATTGGTAGTTTTGTTTATATATGAAACTGGAGTCAACTTTTGGAATCTTTGGCTATTATACAAGTTTCAGTATTTACTGGCACACTTATACAGAATACACATGAGCAACTTTGTCATTTGACATTCCAATCCTTTTACTACACAAATTAATGTGTTATAAGCGTAGACTCAAGCTTTTTGTAAAAGCTAATACGTGTTGCGATTAAAAGGACTTCGGAAACTTTGTTAAGACATTTGCCCCGGAAATTATAAAATTCTCAAATTTAACCAAACGAACTCATCACAGAGGCAACTTAAAGGTAACACTTTGTTCTATTATGATATGCATTTTGGTCTACAGCTCAAATGTTAATTTTGTTGATTTTTGGCTTAATTGAGTCAAGTTTCTATAAAGTTGCATAGGAAACAGAAACTTTTAAATAAGTATATGTTTCCCCCCCCCCCCCCTTGCCCAATAAAACAATTTGGCATACATTTGTATTTTTAACTTATACATCCTCTGACCAACTGTCGTGTTTGGGCAAGGGGGGGGGGGGGGGGGGGGGGGGAAGGCTGTGAAAAATCCTAAAAACCAACATGCATGATTAGCGCTATCATTGAAAAACTTCACAGGATTTGGAACTATACTGTATCATTATACAGTAGGGCTTATTTTTAAACTAAGGACATATTTTATGCCTGGCTGAGCATGACAATTGAACTACCTACAGTATGTTGTCAATAATATGAAAAAGAAAATGCCACTACAGTTAGTAGTCAAAGGTATACTCTTTCCTAAAAGCAAATGATATAAACAAAACTGTTTGTTGAGGATACTTGCATATTTATAGCTCAGTGGTTAGAGCGTCGGCCGTCTGATCCGGTAGTCGTGGGTTCGAACCCTGGCGGAGGTGGACATATATGTGCCTGCCATGTTGAGGTGGATGTAACCTTCTGGCTAATAAAGGCTATGCCCGGCACGAATTATTATTATTATTATACCCGCTTTTTCGAAGAAAAATCGGGTATATTGTTTTCGTACCACAGTTCACTCCGGCGTCAGTCCGTCCGTCTGTCCGTCTGTCCGTCCGTCTGTCTGTCCGGGCCAACATATAAGTGTTAGGGGTTATATTTTGTCCAACCTTATGGGTTTATTCCGTTAAGTTAACACTATAAACTCATAAACCTTACTGCTTAGGGGCTATTTTTCGGCTTAGGAGCTTAATTACTCTATGGGAGTTTATAATGGGAAAAGCCCATAAACCGGACTTGTTAGAACGTCCGTGTGTCCGTCCGTCACGTTTCTTGTGATTGGATCTCCTCTGCAACCACTGAAGTTACACTTTTGAAACTTTGCATGTGGATAGTACATGGAATGTAGATGGCAGTGGGCAACTTTTTGGTGACCTTGACCTCAACATGACCCCAAGGTCAAAGGTCAAAAATTATGATTTGCCATATCTCCTTAACTATTGGAGTTACACTTCTGAAACTTTGCTTATTGGATGGTCCTTGGAATATAGAATATGTCAGGTTACTTTTGGTGTGACCTTGACCCCAAGGTCAAAGGTCAAAAAGTATGATTTTGCCATATCTTAAAAACTATTAGAGTTACACTTCTGAAACTTTGGTTATAGGATGGCCCTTGGAATATAGAACAAATTTGGATAGTTTTGGTGTGACCTTGACCTCAACATGACCCCAAGGTCAAAGGTCAAAAATTATGATTTGCCATATCTCCTTAACTATTGGAGTTACACTTCTGAAACTTTGCTTATTGGATGGTCCTTGGAATATAGAATATGTCAGGTTACTTTTGGTGTGACCTTGACCCCAAGGTCAAAGGTCAAAAAGTATGATTTTGCCATATCTTAAAAACTATTAGAGTTACACTTCTGAAACTTTGGTTATAGGATGGCCCTTGGAATATAGAACAAATTTGGATAGTTTTGGTTTGACCTTGACCTCAACATGACCCCAAGGTCAAAGGTCAAAAATTATGATTTGCCATATCTCCTAAACTATTGGAGTTACACTTCTGAAACTTTGCTTATTGGATGGCCCTTGGAATCTAGAATATGTTGGGCTACTTTTGGTGTGACCTCGACCCCAAGGTCAAAGGTCAAAAAGTATGACTTTGCCATATCTTCTAAACTATTGGAGTTACACTTCTGAAACTTGGTTATTGGATGGCTGTTGGAATATAGAATAAATTTGGATACTTAAGGTGGACCTCAACATAACCCTAAGGTCAAAGGTCAAAAAGTATAAACTATAAGAGTTACACTTCTGAAACTTTGCTTATCAGTTAGAATGTTCTTTGCAACTTTTTTTAACTTACATGTAGTTTTGGCTAGCTTATACATAGTCATTAGTGTTATTAATAGAAAAAGCGGGTATTTGCGATGGTATACCATCGACTGCAGATCTAGTTATTATTATTATTATTATGTGAAACATTCCTTTACAGATAATAATTTATTATACCCCCATGCAAAGGTTGTCCAGTTCTTCCGTGCATCTGTCTGTAATACTTTCGTGTCCAGGCTACAATTCCTAAACCGTTTTGAATATATCCATGAAATTTTGCAGGTGTATACATCACATTGAGATGATATGTCATGAACAAAGCAGACAACTTTTTCGATTATCTCAGAGGGCAAAAGTTCGGTGTCCGTAAGTCAGTAAATATTTTCTTGTTATCACATCTCCTCCAAGATAAAAAATCAGAAGTTTTCAAGCTGTTAGGATCTTGTTATCGCATCTCCTCCGAGACAACTCGTTAATTTTTTTTTTGAAACTTGTCTGGAATGATCCCCTAGTGGTCTAGTTGTTCACCTGCCATTTTAGTTCCCGTTCATCAACAAACATGGCCACCCTCGGCCATTTTGAATTTTTCTTGTTATCATATATGCACAATAACAAGTGGAAGAATTTGATCGAAACCTTCATATTGATTTCCTTCAATACCAAGTTGTGTCTCCCTGACAAAACCGGTCGGTCAAACAATATGGCCGCAAGGTAGCCATCTGTGCTTTGGGGGTTTCCCCTTTACTTTGCATTGTGACAACCATCTTATCGAATCTACCCCTAGGCAATGATTAGGTACAATTGATCTGCAGTAAACAACATGATTTCAGAATCTCAACAGGACTGGTGCTTTGGACGAATCCACACAACTGAAGTCAAGACAAAGTCGCACAAGTTCAATGATCTGCTGCATTCATTACATTTGGCCCTTTTTTAATTGGCAATTGACCTTCCATTTGATGTCGTGCATGACCTAAATACCATAGGACAGATGACACATGTGCGCAACAGCCTACTGTCCTTTGGCCTGCTTTACAATGACAAAACCAAGCAGCAATCTGGTTATCACTGTATTCAATCCAACAGAAATAGCGTTTTGCATTGATATGCCGAGATTGAATTCGGACTCTTAACAGACCAGGTGCCTTGCTGTGCACATCAATAGTGTAATCACCTTCCTCCGACTTGTGCTCCTTAGCATACGACTTTGCCTGCTTCAGTTGGTATGTTCCAAAGGTTAATTCCTGCAGGTCTGAAAGTGACAGTTTGGGGAAGTCAGGAACTGCTTCATTACTATCCAGGACTGTCCATCGCCCTCTGCTAGAGAGAGGCCCCTTTTCAATCCGACTGAACAAGTTGTTTCTTGTTTCCTCTGCTTTCCTAAGCATGTTCCTTGCCATTTCTGCATCTGCATCATTTGTGCATATCAGGGGAGGTCTAAAAGCATTCATGGCCCCTGTCAGAATCCTGTTGAGAGGTCCAACCACATCAAGAAAATCATGGTGTATGACTTTATCAAAAAACAGCCACTTTTTCATCCGGCCATGATAAGCTTCAACAGTCCAGCGAACTTTGGTCACCAGACGTGACTGGTTGGCTTCTTCTGTGTTGTGCTGGGCCATACCTGGCTTCATGAAGGATGGCATCTTTGTCTCGAGGCCAAGGTCCTCAAAGACATCAAGGACGTCCCTAAAGCCCCTGTCTACAACACAGACATCACCCTCCTGAAGCCATTCAACAAGATCACCATGCAAACTCAAAATATGTTGAGTTATGCCAGCATCATTGTTCTTGCCATCTGCAAAGTAAGGGCCGATGCTCTCAAGAACATAACCATCTGGCAGAACGATGGACATAAATTTCAAAAGTGGCCGATGTTTTTGACCTGAATATGTTTGCCTCCCAAACTTATAATTCCCACTTTTTTGGATGTAATAATATGCTCCATCCCAAATGATGCATAATTTTCCTCCATACAACACAGAGGAGTACGCTGTCATATGTTCAGACAGGGCCTTTTCCCGTGCTATGTGTGAACAACCAAGATGTAGGGGAACAAAAAATTTGTCCAAATCGGATGTGACGGAGCTAAAAGCATTTGAAACCATTTTCCGGCCATTTTCATTGTTCTGATTCAGAAGAGAGGCTATCTGCTGAAAAGAAAGGCCTGTTTTTAGCTTAACCCAAAATATAAGTAAAGCTGTGCTTTTGTCTCGGTTAGGGCTGTCATGTGTAGAATGAAGGCAGTCAAGCATTGACTGGAACTGTTGTCTTGTCCATCCAGTCCAAACCAAGCAGTCGTTGTCCGTAAAGTAGGGGTTATTGAAATCTAGAGCAAAATATCGCTCTTTTTCTCTGGACAACATGAGAAATTGCTCTATAATCTTGGAGGCTTGGTCACAACTGAGTGAAATTTCCTCATCGTCACCGGAAGTGTTCCATTCTACTGATTCTGCCAGGCGATTTCCAGCCAGATGCTGAAAACAAATCCTGCATTCAGAATCAGAGTAGACCCTGAAACGAATCAACAAATCAAAACGGGCTTCTGTTGGTATCTTTGTACAAATACCACCCAACACTGTTCTTTTGCAAACTATGCATCTTGCATGTGTTGTCGCAACAGAGGAGGCTCTGAGGGGAACAGACTTGGTACTGGATTCTGCATCACTGCTGGTGGAATCCATTTCTGCAGCACCACAGTTTTGTGCATTTGTAACTTTGAGACGGTTAAGCTTTCTTATGCATTTACTGCAAAGAATGCCTCTCTCATTTACATCTGCTATGTTGCAGACATTAGACAAATATTCTCTGTGCCAAGCATAGGTGTCACCGAGCAAAGAGCGCCTATTAGCATAAGACGATTTTCTCTTCTTGGTATTAAAATCACACCATGTACATTTATCAGCCATGGTAGTATCTGCCTAAAGTGCAATGTATATAGTGTACATACAGAATACAGGTATGTTATACCTGAATGAGCAGGCTACCTGTCTTCTATAAATAACAGGTGTATATCTAATATTATTATTTATGTACAGGTGTGTCCATTTGTGATGAGCACTGTACCTCCTGGTGTAAAATGCATTGAAGTAGTGCACCTGCGTTTTATGTGTGCATAGCACTATATGTTAAAATTTTGAGTTGTAATAGCCCTAACTTGATATCAACTTGAAAATGAAACATGGAATTGTCATTTTTTTTACCTTATATTTTTTTTCAAAAATTATCACCCCCGCCCACTTCAATGTGGAATTTTTCTACAAGTGTGCCATCCTTCTACATTTGGTAAATGCCATGATGTTCGACATACGTCAGTTTTTAGTATACATTAGGTCAATTCCATATATACACAGTACAGACGCTTGCAGAAGCTTTCAAAATTGAGGCATAAAACCCCCCATAGTTTCCGAAGTCCTTTGAAACTAGTACATGTAGTGGTAGGTAGCATTGCACTAAATACTGGGAGGTGCCGGGTTTTATCACTTTGGGACCGAGCTATTAGTTGCGTTCTAGATACCAGACTTGCTTCCATTGGAAATATATCCCATGTTTTATTTCAATGTGAGAAAATGATAGGTACATGTATAGGGTACTAAAATGATGCATGTTTTATAAATATATCTGCAAGCTCAATGAAATTTTAGTTGATTTTATATGGTCACCCCTCCTTTAAAAATGTTGGTTTGTATTTACTCCGTTCTAGTAGGTAAACAAACATGGTTGACTGTATCTTGAAAAGGAGCAAATCAACATGTGGATTTTTTCTCATTAACTTGTTGGGCTAGGATGGCTCTATGAACAAGTAAGGTTTGAAAAGTGTTGTATGTGTAGTTTTTGTGGGAGCAGGTAAAAGGTTACTCTTGTCGCCTATGGAAAGCTCCCTGTAACATATCGATAAGGAGAAGTGCAGAGCACTCATACCTTTTGTTGATTTCTTCTTTTAGTTATTTCGCTTTTTGTGTATTTTTCCAAACCATAGCGTCATTACTATCGAACCGTGCAGACTTCGGATCACGCACACCTTGTCGTTGGTGCCGGGGTACATCGCATGGTGTGGGCAAAGATGCATTAACGTGTGACTTTAAACAGGACCGTTTAATTAACAAATGAACAGCCATTTACAACAAGTGACGACAACAACAGCCAGATGAGCCAACGCTGAAGCCGCAAAGGTTAGCCTGCCTTTTGCCGGAACAAGGCTACTTCGGTCAGACATTTTGACTGGCACTAGCTTTAGAACACGATTTGCAGGTCGGAATTGACCACGTTCCATAGCCGCGATTTGCAGCCTACTATTTTCCGGACCGCCTGTCGAAACTTCTGTAGCTGACCGTCACAATGAGGCGGTACTAACGAGCACCCACAACCTAGGTTAACAGTATAAATAAGAAAAATATCGCGGATTTTCATCGGAAAATTGGCCATTTTGTATGGCCGTATTACTATTTATTCCCTATTTATGGATATCCATAATTAATTTATGAATATCCATAATTCGAATTATGGATATCCAATAATTATTTATGGATATCAATAATTATTTATGGATATCCATAATTCGAATTAATGACATCCATAATTCGAATTATGGATATAATAATTCGAATTATGGATATACATATATCGATCTGAATTATGGATATCCACAAATCGAATTATGGATATCCAATATTCGAATTATGGATATCTATAATTCGAATTATAAATATCCATTATTCGGCTGATTTATGGATATCATTAATTCGAATCTTGGATGTCCACAAATCTAATTATGGATATCCATTTTACTATTTATTACCTATTTATGGATATCCATAATTAATTTATGAATATCCATAATTTGAATTATCGATATCCATAATTATTTATGGATATCAATAATTATTTATGGATATCCATTTTTCGAATTAATGATATCCATACGAATTATGGATATCCATAAATCGATCTGAATTATGGATATCCATAAATCGAATTATGGATACCTATAAATATGGATTTTGTTTTTCGGTTTTACGGCCCTTTCAAGATTATTTCACTCATATCGGGTCGATCGTTAATCAGAGGTGGGCGAAAACCGGAGTACCCGGAGAAAAACCACCTGACCTTCCGTTGCAGAACTTAGCGTCTAACATGTGACCCGAGCGAGGCTCGAACCCACAGCGGTGAGAGACCTAATGTTTAAGAGTCAGCGCTCTTATCCACTGGGCCACGGAGGCCCCTATAAATATGGATTAAATAGTAAAACGGCACCCCATAATTTTGGAGGTGAGAAAAATGTCACACGGATGTGTTAAAGGAAACAGCAAAACTTCGATAACTCGAACAAGGATGATTCGTTTACCATGGCTAATTCGAACTGGTTCTTGAATCCGTAGAGAATTCTCCAAATAGCTCCAGATAACCGTATATTTAGGATGGTTTAATAATGTTTTTTTTTCTGATTTTATCTTGAAAAAGTATGCTGTGTCGATTTTGTGAGTAGTCGATAGAATCGCCACCATCGCGGAAACACGCCTATACAAACACATTGTAACCGTTATCGCCGAAAAATTGAAAATTTTGAGTTTAAAAAAAATGGGATATTTTTCTTATTTCTGTCCAAAATATAGACCTTAACCTTAACTTTCGAAGGATCTGTGAAAACAGTCATTTTTTCAAGTCTGTGGCTACCTTTCTGAATTCAGACATCCCGCTATACATTTGTAACCATTCAATAAAGTCCCATTTCTGTGAGCAACCACGCCTTAATTGTACCTGTTATTAAAATAGTTTTCAAAGGGGGTATGTATATGAAGATATATAATTCTGGCAAAACATTCAAACAATTTTGAATTGGTTGTTTCCCTTTATCATTTGGACTTGTGACTTTTGACTTGCGACTTATGACCTTTGACTTGTGCTTTTTTGACAAACCTGAAGCAATGGAGTGTGGCGGACAACGCCGGCGACGATTCCGGTGAGGTAATCGATTATGTCAAAATGTTTTCCATGGGCTTGGATGAATGCCCATTCCTTTTAATGGGGGATTACAAGATTGCTGACAATGTTGATACCTTATTTGTTTGAGTTTGTTTAGTTTGAATTGATATTTTACGTCCCGGTTAACACTATTAAGGTCATTTTGGAGACGTTGCTTCCAGTGTTGTGGGACTTTTACCCGACATTGACATAAAATGACATCTCAAGCCCTGCTCTTCTAGAATCAGCAGTAGAGATAATGATTCCATGATCAGTCTCCACAAAAGCTTTAAGATTAAGATGATTTCAGAGATGTTTCATAAATTTTCAAATATAGGGGGCCTAGACTATGTTAGTTAAATAAGAAAACAGCCGTTAAACGTATTGTATAATGTATTGCTGGTTAAAATGCATTCTTATCAAACACAAACAAGGGTACAGTGGGCACATGACGTCTAAGTAACGTTGTATCAAAGGCGATGCAACGTCGTGACGTTGCATCGACATTGATTCGACGTTAAATACACGCTGTGAGCCCGCTGTGTTAGTTTCACGGTAAAATACGCGTTGATTCGGGCATTAGATCTTATAAAACTGAGCCCATCGACTCTCAATGAGTTGAAAACTCCCTCGCTAAAGACACGGTCAGCTCGAACTTGGGTACCAACACCTACATGGAAGTTGATAAAAAATATGTTAGTATATTCTCTCAAAATTGGCTCGACGAATTTCCTTTCAAACGTTCATCGTAGTTGGTGGCCGTAGGCTCTGTGTGCACCAATTCTCATTGAGTTGAAAACTCCCTACCTAGGGTAACGGTGAGCTCGAACTTGGGTACCCGTCAATACCATGAGGAAAATATTCCGTGATAGTTTTCTCAAACTTCTCAAATTGGTCCGACGAACTTAGTTTCTTTTAAAACGTGCCTCTTGATTGCTCTGTTTGGTGGTTGACAAAACATGGACTACTTACGGACTTACTGACTCACGGACTGACGGACCTAATAACAATACACGGACTTCATGGCATAAAATCGGGCCTATTATTCACGGACCGCACAGAGCTGAAACCGACCGGACTTGAGTAGTGGTAAACAACTTAGGTCTTAGCCTGCCCGGGGGCACATGGGATCATATTTCCCGCCTGAGAGCGATATATTTGCCCGAGCCGCTCGGGCAAATATATCGCTCTCGGGTGGGCAATATATGATCCCGTGTCCCCAGTCAAGAATCAAAATAACGAATTTGTTATACTCCAAAGCTTTTTCATGACATTTTGTACATCGCTCCAACGTTTTCTTTTGTAGCTGGCGTCGTGAGAAGTAGATGTTTATATGTTACGTCATCAAACGCGCCCTTGTGCACACACTACGTTGATTACGGCGCCCAGTGGGAAAATGTTTACGTCATGTTAAAACAGAAGTGCCGAATGAACGAAAAACAATCAAAAGTTTCTATTTTATTGTGGTGTATAAAATTAGTTTGCATATATTTTTATCAACTGCAGTAAATCCATGATGGCAGACATCGCAATTCAGCGAAGGTAAACGCGAGAGGGGTATATACTTTTGCTCACGGGATATCGGGTTCGATCCCCGGCAGCGGCGATAAAATGTAGGTGTCCGAATACGCTCCATTGGCATCATTTGCAGGGATAAATGTCTTAAAATGCAACGTCCTTCGGATCGGGACGTTAACTGGAGGCCCCCTGTGCAGGGAGAACCATCCCCTGTGCGGGTTAAAGAACCCTATCATAATTACATGATTACATGCTTTCACCCTGCAAAACTGCATGGAGTGTATGTAATATACACCTGCGAGTAATGGTCAAATGTGACCGACGCAGTATTAGTAGAAAGAAAAAGAAAGAAAAAATGTATGGAAAATAATTGCCCTTGCACTGTCCAGTCAAAAGCCTGGTGATTTCTTACATGCTTTTCAATGAATGATAGAGATTTATCAGTGAAATATAAATCGATATTTTCACTGTTTCAAACAGTGAAAATACGATTTTTTATTTTCACTGTTTGGGACTACTTTTTTTCTTCAAAACTAACTCTAATTTCAATTTTATCTTTGTCAGATAACTGAACAATACTGAAATGTGTTCTAATTGACGCATAGCCCGTTCATGTGTGACGGGGACGTTACTGACGTCATTTATGACGCTGACGTCACGTCTTTTGTCGCGCGACGTTAGACTTGCCAGCAACTTCTTTGGAAAACTACTCTCTCAATTATTACATTAATCATTCATAATAATACCATCCCAGGCCATTTCTCAGGTGCAAACTTTTAGTTTACACCCAATAGTATACCCACTAAACACGATGGACACCACTAAATTGACGCGAAACGAACAGGAACAAAGATAATTTTCTCCGAATGTGAGCGACACCATTAAAGACGCTAAATATTGCCTTTTGAAGCATGTAAGAAACAGAAAATTTGATTTTTTCAGTGCAAGATTAAATTTTATTTCACTCATGAACACCAAAACTGTTATTTTCACTCGTGGCTACGCCACTCGTGAAAATAACAGTTTTGGTGTTCATTCGATGAAATAAAATTCGATCTTACACTGAAAAAATCAAATATCCTCTATTTCTTACATGCTTTTCAATGAATGATAGAGATTTATCAGTGAAATATAAATCGATATTTTCACTGTTTCAAACAGTGAAAATACGATTTTTTATTTTTCACTGTTTGGGACTACTTTTTTCTTCAAATCTAACTCTAATTTCAATTGTATCTTTGTCAGATAACTGAACAATACTGAAATGTGTTCTAATTGACGCATAGCCCGTTCATGTATGACGGGGACGTTACTGACATCATTTATGACGCTGACGTCACGTCTTTTGTCGCGCGACGTTAGACTTGCCAGCAACTTCTTTGGAAAACTACTCTCTCAATTATTTCATTAATCATTCATAATAATACCATCCCAGGCCATTTCTCAGGTGCAAACTTTCAGTTTACACCCAATAGTATACCCACTAAACACGATGGACACCACTAAATTGACGCGAAACGAACAGGAACAAAGATAATTTTCTCCGAATGTAAGCGACACAATTAAAGACGCTAAATATTGCCTTTTGAAGCATGTAAGAAACAGAAAATTTGATTTTTTCAGTGCAAGATCAAATTTTATTTCACTCATGAACACCAAAACTGCTATTTTCACTCGTGGCTACGCCACACGTGAAAATAACAGTTTTGGTGTTCATTCGATGAAATAAAATTCGATCTTACACTGAAAAAATCAAATATCCTCTGTTTCTTTGCAGTATAACAACAAGTGATTTCGTCTTTTCCGCCCCTATAGTCGGTTTACGCTTACATATGCTCTAGAGAATACAGTTCTGTGCTTGAGGGGGTTCTAAAGGGGGTTCTAATCCGCACACAGAATCTATGTTTTCAGGACACAAGAAAAAACAACTTTAAATACTTGTAAACCCCTCTAAAGTGCTTCTAAACCCCTTTAATACCCTGTAAACGGCAGTTTTACTGTATAAAAGTGGGGTTCGTGGCGTGTAAAAATTATATAGGCGTCTTACTGTGATGAGATTACCGAGGCCCCGTTTTTGGACTTACTTCTAGCTATTGTAGAAGGGTTTGATTCCTGCTAAATTTATGATTTAAGCGATGATTTTGACTTTGGGATTGTAAATTTTCCTTTCTTGGATGGTGATTTACCTCGTGCTGCATCCTATGGCGTTTATATTTCGCAATTAATTCGATTTTTCAGAGTGTCTAGCCATGTAACTGACTTCAACACTCGTAATAAATTGTTAATCGCTAAATTTCTTAATCAGGGTTACATGTATCGGTATCATAGACTACGCAAAGCATTTTCAAAATTTTATAGACGTCATTCCGATTTAATTTCGAAATTCAAAGTTGGACTTAAATCTCTTCTGCAACAAGGAACCTGAATTTTATGGTGACTTAGTATATAAATTCAGAAAAATATACACTTGCAATTACTTCATCACCCAATTTCGTAAAATCATTCTTCGATATAAAAAGATGGGGCACAACATAAATGTTATACGACAAACTGCATGCATGGTAGTTAATCAGCTTTGCTTCCCTCTTTAATTGCACGCAGGCCTCAGATTCTATGACGGTTCCAGCGTAAAAGCTTACTGAGAATTAGAGAGAATTTAATATTATGTAATGTTGGTTGGTGCCTGATGCTCTATCTCCGGTTGGGCCCATCGGAGTCTAACAATTTGTTTTCTTTTGCTCCAGCATTTCTGTGGTTTCTTGCTGTCGAGTCCTCACCGTTGTTTCATCTCTGTGGTTGTTTGATTTTTGTGTTCTCGGAGATGTTGCACTGATGAGTTAGGAGGCATTCATGCAGACTGAACAAATTATTTGTCTAAATCGTGACGGAAGTAAGACCGAGGTTTTCGGCCGCGTAAAATCGATTTAAGCAACCCCTCCCCCACCCCACCCGGAATTAGTTTCACTGACCGGTGACCGGCCCCGATAGCTCAGTTGGTAGAGTGTCCGCTCCGGGGAACGGGAGGTCACGGGTTCGATCCCGGGCCGCGACATACCAAAGTCGTTAAGAATGGCACTAGCTACTCCTCGCTTGGCACTCAGATTTACGGGGTAGAGCTAGGACTGGTCGACCCAGTGTCAGGATAATGTGACTGGGTGTGGTATCATGTAATGTGTCTTGGGCATGATACTTCAGTGAGGCAGCACTATAAAAGTGAGCATTGAGCTCCCTGTCGCAACCTTCGTCGTGATATGACTGAAAAATTGTTGAAAGCGACGTTAAACCCGAATTCACATACACACACACTGACCCGTGAATGCGGTTTATTTCTGTTATGGTTTGTCCAAGCCCCCATAGCTTGTCTTCGAGTGTGTGTATCGCTTGAATTTTTTCTTTTGGATAGCAGTTGGCCTTTTTGTCGGAAAGTAACTGTCCTTTTGGCTTTCTGCTTTTTATGTTTCCATTAGGATCTAAATGTTTTATTGTGTGTTTCTGTCCCTTTGGTGTCTCTGATGGGAACTGTAATTGTATCGATTCCTGGGCCCAGGATTACAATCGCTACTTAAGTTAAGGTCGACTTAACGATTTTAGGAGGTATTCTTATCTTAGTAAAGTATTTCCTTAAAAAGTGCATTCAAAAGCCACCTATTTCATTTACTTAGGTAAGTATTTAACTTCGGATGAGTCGTAATTTTGACGGAAATTTTCACGAAGAATAGCACGAAAGTTTCAATTACACATTGATGTAGGCGGCCCACAACTTTCCCGCGATCTGTCAAAAATCTCCGCTTCTGCTTGAATGGATGGAGAAAATATGATGTTTTAGTTTCCATTCCACTGCATAAACCATGAAAAATGTTTTATATATTATAAAAACTGAAGGATCACACTTGATCTCAATTTGTGCGGGCAAACATTGGTCACAAAGTAGCACCACGACATATTCAAAACGCTGTTTCTATGGGGTCCCTTCAGAAACAAGAACTCATACAAAATTTGAATGTGCAAAGCTCGTTTTTTAGTCGTATTTGAATTGAGGTTTAACGTCCCTGTCAACACTATGCAGATCATTTTGGGGACGTTGCTTCCAATTTTGTGGGACGTTTACCGACTCTGAGATGAAACGAAACCTCAAGCCCTTTCGCCCAATGAAATCAAAAGGCTTATATGCAGTGGACGGTCTGACTCACACCATTTTGCCTGGGCAGGCTTAGTCCTTCCAAGCTGTTTTCAAGTACCAGGGCATCGGGAAAATACGCTTATATAATTCTGACCCCCTTGAACCCCACTTTTATTTTGTAAAACTGGGGTTGGGGAGGGGGGGGGGGTCGACCTTTTTTGTTACTTATTTCTGCTCTAAAATATAGAATGTGGGTACCGGTTAGAACCGCTTAACGTGTGCCAAAAGTCTACATTTTGAGCAGAAATAAGAAAAATTCTACAATTTTTCATCTTAAAAATTTCCTTTTTTGGAGGTAAAAGTTATAATGTATTTGTATAGGCGTGTTTACGTTATGTGTGGTCAGTTTCAGCTCTGCATGGAAGCACCATGCAGCCCAATCTGTCTCTTCAAACCCCGAGGGGCGGGGAGGGGCGGGGGCGGAATCGGTTTTATGGAGTCTGTCCATGAATCAACCCTAGTCGTATTGAATTAGTCGTATTGAATAATATTTTACGGGCCTCCGTGGCCTAATGGATAAGAGCGCTGACTCTTAGTCATTAGGTCTCTCACCGCCGTGGGTTCGAGCCTCGCTCGGGTCACGTGTGAGACGCCAAGTTCTGCAACGGAAGGTCAGGTGGTTTTCTCCGGGTACTCCGGTTTTCGCCCACCTATGATTAACGATCGGCTCGATATGAGTGAAATAATCTTGAAAGGGCCGTAAAACCACAACAAAAAAAAAAAATTAATAATATTCAAAACAATCTAGTCGATAATTAAGAAAATAAACATATTCTGCGCTATGGTGAAGAACAGGGAAGACTCCGAAACTTTACCCAAAGCTACGATATTGTTTTCGGATGCCATCGTCATTATGGACACGATCAAACATCGTACATACGGTAGCTTTGCTCTAAATACTGGAGGTACTGGGTTTTATCACTTTGGGACAGAGCTTTTAGTTGCAGTCTAAATACCAGACAGGCTTCCATTGGATAAATATCCCGTGTTTCATTTCAATGTGAGAAAAGGATAGTTATTAGGAAATAAAATGATGTGTGTTTTATAATTATATCTGCAAGCTCGAAGAATTTGTGGCTGATTTTATATTGTCACCCCTCTGTTAAAAAGGCGGCTTGTATTCACTGCGAACCTGCATGTAAACAAACATGGCGGATCATAACTTGAAAAGGAGACGAGCAACATGTGGATTTTTTCTCATCAACTTGTTGAGCTAGGATGGCTCTATAAATAAGTAAGGTTTGAAAAGTTTTGTATGTGTAGTTTTTGTGGGAGCATGTAAAAGGTTACTATTGTCGCCTATGGAAAATATTTAGTGGTAAGCTCCCATACACACACTGAGAAAACCGTAGCTCCAGTCGGAGTAAAAAAAAAACATGAATATAAAATCACTGTACATTCGATCTTGGATTTCCCCGTCTTTTTATGAGTGAGGTGAGACATAAAGCGCTCACTCACTCACAAATACACTTAATCACTCGCATGCACGAGCTTACAAGGGGAGGTGGAACGCCTCAAACTCATTTTTATTGAGCATTTCCAGGCAGGGAGAAGAGGCAAATGATTGGATGTGCAGAAACAGAAGAAATAACAACATTCCCCTCTACCCTTACCTGCTGCTAGGAAAGCAGGCCTTGCAACAATCAGCTGGACGCCCCAGTGACGCAAGATACACGTCACCTTCGCCTCACCCAACCAGTATATACACAACGACCACACGCGACCCGCCAGTAACCACTTAGAAGGTCTAAACCTGCCAAGGCAAAGTGGTGCAAGTCGGGCCGTCCATGCATATAAATCTAGTAGGTTTCATTGGGGACAGGGCTTGAGGTGTAATTTCATCTCAATGTCGGGTAACAGTCCGACAAAATTGGAAACAACACTTCCAAAATCAAATCTAAATAGTGTTGCGAGGACGTTAAATCTCAAATCAATCAATCAATCAATCAAAAAATCTTCTTTGTATTTCATTAATTTTGATATCGAGAATCTTACACAAATGGTCATATGAGAAAGTTACGAAACGGGCCTTCGAATTGGATTTTAAATAGGATTTTATTGCCTTTACCTTGACCATTTGCCCAACAAATGTACATCGTTGACATACGTTACAGTTGTTCACGCCAAAATAGTTAATATTTACATTTCAAGTGTAAAACCTATTGTAAACCTATACGCCTGTTCATACTTCCATGAACGAATCGAATCACATGATTTTCAATGACGTCAAGTGTCGCAAGTCTACACCCCAAACCATGGTTCTCTATTATCTCAATGGGCGTTGACGACGACAATGCTGTTCCGCTTTTTGTAGAAAAAAAGCATGTAAATGTTTTTCAGCTTTAACAGTTTGCCTTATAAGAATGTTTTCGCCGAGTGATGAGGAAAAAAGAATGTAAATATAATAAATATTTTTTCGGATGTTCATGAAGGTATGAACGACAGCGGGTCGCTAGCAAAGTTTATATGAACCCCTTCAGAGTTCATTTACTTTGCAGGCGACCCTGTTCGTTTATACTTTCATGAACAGCAGAAAAACAAGTCATTTCATAAATGCACGTTGCGTCATACTATTTCATGACATGAATATAAAGACGGCATATGAACGTTGTGAACAGTGCATGCGTAAAACTAGCAGGGCATAAGCGTAGGAACATGGACCCGATGAGCCACAGGATCAGTTTTAAACTAACAGACAAAAGTGATTTGCGCCACACACATACACACCTACCCTGACAAAAACAACCAAGTCATTTAGGATCCCCTCTCACGTATAATAACCTTCCCGCACCAAACAATTAATTATTGCCCTGTCACCAGTATTATATAGAGGGTCTTACACGAGTGGCCATTTCATATGAAATTTATGAAACGAGCCTTTGGCGAGTTTCATAAAATTCATATGAAGTGATCACGAGTGTAAGATTCTGATAATCATATGGCCACTTGAAATTAGATTTTATCGCCATCAAATCTGACACTTTTCTTCACAGAAAATGCATGGTTGACATGGACGTCGTCATGACGTTACGTAATCCCGCCAAAGTGTTATTACACGTGTGGTCATACGATTTTTATTACACGACATTATCCACTGCTTATCAATAACGTCATATGATAAACAGTATTATGTAAAAGAAAGTTTTTACACAGCTCTGTTCGTCGCACACTTTGACACATCAAGGGAGAAATACATCCCAGTACCTCATTGCCAAGTCGCTTGCGCCACAGGGAGGAAAAAAAATGGCCCGATCGGGACTCGAACCCAGAAGCTCTCGCATATCAAGAAAACACTCTACCGTTTGAGCTACCCAGCATCACTGGTGATCTCGAACAAATAAAAGCCCTAAGCTTTGCCGTTATTGATATATACATTCATGTGTCAAGGTCAAATCTTAAAAGTTAAGGTACCTACCTGGGTTACCTTAAATATTTAAGTATTTTCTTTGGTTAAGTATCGACTTAAACGAACGAATTTCTTTGTAGTTCACTTTAAACGCCAGTTAAGTAAATACTTAGTTTAAGTAGGTACTTAAAATTTAAGTACGCATTGTAATCCTGGGCCCTGATCAGTGCCTCCACTTCTCTCAAGTGGTGAGGAATGGAGCTATGGGTTAATTAGGGCCCCGCACTGAAAGTGTGGGTGCCCTATAGTAATCACTCTGTCTGTCTGTCTGTCCGTCCGTCTGTCCGTCCACAAATTTTTTAATCCTCCATAACTTTCTTATTCCTGGATGGATTTAAATATTACTTGGCAGAAATGTTAACCATAATGTGATGGCGTGTTGCGCGCAAGACTCAGGTCTGTACCTCAAAGTTCAAGGTCATACTTAGAGGTTAAAGGTCAAAAAAGGGTCTTTCCTGTGTCCAATAACTTTGTTATTATTATTCCTGGATGGATTTAAATATTACTTGGCAGAAATGTTAACCATAATGTGACGAAGTGTCACACGCGGTACCTCAAAGGTCAAGGTCATACTTAGAGGTTAAAGGTAAAAAAAGGGTCTTTCCTGTGTCCAATTAATAACTTTGTTATTATTCCTGGATGGATTTAAATATTACTTGGCAGAAATGTTAACCATAATGTGACGAAGTGTCACACGCGAGTGTGGGTGCCCTATAGTAATCAATCTGTCCGTCCGTCTGTCTGTCTGTCTGTTCGTCCGTCTGTCCGTCCACAAATTTTTTTATTATTCCTCCATAACTTTCTTATTCCTGGATGGATTTAAATATTACTTGGCAGAAATGTTAACCATAATGTGATGGAGTGTTGCGCGCAAGACTCAGGTCCGTACCTCAAAGGTCAAGGTCATACTTAGAGGTTAAAGGTCAAAAAAGGGTCTTTCCTGTGTCCAATAACTTTGTTATTATTAGGGCCCCGCACTGAAAGTGTGGGTGCCCTATAGTAATCACTCTGTCCGTCCGTCTGTCTGTCTGTCTGTCTGTCCGTCCGTATGTCCGTCCACAAATTTTCCTACTCCTCTGATAGCGCTGCCGGGGCCCTAGTCAGTTTCACTGACAGCTCTAGTTGTATCTATTTCTGATCATTGCATTCACTCATTGCGAACCAACTTACTCCGAGGACCAGGTCGGAATAACCTTCAAGTGGGCCTCCGTAGAGTGACTTAATCATTATGTGACTCACAGTTGTGCTCGGGTCACATTTGAGACGCCAAGGTAAGGTTTTTTTTTCTCCGGGTACTCCGGTTTTTCTCCACCTCTGATCTCTGATTAACGATCGACTTGGAAAAAGTGAAATAATCTTGAAAGACAAAATAAAAAAGAACAAATTTCGATTACGAAATTACATAAATTAATCACCTTATACAAGGCATAGCACCGGACTATGAAAGCGCCTTTATGCCAGAAGTATTCGAAATACGAATGGTATTGTATAATTATTGAATTTTCTAAACAAGTTGAGGAAAATGGATAAAATGCGAGGCTTCGCCGAACATTTTATGCATTTTCCTCAACGAGTTTAATAGATTTAATGATACACGAGCACAACCGCAAGAATGTGGTAGCTGCCTGTCGTCATGTTTTATATGGCTATTATTATATTATCATTCAATCTAAAGATCTCTCACTTTTGTCGTTTTACCTTTTATCATGTCACCCCTGTTCTTTTTAATCCCCCGCCGCGAAGCGGAGCGGGGATTATAGGAATGGCCTTCGTCTGTCAATCCGTACGCCCGTCTGTCCGTCTATCCATCTGTCGTCCGTAACACTTTCTTGTCCGCTCCATATCTCCTGAACCCGTTAATAGATTTTCATTAAACTCGGGTCAATTATTCGTCTCCATGAACTGATGTGCAGAACCCATAAATGAACCATGGCGACTCAATGTCAAGGTCACAGATGAAGGTCACGAGTTTAAAACTTGGAATTGTGTGTCCGTTCCATATCTCCTTTACCCTTGGAAGGATTTCCATTAAGCTTGGGTCAAATATTCTTTTCAGTGAGCTGATGTGCAGAACCTATAAATGAACCATGCCGACTCAAGGTCAAGGTCACGTCTGAAGGTGAAGAGTTTGAAACTTTATATTTTGTGTCCGTTTCATATCTCATTTACCCCTGCAAGGATTCTCATTAAACTTTGATCAATATCTCCCTCTGTGAGCAGATGTGCAGAACCCATAAATTAACGATGCCGACTCAAGGTCAAGGTCACATTTGAAGGTCAAGAGTTTGAAACTTTGGATTTTGAGTCTGTTGCATATCTGCTTTACCCCTTCAAGGATTTTCATTACACTTTGGCCAATTATTCTCCTCAGTGAGATCATGTGCAAGGTTCGTAAATGAATCATGCCGACATGAATTTTGTGTCCGTTCCATATCTCCTTTACCCCTGGACGGATTTTCATTAAACTTTCATCAAATATCCACCTCAGTGAGCTGATGTGCAGAACCCATAAATAAATCATGCCAACTCAAGGTCAAGGTCACAGGTGAATGTCACGAGTTTGAAACTTGGAATGTTGTGCCTGTTCCATAACCTCTTTACCCCTGGAAGGATTTTCATTAAACGTTTGTGAAATATGCCCCCTCAGTGAGCTGATGTGCGGTACCCATCAATAAACCATGCCAACTCAAGTTCAAGCTCACAGGTGAAAATCACAAGGTTGGGCCTAGATACAAAGTGCGGCGGGGGATTTGGCTGTCCCTCAGACTGCTTTCTTGTATTTTGTCGGAGTTTAAAAATGCACTGTATATAAAGACTTTCAGTATAATTAATCTTTTTCAGTTCACTTTCTATGTGTCAAAAAAGGAAAACGGAGTAAGGAAAAAGGGGAAAAGGAACTAACTTGGTTGCCATTATTTCGTTAAAACGGTTAATTTCTTTACCTTTCGTGAACCAAACCCTATTGAATAAAGTCCAAGTTCAACCGTTTTCCAGCCTACACTCAGTTCTGTCAATGTACCGTTACTGGTCATTATCTCCCTCCCACTGATTCAAGATTGACAGTTGTGCAGGTTTACGCAAGCCTCAGTAGCTCAGTCGGACGCGCGTCTGACTGGTGATCAGGAGGACGCAGGTTCGGCGCCTGCCGGGGTCAGCAACATTCTTCCGTGGAAATTGATCATGAAATCTTTTTTACGGTCACTCCCTCCCTTCCGCGGATTCAAGAATGGAAGTTGTCAGTTTCTGGCGAAAGAATGTGCACTGTACTGGTTAACCGCTTACGTATAAGCCTGCCCAGGAAAAG
Organism: Lucinisca nassula; assembly: GCA_963580285.1. Classification (NCBI taxonomy): domain Eukaryota; kingdom Metazoa; phylum Mollusca; class Bivalvia; order Lucinida; family Lucinidae; genus Lucinisca; species Lucinisca nassula. The sequence goes on along the minus strand of OY757010.1, from coordinate 134,023,608 downwards.
TGTGGATTGGTAAACTAACCGGCTCAAAATGACCTAAATAGTGTTGATTGGACCGTTAAACCTCAAAACAAAAAATATACTGGTTAACCGTATGTATGTGTGGTTTGGTTAACATCGATCACTGAACCGTTTTAACTCCAGACAAACAAATGTGTGTGGGCTTTATTTTAACAAAGGGACAGATAATGCGGGTATTTTGTTATATTTGTTTGTTTGATTTGAGGTTTAACGTCCCCGTCAACTCTGTAAAGGTCATTTTTGAGACGTTACTTCCAATTTTGTGGGACCTTTACCCGACATGGAGATGAAATGACATCGCAAGCCCTGCCGCCCAATGAAACCAATAGGGTTTATAAGCATGGACGGGCCGACTCGCACCGCTTTGTCTGGGCAGGCTTAGATCCTCTAAGCGGTTTACCAGTACTCGTGTGCGGGTCGGTTTCAGCTCTGCGTGGAAGCATCATGCAGCCCATATATGTCTTCAAGCACCGAGGGTCGGGGGCCGCGGGTATTTTGTTATAAATGAAGGATAACTTTGAAAGCTTGTTGTAGACATTCATCACCTCATCGAATGAGTGTTTGAGTTGTACGTCTCCCCAACAGCTAAGGTCATGCGGAGACGGGACCTCCGTTTAAAAACTCATCCGAAACTCTGAATAAGCCTGGGATCGATCCTGCGTCCCCTGGTTTACAAGGCGAGTAGCATAACCACTACACCACGAAGGCTTCTTAACCGCCTCGCCATTACGAAATTTGCACAGTTCAGTTACGAAAACATGCCTATCCAAATGCATTGTAAACTTTGCCGCCGAAAAAAACACGAAAATTTTAAAATGAAAAATTGGGAAAAAATATAGATGGTGTGTACTCATTAGAACCGCCTCATCGAGACGGTTCTTACGAGTACCCACAATCTACATTTCATAGCAGATATAAGAAAAATAAGTTTTACCCCTATAAACGCCAGTTTGTCTATAAAAAGTGGGGTTCACGGGGATCAAAATTATATAGGCGTGTTTTCGTGATGGTCGAGGCGGTTCTAATGAATACCCGCAGCTTCGGTTTTTTTTATGAAGAACCTTCATTTATCATAAAACACCCACTTTATCTGTCTCGAAATTATAGTAATATGCCAATACATGTCTTTGTAACAAAACTCTGCTGCTTTTGTTTGTTTGTTTGATTTGCGGTTTAACGTCCCCGTCAACACTGTAAAGGTCATTTTGGAGACGTTGCTTCCAATTTTTTGGGACTTTTACCCGACATTGAGATGAAATGACATCTCAAGCCCTGTCGCCAAATGAAACCAATAGGGTTTATTAGCATGGACGGTCCGCCTCGCACCGCGGTTCCTGGACAGGCTTAGATTTTCTAAGCGGTTTACCAGTACTAGTGTGCGGGCCGGATTCAGCTCTGCGTGGAAGCATCATGCAGCCCATATATTTCTTCAAGCCCCTATGGGCGGGGGCTTAAAACTCTGCTGCATGTAATCAATCGTATACGGTTTTGATTTAGATTTGTCAGGGGAATATATTCATTCATCATAAGGTTGGTTGGACTACTAGTTACACGTATCGTACGAGTATCGTACGGCCAAAAATCGACAAGAAAAACTTTGCGAACTCTGAAAATTAAAAAAAAAATGCTGCGGGTAATCGTTCCATTATATTAAAAACATAATCCATGAAATGAACACCGTATAGAATGAAAAAATAAGGAAGGTGAGCATTAATTTTATTGCTTATATAAAATATAGGTGGCATGCATAAAAACTCGGCCCCCGCCCATCGGGGCTTGAAGAAATAGATGGGCTGTATGATGCTTCCACGCAGAGCTGAAACCGACCCGCACACGAGTACTGGTAAACCGCTTAGAGGATCTAAGGCTGCCCAGCCAAAGCGCTGCGAGTCGACCCGTCCATCCTTATAAACCCTATTGGTTTCATTGGGCAGCAGAGTTTGAGATGTCATTTCATCACAGCGTCGGGTAAAAGTCCCACAAAATTGGAAGCAATGTCTCCAAAATGACTTTTACAATGTTGACGGGAACGTTAAACCTCAAATCGGATTGCGGCCGCGTAAAATCGATTTAAGCACCCCCACCCCACCCGGAATTCGTTTTACTGACCGGTGAATGTGGTTTATTTCTGTTATGGTTTGTCCAAGACCCTATGGTTTGTCTTCGAGTGTGTGTATCGCTTGTATTCTTTCTTTGTGGGAAAGTAACTGTCCTATTGGCTTTCCGCTTTTTATGTTTCAATTAGGATCTAATTGTTTCATGTGTGTGTTTCTGTCCCTTTGGTGTCTCTGATGGGAGCTGTAATTATATCGATTCCTGATCATTGCCTCCACTTCTCTCAAGTGGTGATGAATGGAGCTATGGGTTAATTGTATCTATTTCTGATCATTGCATTCACTTCTCTTTTACGCATTCTTTCAAGTGATGAATGCATGGTTTTCGTCCATTGGACACAGAGTTCCATTTTGTCGGTACCAAATGTAGACGCATGCTTAAATATGGTGAATAAAAATGCGAACCAACATACTCCGAGGACCAGGTCGGAATAACCTTCAAGTGGGCCTCCGTAGAGTGACTTAATCATACTGTGACTCACAGTTGTGCTCGGGTCGCATGTGAGGCCAAGGTAAGGTTTTTTTTTCTCCGGGTACTCCGGTTTTTCTCCACCTCTGATCTCTGATTAACGTAAGTGAAATAATCTTGAAAGATAAAATAAAAAAAAGAACACGATTACGAAATGACATAAATTAATCACCTTATACAAGGCATAGCACCGGACTATGAAAGCGTCTTTATGCCAGAAGTATTCGAAATACGAATGGTATTGTATAATTATTGAATTTACTAAACGAGTTGAGGAAAATGGATAAAATGCGAGGCTTCGCCGAACATTTTATGCATTTTCCTCAACGAGTTTAATAAATTTAATAATACACGAGCACGACCGCAAGATTGTTGTAGCTGCCTGTCGTCATGCTGTATATGGCTATTATTATATGAGCCCCGCCAAGCGAATTTGTGTCTTCGAGCATTCTATCATGATAAATTTAAACTGCGCATGCCCAGCCATTCAGAGGGGCCAGGGATATGGCTTTCTGTCTGAAGGTTCCTCTTGATTCACTGCTTGTATGAGCGAGCAGCGAAGGTTCTGGCGAGACTGTGCGGATGCGCAGGCTCGCCTGAACCTTCGCTGCTCGCATAGGCGATAAGTACCAAAATCGCTTGACGGGGCCCATATTATCATTCAATCTAAAGATCTCTCACTTTTATCGTTTTACCTTTTATCATGTCATCCTTGTTCTTTTAAATCCCCCGCCGCGAAGCGGAGCAGGGATTATAGGAATAGCCTTCGTCTGTCCATACGTACGTACGTACGTACGTCCGTCCGTTTATCCATCTGTATGTCTGTTACGGAAAGACAGACGGACAGACGTCCATCTGTCCGTCTGTCTGTCCGTAACACTTTCTTGTCCGCACCATATCTCCTGAACCCTTTGATATATAGATTTTCATTAAACTTTGGTCAATAATTCGTCTCAGTGAACTGATGTGCAGAACTGACCCAGATATGAACCATGACGACTCAAGGTCAAGGTCACAGATGAAGGTCAGGTGATAAGTATTAGTGAAGGAGATGATTAGTATAAGCATTTATGCTTGTTTTCAAATCCTTAGGAACTTTTTTCATACAACGTGTTATTGTATACTTGTAATTCAGAAGAAGTTAATAAATATTGTTTACACCAGATGAAGGTCACGAGTTTGAAACTTGGAATTTTGTGTCCGTTCCATATCTCCTTTACCTTTGGAAGGATTTCCATTAAACTTTGGTCAAATATTCTTTTCAGTGAGCTGATGTGCAGAACCTATAAATGAACCATGCCGACTCAAGGTCAAGGTCACTTCTGAAGGTCAATAGTTTGAAACTTTAAATGTTGTGCCCCTTCCATATCTGCTTTACCCCCACAAGGATTCTCATTAAACTTTGGCCAATTATCCCCCTCTGTGAGCTGATGTGTGGAACCTATAAATGAACCATGCCGACTCAAGATCAAGGTCACATTTGAAGGTCATATCAAGAGTTTGAAACTTGGAAGGATCGTCATTAAACTTTGGTCAATTATTCTCCTCAGTGATATCATGTGCAGAGTTCGTAAATGAATCATGCGGCACCAGGTCAAGGTCACACTGGAAGGTCACGAGTTTGCAACTTTGAATTTTGTGTCCGTTCCATATCTCCTTTACTCCTGGAAGGATTTTCATTAAACTTTCATCAAATATCCCCCTCAGTGAACTGATGTGCAGAACCCATAAATAAACCATGCCAACTCAAGGTCAAAGTCACAGGTGAAGGGCACGAGTTTGAAACTTGGAATTTTGTGTCTGTTCAATATCTCCTTTACCCCTGGAAGGATTTTCATTAAACGTTTGTGAAATATACCCCCTCAGAGAGCTGATGTGCAGTACCCATAAATAAACCATGCCAACTCAAGGTCAAGCTCACAGGTGAAGATCACCAGGTTGAGACTTGATACAAAGTGCGGCGGGGGATTGGGCTGTCCCTCAGACTGCTTTCTTGTTTTTCTTTGTTTTTGTTTTTTCGGAGTTTAAAAGTGAACTCCCTCTGCATGTCATAAGTCGCAATTCTGTATGTAACGCCTCTCAGTATAATAAATCTTTTTCAGTTCATTTTCTATGTTTCTTAGTCGAACAAGGAAAACGGAGTAAGGAAAAATGAAAAAGGGGAAAAGGAACTAACTTGATTGCCATTATTTCGTTAAAACGATTATTTTTTTTTTACCTTTCGTGAACCAAACCCTTTTCGTCTAGCCATATTGAATAAAGTCCAAGTTCAACCGTTTTCCACCCTTCACTCAGAGACAATCGAGCCACCAGTTCTGTCAATGTACCGTTACTGGTCTTTCTCTCCCTCCCACTGATTCAAGCCTCAGTAGCTCAGTCGGATGCGCGTCTGGTGATCAGGAGGACGCGGGTTCGACGCCTGCCGGGGTCAGCAACATTCGTCCGTGGAGATTGATCATGAAATCTTTTCTACGGTCATTCTCTTCCTTCCGCTGATTCAAGAAGGGCTGTTGTCAGTTTCTGGCGAAAGAATGTCCTAAATAGTGTTGATTGGACCGTTAAATCTCAAAACAAAAAATATACCGGTTAACTGTGTATGTATGTGTGGTTAGGTTAACTGACCGGCTCCATATCGACATCACTGAACCGTTTTAAATCCAGACAAACAAATGTGTGTGTTGTTTTAACTAAGGGACAGATAATGTGGGTATTTTGTTATAAATAAAGGATAACTTTGAAAGCTATGTTGTGGGCATTCATCGCCTCGTCGAATGAGTGTATGACCAACAGCTAAGGTCATACGGAGACGGGACCTCCGTTTAAAGACTCATCCGAAAGTCTGAATAAGCCTGGGATCAATCCTGCGACCCCTGGTTTACTAGGCGAGTAGTATAACCACAACACCACGAAGGCTTCTTAACCGCCTCGTCATTACGAAATTTGCACAGTTCCGTTACGAAAACATGCCTATCCAAATGCATTGTAAACTTTGCCGCCGAAAAAAACGAAAATTTTAAGATGAAAAATTTAGATGGTATGTACTCATTAGAACCGCCTCATCGAGGCGGCTCTTACGAGTACCCACAATCTACATTTTAGAGCAGAAATAAGAAAAATAAGTTTTACCCCTATACACATAAGTTTTACTGTAAAAAGTGGGGTTCACGGATCCAGAATTATACAGGCGTGTTTTCGTGATGGTCGAGGCGGTTCTAATGAATACCCACAGCTTCGAGTTTTTTTTATGAAGAACTTTCATTTATCATAAAATACCCACTTGATCTGTCTCGAAGTTATAGTAATATGATAATACATGTCAATGTAACAAAACTCTGCTGCATGTAATCAATCGTATATGGTTTTGATTTAGATTTGTCAGGGGGAAATATTCATTCATTCTGAGGCTTGGTTGGACTACTAGTTACGCGTATCGTACGATTGTCGTACGGCCAAAACTCGAATAAAAAAACTTTGCGAACTCATACATTATGATAACACACCCGTGCGTCATAGTGCATTTTTTACATCCCAAAACATTCAATTTTCTGAAGAAAAATTGTGATATTATTCTTATTTTTACTCAAAACATAGGTTGTGGGTACTCGTTAGAACCGCCTCAATGAGGCGGTTCTAACGAGTACCCACAACCTATGTCTAGGAGCAGTAATATGGAAAATAATGTATACCCCCGTAAACCCCAGTTTTCTCTATATAAAGTGAGGTGTAAGGGGGCGTTTATTTCACGGACTTGTTAACGTGATGAAATTAAAAAAATGCTGCGTGTAATCGTTCCATTACTATGTATACATTAAAAACATAATCCATGAAATGAACACCGTATAGAAAGAAAAAATAAGGAGGGTGAGCATTAATTTTATTTCTTATATAAAATATAGGTGGCATGCATACAAAAATCGGCCCCCGCCCATCGGGGCTTGAAGAAATAGATGGGCTGTATGATGCTTCCACGCAGAGCTGGAACCGACCCGCACACGAGTACTGGTAAACCGCTAAGAGGATCTAAGCTTACCCAGCCAAAGCGGTGCGAGTCGGCCCGTCCATGCTTATTAACCCTATTAGTTTCATTGGGCAGCAGGGCTCGAGGTGTCATTTCATCCCAGCGTCGGGTAAAAGTCCCACAAAATTGGAAGCACGTCTCCAAAATGGCCTTTACAGTGTTGACGGGGACTTTAAACCTCAAATCGAACAAAATCAAATCAATGCATGCATAAAAAATAAACTTGTGACTGACAATTTATGTGTTTGGTTTAACCCATAGGATGTCAAGAAAACCTGCATTTGTATGGGGCGCCGTTTTACTATTTAATCCGTTTTATAGATATCCATAAATCGAATTATGGATATCCATAATTCGATTTATGGATATCCATAAATCAGCCGAATAATGGATATCCATAAATCGAATTATGGATATCCATAATTCGATTAATGGACATCATTAATTCAGATCGATTTATGGATATCCATAATTCGATTTATGGATATCCATGAATCGAATTATGGATATCATTAATTCGATTTATGGATATCCATTATTCCTCTGATTTATGGATATCCATAATTCGAATTATGGATATCCATAATTCGATTCATGGATATCCATAATTCAGATCGATTTATGGATATCCATAATTCAGATCGATTTATGGATATCCATAATTCGAATTATGGATATCCATAAATCACCGCCAAAGCTTTTGGTTTAATGATATCTCGCTAAAACACGTGATTGTTTATTGTAAAAATCTTCAAAATCTTCAAGGTCTTCATCAGCGCTGGACGATGATGGCCGGTCAAAGAGACCTATCTGCCGTGCAGCCTTTTCAGCCCGTAAGGCTTCCAAAGCAACGGGCGGTATACGCTGAACGCCCGCCATGTGTGCAGTTAAATATCGGAACCAGCCGTTAGATCTGGAAATTCCGGCCAACGCATCCGGTCCCTCTGGAATCACCTCTATGAGGACTGCGCATCTAATCGGACGCAAGATTATAATGATCCAAACAGGCAATCCGTGCATGCTTTCTGGAGAAAAATTCACATGATCGTTATATATAGTATTAACATATATCCATATAATACTCTACTTGACGGCCCACGCCCATCGGGGCTTGAAGAAATAGATGGGTTGCATGATGTTTCCACGCAGAGCTGAAACTGACCAGCACCCGAGTACTGGTAAACCGCTTAGAGGATCTAATCCGGCCCAGGCAGAGCGGTACGAGTCGGCCCGTCCATGTTAATAAACTTTATTGGTTCATTGGGTGGCAGGGCTTGAGATGTCATTTCATCTTAAGGTCGGGTAAACGTCCCACAAAATTGGAAGCAACGTCTCCAAAATGACCTTTGCCGTGTTGACGGGGACGTTAAACCTCAAATCAAACAAACAAATACTCTACTTGAGTGTATGAAGTACCAGGCAGATTTAGATATATCTTTTGGCCCCCGCCCACTGGGGCTTTGAGAAATAGATTTGGCTGCATGAGCTGAGAGTACTAGTAAACCGTTTAGAAGGTCTAAGTCTGTCCAAACAAAGTCGTGCGAGTCAATGGGCGACAGGGATTGAGATGTTTGTTTGTTTGTATTTGAGTTTAACGGCACAGTCATCACTAACTTAGGTCATTTTTGAGCCGGTCAGTTTACTACCCACACTTTTCCTGGACAGGCTTATACGTAAGCAGTTAACCAGTACAGTGCACATACTTTCGCCAGAAACTGACAACTGCCCTTCTTGAATCAGCGGAAGGGAGAGAATGACCGTAGAAAAGATTTCATGATCAATCTCCACGAAAGAATGTTGCCGACCCCGGCAGGTATCGAACCCGCTTCCTCCGGATCACCAGTCGGACGCGCATCCGACTGAGCTACCGAAGCCGGCGGGATTGAGAAGTCATTTAATCTCAATGAAGGCTTAATGACCAACATAATTGGAAGCAACGTCTCCAAAATGACCTAAATAATATTCAAGGGGACGTTAAACCTCAAATGAAACAAAACATATCTCTCCCACGCCATAGGCCACCACTAAGCCTACCCGACATTACCTCCACCTCCATCCCGGCTTTTATTACACTATGACGCGAATAGCCGATTTTTTTTATTTTTTTATTTTTTTTGCAAAGGGAGCAGTCATTATTCATTAGGTTTATTTGGAGAGGAGAATTATGGATATCCATAATTCGATTTACGGATATCCAAAAATCAGCCGAATAATGGATATACATAATTCGACTTAAGGATATCCATAATTCGATTTATGGATATCCATATTTCGATATAAATTAATGATATCCATAAATCGATTTATGGATATCCATAATTCGATTTATGGATATCCATGATTTATTGATATCCATAAATATTCCGAATAATGGATATTCATAATTCGATTTATGGATATCAATAAATCGAATAATGGATATCTAATATTCGATTTATGGATATCATTAATTCACTTCGATTTATGGATATCCATAATTCGAAATATGGATATCCATAATTCGAATTTTATTATTTATGGATACCATAAATAATAATGGATATCCATAATTCGAATTATGGATATCCATAAATAATTATGGATATCCATAAATACGGATTAAATAGTAAAACGGCGCCCCATAAAAAATAAGAGAGAAAGGGTAAAATAACAGGAAGCGTAGAAGCTGAAGAAATAACAACAACCCCCTCTACCCTAACCTGCTCCAACTGTAAGCCAGTATACTAGTTGGTTGGACGCCCCAGTGACGCCTTCTTCCCAAATATTAATAAAAATAATAATAACTATGATAAAAATAATAATAACTAGAATTAGTTTTTCTACAAAAACACAGCTGTCCCCCCCGTTTTTGACCTCTAAGTATAACATTGACATTGGAGGTATTGAGCTGGGTCTTGTGTGCAACACATCATCTAATGAAGATGAACATTTCTGCAAAGTAACTTTAAAAATGTTCATAGAAAAATAAAAAAGTTATTGGCCGTACACAAAAAAAACCTTTTTTACCTTTGACCTCTAAGTATGACCTTGACCTTTGAGGTACAACACATCGTCTCATGATGGTTAACATTTCTGCCAAGTAATTTCATAATCCATCAAAGAATAAGGAAGTTATTTACTGTCCCTTTTATACCTTTGACCTCTAGGTATGACCTTGAAATTGGAGGTATGGACCTTGGTTTTGCACATGGCACATGGTCTTATGACGGTGAACATTTCTGCATGGTTACTTTATATATAAAGTCCATCCAGAAATAAAAAAGTTATTGACTGGACACAAAAAAAACTTTTTTACCTCTGACCTCTTAGTATGACCTTGATCTTGGAGGTACCGACCTGGGTCTAGCGTGCACCACATCGTCTCATGATGGTTAACATTTCTGCCAAGTAATTTCACAATCTATCCAGGAAAAAGAAAGTTATTGACTGAACACTAAAAAATTGCCCCATTTTGTCCTTTGACCTCTTAGTACCACCTTGACATTTGAGGTACCAACTTGAGACGTGCACGCAACACATCGTCTCATGGTGGTTAACATTTCTGCAAAGTAATTTCAAAATCCATCTAAAAATAAGAAAGTTATTGACAGAACACAAAAAGGCCCCCTTTTTTACCTTTAACCTCTATGTATGACCTTGACTTTTCAGGTACCAAACTGTGTCATGCGTGCAACACATCATCTCATGGTGGTTAACATTTCTGCCAAGCAATTTCAAATTCCATCTAAAAACAAGAAAGTTATTGACCAAACACGAAAAAGGCCCCTTTTTTGACATTTGACCCCTATGTATGACCTTGACATTTTAGGTACCAAACTGAATCATGCATGCAACACATCGTCACATGATAGTTAACATTTTTGCCAAGTAACTCTAAATTGTATCTAAAAATAAGCAAGTTATTGACAAAACCCGAAAAAGGCCCCTTTTTTACCCTTGACCTATAAGTATGACCTTGACCTTTGAGGTACCAACCTGGGTCATGCACGCAACACATCGTCCTATATTGGTTAACATTTCTGCCAAGTGATTTAAAAATCCATCTCAAAATAAGAAAGTTATCGAACAAACACGAAAAAGGCCCCTTTTTTAACCTTTGACCTCTAAGTATGACCTTGACCTTTTGAGGTACCGACCTGCCTCATGCGCACCACACATCGTCTCATGGTTGTTAATATTTCTGCCAAGTAATTTTAAAATCAATCTCAAAATAAGGAAGTTATTGACCAAACACGAAAAAGGCCCCCTTTTTTACCTTTAACATCTAAGTATGGCCTTGATCTTTGAGGTACCGACCTGCCTCATGCGCACCACACATCGTCTTATGGTTGTTAATATTTCTGCCAAGTAATTTTAAAATCCATCTGAAAATAAAGTTATTGACCGGTCACGATTTGCCCATACATATATTCATACCGACAAACTTCCAAGGGAGATAATTCAAAAAGTATAAATGCGAGAGTTATAGTTCTTGCGTACTACACGTCATCTAATGCTGATTAATATTTATATGAAGTTTCGTGAAGATAGCTCGAACGGTTTTCAAGCTATAGAGCGGACACGAATGTGTGACAGACGGACAGACGGACAGACAGACGGACAGACAGACACCCGGGGGAAAAACAATATGTCTCTCCGAAAAAAAAATCGGGGGAGACATAACTATGTAAACAAATGCCTGTTCTTTTCAGGTTAAAGTTACATTGTGTTTGTTTGATTTGGGATTTAAAGTCCCCCTATATAGGTCATTTTGGAGATGTTGCTTCCAATTTTGTGGGATTTTTTACCAAATTAACAAACAAAAAAGATAGTCGTGTCAGTGTGTCATGCTTTGATATTTATTTTCATTTATCTCTTAATTAGATGGCATTATTGTTTGATTTGAGGGTTAACGTCCCCGTCAACACTATTTAGGGCATTTTGGAGACGTTGCTTCCAATTTTGTGGGACTTTTACCCGACACTGAGATGAAATGACATCTCAATCCTTGCCGCCCAATGAAACCAATAGGGTTTATAAGCATGGACGACTCGCAGCAATTTTCCTTGGCAGGCTTTAGATGGCATTAATGCATTAATTATATAGCATTGTGCAATTCTGTAATCTATTTTAACCGTCTGTACATACGCAGGCTTCTCTCTCTCTCTCTCTCTCTCTCTCTCTCTCTCTCTCTCTCTCTCTCTCTCTCTCTCTCTCTCTCTCTCTCTCTCTCTCTCTCTCTCTCTCTCTCTCTCTTAATTATTCTTTCTTTCTTCCAATTTCGCCTTAACCCCACGAGGGGACACAGACGGTGTGTATTACATACACGCCAGTTTTGCAGGATGAAACCCTACATGACATTCATTCCTGCAAATGATGCCAATGGAGCGTGTTCGGACACCGAAATTATCACCGCCGCCGGAGTATCGAACTGGTATCTAGGCAAGTGCACAAACCCACTGAGCTATCATATTATTGTATTCACATGATTACTGGTAAACCGCTTAGAAGGACTAAGCCTGTCCAGGCAAAGTGGTGACCGTCCGATGCATATAAGCCTTTTGGTTTCATTGGGCGACAGGGCTTGAGATGTCATTTCATCACGAATATGTCGGGCAAAAGTCCCACAAGATTGGAAGCAACGCCTCCAAAATGACCTAAATAGTGTTGAAGGGGACGCTAAACCTCAATTCAAACAACCAAACAAACGAAGCTGAATATCCCGAATACGTTCCGTAGCGTGTACCGGGTCGTCCACGAAGTCAAGCAACGCGGTCACCTATCCAGGTACTAACCACAATCTCCGTTGCTTAACTTCGCGAATAAGCCAACCACTCTATCCGCGTCACTAAAAGAGTCTGATCCTACAGCAGTGGTATTTACCCACAACCGTTACAGTTACCTCACCGGCCCCGATAGCTCAGTTGGTATCGTGTCCGCTCCGGGGAACGGGAGGTCACGGGTTTGATCCCGGGCCGCGAAATACCAAAGTCGTTAAAAATGGTACTAGCTGCTCCTCGCTTGGCACTCAGATTTACGGGGTAGAGCTAGGACTGGTCGACCCAGTGTCAGGATAATGTGACTGGGTGTTGTATCATGTTATGTGTCTGGGACATGATACTTCAGTGAGGCAGCACTATAAAAGTGAGCATTGAGCTCCCTGTCGCAACCAGGCACCGTCGTGATATGACTGAAAAAATGTTGAAAGCGACGTTAAACCCGAATTCACACACACATACAGTTCCTCATTTTACAATTTTGCTAACTGGTCTCTGAATATGGAACGTAGTGGCCACCGTATTTTTCTACCTGATAAAAAGTCGATCACATGACCTTTACTGTTTACATTTTTGTGTATTGGAGATGGTCTAAGTAACAGGGGTGTATTGGATCAATGTCATGTGACTTGATGAGACAGGTATTTGCATTGAAATTCATTCATAACGGACGCCGGAAAAATTGTGACATTTTCAGGTAAGTTGACATAAAATTAAATTATGTAGTTTACGATTTTTCATTTTATTATGTCCGAGATACGTATCAAGGTAATGATCGACTATTTACCAGAACTTACCTGTGTTTGAACCCCAGGGGTTTGACAGGTACGTGATCGATGTCACATGTTACCGGTGTGGTTTTACTCCACCCACCACGTAAGTTTATATAACCTAAAATGTGGTTTGGGAAGGCAAAATCATTGAATTTGGTAATCGCCAAATGTGACCGACTTAGTGAATGAAGACAGATATACCTTCAATTAGAATCTTATACAGTTTTAATATTAAACCCATTTAGTACCAGAAACGACCCAAAACGGGTACCCTGACAAACAGTGCAGGTCCAGAACAGACGCCGCAGAACGCGGCGTCTGATCAGGGCCTTCACTGTTTGCTAAAAGTTCAGGCATTTTCCAAGTAAATTTTGATGAAAACACAACCTGACAACCCTAAATGTTGAAATGGACTCCTGCTATATATAAGGAGGAAGATTCCATTTGGTACAAAAAGGGTTAATACAATATAGGACTTGCGGAAACTTGTTCATGGCCCAGCAAAACCAGAAAAATGGGTCGGGCCACAGCATTTCCTACAATTTACATGTGCGCCCAGTGAAGAATCAGATCAGCCTGCGCATCCATATAGTCTGACCAGGGACTTCTCTTGCTGCATGAAGGAGCGTTGGGTCCTTAGCTATCCTTAGAGCGCACAACGAAGACTCTGATCAGACAGCACGGATGCGCAGACTAATCTGAGTCTTAGCTGGGCGCAGATATCTTATTGTAGGTTTTGTCGTGCGCTGGCTATTAATTAAATGCACAGCATGAACCGTTTGTTTTTGCATGTAGATTGTGGGTGCTCGTTAGAACCGTCTCATTGAGGTGGTTTTAATGAGTATCCACAGTCTCCGTGTTTTGGCAAAAATAAATAAATAAATAAATAAATAAATAAATAAATAAATGATATGAAACTTCTAATGCCCCTGCCCTAGAAACATGTTTGGCTCTGGGTCCCTTTGTATTGCCGGGGTTCCATAGACCATACCCGCGGGAGCACATAGGTACATCCAAAATTTCTTACGTTCCACTTATTATTTGGCATAAACGGTGCCATTTCGCCCCAGAGGCAGTTAGTAGTTATGCCCCACCACTCCCCGCCCCATAGATGCATCGGTACCTTGTATAAAAGGCAAAAGCCAGCCCCGATCCTCTCGTTTTGGCAGCCTGAAATGATTTTGGATGTTTAATCCCTGCTATGCTGATCAGAGAGCCTTTCAGTCCCTGCCTAGAGCCAAACTCGAAGCCCTTAACCTTCATACAAATGGCTATGCAACCACGGCCATGCAGCCAGCCACCGTTCCTTCTGTATCAAGGCGGGAAGATTGTCATCTAACCAGGCAATCAAACTTTATACCCAACCATACGTACATGTATTTATCAAACGCCCTTTCAAGAGTCAGCTGGTAAGAGGTTGCAGGTCCAACTGACCCACTCATGTAATGTGGGACAGACATGACTGACCTCGAAAATAATCTCCCGTTTTATCAACTGTCGTGGTACACCGACAATGATATGACTTTTATGCCAATCAAAGCACTGAGGGCACGTCTCTGAGTTTTTGTTTGTTTTGTTTGATTTTAGGTTTAACGTCCCCGTAAACACTGTAAAGGTCATTTTGGAGACGTTGCTTCCAATTTTGTGGGACTTTTACCCGACATTGAGATGAAATGACATTTCAAGCCCTGTCACCCAATGAAATCAATAGGGTTTATTAGCATGGACGGTCCGCCTCGCACCGCGGTTCCTGGACAGGCTTAGATCCTCTAAGCGATTTACCAGTACTAATGTGCGGGCCGGATTCAGCTCTGCGTGGAAGCATTGTGCAGCCCATATATTTCTTCAAGCCCCTATGGGCGGGAGCGGTACAAGTCTCTGAGTGTAGGCTAGGAAAAAGTCCTGGACTGAGACATAAACTGTTTCGCAGTACCCTTAAATTCCAGCTTTTTAAGCAGAAATGGTTAACCCTGGTCAGACGCTGCGTTGTGCGTTAATACTGGGTATTCATTATTTTCCTTATTTTTGGTAAAAATATTGAGTGTTGGTACTCGTTAGAACCGCCTCAATGAGGCGGTTCTAACGAGCACCAACAATCTATATATGGACTAGAAAGAAGAATATCGAACAATTTCATCTAAAAATGAAATTTCTTGAGATAAAAGGTGCCGTTTTAATGCATGTTTATGTGTTACCGTAATGGCTGACTAGTTCCAGCCAATGGCGAATTTTCATGGAGACAATGTTTCATAAAATTAAGGTTTTCTGCATGCTTCTGAAAGCAAAGGTTTGCTGTGTGCGCTCACTAGAATCGCCTTATCGTGGCGATTGTAATGAGTACATTCAACATACCTTTCATGTCAAGATATTTTCCTCTTATCATGATTGGCCCGGATAAGAGGGGGTTTCCACAAATTATTTTCTCATTTCTGCACAACAACATTCGTTGTGGGTACTCATTAGAAGTTTTTTATTTGTTTGATTTGAGGTTTAACGTCCCCGTCAACACTGTAAAGGTCATTTTGGAGACGTTGCTTCCAATTTTGTGGGACTTTTACCCGACATTGAGATGAATGACATCTCAAGCCCTGTCGCCCAATGAAACCAATAGGGTTTTTTAGCATGGACGGTCCGCCTCGCACCGCGGTTCCTGGACAGGCTTAGATCCTCTAAGCGATTTACCAGTACTAATGTGCGGGCCGGATTCAGCTCTGCGTGGAAGCATTGTGCAGCCCATATATTTCTTCAAGCCCCTATGGGCGGGAGCGGTACAAGTCTCTGAGTGTAGGCTAGGAAAAAAGTCCTGGTCTGAGACATAAACTGTTTCGCAGTACCCTTAAATTCCAGCTTTTTAAGCAGAAATGGTTAACCCTGGTCAGACGCTGCGTTTTGCGTTAATACTGGGTATTCATTATTTTCCTTATTTTTGGTAAAAATTTGAGTGTTGGTACTGAGTGTTGGTACTCGTTAGAACCGCCTCAATGAGGCGGTTCTAATGAGCACCAACAATCTATATCTGGACTAGAAAGAAGAATATCGAACAATTTCATCTAAAAATGAAATATTTTGAGATGAAAAGGTGAAGTTTTAATGCATGTATATGTGTTACCGTATTGGGTGACTAGTTCCAGCCAATGGCGAATTTTCATGCAGACAATGTTTTATAAAATTAAGGTTTTCTGCATGCTTCTGAAAGCAAAGGTTTGCTGTGTGCGCTCACTAGAATTGCCTCATCGAGGCGATTGTAATGAGTACATTCAACATACCTTTCATGTCAAGATATTTTCCTCTTATCATGGGCCCGGATAAGAGGGGGTATCCACAAATTATTTTCTCATTTCTGCACAACAACATACGTTGAGGGTACTCATTAGAAGTTAGGCACTTCTAATGAACACCCACAGCGTATGTGTTCGTGCAGAAATAAAAAAAAATATCAGTATTTTTTTCTGATGAAAAGGCGCCTTATGGCATACGTCGTGCTCAAATGACATTTTTATTTTCAATCCATTTCACAAGACAATAAGCTTAAACAGTCACCCACATTCTTCCCTTCGTTGAATCAAGAAGGGCAGTTGTCAGTTTCTGTAACGAGGAAAAATGCACAGTGGTGAAGTGACATGGCCTAAATGGTGTTGTCGGGGTCGTTGTTCCAATCAAAGGCAACCACCTACCTTCTTGACATGTTTTTTTTTTTTTTTTGCTCTCATCTGCCGGTACAAAATACTAATGAGATTTCAAACCTAGTTACCCAGCCAGCAAAAAATTGCGGGTCAATGTCACGACGTGGGTACGTCGTTTCGCTGTCTGGTCGACATTGGCCCGCTATTGAGTGTTATCTGGGTAATGACTGAGCAACAACGCCAGTATGAACCAGATGGGTACTCAAGCATATTAAAAGTGCAACTGAATGAGATTCAATTTCATCCATTTTTGACTATTTTTCTCATCATACCTCATCGGATTTCATGACAAAAATGAGAATGTATGAAGGTTAATGCCTCAAGGTTGAAAATTAAGAAAGAAGAGTGTGCTCAAATTTTAAAGGGGACGTTAAACCACAAATCAAACAAATGACTGGCAGAGTCCTCAATCGACCGGCCAACACGAGCCGTCCCCCAAGAGATGGAACAGTAGAAAGAATAGACACAAAACAATAGTATATAAATATCCCAGCAGGCAAACGTCGTCAGGCAGGGCAACGTCAAATCAACGTCGGTGCAACGTCACGACGTCGTTCCGACGTTGATGTGACGTTGCATAACGTCATGACGTTTTACCGACGTTGATGTGACGTCACAATTACGTCATGTGCCTGCTAGGTAAGAGCTTAGCCATATATAGGTTCTTGGGAGACGTTTGATGAGATGAGAAGCTAGTATCTCATTTTACGGCTCTGAAAATGGCATCAATTTCTGTCGATTGTTTGTCAGTCGAGCCAAAGTTACTAAGAACAGTAGCTTTTCGTTTGTTTGATTGATTTGAGGTTTAATGTCCCCGTCAACAGCTTTTTGTTGTTGATGTCCACGTGACTATGACTAATTAGTTTGTTTGATTTGAGATTTAACGTCCCCGTCAACACTGTAAAGGTCATTTTGGAGACATTGCTTCCAATTTTGTTGGACTTTTACCCGACATTGAGATGAAATGACATCTCAAGCCCTGCCGCCCAATGAAACCGATAGGGTTTATTAGCATGGACGGTCTGCCTCGCACCACAGATCCTGGACAGGCTTAGATCCTCTAAGAGGTTTACCAGTACTAGTGTGCAGGCCGGATTCAGCTCTGCGTGGAAGCATCATGCAGCCCATATATTTCTTCAAGCCCCTATGGGCGGGGGCCATGACTAATTAGTAGGAAATCCAGGTAACTGATACATATAGAAAGAACAGCCACACTATTCTTATCCGGCTGTGAAGTCATAGTGTTGAATTACCATTAAGACGGTTGTCCTGAGTTTAGCAAACAGTGTAGACCCAGATCAGACCCCGCAGACTGCATGCAGAGAAATTTTAACACGCCTTTTTAAGAAAGACAGTTCTTGTGCCTTCCTATTTCCTATATGGTAAGCTGAGCCCCTCTGAAAAAGGGGTCAACTACTGAAGGAAAGAATATCATCTTGTTCTGTTTTTGCATCCAGTACCAGTCTAAGGTTGAAAGGGTTAAAGAAAGGAGACAACACCAGTAAGCAATTCATAACCATGATATCAAAGAGTGGAACAGGGGTATTGTTTGGACATACAGTGAAATTTCAACCCTTCTTTTGCTGAATATTCATTTAAGCCAGACCCATTTCTGTCTATCAACCAATCAAATTACTTGATGTAATTTATTGCTACAAAGCCATAAACTTAATATCAAACAGTGTAGATCCTGATCAGATGGCTTCTTCAGAAGCCATCTGATCTGGATCTACATTGTTTTCAAAGATAGGGGTCATGTCGTGAACAGCATGATAAGAGTTAAGACCACATTTTTGGACTTTCAAAAGTGGTCTTTATCGGTGTAGCAAAACACAAAGAACTGATACATTCTCATTAAGCTTTAAAGCAGATTAAGGTGGTCTTAATAGCGGATTTCTGTAGTTACATCCCTTGAAGGTGGGCTATCGATTCCTCAATAATTCTCCTGTTAATAGCATAATATTTTTCAGAAACATTATCTTAATGATTATTTTGCTCATAGGCAGAAATCTGCAGGCAATTCAATAATCAGCTTCCATCATAATTTTCTATCGACATCTTCAGAATCAATTAACACAAATTGAGGGATAACTTAAACGTCGATGACAACTTATTTATGGCCAGTACAATCGTCCTCCTGGCAGCCTCCGCCTATCGCGGCTTTGAGAAATCGATTGGACTGCGTAGTGCTGCCGTGCAGAGCTTAAACCGACCGAACTTGAGAATTCGTAAACCGCTTAAAAGGTGTAAGCCTGCCCAGGAAAAGACCCGGGCACTTTTGAACAGTCCCAAAGGTGGTCTTAATATAGAAATTCTACTGCTATATATAAGTTACGGAAGTAAGGAAAATACCACATCCTACGCAAATGCTATAATATTAAAGCTTAAACAAGCCCCGCCCATCGGGGCTTGAATAAATATAGGGGCTGCATGATGCTTCCACGCAGAGCTGAATCCGACCCGCAAACGAGTACTGTTAAACCGCTTAGGGGATCTAAGCCTGCCCAGGCAAAGCGGTGCGCACGGGTCGGACAGCCCATGCTTATAAACCCTATTGGTTTCATTGGGCGACAGGGCTTGAGATGTCATTTCATCTCAATGTCGGGTAAAAGTCCCACAGAATTGGAAGCAACGACTCCAAAATGACCTTTACAGTGTTGACGGGGACGTTCAACCTCAAATCAAACAAACAAGCAAAATTAAAGCTTAAACTCACATGTGTATGTTTTAAATCCAAAAGCAGGACGAAGCACATAAAATATAAGATAGAACAGGAGCAAAAAATGCCAAAACTGGCAACACACAAAGCGATGCAAATGTAAGGGTGCCGTTTGACCCTAAAACGTGTAGCTATTGATCGGATGCATGCGTATAGTCTATACGGACAAGCGTAATAGCACATAAGAGTCTCCCCTGAGGAGTTGGGCAAATTGCCCGAGTGTCTAGACAAACACGTGGCAGACCGCGTGTTTGGCTTGACCAAAAACTGCATACATGTATTAGGCGTTGAGTGCGGGTATTATAGTGTACACGTATCACTATTATATTGTACAAGTATCACTTGAAAGAATCACTTAACAGATTTGTCGCCGTGAAGAGGCATTTTTCGTAATGTACCGTTGATAATATAAAAATCTTATATGGGGTTCTGTTGTAGATGGGCGCTTCCAACCCGAGGGATGACCGTGCTGAGCGGAACCGAGGCTACTCCGAGGTTCCACTCAGCACGGTCATCCCGAGGGTTAGAAACGGTCATCTACAACAGAACCCATTATTGGATTATTTTTTCTTGCACAACACATCCCAGACATTTCCTTTTTTATTAGAACTACAGACAGTATTTCTTTTCTTCTTTTTAAAATTTCATACAAAAGTCCTGTATTTAGTATCCTTTAACAATAAATGAGTCAAATAATTAACATTGACGGAGACGTTAAACCTGAAATCAAACAAACAAACAAAACCTCATGTCTCTATATATATGAGGGTTGCTCATTGTGCAAACTTGTTAATCTTACGTGTATACCTGCTTTCGAACAAATTTTCCTGGTACCAGAGGTGTTAGAACCACTGAGGTTTCTCTATATTTTGGTTAATTTTGTTTGATTCGAGGTTTAACGTTCCCGTCAACACAGTAAAGGTCATTTTGGAGACGTTGCTTCCAATTTTGTGGGACTTTTACTCGACATTGAGATGAAATGACATCTCAAGCCCTACCGCCCAATTAAACCAATAGGGTGTATAAGCATGGGCGATCCTCTCGGCGGTTTACCAGTACTCTTGAGCGGGTCGGCTTCAGCTCTGCGTGGAAGCATCATGCAGCCCATCTATTTCTTCAAGCCCCGATGGGCGGGGGCGCATATATTGATTGGTGGGATCTGAAAAGTTGACAATCGATTGTGGTATCAATCATTGCTCCAGATAAGGCGCTTTTTCATCAAAAATACTGTTAGTTTGCTTATTTCCGGGTACTCATTAGAAGCGCCTCGTCGAGGCGCTTCTCTCGAGTACCCAAAACATACTGTTTTCATGCGGAAATAAGAAAAATAATATGTGGAGATCCCGTCTTATCTGGGGCTGTGAATATCGCCATGTCCTTGAAAATGGCATAAATGACGAATGCAGAGACGAGACAGATGTTACAATTGTTGATTTCAACTTAAGCATTAATTATTAAAATATGATAAGGCAAAAAAGAAACGATACAAACTTGTGTTTATCAGAACGACCACTTTTGTCGTATTGAACGGATGTTTACCTGCAAAAAGCACAAAATTTATGTCTGTAACAGGTGAAAAAAATCCTACCACCATTACCCGGCCGGGGATCTACCGCGTCGCTATAAAAGCCGGCTTGTACCGCAAGGCAGTACAAGTGTGCTATATACCTATACCCTATGACATATCTTTATTCACAGTTATCTGGAATGAATATATTGCGCTAATGAGTGAGTGAGTGAATGAGTGTTTGAGTTTTACGTCTCACCAACAGCTAGGTCATACGGAGACGGAACCTCGGTTTAAAGACTCATCCGAAAGTCTGTCTGGAGAAGCCCGGGATCGATCCTGCGATGCGCTTATGAACATTGAATGCAGAAAATCAAAGACTATTTGCCATCATCACGTGAACAAGTCCGTGAAATGAAGACCCCCTATACCCCACATTATATAGAGAAAACTGGGGTTTACGGGGGTAAACATTATTTTTCTTATTTTTACCCCAAGACGTAGGTTGTGGGTAGTCGTTAGAACCGCCTCAATGAGGCGATTCTAACGAGCACCCACAACCTATGTTTGCATTATTTATAAGAAAAATATCACAGATTTTCATCAGAAAAATGGCCATTTTGGAGATGTGAAAAAATGCACTATGTCGCACGGGTGAGTTATCGTAATGTAAACCAAGAAAAAAAACTTTTCTTATACAAGCATGCTTAAGGACAGGGATTAAAATTTATAAATAATCAGATTATCTCTCTTTGGATAAGAAAAGAGAAGAAATATGGCCATTTGGATAAGAAATATGGCCGTTGGGATTTTCTTTTAAATCACTTTGTGAGCAACATAGCCTTTTCTGTTTAATACTGATGAAACGCCATCAGCGATTAAGATTTTTAAGGTTATGCCATTGACAGTGGTGTTCAAGAATATTTTACGAAAATACGCCTATTCAAATATATTGAAAATTTTACCACCAAAAAGTCTGAGAATTTCTGATATTTTTCACATTTTTGCTCAAAACATAGACTGTGGGTACTCGTGAGAACCGCATCACCAAGACGATTCTGAGGAGTACCTACAATCTACGTCTTGTAGTAGAAATAAGATAACAAAAAAAAAAATAATGTATACCCCTGTAAACTCCAGTTTTACTATATAAAAGTGGAGTATAAGTGGGTCAAATTTATATAGGCGTGTTCTCGTGATGCTGAATTAGAGCACTCCAAAATTAGCATATTACTTTCAGCTGGTGAGACTGAAGTTCTTTATTAATAAAGTCTATTGCGGGTATTCACTAGAAGTTCCTTATAAAAGGCTATATAAGTGCAAAGTTGGATAATGTGGAATCTCAATAAGGGATCTATACGAACTGAAAACATGACCCCTCGACTGTTTGAGGAAATTCTGAAGCTTGATGGTGCTCAGAAAGCCGGAATAATGGATGCTGTCCAACAGGAAAACGTGTAATCTTTTCGCAATAAAAAATCTTAATGAGTTACATCTGGGACAACAACAGTTTTAAATATTGGAAGTTTTGTGACTCGGTATAAGTAATTCACCGAGAACTTTTGATTTTCGAAGCTGATACCGGTTAACACAATGGAAAATTTCGTTTTAAAGAACAAAAATCTCAAAGCTCTCGTTTCAATTTCTGCTGGGAAACATGGATTTCTGGTACTCATTAGAACCACCTCAGTGACGGCTCTAACGAGTATCCAGTCGGTTTGGTCAGGAAAAAGGAAAATAGCGTTTTCCTGTGCAAACCTACTATTCGGTAAATAAGATGGGGCGTACAAGCGTACTCATTGCGCGGACTTGTTAACGGGAATGGGAACACTTGGCAGATTTTTCCGCCATTTTTCAAAGGGCGACAACTTTCGGAACTTCCTGTTCGCTTTTCTATAAGCCCTGTCCCACTGAAAAAGGGGTCTGCTCTTAAAGGAAAGAATTTGCTCCTTAGGAGCAAATTCTTTCCTTTAAGAGTTGACCCCTATTGGCATGGGAGACAAAAATACTTTTGCAGGAGTTGCCTCCCCTGAAGGCGTTCCCCATTCCCCTTAAACGCGATTGATTATTCCTTCGTAAAAAGTAAGTCAAAATGCATCTGTTATGACAAATGTTCCATTTAGGAAAAATGTCGATCATCTAAATGTTGCGCCCCCGCCAATCGGGGCTTGGAGAAACATATTTGGCATAGTGCTTCTGCGCACCGAACTTGGGCACTGGTAAACCGCTTAGGTCTAAGCCTGCCCAAGAAAAAGTGGTACGAGTCGGATCGCTCGTTAACCCTATTAGTTTCTTTGGGTGGTAGGGCTTGAGATGTCATTTCATCTCAGTGTCGGTTAAAGTCCACAAAATCAGTAACAGCGTCTCTAAAATGATCTAAATAGTGTTGACGGGGACGTAAAACTCAACTAAAAAAAACAAAATCTCCTAAATCAGATGGTCCCAATCAAAGCCTACCAGTGGAGTCATGGGGTTGGGAAAATAGATTTGGCTGCATGATGTTTCTCGTGCGGAGCTGAAACCGAACGCTTAGAAGGTCAAAGCCTACCAAGGCAAAGAGTGGCGTGGCCTGCATATAAACCCTAGTGGTTTCTTTAGGCTGTAGGGCTTGAAGTGGAATATCATCTCAGTGTCGGGAAAAAGTCCCAAAGAATTGGAAACAACGTCTCCAAAATGACCGAAATAGTGTTGACGGGGACGTAAAACCTCACCATGCAGAAAAACTGAGTCCAAATACAAACTCCCATGGAGCACGCGATAATGAACCAACGTCGGGTCGTCAGCGATACGACGATGCCACGTCGTATCATTGTCGGTCCGACGTTGGTCCGTCATTCTTTGCTGGCTTGGATGATTTCAAGTGTATTTGAAGATGTTTTAACGTAGATCCATCTAGCGCACAGCAAAGCCTCTGTGCAGTCTGTGCATATATTCACAGGGCGCAGTCCGATCAGATTCTTTAATCGTCGTACATGTCCGAAGACCCATTATAGCTTGACACGACACGGCCATCGGGGCTTGAAGAAATATATGGGCTGCATGATGCTTCCACGCAGAGCTGAATCCGACCCACACACGATTACTGGTAAACCGCGTAGAGGATCTAAGCCTGCCCAGGCAAAGCGGTGTAAGTGTCGGACCGTCCATGCTTATAAACCCAATTGGTTTCATTGGGAGACAGGGCTTGAGATGTCATTTCATCTCAATGTCGGGTAAAAGTCCCACAAAATTGGAAGCATCGTCTCCAAAATGACGTTTACAGTGTTGACGGGGACGTTAAACCTCAAATCAAACAAACAAGACACATAACAATGGACCGGTTCCCCGCCCCGCCCATCGGAGCTTGGAGAATTAGTTTGGGCTGCATGGCGGGGTCCGCTCAGAGCTGAAAATGACCGCAAATGTGTACTGCTAAACTTTTTAGAGGCTCTAAGCCTGCCCAGGAAACGTGGTGCAAGTTGGACAGTCCATGCATATAACCCCTACTGATTTCATTTGACGGCAGAGTAAAAGCCTCCGTGGTGTAGTGGTTACGCTATTCACCTTGTAAACCAGAGATCGCAGGATCGATCCCGGGCTTCTCCTGACTTTCGGATGAGTCTTTAAACCGAGGTCCCGTCTTTGTATGACCTTAGCTGTTGGTGGGACGAAAAACTCAAAAACTCTTGACGGCAGAGTTTGAGATGTCATTCCATCTCAGTGCCGGGTAAAAGTCCAACAACTTACTGCAACGTCTCCAAATGACCTATTCATGACACCATGACCAATGGGCCGGTGTGCCACGGTGTGTGTTTGAGTTTTACGTCTCACAAACACATTCGGTCATACGGAGACGGGATAAAGACTCATCGAAAGTCTGGAGAAGCCCGGCATCGAACTCACGGCCCCTGACCAATGAGGCGAGTAGCATATTCCTATATACACCTGGCTTCTACAATGGGCCAATGTATAACAAAACTTTAAAGCAAATTCACACAGTCTGATCATTATTATCCGGATTGAGCCCACTTAACCCATGTAATACCAGAACCCCCCAAACGGGTAAACTTGCAAACAGTGCAGGCCCAGATCAGACGCCGCAGAACGCGGCGTCTGATCAGGGCCTACACTATTTGCAAAAGGTTCAGCTAGTTGCCAAATAAATTTTAAAGACAACACAACCTGACATCCCTTAATTTTGAAATAGACTCCTGCTATATATAAGGAGGAAGATTCCATTTGGTAAAAAAGGGTTAATTTTGTTTGTAACAGAGCTAAGGTACAAATGGAATTCTTACGTCCAACAGCAAACACTGTTAGGGCAAACAATGTTAGGAACAATGAAAAGCTTATGAAAGCCAATGTTTTGTGTTTATATGCTTGCGTCATAGCTACAGGATAGTTTTTTGTCAATATTCTGAAAAACCCTACCCTGCTATTTTGTGTGTAACGTGCTCAGTAGAACCGCATCAACGAGGCGGTTCTAATGAGAGCCGCAAAATAGGTTTATATGGAGAAAAAAAGAAAATTATCCTTCAATTATCACAAAATACTTACCTTATCTGTTGCTCCCCCCGCCCATATGTGCTTGGAGAAATAGATTGGGCTGCGTGGTGCTTCCACGCAGAGCTGAAACTGACCGCACATGAGTACTGGCAAACCGCTTAGAAGGACTAAGCCTGCTCAGGCAAAAAGGTGCGAGTCAGACCGTCCGTTGTTTATAAGACTTTCGCCGCAGGGCTTGAGATGTAATTTCATCTCAATGTCGGGTAAAAGTCCCACAACAGTGGAAGCAGCGTTTCTAAAATGACCTAAATAGTGTTGATGGGGGCGTTAAACCTCAATTCAAACAAACAAAACCGAATCTGTTGCTATGCTGCATTCTGAAAAACATAAAAGCAACGGTCACAAAAAGTGTCCTCCTTACATTTTTTTTATCTTTCGAAATGTGTAGATTAAACGACCCTAAGAGGCCATATAGTAAAACCGCGTCGCGTTTCATCGATCACGAAGGGCTTTGGTGTCGAATGAGGTCAGATTTTATCACTCTTTTTAGTGCACGAGTCACTACTAGCTTCTGATTTATGACTTTGTGCGTATTTCACAATTGTGTGGACCTCCCAGCAGGCACTCAACATTGAACTAACGTTGAAAGAACGTTGAAAACGTAGTTTCGACGTTAGTTCTAACTGAGATGTCCACGATAGACATACAGAGAAATAACAGTTCCCAAAACTCCACAAGAAAAGTTCGACCATTCGTGTCATAACTTTACTTCCCTAGTGTGATTCCGTTGCGGGAATGGGTGTGGTTTTAGAAAGGGGCCTGGTGTGGTTGGTGCGCATGCGTGCGTGCTTTCGTGTGTGTGCACGCGTGTTTGCTTGTTTTGATGTGGTCGTGCGTGAGTGGGCGAGTTGTGTTCGCTTGCATGCATGTTTGTGTGTGCGTTTGGCATTTAACCACTATTAACGCTGCGTACATGCAATAATACGAATTGTAAACATTTGATCTGGCAATAATTCATATAATTGTGAAAATCATAAATGAAAAATGTCATGGTAACAAGATACATCTTGACGATATTTGTTATCACTTATTCCCTGTTTGAATATCTCGTTATAAAATATGATCATACTTGAGCAGACACGTGTAAAAGGGCACCTTCCTTTAGTGTGTAGGCGATTGTTTGTGTAGGGAGTTCAACCCTTTTGGGTCATTTTGTGTCGTCCCCCAGAGAAAGGGAGGAAAAAGATAGAAACGACACCCCCCCCCCCCCCAATCTACCCTTACCTGCAGCAAGGACATCAGACCTTGCCATATAAGCCTCCGTGTTGTACTGGTTATGCTACTCGCCTTGTAAACAAGAGGCCGCATGATCGATCCCGGGCTTCTCCAGACTTTCGGATGAGTCTTTAAACCGAGGTCCCATCTCCGGCTGACTTTAGCTGTTGGTGAGACGTATAACTCAAACACTCACTCACTCAGGCCTTGCCTAACTGTAAGCCAGTTGGACGCCCGATAATTGTCTAATATGTAGGCGAACAGTGAAGATATCTGGCAAAACTGTGCATCCACTGTTCGTGTTGCAGACATCTAACGTAGGACTTAACAATTGATTTGGTGACTTAACAACCCTTGTGGTTCATTTTGTGCCGTCTCCTAGAGAAAAGGAAGATAGTAGAGGCGATGAAAGTGAGGGACAAGGGCGAAGACTCTCATCCTGCTGGGCACGAAAACACTAGGCTTCTTAAGAAGCCCATCTGAACTGGGTCTACACTTGTTTGTCAAGCAGTCACTGTTTGTGAATTGAACAAATACATAACATAAGGTAATTTGATTGGTGGATAGTAGAACTGGGTATGGCCAAATGAATTTATTCAACGGGATAAGGGATAAGACAGGGGAAATAGAGCTGGGCCCGATTTCATGAAACTTCGTATGTCAAAGTTTAGGCCTAACTAGCTATTGTGTCAGTGCATGACTTGTTTAAAGGGGAATGGGTATACATCTTCAGGGGAGGCAACTCTTGAAAAAGTATTTTTGTCTTCTATGTCAATAGGAGTCAACTCTTAAAGGAAAGAATTTGCTCCTGAGGAGCAAATTCTTTCCTTTAAGAGTTGACCCCTTTTAGTGGGGCATAGCTTACAGAAAAGGGAACAGGACGTCGCGAAAGTTGTCTCCTTTTGAAAAATGTCGGAAAATTTTGTCCGGTGTTCCCGTTCCACTTAACGGCAGGATATCCACTGTCTGAGCTTGATTGACACTGTTTGCCGAACCCATGGCAGCACATGAGTCTAGTATATATTTTACAGATAACCCTCTTTACACAGCACGTCAGAAGAAAAGCAGGGCTATACATAACTGTTACCTGGGTTTCGTACAAATATTTTTCGCATTTCAACTTTATTGGTCAATAGCAAAATACCGCTACATCCATTATTCATCAGCACCTCGGGGTCGATTCGCAAACAATCAATCCAATAAAGATATGGCCGAGCATTTTGTTTCCACGCAACAAGTTTTGGTGGTGTAAATCTATAGTTTTGTATAGAACTTTGATTTATGTGTGTTGTGGTTTTAAGGTCGTGTAAACAGTGATGGGCAGTGGGCAAGTCTAACGTAGATCTCGGCTGTGGTCAATCTCGGCTGTAGTCAACAAGCCCGAGAGGGATGGTTCCCACTAAGCTTTCTGTTTCACCCTCGACGCACGATTCATGACAAAGGATCACACAGATATACCGGATCGGTGGAAGCCGGGGTCAACAATGACCGCGCCTTCCGCCGGACACCATGACAGAAATGCAAAATACCGGTATGTCACCGGTGCCCACAAAAATGTATGACAATTTGGGCATGGAATGTGAGAACCCTCAGACAGGACGGGAAACTAGTAGAACTGGAGTACGATGTGTGAAGATACAGTCCTCTGTGCACTGAGACAGACACTAACAGAGTAATGACTCGACTATAATCTACTTTAGAGGGAAAGCAGACGTGAGAAAGGGTTAGGTTTTCTGGTTCACTTGGACATGATAAAAACTGCTGTCGGATATCGACCAACTTCAAGTCGTCTAAATTTCATTCGCCTGAGGGCTCATTTATCTGCCTTCAACAGGCCCCCGGCCATCGGGGCTTGCAGAAATAGATGGGCTGCATGATGCTTCCATACAGAGCTGAAACCGACCGCACACGAGTACTGGTAAACCGCTTAGAGGATCTAAGCCTGCCCAGGCAAAGCGGTGAGAGTCGGTCCGTCCATGATTATAAAGAATAAACCCTATTGGTTTCATTGGGCGAAAGGGCTTGAGATGTCATTTCATCTCGATATCGGGTAAAAGTCCCACAAAATTGGAAGCAACGCCTCCAAAATGACATATACAGTGTTGACGGGGACGTTAAACCTCAAATCCAACAAACAAACAAATCTCCCTTCAACAACACTACAAGTACCATGCACCAACAGCTAGACATAGCGATGAATAAATGGATGAGTTCTATCAGCAACTTCAGGACCTCAAAGAAGAATGTGCTCCTTATTGTACACGGTGAATGGAATGTCAAGGTTGACAAGGATGCTCATGCAGATTGTAGTGGCTCAGATTTCCAATGACAGAGGACTCAAGCTCCTGGAATTCGCCATCTACAACAATTTGGTGGTAACGAATACTCGCCAGGCCTCGCCAAGACAATGCTCCTGGGAACAGTTAACTAACCCTTAACCTGCTGCATAATTAATTTAGCCACACCCATTTCTAACTTAAAGACCAACCAGATTACTTGATGTAATTAATTCATACAGATTCACAAACTGAATGTCAAACATTGCAGATCCAGATCAGATGGCTTCTTCAGAAGCCATGTGATCTGGATCTACAATGTTTGCTAAAGTAGGGGTTGTTGTGAACAGCGGGATAATGGTTAAACAAAAAGGTGTGTTAGACAAAAGAAGAGATGGGAAGATATGTCAAGGAGTGGACAGGGTTGAGCTTTAAAGCATCTTAGAGGGCAGTGGAAGACTGGATAAAATGAAAAAGATTGTCACGAAGTCACTAAAGGCGCCCCTAAGGCCGAAAGGTTACGGGATAGGTGAAGTGAAGTGAAGTGAAAAAACAGTTAGTTCAGTTACCTACACAGTTCCTAGACAGGCATATCCCTTAATTCTTGGTAAAAATGATCCCCACCACCGTCACCATAACCGCCGCCACCACCACCACTACCAACAACAACAACAACAAAAACAACAATAGCTGACAAAAATCGGTGGGTCAACGGCCTAGCCGTCCTCCAAGAAGTGGAGCATTAGAAATCTAGGATAAAAAAAAAAAAAAAAAAAAAACATCTTAAGTCGAACTTTCATCTTTTTCGTCGCGTTTTTCGGCTATAACATTTTATGCTTCCGCCATCGGCGAGTTTTTCGGTTTTCCGTACGTGCGTACGTCCTGTACTCGTGTGTGTACGTACGCTCTGCTCAGATAACTTGGGTGCATAAAGCCTTTTGGAGCAGGCTCTACGATTGGCACACTGGATGTGTTGATCAAAAGTAGTTATCGCCGTGAAACGCGGCAAAAAAGATACATAATTGACGGCATCTGCTGCAAGTGCCCTATATAATGATCTAAAGATGTAGGACGTCCAGTCCCTGTAAGCTTGCACAATCCAGTCTGTTAATACTGGGTTTGGCTAATCGGAGCTGAAAAGATAATCGATTATTAGTCATACGATTGTGATCGATAATCGATTAGTAATCACTGAATATTTGGTCATAATTTTTGTGTCAAGCAACAGGACACTGTCACCATCAGGTCCAGTGAGTTACTTGAGCGTCTTGGCATTTAGGACCTGGACCTCATCCTGAAAGAGAGAAGGCTTCGCTGGTATGGACATGTGGAACGCCCCAACGGTGCAGTCAAGACTGCCTGTGACATACAGGTAGGTCGAAAGCGGGAGCCAGGAAGGCCCAAGATGACCTGGAAGCAGCTAACAGAAAGAGATTGCAGAGAATGGAAGCTCTCTGCTATCGATCCTCATGATATACAAGCCTGGAGATCTGGTGTAAGATCTGACATGCGTGCAGCAAGCCATTGGGCGGTCTGACTGACGTCACCTTGCCTGGGAAGGTAGAAAAAATACGTTTGAATTGGTCTGACACGTGACCAAAATCAAGCTTTGTTTGACATTCGGAAGAGCTACTGAGTAGAGGTAAAAGTAGGCATGCCCAGCTTTTACACCACCTTTAAAATGAGTTGGAGTAAGCTCCCTTAGTCCTTACGCATTAAAAATTGATGACGTCATCAATAAATACGTAAACACAGAATGTTACAAATTTGGGCCGTCCATTCCTAGTGCAAATAGCCATGTGACTGATGTGAGTATGGCACAGACAGGTATGGTCAAGCAAATCTCGTTCAGTATTTTTCGTTTTTGCTCCTCGCATTCGATCCATGTGATGCCTCGTCATCTGGCGTGCGATAAATTCCCGCAATTTTCTCGCCAGATCTAATGGAAATGGGAACACCTTGCAGATTTTTCCGCAATTTTGCAAAGGGGGGTTACTTTTGGGACTTCCTGTTCGCTTTTCTATAAGCACTATCCCACTGAAAAAGGGATCTACTCTTAAAGGAAAGAATTTGCTCCTGAGGAGCAAATTCTTTTCTTTAAGGGCTCCTGAGGAGCAAATTCTTTTCTATCGTTTGGATTTCTTTCCTTGCTTCATGCTCATTTACAACATGTCTCTGTATGTGCTCCTATGTGGGCCGAAAATTCGAAATAAACGTCTTGTATCTTGTATCTTTAAGGATTGACCCCTTTTGACATGGGAGACAAAAATACTTTTGCAGGGGTTGTCTCCCCGCCTTTTAAGATTTTCGAAAATTATCTGAATGTTGATTTTTGTAAAATTTAGTTTTGCGTTTTACTTATGGTCTCTGATATGATATTCGATCCCGGGCTTCTCCAGGCTTTCGGATGGGTCTTTAAACCGAGGTCCCGTCTCCGTATGACCTTAGCTGTTGGTGGGATGTAAAACTAAAACTCACTCACTCACTCACTCTGATATGATACGTGATTTGCAAATAAAATTTGAGTTAAGAAGTTCAGTGAAACGGGCGCCTAACCCCGCAACCCAGCGAGTGAGGGCGCTTGTGTGTTACGTCACTATGTGCGATCACTGCTGACATAGAGTTGTGATACATAAGTGACCTCTTTTCACATGAAGTGGACTCTTCCATCTTTGAATTTGAACTCGCGCAATAATGTCATAGGGGTGTGCGTGTGTGTTGTGTGTGTGTTGTGTGTGTGTGTGTGGGGGGGGGGCAAAAAAAAAACAAAAAAACAACAACAACAAAAAAACGATGAGATAGGTTTTTGTTTGTATTGGACTTTAACGGCCCAGTCAAGACTATTTAAAGCCATTTTTGAGCCGGTCAGTTTACCTATCCACACTTTTCCTGGGCATGCTTAAACGTAAACGGTTAACCAGTACAGGGCACATGTAGAAACTGACAGCTGCCCTTCTGGAATCAGCGGTAGGGAGAGAATGACCCTAGAAAAGATTTCATGATCAATCATCACGAAAGAATGTTGCATACCCCGGTAGGTATCGAACCCGCGTCCTCATGATCACCAGCTGAGCTACCGAGGCCGGCAAGTTGAGATAGGTAACTATCTACTGACAACTGATACAGTAGATATGCCATTTTTTTTTTCATCCGAAAAGTACCCATATTTTCACTGAGGCGCTTCTAATGAGGACCCACATATATGTTTTCATGCAGAAATAAGAAAATTAAACGTGGACACCCCCTCTTATCTGTTGCTTTGTATTGAGAGGTTGCAGATGACGTCACACACCTACAGTTATCGTTCTTGCTGGATATGCCCAGGCTCATGTACAGCAGAATTTTAATGTACTTTCCGATTTTTTGTCCCTTGGAAAATTAGGACTAAACCTTGATTATTTTATTCTTGCGATCTTTAAGAACAACCACAGGCACATATTAACTCCTTCAGTTAGGACTGGCGAATCGGAGCTGAAAAGATAATAGATTATCAGTCCTGTCATTGCGATCGATAATCGATTAGTAATCGCTAAGATTTTTGTCATTATTTTACCTGTCTGGCTTTCTGTCTGAGCATGACTCTTACCATATGTTGCACTTTACCATATGTATATTTGAACAGACAGGCCTGAGCAAACAAGGTAGACCCAGATGAGACGCGGCGTCTCATCTTGATCTGCACTGTTTGCCACTCATACAGCTATTTTATGCGCAACTTTGGGTAGTAACTTGTACTTATCATATAATCGATTGCAAGCAAATCAGTAATGATAATCATTTTTGTGGAATTTATCGATTGTATAATCGATTATCCAATTAATCGTGCCAGCCTTAATTACGTTAGTCTTATGATCTTTAAGAACAATCACAGACACATATAAACCCCTTCAGTGTTTTTATCACTATGGGATAATTGGTCAAAAATGAATAAATTTGTAAACAAAATTGAAAAAAAAAAAAACCCTGCCTTTGTCTCCAATATGGCGGATCAAGGGAGAGTAATCTTACAATAATGCTGTACCTGCAACCTCTCAATTATATCAAGCTTGCACCACCCCCCTTTTCATTTGAAAAACAGGGTTGATCCTGATTAGACAGCATGTCTTACTTATCATGGTTTACACTGTTTGCTCAGGTATTTGTACCGGTCTTAAGGGTTGAAATAATATCAGTGTATTAAATGTGTTATACATTTTAACCTTGGTGTATTTCATAACTTTTACAATTTGAAATTATTGCTAACCCGAGCAAGAATGAGAACGCTGTCAATACATTTCTGTATACTGATAAACTTTAAAAGTGCGACACATGCAAAATTGACTTCATCACTTTTTATAGCACAAAATACTGTCAGAATTCTGTAAATTTAAAATGATTTTTACTGTCGGAATTAAAATGATTTTTTTTTTAACATTGGAAATCATGGTATTTAATTTTCAGATGTTTGTATGTTTGATTTGAGGTTTGACGTCCCCGTCAACACTGTAAAGGTCATTTTGGAGACGTCGCTTCCAATTTTGTGGGACTTTTACCCAACATTGAGATGAAATGACATCTCAAGCCCTGTCGCCCAATGAAACCATTTAAGATTATAAGCATGGACAGTCCGACTCGTGCGCACCGCTTTGTCTGGGCAGGCTTAGATCCTCTCAGCGGTTTACCAGTACTCGTGTGCGGGTCGGATTCAGCTCTGCGTGGAAGCATCATGCAGCCCATATATTTCTTCAAGCCCCGATGGGCGGGGGCCGATTAATTTTCAGATGAAAACGTTTGATATATTTCTTATTACCACTCCAAACATAGATTCTGGGTGCTCGTTAGAACCACCTCATTGAGGCGGGTCTAACGAATACCCATTATTTATGCTATATATAGCAATACTAAAGTAAAATTTTGTTCTCAATATGAAGGAAGGGACTTGTTAACATATGTTCACATCTACTGCAACAATGTTCAGGGATACGGGCAAATGAACCATGCCCCCATTTTTTTATGAATGATTTTTTTTTTAATTTTGATGTGTCATTGTTTTAAATATTGATGGGTCATTTGAAATTGTGAATGTTAATGGGCCTCAAGAACCCATAATACTCCTGAGTTCCTTACGATAGAACCCTGCCAAAAATCAAGTAAGACATTGCCTGACGTTTACATTTTTCTCGCAAAATATCATTTTTGTATTCCACAGGGAGCAATATAAAATATATTCTTCCCAATTTACTCTTAATTCAATATTTCGGCCATAAGCCTTTATCTACGGGCCTCCGTGGCCTAGAGGATAAGAGCGCTGACTCTTAATCATTAAAGGTCTCTCACCGCTGTGGTTCGAGCCCGGCTGGAGGCACATGCATGTGAGACGCCAAGTTCTGCAAAGGATGGTCATGCGTTTTTTTTTTCTCCTGGTACTCCGGTTTTCACCCACCTGTTATTAACGATCGGCTCGATATGAGTGAAATAATATTGAAAGGGCCGTAAAACCGAAACCAAAAAAAAAAAAAAAAAAAAAAACAGGCCTTTATCATATTAGTGAATTTATACTAAATTGAAAAAATGTGTCTCACAAAATAGTTCGGGTGGTCCATTCCAGGAATGTACCTGAATACATCTGTTTGCCCCCCGTCTTATTTAACCCATTCAGTACCAGAAACCCCTAAAGGGGTACCATGGCAAACAGTACAGGCCCAGATCAGACGCCGCAGAACGGCCTACACTGCTTGCAAAACGTTCAGCCAGTTTCCAAATAGATTTGAAGAAAACACAACCTGACGCCCCTAAATTTTGAAATGGACTGCTGCTATATATAAGGAGGAAGATTCCATTTGGTACAAAAAGGGTTAACAAAAACATCTGGGCCAAATGGGTCGAAAGAGAACCAATAACGTATATTTAAGGGGAATGGGAACACCTTCAGGGGAGGCAACTCCTGCAAAAGTATTTTTATCTCCCATGTCAATAGGGGTGAACTCTTAAAGGAAAGAATTTGCTCCAAAGGAGCATATTCTTTCCTTTAAGAGTAGACCCCTTTTTCCGTGGGATAGGGCTTACAGAAAAGCGAACAGGAATCCCGAAAGTTGTCTCCCTTTGAAAAATGGCAGAAAAATCTGCCAGGTGTTCCCATTCCCCTTAAAATGTTCTATAGAAGGGTTATCCTTTGGAAGCAAGGAACACACCACAGAACTGAAAAATATGAAGTGTACATGCATGCTTTCTGGGCCAGACTAGCTAGTTTCGACCTCCGTGCTGCAATGGTAATGCTACTCGGCTTGTAAACCAGGGGTCGCAGGATTGATCCCGGGCTTCTCCAGACTTTCGGATGAGTCTTTAAACCGTAGTCCCGTCTCCCATTGGTGAGACATTAAACTCAAACACTCACTCACTTGTTTAATTTAGAGAGTTAGATTGTGAAAGTCACTGAGTATACATGTGTAGCAGGCTTCGTGTTACATTAGATTGTAAAATTGTGGTCTTCAGTTCGACTCTCGGCTTTCCGGTCTTTCGAATGAGCGTGTCCCAAGAGCCCGTCCCACATGACCTTGATTTTTGGTAGTAGTACGTTATACTAGCCGTACATACGTGTGAGTTGTTATTTAAGATTTCAGTATTAAATCGTTTTGCTTCAAATATTTTAAACGCAACGGGCCTCCGTGGCCTAATGGATAAGAGCGCTGACTCTTAGTCATTAGGTCTCTCACCGCCCTGGGTTCGAGCCTCGCTCGGGTCACGTGTGAGACGCCAAGCTCTGCAACGGAAGGTCAGGTGGTTTTTCTCCGGGTACTCCGGTTTTCGCCCACCTATGATTAACGATCGGCTCGATATGAGTGAAATAATCTTGAAAGGGCCGTAAAACCCAAACCAAAAAAAAAAAAAAAAATATTTTAAACGCATTTAATATGACAAAGTTTGATAAAGAGTCTTAACTGCAGCTGTACGTGCTTTAAGTCAGTCAGTATAGTTTTTATTTCGTAAAACAAATATTGTGTGAATGCAAACAGATTAGCGACTTAAATCAGGACCATTGGCAAACAAAGAAGACCCAGCCCACCCAGCAAACAATTCGGGCCAACGTCGGGCCAACAGCGATACGACGTGGTAACGTATCGCTGCCGGCCCGACGTTGGCCCGCTGCTCCGTGCTAGCAGGGAGGTCAGACACGACCCAGGTCAGAGGCGTCTGATCAGGGTCTACATATTACGAAGTACAGTATGTTTTGTGAAGTTCACAAGAAATAGAATAAACCTAACAAACCTGTTATGTTGAAGATTTTATCATATATACATGTACCTAAACGATTAGGGAATGGGCGTGCAGGAAAGCGGGTATGCCTTAATTGTATGATTCATGATATTTAAACCCGGTTGTCATGGAGCTGAGAAACGTTTACTTGGAATACGTGCGAAGTTACATATTCCTTACTCCCCATACACCCCATACCCAGTTCAGAGGGTTGCCCGAAGTGTGTAAAATTTAATGACGTAAACCAATTCAGTACCAGAAACCCCTAAAGGGGTACCATGGAAAACAGTGCAGGCCCAGATCAGACGCCGCAGAACGCGGCGTCTGATCAGGGCCTCCACTGTTTGCAAAAAGTTCAACTAGTATTTTTCAAAAAATTTTGATGAACACACCACCTAGCTGACACCCCTAAATTTTGAAATGGACTCCTGTTGTGTATAAGAACGGATGATTCCATTTGGTACAAAAGGGGTTAACTAGTCCGTGTAATGAACACCCTGTTAAACACAACAGTGGGGTTCATAAGGGTGTTCATTACAATATATATAGAGAAAAGTGGGGTTCACCAGGGAAAACTTTTTTCCTTTATTATAAGTATCAGTGGTGTATTTAGATACCAGCCTTAGGGGTCGTAGGTTCGATTCCGTGCTTCGACTGACTTTTGGGTGGGTCTCCTCGTCACCATTATCATCATCAGGATCAACTATTCTTTTCTATCTATCTACCTATCTATCTACTGATACTGCGTCGGTCACATTTGACCATTACCGCAGGTGTACATTACATACACTCCAGGTTTGCAGGATGAAAGCCTACACAGTAATCATGTAATTACGGTAGGGACATTTAACATGCACAGGGGATGGTTCTCCCTGCACAGGGGGCCTCCAGTTAACGTCCCGATCCGAAGGACGGTGCACTTTATGACGTTCATCCCTGCAAATGATGCCAATGGAGCGTGTTCGGACACCGAAATTTTATCGCCGCCGCTGGGGTTCGAACCCGGGACCTCTATATAGCATCAGAGGCAAGCGCACTAACCACTGAGCTATCCCGCTCCACTTTTGAGAGTTGTCTACAATGAATGTGAGAAATAATATTTTGTGTGAGTTACCTCCCTTGAAGATACAATCTTCCCTCATTGAGACTATGTCTGACGTTAACGAACCTTGAAACGGTTCAGATACTGTGAGAATATGAACATCGACACGTATTGTTGGGCGAGACAAACGCACGGTTCAGAAACTTCAATTACGTTGTAAAACTTCATTACAATGTTTTAAAACGTGTGAAAAATACTGTTCAGAATATGTATACACTCATTTCAGTTCACAGTTGAGTGAGTGAGTGTTTGAGTTTTACGTCTCACCAACAGCTAATGTCATACGGAGACGGCACCTCGGTTTAGAGACTCATCCAAAAGTCTGGAGAAGCCCGGAATCGATCATGTGAGCCCTGGTTTACAAGGCGAGTAGCAAAACCACTACACCGCGGAGGCTTCCGGTGACATAATTGTTTCCCTTGTGACCTTGTCACATACACTAACGGCTAAGATTGCGATATAAACAGTCGTTTCCCTTGTCACATAGACCAACGTCTAAGATTGCGACTTCCCTTGCCACGTAGACTAACGGCTAAGATTGCGGAAAAGTCCGTGGACATAAACAGCCTCACCTTCTCACAACCGATATCGTTGTTGAATTTTTCACGGATTTTTTTTTTTCAAATTTTGCATACATAATTTTACCGGGAATGATTGGAATGGGATTGGTAATGGGTAAAATCCGTTAACACTTGACAGGGTTACGGCCCTTTTAAGTACAAAATAAGGGATTTTGGGCGTTTCCGATCAATAACTTGAACGTTTTTTCATGGATTTTCTATAAATTTTGTATATACATTGATATTGGGTATGGGTGGCTTGTGATTGTTAATGGACAAAATACGTTAACATTTAACGGAGTTATGACCGTTAACAATTCCCATTAAATAGTTTTGGGCGCTTATTTCTGTACTAAATGAAAAGTATGGATGAAACTTCACTGATATATATAGACCACCAAAAAGAAGCAGGTTTTGGATTGTTAATAGGCCAAATACGTTAACATTTGACAGAGTTATTGCCGTTAACAATTTCCATTTAATGGTTTTTGGACTCTTATTCCTTTATTTTATGGAACAATTGGATGACATGTTGTATATATATTGGTAATGGGTATGAGTGGTTTGGGATTGTTAATGGGCAAAATACGTTAACAATTCCCATTAAATAGTTTTGGGCGCTTATTCATTTACTAAATGGAATAAATGGATGAAACTTCACAGATATATAGACCACTATAGGAAGATTGTTTAGTATTGTTAATTGGCAAAATACGTTAACATATTCGACAGTTATGGCCGTGTACAATTCCCATTAAACGCTTTTTGGGCTCTTATTCCTTAACTTAATGGAATATATGCATGAAACTTCGCATACATGTACTATTAAAGGAAGCATGTTTGGGATTGTTAATTGCCAAATACGTTAACATCTTTGTCAGAGTTATGGTCCTCAACAATTCTCATTAAATGGGTTTTGTTTTTTATTCCTTAATGGAATATTTGGATAAAAATTCATAGATAGATACATGTAGACCATTTATAGAAGCATGGTGTTGGGATGGTTAGTGGGCAAAATGAGTTAACATTTGGCAGAGTTACGGTTTTTAACAATTTCCTTTAAATAGTTTTTGGATTCTATGTAAGAAATGTTTTTGGCCCATAGCTGCATCACTATATGGAATACCTTGACAAAATTTTACAGATATATAGAACACTCAATGAAGCCTATTGTGGTCATGGATCGAACCATATTGGCCTGCAATGGTGGTGTATTATGCAGTGTTAGCGATGCTTTTATTGAACATGACTGAGCATTTGCAGTTTCATGAATTTGCAGTTTCATGAACCACCCAAAATTTAACGTAATGTTAGCACAGTTGGAGCGGACGACATTTTGAAATATTTTATTACTAGAATTAGCATTTCATGAAAATTGCCTACCTAGCAGATGATTCACGTGAAATGCCAATCCTCATTCGGTCTTCTCAAAAATTGTAATAAAGAAAATTTCGTCTGCTTAAGTTGTACTTGGCACTTTCTTTAATGAGTGATGTCAATATTTTGAATGTCTTTTTAACTGTCATTTCGTTTATTTTCAGATTGAATCCAGAGTCCTAATGGAGTGGTTTCATAAATGTGCGAGTTTGCGCGTACGCATTGCTACGGACGATGACGAATGGGTGTACGACGAGGAGCCACACAGTATCAGA
Source organism: Lucinisca nassula (assembly GCA_963580285.1). Taxonomy (NCBI): domain Eukaryota; kingdom Metazoa; phylum Mollusca; class Bivalvia; order Lucinida; family Lucinidae; genus Lucinisca; species Lucinisca nassula. The sequence goes on along the minus strand of OY757010.1, from coordinate 133,983,968 downwards.
AGAAAAGAAATTCTAAAAAAACACCCTGAAATTAAACAGCTCATGGGATACGAATCAAATATCGCATACATCGTCACAGCTGAAGTGATCGCTCAGCTAGTCATGTGCTATTTGCTAATGGACGCGTCTTGGACCACCATAGTTGTTCTAGCATATGTCATTGGAGCCACATTGAATCATTCTTTAGGCAGCGCAATTCATGAAATAGGACATAATTTAGCGTTCGGGCATGGACAGGCGGCCAAAAATAGACTTCTCAGCTTATTATGCAATGTTCCCATCATAGTTCCAATGGCCATTAGTTATAAAAAGTATCATACAGATCATCATCGTTACCTGGGCGAAGAAAACCAGGATGTTGATATTCCTACGCGCCTGGAGTCCTATCTCTTCCGACATCCCATTACCAAGATGCTGTGGCTGTTTATCCACCCAATTATCCACGGTTTGAGGCCGTTCTACAAGAGCCCAAAGCCCCTCACTTATTGGGAAATCATGAATTTAATCAGCCAAATCATTTCTGACATTATCATCTTTAAAGTGTTCGGCATAAGATCGTTTGTATATTGCACCGCCGGTACATTCTTTGGCCTGGGGTTCCATCCTTTAGCGGGACATTTTATTTCTGAACACTACACATTCAACAAAGGGCAAGCGACTACAAGCTACTACGGGCCCCTGAATTTCATTCTTTTCAACGTAGGATATCATATTGAGCACCACGACTTCCCATATATCCCATACAACAAATTACCGGAAGTCAGAAAAATGGCGCCAGAATTTTATCAGCAGCCATACCATACTTCCTGGATAAAGGTATTGTGGGATTTCATCTTTGATTCGAGCCATGGGCCACAGGCTAGGACCGTCGCTTACTTTAAGAAACAGGAAGTCACTGATCCAATGCCAGAGTTGGCGGGAGATAAAAAGAAAGAGGAATGAAAGAACACTTTATATCTGGCACTTGCTATACATCTGTTTGTACACAAAATAAACAAGTTTACCCATCAGGCACTCAACGTTGAAATAACGTTGAAACAACGTTGAAAACATTGTTTCAACGTTAGTTCAACTTTGTACCTGCAGGGTTAACTGTATGCTTACGTCTGGTCAATATTTTACCAACGTTGTGAACAACTGAATCTATGTCTCGAGTCTACTGTAGACCAGCATGGAAAAGTTCAGGGACGGATTCTGATTCTGTCGCTTTCGCACTGCGAAATCTCTTCTCACATATCTGCTTATTCGCCTCATAAAAAGCATAGAACACAGCTAGAGGCCTCATGGTGAACATGCATAGCTTAAACATTACATAGGCATGTCACACTACTGTATGCAAGTTTATAGATGAACATTCACCATATTTGCATTATTTGCTGGCTCCCAGCTTGCACATTGTCAGTATTGGAAAAACAGGTAACCAGACCCCCCTGACCTTGAAAGGTCAGGGGGGTCTGGTTACCTGTTTTTCCAACACTGATAACCTTCAGACTAGGAACCAGCAGGTGAATGAAGATGTGTGTTGTGCTTGTGACCTTGCTTTGATTATGCGCACATTTTTTGTGCTGTTATTAGCTGACCTGGAGTAAAGCTCCAGGTCAGATTATGCTGTGGCCTGTTGTCCGTCGTCTATCGTCCGTCCGTCGGCCGTCAACTTTTCACATTTTCGACATCTCCTCCTGAACCGAAAGTCAGATTAAGCTGATACCTGGTGGGAAGCATCCTGGTGACATGGAGATTCAGATTTGCTCAAATCGTCCCATTCGGATATCCAAGATGGCTGCCATGGCAGCCATCTTGAAATACTTCAAATGACATCTCCTCCCAATGAGCAGAATCTTGAAGGGAGGCTTTGGGGTTACATAGAGATTCATATTTGCGTAAATTGTTCCATTAGGATATATCCAAAATGGGCGCCTCCTTGAAATTCTCCTCCTTAACCAAAGGTCGAATTGAGCTGAAACTTGATGGGAGGCATCGGGGTGACATGGAGATTAAGATTTGTTCAACACATTATGTTCCAATATTTAAGATGGCCGCCTGAAATTCTTCAAACGACATCTCCTGAACCAAAGGTCAAATTGATCTGAAACTTGATTGGAGGCATCAGGGTGACATGGAGATTCAGATTTGCTCAAATCGTTACGTTGTGGTATGAAAGATACCCACCATGGCAGCCATCTTGAAATTCTTCAAACCTCATCTCCTCCAAGATTCAGAATTGCTTAAGGCGATGTGATCTGATAGACAAAATGACCACCAAGGCGCAATGTTATATATGATCAGCCTCATCAAGGTGAGCGATTCTGGCCCACTTGGGCCTCTAGTAATTCATAGCAACAGATATAAAGTGGGTATTTTTTGAAACTGAAGGGTAGTTTTCCTTATTTCTTCATATAAATCTATGCAGTGTGTATTCATTAGAACCACCTCGCCGAGGCTGTTCTAATGAATACCCACCGTGAACATAGGCTTTTCTTGAGAACTTACAAAAACTATGTTATGATCTACAGATACAGACCATGCAACCTACATTAAAGGAGCACCTAATTAAGGGAAAATTAAAATGTGCTTTCTTAAGACATGTACTTGCTTTAAGCATGTTTCAATGCATTTGGCATTTTCGGATTCTGAATTCAGGATTATTTGTTGTACTTGCGAACTTGTTTAGATCAAGCACATTTTGTAGTGCTCTTACAACCAAACCTGTATTAACCCTTATCTTGCAATTCATGACAACCCCTATGTTTGGAAACAGTGTAGATCCAGATCAGATGGATCAGGATCTACACTGTTTGGCATTCAGTTTATGAATTTGTAGCAATAAATTACATCAAGTAATTTGATTGGATGATAGACAGAAAGGGGTGTGACTTAAATTAATATTCAGCAAGATAAGGGTTAAAGGAGCACCTTAGTCAGGGAGTGAGTAAGGGAAAATGAAAACGTGCTTTCTTAAGTTACCTAACTAAACATGTATTGAATAGCCCTTTCCACCCTGCTATATATAATGAAACTGGGTTTTACATGGATGTACATTATTTTTCTTTTTTCGCCCCCAAGACATAGGTTGTGGGTTCTCATTAGAACCGCCTCAATGTCGTCAGTAGGACCCACCGGTATATATATACATTTATGGGTCACTGCCTTAATTAGATTGTGGGTGCTTGTTTGAACCGCCTCGTGGAGGCAGTTCTAATGAGCACCAACAGTCGATGTTTAGGTCAAAACACGTGTTTGTAACAATTTAAGCACACTGAAGGAAGAAGCATGCCACATGGCTGTGTAGTCCTAATGTTAAAGTTCAGGATCTCAGGGTCAGAGTTCAGGGTGACCATTTTCCTGAAAATATTTTTCTGGGCTCTGGTTAAATTTCATAAACAATTTTCAACATTTGATGCCTAAAGTACCAATATTTATCCAAAATTTGACTAACTACTGGTCCAGAATTGCCCATATAGACAAACAATCAAGAATTTTTTGTCATGCATTTTTGACAGTAAATCCTCGGCATCTAAAAATTATGCCAGATTTCCAAGGTATGTATTATTCTTCCAGGTTAGCCCAGAAAATTCCCGGCAGCATGGTCACCCTGTCAGAGTCATTGCACTAAACAATGCATGTTTAACAAATTATTTTCAACGTTGTTTTTTTTCATAATTTATCAAATTTATTGATATGTTGATTTTTAAATGTTTCAGTTAGCACTGCTACTGTGTGAATACATGCATGAAAAGCAGTAATGTTATATAATAATAGTAAAAATCCAAGTTTTAGAAATCCTTAAGCAGCTCTAACCTTATCCTGCTGAATAAACCCATTTCTGACTATCAGCCAAATTAATTACTTAATATACAGTAAAACTTCTCTATTAACCCTTTTTGTACCAAATACAATCTTCCTCCTTATATATAGTTTGTGTTTTCTTCAAAATTTGTTTGGAGAAGGCTGAACTTTTTGCAAACAGAGTAGGCCCTGATCAGACGCCGCATTCTGCGTCGTCTAATCTGGGCATGCACTGTTTTCCGACTACCCGTTTTGGGGTTTCCGGTACAAAATGGGTTAAGAGCAGCTAAATTTAAGATTAAATGTGCTTTTAAAAGCTTACTTAGAAGGTTTCTGCATCATTATTTCTGTGTGTTTTCCGCATTAATTGTCTTCTGGAAAGAGACCACCTTTGGGACTGTTCAAAAGTGGTCTTAAAGACCATTTTTGAACCACCCCAAAGGTGGTCTTATTATAGGAATTTTGCTGTATTTATTGTATTCATGCAAATTGTCCTACTTGATGACAAACAGTGCAGATACTGATCAGATGGCTTCTTCAGAAGCCATCTGATCTGGATCTACACTGTTTGCAAAGGTAGGGGTTGTTATGTTCAGCTGGATAAGGAGTAAGGAGCACTCACACAATATGTTGCTAGATAGAAATGTTAAATTTATTTTGAATTTTACCTGATGTAGTAGTATTTGTTTTGTTTTGTTTGATTTGAGGTTTAACGTCCCCGTCAACACTTTAAAGGTCATTTTTGGAGACGTTGCTTCCAATTTTGTGGAACTTTTACCCGATATTGAGATGAAATGATATCTCAAGCCCTGTCGCCCAGTGAAACCAATAGGGTTTATTAGCATGGACGGTCCACCTCGCACCGCGGTTCCTGGAGAGGCTTAGATCCTCTAAGCAGTTTACCAGTACTAGTGTGCGGGCCGGATTCAGCTCTGTGTGGAAGCATCATGCAGCCCATATATTTCTTCAAGCCCCTAGGGGCGGGGGCCGTAATAGTACAGTGAAATTCCACTATTAAGACCGCCTAAAATTAAGACTATTTTTCCTTTCAAAAGCTTATTTAGTAGGTTGCAGCTATTCTTTCTTTGTGTTTCTGCATACAGTGTCTTCAGGTCAGAGACCACCTTTGGGACTGTTCAAAAGTGGTCTTAAAAACCACTTTTTAACAGTCTCAAAGGTGGTCTTAATATAGGAATTTTACTATGTATATGGTGTCACTATGTTGAGACTGTCCAGTGAAATGACTCGCTTCACTTTAACAAGTCTGGTCTCATGAACACTCTTATAAACCACACTTTATATAGAGAAAAAGTGGGACTTACAAGCTTATGGTATTCATTACTTCCTTAATTTCTTTCAGAAGCATAGATTGTGGGTACTTATTAGAACCGGGTACTCGTTAGAACTGTTTTTATGAGTTGGTTCTTAGGAGCACCCACAATCCAGGTTTGTAGCAGAAAATAACAGACCGGGTACTCTTCAGAACTACCTTTATGAGTTGGTTCTAATGAGCACCCACAATCCAGGTTTATAGCAGAAAATAAAGAAAAAATATCACAAACACCAGAATCATGCTATTTAAGGCACGTGAAAGAAAGTATTATCTCATATGCATGTGTCATCACAACGAGGTGTGGCACTCTATATACATGTATTATTCAGCAGCTTGGAGTACATTCAGGTCCCAAGGTTATAAAAAACTTTTCATGCACAGTATTTGAGCAAGAAATTTGTCCTGCTCATAAATTTTAAACTGCCAGTGGCATTTTAAAATTTATGAGCAGGACAAACAACATACATGTACTTTGCCGTTTAAAGCAGGAAAATTAACTGCTTCGTTTGTATTTTTATACTTACTGACATTACGAATTCCATGCTCAGCTGAGTTGAGCATAACCTTGTACCCAGGTGACAAACAGACAGATCCAGTTTATGAGACTTTTAATGTCCCGGCCATTTCAAGAATGGTGGAAAGGGCTTATAGTGATACCCCCATATGCCTATCTGTCCGTCTCCATCCGTGTGCGTGTCTGAGATGGCATTAGCAATTTGCATTTAAGTTTTCTTAATTGTGCTACCAGGCGGGTCAGCGGGTGTAGCCATGTCCTTTGAACACATTTTTAGTTTGTTTTTGTTGTTATGGATAGTTGATTATTTTATTACCTTAAATTGTTTAACACTGTTTTCACAATACATAATACTTTAAGTATATTTTATTATAATTAAGTTAAAATGGAAATCTTGTTAGCTCTTATCATGCTGTTCACAACAACCCCTATCTTTGGAAACATTGTAGATCCAGATCAGATGGCTTCTGAAGAAGCCATCTGATCAGGATCTACACTGTTTGACATTAAGTTTATGGCTTTTTTAGAATAAATTACATCAAGTAATCTGATTGGTTCAAAGTCAGAAATGGGTGTGGCTAAACTGAATATTCAGCAGGATAAGGGTTAAGGTATTTTCAGCTATCATAAATATATATCTTTACATTTCTTTACAGTTTTGATTTAGTCGTTTAAATCTGGCAAGATTCCGTCTAATCTGTTACTTTGGATTTCAAAAGCCCTATTATTTCATTTGTTTGTTTGTTTGAGGTTTAACGTCCCCGTCAACACTGTATACGTCATTTTGGAGCCGTTGCTTCCAATTTTGTGGGACTTTTTTGTGGGACATTGAGATGAAATGACATCTCAAGCCCTGTTGCCCAATGAAACCAATAGGGCTTATAAGCATGGATGGTCCGACTCGCACCGCTTTACCTGGGCAGGCTTAGATCCTCTAAGTGGTTTACCAGCACTCGTGTGCGGTCGGATTTCAGCTCTTCATGGAAGCATCATGCAGCCCATCTATTTCTTCAAGCCCCAGTGGGCGGGGGCCGACCTATTATTTCATGTGTTTCACGTGTCTTCGCTCTTTAAAAACATTTTTCCTACCTCAGTTACCTTGGCTTCGGACATTCCATATTCTGTGCCTTTATCTTTACCACTCTCTGGGCTAATTCAGCAGACGACACATTGCTGATATTTCTCATATTTTCCCCTGAAAACAGGTTCTGACATTTCATGCAAATTGTCTCCATTGGAGACAATTTGCATGAAATGTCAAAACCTGTTTCCAAACTTTCTTGGGAAAAAATAGAGAAGTACATGTATTTAAAAATGTCGTCTGCTGAATTTTTACCCAGAGTGCTAAGCGTTAAGAAGCCAGAGAGATGCTGCCAGTGAATGTGCATCTGTGCAGACGTCAGATGTTGCTGGTACCATGCGCATCTCTACAGTAGTCAAAGGCTGTCAGTGAAACCCTCAGTGAGCATGCGTGTCTGTGCAAACGTCAAATGCTGTCAATGAAACCACCAGTCAGCACCCGTGTCTTTGCAGACGTCAAATGCCACCAATGAAACAATCAGTTACAATTACGTCAAAAGCTGCCAGTGGAACAGAGCATGACATTTTTGCTGCGGTCATTCTCTTCCGGGCAATATTCTTTTGATGAGATTGGTCATCCCGAAAACACGCATATACAGATACATTGTAAATTTTCAATTTTATCGCTTACAAAACGAAATTTTTTGATGAAAAATTGTGATATTTTTCTTATTTCTGCTCAAAATATAGAGTGTGGGTACTCGTTAGAACCACCTCGGTGATGTATGTTTTTGAGCAGTAATAAGAAAAATAATATATACCCCTGTAAACCCCAGTTTTACTGTATGAAAATCGGGTTTGAGGGGGTCAAAATTATATAGGCGTGTTTTCATGATCATGAAACATTTTCACGACCATTTTCCCAACCTCTGCTTGATCAAGAAGGGCAGTTGTCAATCTCTAGCGAGAGAATGTTCATTTATAACCATTTGATTAACCGCTTATCATACATAAGCTTGTCCAGGCAAAGTGTCCTCGGATAAATTGGCTGGCATGACATGACCGAAATAGTGTTGACTGGGCAGTTAAACAACATTGTGTGCAGGGCATTTTGTCAGGACTAACGTACGTAATAACTGGCCTGGCTCAGAAAAAAAATGTACACTCCATATATTTTTCAGTTCTGCGGTGTATTCCTTGCTTCCAAAGGATAATCCTTTTATAGAAATCATATTATGACATTCCACTTCAATATTATATGCATTGTGTTTATTAATCTGTTGTATGTTTGTATATCTTGCTTCCAAACTGAATAAAGTTGTATCTGTTTGAGTGAGACGGGTGTTTCTTTAATCCCATTGTTGAATAATTGCTCGTAGACAGAAAACGTTGAAATAGGCGTTCGAGCCTCGCTCGGGTCACATGTGAGACGCCAAATTTTAGTGGTTTTTCTTCGGGTACTCCCTTTTTCGCTAACCTCTAATTAACGACTGGCTCTTAATAAGTGAAATAATCTTGAAAAGGCCGTAAAACAAAACAAAAACAAAACAAAAAAGTTGAAACGGGACGACAAGGTGTCGTCACCGGGTGACGTATATTCATTACGAAAACACGCCTATAAAAATACACTGTAACATTTATTATATTGCCGAAAAATGAACTCTTTAAGATGAAAAATTGTGATATTTTCCTTATTTCTACTCTAAAATATAGATTGTGAGTACTCGTTAGAACCGCGAGGCGGTTCTAACTAGTATCCACTATCTATATTTTGAGCACAGATAAGAAAAATAAGGTTTACCCCTGTACACCCCAGTTACCATATAAAAGTGGGGTTCAAGGTGGGGGCTGTATTTTCGTGGAGCAAGGCCTGCTAGCCTTGCAGCAGGAAAGAGTAGATGGGATAGGGGTTGTTCTTCTAGGTTTTCCACTTGCATTCATTCTGCCCCTCTCTTTCATCTATATTAGTAGAGGTTACGCTACTCACCTTGTAAGCCAGGGATCGCAGGATCGATCCCGGGCTTCTCCACACTTTCGGATGAGTCTTTAAAACGAGGTCCCGTCTCCGTATGACCTATGCTGTTGGTGAGACGTAAAAATCAAACAGTCACTCTCTCTTTCATCTATTCACCTTATTTGCATTATCTGCTGGTTCCTAGTCTGAAGGTTATCAGTGTTGGAAAAACAGGTAACCAGACCCCCCTGACCTTAAAAGGTCAGGGGGGTCTGGTTACCTGTTCTTCCATTATTGACAATGTGCAAGCTGGGAGCCAGCAAATAATGCAAATATGGTGAATTCTATCTTCTCTACCTCTGGACAGTGACCTACAGTGTTTTTATAAAGGCACGACACTAAATGAACCATAACGGTGAACTTTTGTCGCTAAGACACAATCAATGTCTCACAATATCACCATTGAATCCTGTCCAGGCTGTGAACACGTCCTTGCAATGAACACCACTTTAAGTCCTTCATATAAAGAAAAGTGAGGTTTAAAGGAAATACAATATTTTCCACATTCTTTCTTAAAACGTAGATTGTTGGTATCCGTTAGAACCTCTTTATCCGAATCGCCCCCGCCCATCGAGACTGTGAGAAATAGATTGGGCTGCATGGTGCTTCCACGCAGATCTGAAACTGGCCACACATGAGTACTGGTAAGCCGCTTAGAAGGACTAAGCCAGCCAATACAAGGCAAAGTGGTATGAGTCAGACTGTCCAATGCATATAAGCCTCTTGGTTTCATTGGGCGACTGGGCTTGAGATGTCATTTCACCTCAATGTTGGTTAGTCCCACAAAACTGGAAGCGACGTCTCCAAAATGACATAAGCAGTGTTGTCGGGGACGTAAAACCTCAACTCAAACCGAAACAAACTCTTAATCGGCCTAAATGAGGCGTTTCTATCGAGCATTCTCGACCATATTTGGAGCAGACGTGAGAAAATTTTCATTAAAAAAATATTTCATAGCCATGATAAAAAAGCATCACGTCATGTTTGTTTGTTTGTTTGTTTGATTTGATGTTGAACGTCCCCGTCAACACTATACAGGTCATTTCCGAGACGTTGCTTCCAATTTTGTGGGACTTTTACCCGACTGAGATGAAATGACATCTCAAGCCCTGTCGCCCAATGAAACCAACATGGTTTATAAGCAAGGACAGTCCAACTCTGGGCAGGCTTAGATCCTCTAAGCGGTTTGCCAGTACTCGTGTGTGGTCGGATTCAGCTCTGCGTGGAAGCACCATGCAGCCTATTTATTTCTTCAAGCCACGATGGGTGGGGGGCCTAACATCACGTCATATGAGTGTGTTAACCTTTTGGAATAGACTGAGTGTAGTATATGTAACGCGTACACGTACAATATACCGGTATGAGCCATGTCATGGGAAAAACTGCGTTTGTCATTTGCGAACAACAAATGTGCTTATCAGACTGCGCATCTACGCAGTCTGATCTGCACCTTTGTTGTTCGCTGCTTGGATAGCATCCTTATCTAAATATCACGCTAACAAGTCTATGAAATGAACACCCCTATATGGAAACAATGGGGTTACGGGGGTATACATTATTTTCTTTATTTCTGCCCCAAGGCATAGGTTGTGGGTACTCGTTAGAACCGCCTCAATAAGGCGGTTTTAACGAGCACCCTCAACCTATTTTGGAGTAAAAATAAGAAGAATATTACATTTGTTATCAGAAAAAAAAAATGTCCGTTTTTAAGATAAGAAAAAATGCACTTTGTCTCACGGCTGTGCCATCGTAATGATCAAGACAGTTGCTAGTTTGTATAATGAGCAGCCTAGTGTATGTCTTACTTGGTCGCAAACCCCGTTTTCTTGGGACGGAGCTCACAATTGCAAGCAGCGTGCCAGATATGTTGCGCCCAGTCTGATTAGGGTCAACGTAAATCGCTATACATGGACGCTTGTTGCCTCGATGCTTCTCTGGCATATACGGAAAGCTTGATTTGAGGGTCACTAATGAGGCCTAATTTGCCGAAACTGGCTGGTCTGGCAAGAAAAAAAATGTCGCTCCACAGTTTTCAGTTTTGTGTTGTAGTCCTTGCTTTCAAACAGAACAGATTTTACTTCACCGGGAATGAGTGTGGCGGTCGTGAAAAGTCTCCCTGTCCTTCGCCATAGTCTGGGTTATATTTTCTAGTCCTTTGGGATCATTGATTGCACTCGGGAGTTTTGAAAATATTAGAGTGCCACTGATGAGGTCTAATAGGCCGAAACTAGCTACCCTGCTTTTCACTCAACCGTTTTCAGTTCTGTTTTGCAGCCCTTGCTTTCAAAAATTACATTTTCATATAACATGTTTATTGTAGTTGAGCGGATGCCGTTGCTGATTTGAGTCCTGGCCATGCGTCGATTGTTGGTCAATCGACAAAAAGTTACTCAAGCACAGTAGCTCTTCAGTGCTGGTGTCTACGTGCCTATCACTGATTTGTAGGAAATCCAGGTAGTGGTTATTTATAGAAAATAGCCGCGCTAGGCGTATCGCTTCGAAGTCAGAGTGTTGCGTAAGAGGGTTATCTATAAAATCTGGACTGGAATCATGTGTTGGGCTTGGCAAACAGTGCAGACCCAGATCCGGCGCCGAGTTCTATGGCGTCTGGTCAGGGTCTATACTGTTTCCTTTCAGCAAAGGGTGCCCCCCATCGGGGCTTTGAGAAATAGATGGGCGACATGGTGCTTCCAACTGAAACCGGCCGAACATGAGTATTTAGAGGTTTTGTTTGTTTGATTTGAGGTTTAATGTCCCCGTCAACACTGTAAAGGTCAATTTGGAGACGTTGCTTCCAATTTTATTGGACTTTTACCCGACATTGAGATGAAATGACAACTCAAGCCCTGCCGCCCAATCAAACCAATAGGGTTTATAATCATGGACGGACCGACTCGCACCGCTTGGCCTGGGCAGGCTTAGATCCTCTAGGCGGTTTACCAGTTCTTGTGTGCGGGTCGGTTTCAGCTCTGCGTGGAAGCATCATGCAGCCCAAAGCATTGAGAGGTTGCAGATGATGTCACACGCCTACAGTTATCTTTCTTGCTGGAGACATCCAGGCCCATTGCAAACAGAATTTTAATGTACTTTCCATGTAAAATACGTTTTTGTCTCTTGGAAAATTATGACTTAACCTTGATTATTTTATTCTTATGATCTTTAAGAACAAACACAGACACATAAATATTAACTCATTCAGTGTTTTTATCACTATGGGATAATTGGTCAAAAATGAATAAATTTGTACACAAAAAAAAAAAACTTACAAAAATGCTGTGTCTGCAACCTCTCAATTGGTAAACAAACCGCTTAGAAGGTCTAAGCCTGTGCGAGTCGGACCGTGCCTGCATATAAACTTGCCGGTTTGTTTAGGTGGTAGGGCTTGTGATGTCGCGGATAAAAGCTCATTTCCATAGAAGATCACAACACTATTCGAAAACAGTGCGTATAAATTTATCCAAACCACAGTTTAGATTCATTCCAGATCATCAAAACCCAAGAAACATATTGATGTATTACAAGGCCATTGTATACTATTATAATATACCTAAGGCACAAAACGTTGACTCAACGTTAAACTAACGTTGAAACAACGTTGAAAACGTTAATTCAACGTTGAGTGCCTGCTGGGATAGTCCCTGTGATCTGCCATGCGAACAGTCAAAATATTTGTCGTGGCAGCTTTTGATTCCGTACAGTGACGACTTTTGTGGACAGTTACAGGACAGGGGATCCAGTAACATTTCCAAAACCTGGAAAGAGATACAATTCGAAAAATGCCCTTGGATATGCGGTTTATCAGTATCTAACGGGTGTCTCCACTGACGAGTATGTTTAACCCACATATGCCTCGCGGCCCTTTTCTGGGACATTGGCAAACAGTGCAGACACAGATCAGACGCCGCAAAACGCGGCGTCTGATCTGTGTCTTCACTATTTGCTTAAAGAACACTCATTTTTGTAAAATTTCATACAAGCAATAACAAACCTGACACCCCTATACTTGGAAATGGTCCACTCCAAACTAACTAGGTGGAAGATTCCATTGTCATATATGGGTTAATTGCTTCCGAAAGTGGACTGACTGACTAAAAAGTTGTATAAAATTAGATGGAGTGTTTTGAAAGACAGAGCAAGTCAAAAAGATTTTAACATACGCAGTAAAGGAGAAACAATGAAAGTGACATTATTTTTGGAACAGCCCTCGTATATGTTTTAAAGCATTCTATCTTTTAAATACAGATGATTACAGTTGGCTTTGGCCCCGGCAACACTATTTAGGATGTCTCGAACCATGGCCACCCCAATTCACTAAGCATGTCACCGACGCTTCTTCCATTTTGCCGCCGGCCTCAGTGGCTCAGTCGGATGCGCGTCTGACTGCTGATCAGGAGGACGCGGGTTCGACTCCCGCCGGGGTCGGTAACATTCTTTCGTGGAGATTGATCATGAAATCTTTTCTACGGTCATTCTCTCCCTTCCGCTGATTCAAGAAGGGCAGTTGTCAGTTTCTGGCGAAAGAATGTGCACTGTACTGGTTAATCGCTTACGTATAAGCCTGCCCAGGAAAGTGTTGATAGGTAAACTGACCGGCTCAAAAATGACCTAAATAGTGTTGACTGGGCCGTAAAACTCCAATACAAACAAACAAAACTTCCATTTTGCCATCGCCGGTAGGTCCATCGAGCAGCTGTCCTCTGTACCTTCTCAACCTGTTAAATCTTAGTTTAACCACGGGCATGCCAAATGGGTGATGCATATTAAAGTTGAGGGCGAACAAATGTTTTGTATGTTTGCCTAGTTGCAAAAGCCAAATTACATGTAAGAAATCTTAGTTGCAAGATGTTTTGTTTGAATTGGGATTTAACGTCCCCGTCAACACTATTAAGGTCATTTTGGAGACGTTGCTTCCAATTTTGTGGGACTTATACCCGACATTGAGATGAAATGGCATCTCCCGCCCTGCCGCCCAATGAAACCAATTGGAAGATCTGGCACCAAGGTTGGCAAAATGCCTTCAAATATGAGTATTTTCCATGCCGGTGGCATTTACCGGTAAATGCCGGCAAATACTGGAAAATACCGGCAAATACCGGAAAACTGAATTTACAACCCTGGAATTCAAACAAAACCCTACACTCAACAGTTACATATGGATAATTTCAATAATAGCAGTTAGTTGATTTAATATTTAATAATACTGATATAGATAAACTCTGATATTATTTTATTCGTTACTATCTAATTTAATAAAATGTTAGAATAAAAAGGCTTATTTAGTATCTGCCATGGTACTCATCTGTTTACTTTTACCTAGACTGATTGTTTAAAGTCACATAAAACATGGAGCAATTAATGACACCCTTCTGTCCATCCTTGCCCCTAGCTATCTTAAAATGCTCTCTTAAAATAAACAATGTCTCCAGAGTTGTTGTTTTAGCAATCTTGCAATTCACTCTAAAACCAAAGTGTTGGACAATAGTAAAATGCTATAAATATCCTAAAATTTGAACACATGGTTTTACCATACAAAGTGTGTTCAAAAGATGCAAATGGATTGGCTAACATTGCGCCGTCTTATCTTGATCAATACAAATTTAAAAAAACTTAGAACCATTATGGAAAGTGACAATAACCAGGTGCACAGGGATTATTCTACCATTGATTTTTGTTTAGATTATTTCAAAATTTTTAGTCTTAGATTAACATTTTTGCTAGTTCATCATATTTATTTTAAAATGAGAAATATTTTATTCTGTAGGTTAATAACCTTATTTATTATTATTATTATTATTAAACGGTATTGTTCAGGTTTAAATAGGCTTCAAGGCGGTTTTTCTGTCGCGGTTTATATTTGCTATGGATTGTCTTTGGGTGTTTGTGTCGCTTATATTATTTTATTTTGGATAGAATATTGGCCATTTTTTGGGAAAGTAACGGTATTTTTTGGCTTTCCGCTATTGGTGTTTCCATTAGGGTCTGTTGTTTCATGTTTGTGTTTCTTTCCCTTTGGTATCTCTGATGGGAGCTGTGGGTTAATTGTATCGATTCCTGATCATTGCCTCCACTTCTATTTTTCATATATTTCTGATACCGTCGGAAAATATCTTTTGCGTATAAATGCAAAAATCTCATTTTCAAATAAAATACCCCAGCTTCATATACAAATATTTCTGATAATTAAGACACGCATCCTAAGTTTGGTATACAGATGCTTCCCTGCCAGCACCAACCACGGGCCAACGTCGGGCCGATAGCGGTACGACGTTACCACGTCGTACCGCTATCGGCCCGACGTTGGCCCGGCATTCTTTGCTGCCTGGGTTGTATGCAGCCAGTTGTCTCTGACTGTAGACTGTTTCGTTCAACCGTCCTTAAATTTCGGTAATGTAAGCAAACAGTGTAGACCCGGCCTGATCACTGTTTGCCATTTCCAACATATAGTTCCAGTCCATGGAGAGTCTAAAGATAATTTAACCTTCTTACCAACACTCTGGCCTCACAGCGATAAGAAAAGCGAGGCTATTTTCTATAAATAACCGTTACCTGGATTTCCGACGCCAGTGATAGTCACGTACGTGGATTCCAACATTGAAAATCTACTGCGCTTTATAACTTTTGGTCGGTTGATAAACATTCGACCGTAATAGATATCTCTTATTGCAATACAGGCAGTTGCATATACATAAATTATATTTGGTAATATATGTATATCCCTTAACCCATTCCCACTTGGGGACTTTGTGAATTTTGCTGATTTTTACAGTGTTGCCAAGGACAGCAACTGCATATAACCATTATTTCATAATGGATGGTCTGTTTTACATCAAACTTGGCAGGAATGTTCATTGGGCAGTAGCCTTTCAAATGGAACCTTTCTAGGCTAAATCACTGTTGCCATGGTAGCGAGGGGCTTCTCAAAGTTGTCGAGATGTGTGATTTCACATGTATTTTTGACCGAATTTAATCTTATTCTTCACACTGCTGTCAAGGCAACAAAAATTTAAGGGTTTAGCACTTGCCATTTTCACTGTCTGCAGCATGTTTTGCCAGCGTCATTTTCGAGGCATTTTGACCCCAAACACCCTCGGATTTCATTTCAGATAGCGGCCGGCTGGGCCATACCCCCATTTTTTTCGCGCGAAAAAACAGGCCATTTTTAGGACAACTAATCCTAATGCACACAAAGCTGTCCAGGGGTGGGGAATGCCAATTTAAGGTGCTTCTGGAGCCAAAAAAAGGGGTGGGGTAGGGTTAAGACGTATCTGAGTGGGAAAGGTTTAGATATATATTATTCCTATACAAAAAAATGCACATGTATTTTTTTTTCTTCTTACAAGTTCAAGTTCAAGTTCAAAGTTTATTCAAGACCCTCTAACCAAGGGTATGAGAATGTAACATACATAGAATATGAAAATACATGAAAACAAGTGACGAACAACAGAAAGTACAATACATATACAGAAAACTCTATCACGGAGACACGCCTATACAAGGTGGCGAACGCTGAAGAAAAACAAACCTCGAGAAAAAATTGAAATAGGGAGAAGGACAATACAACCCCACTCCAGCAAACATTGCACCGCAAACCCCACCGCCGAAAAACGAAAATTTTACGATGAAAAACTGCGACATTCCTCCCACCCCCGCCCAAAATGCAGAGCGCAGAACGTTAGAACCGTTCCATTGAGGCGGTTCCAACAAGCACCCAAAATCCACGCCCCAGAGCAGAAATAAGAAAGACAAAGATCACTCCCGCAAACCACAGCTTGACCATATACAAGTGAGGTTGAAGGGGTCAAACATATACAGGCGCGTCTCCTCGATGCCGTGCAAGACCAAAGAAATCGGATATTAGACACAATATTATATTGTATGCAGCCAAAAGGTGTCCGCCTCAAAGTTCCCAGGTTTCTGGACAGGCAAGAATACACAAGCAGTGCAGACCCAGACCAGACTGTTCTTTGAGAAGTAGTCTGACCCCGGAACCCACCGCCTGTCATGCCATCTCATACATCTGTGATGAACCAATCTTATTCTCATCATAAGAGAATTGCAGTATTTTAGGTGTCCGAAATCCCAGGAAAATCGCAACATTTCCACTTAATGTACGGAATAATAACGGCAAGCACCACAGACCCGGGCAAAACGACCACTTGACAAGTAACCGTCCAGCCAAGATCCATAATGCGAGTCACCAATGACAAAGAAAAATCATATCCCGACCTCTGAGGACTTAAAATCATTAAAGTCAAAATAGGGAAGGTACAATGAGCACGTTACCTATTTAAAGTGTGCTAAAATGATTTTACAAAATTTAGCAATGCGAAGAATAATATGATAATTCGAAACATTAAAAAGATCATTGAATTTTTGTGTGTTATGTTTTTTATAATACTGAACAGGAATAATTTTTTCCTGTCACTTTTGAAGAAGGTGCATTCGAAAATGTAACGATACTCATCACCTAATTTGGCACTGTTACACAGATTACAAATACGATCATTTCTGGCAATACCAAAAAATCTACCTTTTTTCAATAGGCAATTTGTGGTTTACACATCTGAATTTACATTAAGCAATTCTTAGATCTCTAGGCAATTCAGTTTAAATACTTTTCAAATTCATGATTTTGTTTGAAAATTCTATAATTTAGACATTTTGAAAGTTCGAAGGCAGAGTTATACCAGTGTTGTTTAAACTGGTCAATGAGTCGTGATTTAACCATTTTTGCTAATCAACAATTTGCAGGAACATTTTGGTGAATCCAATATTCAGAAAAACCACAATCATTTAATGTATTCTCTACACAAACAAGCCATTTTGAAGAGTAAAAATCTCTTGTATGCATTTTGTACATAAGATCGATTATACAGTATACATGAAATTTTGTCTTGTTTACCACTTATTAATCTTTTCCAAAAACCAATGACACGTGATTTAATTAGAATTTCTGATGGATATCGACCCAATTCCCCATACAAAATAGTGTTTGGTGTAGTTTAAAACACATGATAATCTTATAAAATTGCAAAAATAAAGACTCAATTATATCAGATTTCTCATAACCATAAACTTCAGTGCCATACAGCAGAATTGGTGCTACCATAGCATCAAATATTTGTAACTGCATATCAACTGGTAGATTTAACTTTTTTGTTTTTCTTAGAACACTGAACATAGCTTTTCTTGCTTGTTCTAAAAGGTAGTGTTTATGCTTAGAGAAAGTGCCATTATGATTGAAAGTTGCACCCAAATATACAAAGTCATCAACAACACTAATATTTTCTCTGTTGTGTGTAAAAACAGGTTTTTCCTTAATTTTTCTCTTTGAAAATATAACAACTTTAGTTTTAGCTGGATTAACCTCTAGTTTCCAGGTTTGACAATACAGATACATAGAGTTTAAAGCAGCCTGAAGCTGTTCTTTGGATTCAGTCAAAATGACAGTATCGTCCGTATATAACAAAAGGTACAATTTAAAATAAACTTCTATATCATCAGTGTCACAAAGCAAATGTGTTGCACCAGTAATATCAGGTAAACCATCGTATCCATGTGATATAAACTCTACCAAATCATTCAAAAATAATGAAAACAGTATTCGATTGGTGATAAGTTTTCCCCTTGCCGAACCCCTACATTGCAAGAAAAATAATTCGACAACTTACCATTTTGCCGGTCCCTGGACAATTCGGCCCATAACAAAATCGGCCCATGACAAATTCGGCCCATAGCAAAATCGGCCCATACAAAATCGGCCCATAGCAAATTCGATCCACAATTTTAATGATGGCATATAATTACTATGTTTGCATATAATTGGCTTGCTTGCGGGCCAAATCAGTAGCATGTGAGTCGAACAATGGGATAAAGTGAAAACTATGTTCAGTTTGAGAAATTAATTTTCTTTCCTCAAATGATAAAAAAAATCATATCATGTTAACAAGTCCGAGTAAATAATACCGCTCTAAACCCCACTTTATGTAGGGAAAATTGGAGTATAAAGGGGTATATGTTATTATGCATTTTTTCTGATCCAAGACATTGGTTGTGGGTACTCGTTAGAATCGCCACAACGAGCAATAGAGCGTATGTACATGTTTTTTCTTATTTCCATTTAAGAAATGGAATATATTATGAATAAGAGGCGCATCGGTTAGTTTTCAGTAGAAAACTTAGTAGAAAACTTTCGATTTTATTACAGGAATCACCCATAGGTTTTCGTGCATTAACATTTGCCAGGTCCCGAGGAAGCCGTTTGAACATTAGGCCGATTGAAACACAAAGTAAATAAGTAAGCAAGGGCCAAGCAATTTCTATAATCCGTCCTGCATACACAGATCACCTTGCGCAGCCACACGGTATGGTCATGATCGTTGGAGGCGTAAGGAAGCTTTGGCTACTTTATGATTCATAGTTACACAAATCAGACTGTGTGGATGCACAGACTGATGTGAGTCTTTAGTAACTGAGCCCGGGCGCTCGGCCCACAAACAGCTATCAATGTGCCCCTGCCCAATAACTTTCATAAAACGAAACCGAAAGCAAGGAACAAAGACAGTATTTAAGACCCGCATTGAAGACATAAACTAATGGATGATTGGCACGTGCCCCAATAATGACTGAGGTTTGAGTAATATGATAATCGTTCTGTTTGTCACTTTAAGGCCCGTGTCGATAAAGGTAACAACGTAAAGTGATTATTGATCATTGTGACAACAATATAAACAAATAAACAATGACCCCAGAACTACAATTTCCAAGTTCACAAATATACATTTTTTTCCTTCTTAATAAACACACCCTCTTTTATAATATTTTTTATTTCATATCGATTTCATTATAAAGTATGCATTGCGAGAAGACTCACATCTGGGGGAGGTAATTATTGAAAATAATGATACAAATGCCGAGCAGGGAAAAGGGGTAAAAATAAATTGTATATACATGTATTTTATCATAAATTAACTGTATATTTCATTGTTTTATATTTTAACAGATAATTGGCCCCTATAACAGCATTTATGGGCCGAAATTGCTATGGGCCGATTTTGTCATGGGCCGATTTTGACATGGGCCGATTTTGTTATGGGCCGAAATGACCCGGAACCATTTTGCCTAACATGATTTAGCATTACTATACATACTGTAGATAACTTTAAACATTTTACCATTGATATTTTGTTGTAGTAATTTTTGCCACAAAGCTATGTGTTTTCACAGTAGATGCCATTTAGTGCAAATTCGTTTCAGCGTCACTGCTATAAATAGTTCGTTATACGTATTTTCAGTCAGCATTGACGTCAATACTGACGTGAGTCGAGTGATTCGTTTGGTGACCCACTTTAAGAGACTTGTTGTAAGTGCAATGTACAAGTACCCGGATCAGCGGAAGTGAAAGTAGAAATTTACCTGGATACCTAAACCGCTGAAGATGGATCAATTAATAGGAATCTCTCCGCTGGAATTTGTCCATGTCTTGGACTTGGTGAGTTGAAAAAATTACCATCGGTCGCTGCAGTATGAAAATGAAACAGATTGGAATTCCAGTCATTTGAAAAAGTGATAATCTCTTTCCAGCTTTCCA
Source organism: Lucinisca nassula (assembly GCA_963580285.1). NCBI lineage: Eukaryota > Metazoa > Mollusca > Bivalvia > Lucinida > Lucinidae > Lucinisca > Lucinisca nassula. The sequence continues at coordinate 133,963,711 of OY757010.1, read as the reverse complement.
TGTCACAAGTATAGCTTTTCAAAAAGCTAGCTATGTGTGGAGCGTGATAGCTCAGTGGTATGTGCACTTGCCTCTGATACTAGAGGTCCTGGGTTCGATCCCCGGCAGCGGTGATAAAATTTCGGTGTCCGAACACGCTCCATTGGCATCATTTGCAGGAATGAATGTCATAAATTGCACCGTCGTTCGGATCTGTACAGGAGAATTTTGATTTGATAACTTCTTCTTTCATACTTCGGCCGAAAATCATATCCCCTCAAAAACTAGTAGGTCTGTATCTTCTATTCCCTGGATCACTCCAGAGATCAGAAGAAAAATTTGCAGAAGGACCTGTGCAAGCTAAGGTAGCCACATACAGTACAGTTGCCGCGAAGCCTCGATGGTTCGCGCACACGCATGATGCGTGGAAATGCGTGGAAAGGATTAACTTCCATGCATGAACCACGCAAAATCCCCGCAAAATTCGCGCAAAATCCGCGCTTGCATGTCTTACTTCACGCGTGAACCGATAGCCTTCCCGTATATCACGCGTGGACGATTAAAACTTCACGTGAAAATTCCACGGAAAATCCGCGCATGACATGGGAAAACAGCTAGTTGTGTAGCAAATTAAGATCGATCTTTATTATTAAGCCGATGCAAGATTTTCACTAGTTGATAGAGTGCAACAAACACCATTATTTTGATGGCTGTTTTTTTTTTTGTCCTCATCAGACTAATTATATCTGTTGAAAAAGTGATTATCCAATTACGCTTTATTGATGTACAATTTGATTAAATTGCAATTATAAATAATCACATATCTGTTTAGGTTTAACAATGTTCTATAAAAGCCTGGCCAATTATTTATTGAGGACAGCCAATTAAGAAGATCTATTGTGCATCAATATAGATTCTTTGTAAAATATGAATTCGGGCATTAATTTCTAAATGAAATTGTTTTCTTTCATCTCAGGTTTTTTTTTTTTTTTTTCTTCTATTTTTTTTTTACACTTCCGTTCATTTTCCTCCTCCTCTGTCTTTCACTTGCATCTCCACTGCTATCTTTTCCATCTCTTTTCTCCCTTTCTTAGGGAGAGGACACAAAATCATCCACAAACAATCAATCCACAAACAATCAATCATCTCACTTTTATCTTTCAAAGTTTTGTATTCGTGTGTGGTTCTACATGTTTTTATTGAATAGATTTGAAACCGCTCTGATCACGTTATGAATTGCAACAGTTTAGGTCGGAGAGTCCTCTATGTGCACTGAACATACACCATTTTTATTCCTTGAATTTAAATCGAGTAGTTTTCACGTCGCCGTCAAGGATTATTTAGCCATATCGGGACGTTTCCTGTTAATCTTACAGCAAAATTGTCGACGTAAAATTTCCAAAGAAGCAGTGCATGACCAGACCTGCAAAATGCCATTGGCATTGCTATGACCCATGATTACATCCACTTGAAATGGCCTGAGCTTTCATTTCCCTCTTTTGATTGCCCAGATGCTGTAGGTTTAACTGTGTGAATGCACAGGCTGGTTCAGATCAGACCGAGCGGGTACAACAGCTTGAGGTCTATTCTGCTCGTGTAGGTCTTATTGCCACGTGCTGGCTCAAACTACAGTTAGCGAGGCGATTCCATTTATGAAGTGTTTTCTCATCGTAGCGATAACTGATAGCATACCTGTAATGTAAACAGTTCAGATCCTAATCTGACAACATTAATACGCTGATCAGACGCGCGGCTGTGCAGGCTGATCAACACTGGTCAGGCTCCGATCTGAGTGTCTTTGCCGGTCGTGCCAAACTTATTGTATATGGCTGGCGCTGGCTCAAACTTATGAGTTTGCTTCTGGTTTAACGGGGCGATTCCATTATTTGCTTCTATGACATTTCATTGAAAACCACTTGGTCGAATGTATTTTTCGTTCAAACGGTACCTTCCGTTGAACCAATATTTGGTCGAATTTTCGTAAAAAAAAAAAAAATGCGTCAAATTAACATTTTGCCGAAGTTTTTTGTCAAAACTGAAAGAAGCTGAGACGAAAGTAATTTACCCCCAAATCACCCTATTGCGCATAGTTATGTTTAAATCACAAGTCCATAGGTGTTACGGAACAACCTGGACACAAAGTCTATGTTGGCGTCACCCAGGGTTCTATGCTTGTTCCCCTTCTATGCAAATGTATTTGTTCTTATTAATTGACCACTAATTGTCTTCTCCTTAATGTATTTCAAATAAATATATACATTTAAGAACCCAATATATCAGAACTGCTGGAAAACATAACGTTCAGGTCATTATATTATGACCGACCTATTGTTTTAAAAACGGGACTCCATGGCCTAGTGGTTAAGAGCGCTGACTCTTGATCATTAGGTCTCTCACCGCTGTGGTACGAGCCCCGCTCGGGTCACATGTAAGACGCCAAGTTCTGTAACGGAAGGTCAGGTGGTTTTTCTCCGGGTACTCCGGTTTTAGCCCACCTCTGATTAACGATCGGCTCGATATGAGTGAAATAATCTTGAAAGGGCCGTAAAACCAAAACCCCAAAAAAGGTTTTAAAAATAATCGAGTGAGTCAATAACAACAGGTCGGGATAAGCTGATCATGGTTAATTAAAATCGACCAAGTGTCGCATTTCTAAACAAAAATTTCGACCAATTGTCCAATTTAAAGTTGTTTTTTTCCAACCAAATGTTTTATTCGAACGAAATCTACATTTGACCAAATGACGTGCACCGCCCGCCATTATTTATAATAATGTCCATCACAATTATACATTTAACGTAACTTGTAGCATGACGCATGCGTGCACAGTACCCGTTTTTTTAAACCGTGCAGCTACTGGTCAGATGCCTACAAAACGGAAAAGCTACTCAGACTGCGCAGACCAGACAGGCCGGCTGATCTACACTGGTTAGACAGCTGACCGTGAAAGTTTTGTTGCCCCATCGCAAAATACCCGCTTTCTTCTATATAATGACAAAACCCTTAAAAAATTATTTGACCATTTGATCGCAACCTATGACCGGGGGTGGGGTGGGAGAGATAAAAATTTGGATACATCTGCAGTCCCTATGCAATATGTGTATCAAGTTTGGTCACCATAGTTCAAGGAATAATAAAGTAGTTGCATTCACAAGCAGTTTCTTGAAATTCGACCTTTGACTAAACTCATGACTCCAGTGGGTCAGATAAAACTTTGAATACGCCGTCCGAAGCAATATGTATACCAAGTTTGGTCACCAATAGGCCACGAAATAAAAAAAGAAGTTGCATTCTGATTGTAACAGACGGAAAGAAGGACGGACAGCCGTGAAGAAAATAATATACCCTTTTTATACAAAACAAAAGCTGGTATAATAACAGAGATAAACTCAACCGCACATCCATATTTTAGCCAGTGGACACACCCAATGAATCCTATACACCCCTTTAACTTTAAAATAATGCGCTAACCCCACCCTCACTTGCGGGGTAAAAGAAAAAAGAACTGACTCTTTTTGGTCTATTTGTAATGCAAAACTCCGTCGCCATGTTCAGCATGGACGAATCATGTTGCAGATATCTCTTATTTTAAAACAAACCACTGATCGTACATTAGCTAGCGCAAGACAAAGTTAACCATAAAACCAATGCTGCACACAAAGACCCAGATGCACTGTCAAAGGTAAGTGTTTTCGCTCATCTCAGTTTGCTACATGGCTGAATACTGATCAGACTGCATGGATGCCCACTCTGAGCTGCGTCTTCGCTTGCTCAGCGATCTGTATAGATTCAGATCAATATGCACAGCCGAGTTTTCGATTATCTGTTGCATTATCCCTTTACAATGTGAGGCTCGAGTGATCATCAAAGACACTCGATCAGGCACTTGGATGTGTTTTCATCCGGCGCTGGCTTGTAACCTAAAAAAACGTCCGTGGAAGGGGTGCAGCGACTTCCAGTGAATGATAGGCGTAACGCCATCAGACGTCTTACGCATGTGCGTAATGCACATGTTAAAAATATTTGACCTTCGGGAGCAAATTCTTTCCTTTAAGAGTAGCATTCCATCTCGGAGAAAGATGTTGTTACATAGAGTTTCCTTGTTGTGTGTAATATTTTGGTTCTGGCTACGCCACTGGTATTTGCGAGAGACGGTCTGACTGTGAACTTTTCAAGCCCAATCCCAGCGACACATTTGGGCCAGTTATAGTCTTGGATCAGCAATAGTGCTCACTCACTAGGCGGCAATTTTTATCGAGGCTGGTCCATTTCTTCCGTACCTCCTTATGCTGGGTAACTATTAACCTTAAAGCACCACAAAAGTTTTGAGTCGATTGTCGACCAAAAGTTACGGAGCGCAGTAGCTTTCAACTGCTAATGTCCAAATGACTGTCACTGATTTGTACGAAAGCTAGGTAACGGTTTATTATCGCCGCCCTGTTCTTATCCGATTGAGACCAGAGTGGTGTGTAAAGAGGATTACCTGTAGAATCGATCTGGACTTGAAAAGACAGTGTAGATCCAGGTCAGACGCCATATAAAGGGCCTCTGTTCAATGTCTACATTGTTTAAAGTACCGGCATTTAAAGGTTAAACGAAACAGTCTTAGCGTCCATCCAGGTTACACTCAGAGACAATCGACCTGCCAGTGCTGTCATTGCTTTGTCGTGATGCTGGTTTCCTTATTTCACCATTAAACATCACTCACCTTATATGTCTTGTTTGTTTGTATCGGCGGCCCCCGCCCATCGGGGCTTAAAGAAATAGTTGGGCTGCATGATGCTTTTACGCAAACTAGTACTGGTAAACCGCTTAGAGGATCTAAGCCTGCCCAGCAAAGCGGTGCGAGTCTGATCGCCCATGCTTATAAACCCTATTGGTTTCATTGGGCGGCAGGGTTTGAGATGTCATTTCATCTCAATGTCGGGTAGAAGTCCCACAAAATTGGAAGCAACGTCTCCAAAATTACCTTTACAGTGTTGACGGGGACGTTAAACCTCAAATCAAACAACTAACAGATTGTTTGTATTGGAGTTTAACGGCCCAGTGAACACTATTTTAGGTTATTTTTGAGCCGGTCAGTTTTTCCTTGGCAGGCTTATACGTAAGCGGTTAACCAGTAAAGTGCACATTCTTTCGCCAGAATCTAACAACTGCCCTTCTTGAATCAGCGGAAGGAAGAGAATGACCGTAGAAAAGATTTCATGATCAATCTTCTATCTATCTATCTATCTATCTATCTATCTATCTATCTATCTATCTATCTATCTATCTATCTATCTATCTATCTATCTATCTATCTATCTATCTATCTATCCTATCCTATCCTATCCTATCCTATCTATCTATCTACTGATACTATCTATCTATCTATCTATCTATCTATCTATCTATCTATCTACTGATACTGCGTCGGTCACACTTGACCATTACCGCAGGTGTATATAACATACACTCCAGGTTTTGCAGGATGAAAGCCTACACAGTAATCATGTACGGTAGGGATCTTTAACCTGCACAGGGGGCCTCCAGTTAACGCCCCGATCCGAAGGACGGTGCACTTCACGAAAGAATGTTGCCGACCCCAGCAGGTATCAAACCCGCGTCCTGCTGATCACCAGTCAGACGCGCATTCTCAGTGAGCCGGTGTGCAGAACCCAAACATGAGCCATGCCGACTCAAGGTCAAGGTCACAGTTGAAGGTCACGAGTTTGAAACTTGGAATTTTTTGTCTGTTCCATATCTCCTTTACTCTGGATTTTCATTAAACTTCAAATATTCTTCTCAGTGAGCTGATGTGCAGAACCCATGTCCTTCCGTCCGTCCGTCCGTAACACTTTCTCGCCCGCTCCATATCTCCTGAACCCTTTGATAGATTTTCATTATACTTTGGTCAATTATTCGCCTCAGTGAGCTGGTGTGCAGAACCCGTAAATAAACCATGCCGACTTAAGATCAAGGTGACGGTTGAAGGTCACGAGTCTGAAACTTGGAATTTTGTGTCCGTTCCATATCTCCTTTAGCCTTGGAAGGGTATTCATTAAACTTTGGTCAAATAGTCATCTCAGCGAGCTGATGTGCAGAACCCATGTTCATCCGTCCGTATGTAAGTCCGTCCATCTGTCTGTCCGTAACACTTTCTTGTTCGCTCCATATCTCCTGAACCCTTTGATAGATTTTCATTAAACTTTGGTCAATAATTTGTCTCAGTGAGCTGGTGTGCAGAACCCATAAATGAACCATGCCGACTTAAGGTCAAGGTCACGGTTGAAGGTCACGAGTTTGAAACTTTGAATTTTGTGTCCGTTCCATATCTCCTTTACCCCTGGATTGATTTTCATTAAATGTTTGTAAAATATACCCCACATTGAGATGATTTGCAGAACCATAAATAAACCATGCCAACGTAAGGTCAAGGTCACAGGTGAAAGTCACAAGGTTGAGCCTTGATACAAAATGCGGCGGGGGATTTGGTTGTCCTTCAGACTGCTTTCTTGTGTTTAATTATTTCAATGCTATGCTTTTCAGTGATATAGATATAGAAATTTTAAGTGAATTCGAAATTGATATTATCACTGTCACAACCAGTGATTTTCACTGCTGGTATATGGGCAGCATCGGAACCTCAGTCGGATGCGCATCTGACTGGTAATCAGGATGACACGGGTTCGATACCTGCCGAGGTCGGCAACATTCTTTCGTGGAGATTGATCATGAAATCTTTTCTACGGTTATTATCTCCCTTCCGCTGATTCAAGAAGGGCAGTTGTCAGTTTCTGGTGAAAGAAGGTGCACTGTACTGGTTAACCGCCTATGTATAAGCCTGCCCAGTAAAAGTGCGGATAGGTAAACTGACCGGATCAAAATGACCTGAAATAGTGTTGACTGGGCCGTTAAACTCCAATACAAACTGACAAACAGACTGCTGGTATAAAATCGAAAATTGACATCTACATTCTCTGTCTGTTAGTTTGTTTGAACTGAGGTCCCCGTCAACGCTGTTTAGGAGACGTTGCTTCCAATTTTGTGGGACTTTTACCCGACAAAGAGATAAAATGACATCTCAAGCCCTGCCAACCAGTGAATCTTTATAGATGCCTGTCTGGATGGTTCGACTCCCATCACTTTCCCTGGACAGACTTAGACCTTCTTAGCTGTTTACCACTACTCACTATCAGCTCTGCGAAGAAGCATCGAGCAGCACAATTTATTTCTAATAACCCCGTCTGTCTGTTGGAAGCCAAACGTTACTAATACGTTACTAATGTGTGTCAGAAATTGGGTCATGCACACTTGCACGCCATTCAGCTGTTGGTGACGTCACTTTTAGCACCAATACAATGTAAATACTGCACGTGGCACCAGGTCAACATAGCAACTGTGGACATTTTTTGAATGAAAATAGATCTACATTTCATGTCCATGTTGTGAAATAGAGGATCTTACACGAGTGGTCATTTCATATGATATTTATGAAACGAGCCTTTGGCGAGTTTCATAAATTTCATATGAAATGACCACGAGTGTAAGATTCTGTTTATCATATGACCACTTTAAATTGGATTTTATCGCCTTTCAATTTGACAATTTTGCCACAAAAAATGCATTGTTGACATGAACGTCGTCATGACGTTACTTAATCCCGCCAAAGTGTTATTACACGTGTGGTCATACGATTTTTAGTACACGACGTTATCCACGGCTTATCGGCGACGTCATATGATAAAAATCGATCTTAGACTGAAAAAATTAAATATGGTCTACCCCAATGTCGGTCCAATGTTTAGCGACATTTTGTATGCTTGAGGGACTCAGCGGCTACATTATGATTACACATAGGCTAAAGAAATTTTCATGTAGTTTAAATGAAAATTTTGCCCGACATTCAAATTTCGGATGCTTGGAAAAACTGCCTCTGAGTGGCGGTTGTGACGAGTACACACACTCTCTATGTTCTTGCGGAAAAAGAGGGTAGCGAACCTGCCAATAAATCCAATTTTTCTTCATATAAAATGGGGTTCAGACCTGTTCACACGTCTAAACCCCGCTTTATGAAAAGAAAAGTTGGGTTTATTACCGAGGCAGTCAAGGTGCTGTTTTTTTTTTTTTTTTTTGTTTTTTTTGCCTAGGCCGCACACAGGTGTTGCTGTGCTCAGGCTTATATGAGACGCGATGCCGATAGATGGGTTCCCCGTGGAGGCTTGGATGGGCCTGCGCATTCGCGCAGCCTAGTTATGGGTCTACTGGTATTTAGAATTCCGAAAGTTTTCGATGAGTACGACATAGACTCTAATTAGGGATGCAGATGCATGGACTGTTCTTGGTCTTCTTGGTCTATGCTAGGCGCACGCATGAACCGTGTAAGTATTGCTGTACATGTACCTGGGATCGTGTTGGACGTGGAGCAAAATGTCGTAATCTATACAATATGCATGGTGGAGAAAGGGAAAGGTTACGGTGGTTTTTTACAGCTGGATGATTACAACAATCAAGTTTTTTCCGAATAAGAATGATTTACTGGCGAAAGCTACACTGTACAGCGCATGTTCATGTAGTTGATGTTACATACAAGTACGTGTGACTAATGTCTAAATTTTATAGTTCATCTGAGGACTTGGTCTGAACATATGTCGTTTCTGTTTAATTTACATGTACATGTAGATGCCGCACGGTCTTAAATTTTACCCACTGTTTTCACGCATCCACGCGTGAAGAAAAAAATCGATCTTTCAGGACTAAAGATTAACTACGCGGGATGTTTCACGCATCATGCGTGGACACCTTGTTTTAACCGCGGAAACTCCGCGCAACTCGAGATAAAATTCGCGCGTGAAGCCTACGACTTCCATGCAAAATTCGCGCAAAATTCATGCAAAATCCACGCAAAAATTACGTAACAGAAACGCGGAAAATAAAATTTATCCACGCATGATGCGAAAACCATCGAGGCTTCGCGGCAACTGTACTGTAGGTAAAAAAATGAATTAAGATAGCCATAAAGAATTCATAGTTATTTCAAAACAATAATATCTTAGGATTAATTTTCTGTCAATAAGAGGATAACTTTATTAGAGGAAATCATGAAAATTTGTTCAAGCAATATTTAGGTAGAAAAATCTTATGTATGGGACAGTATGATTATAAGCACATAATTGTTTTGAAAGTTAATACTAGAAACCATTGTTATGTTGTAATTTATGTGAAATTAGCTGACATAATAGATTCCAGTAAAAAATGATGTTTGGACACAAATTTTAGAAAAAAATATGCCTAAAGCTTATAAGGGGTAAAATTTTAAACAAAAATTGTCATTTATTACGGTTTACTCTAAGAAAAGTAGGTTCAGAATGACCAGACCACCATATTTTAGGACTTAGTTTTGAACCTCATGTTCATAATTATTGCTCAGAATCAGAATCAGAATTGTTACTGGTGACACGTCAAATGACATTCATACACCAGGACCTGTGATGTGGGAAGTTAGTCCCTAGCTCTAACCAAAGAGGTAAATTTAGCTACACAATCATCAGCACCTTCAGCTGTCGAAATAATCGAATCGGGAAGGGCATTCCAATCTCTAATGGTTCTGGGGAAGAACGACTCTTTATAAATGTCAGTTCTTGCGCTAAGGGTTTGAAACGCCAACGAATGGTGATTTCTACAGTGTCTAGCTGGGGGAACAAGGTCATCTGTTGGAATGCTGGCAGCACCCTTTAGACCTTTGTATAAAAGGATTAGCCTACTGTCTTTTCTCCTTTTCTTGAGAGACTCCCATTTTAATTTTCCAAGTATTCCAGTCATGCTCCCAGTTTCAAAGCAGTAATTGCCTGTTACAAATCTAGCAGCTCTATTCTGAACTTTCTCAATTTCATCATTAAGGACCACTCCACTGGGGTCCCAGATACAACTACCATATTCCAAGATTGGGCGAACAAGACCTTTATATGCTGCCTCTTTTACATCCTGAGGGCACTGATGAAGATTCCGCCTCAGGAAACCAAGCGTTCTATTTGCCTTAGTACACATGTTGCTAATATGAGTATTCCATCTCAAGTCGTGTGAGATTGTCACTCCAAGGTATTTAATGGAGTCCACATTCTCGAGGACCGTTCCCTCTAAGGTGTAAGAAGCCTCAACTTTATTAGATCTCTTCCTAGTTATCTGCATAATATTGCATTTAACTGGCTGAAATCTCATGCCCCATTTACGTGCCCAACATCCTAATCTAGCTATGTCAGCCTGAAGTTTCAATGAGTCATCTGTATCTCTAATTTCCCGGTAACAAACACAGTCATCTGCGAACAGTCTTATTTCTGAGTCAATGTCAGTGGAAATATCATTGATGTACAGGGAGAACAAAAGTGGACCAAGAACGGTCCCTTGTGGGACTCCAGACAAAACTGGAGCCCACTCCGAAGATTCACCATTAACAACAACCCGCTGTTTTCTGTAGCAGAGAAAGGAATCTATCCATTTGAGGGTCTTTCCCCCAATTCCATAACCAAACAAGGCAACGCAAGCGTAGCATCCCCTCGCAACTGCATACCATTCATTAACATGAAAATCCATTGTGACCTTAACCTTTGACCCCTGACCTTGAAATTCAATAGGGTTCATCCTCTGTACATGGTGAACATTTGTGGAAGGTTTGATGCTTCTACGATGAATACTGTAACTGCATACCATTCATTAACATGAAAATCCATTGTGACCTTGACCTTTGACCCCTGACCTTGAAATTCAATAGGATTCATTCTCTGTACATGGTGAACATTTGTGGAAGGTTTGATGCTTCTACGATGAATACTGTGTCTTCTATCCTGCTCACAAGGTTTTCAAGGTCAAGTCCAATGTGACCTTGACCTTTGACCCCTGACCTTGGAATTCAATAGGGTTCATCCTCTGTACATGGTGAACATTTGTGGAAGGTTTGATGCTTCTACGATGAATACTGTGTCGTCTATCCTGCTCACAAGGTTTTCAAGGTCAAGTCCATTGTGACCTTGACCTTTGACCCCTGACCTTGAAATTCAATAGGGTTCATCCTCTGTACATGGTGAACATTTGTGGAAGGTTTGATGCCTCTATGATAAATACTGTGTCGTCTATCCTGCTCACAAGGTTTTCATGGTCAAGTCCATTGTGACCTTGACCTTTGACCCCTGACCTTGAAATTCAATAGGGTTCATCCTCTGTACATGGTGAACATTTGTGGAAGGTTTGATGCCTCTACGATGAATACTGTGTCGTCTATCCTGCTCACAAGGTTTTCATGGTCAAGTCCATTGTGACCTTGACCTTTGACCCCTGACCTTGAAATTCAATAGGGTTCATCCTCTGTACTTGGTGAACATTTGTGGAAGGTTTGATGCTTCTACGATGAATACTGTGTCGTCTATCCTGCTCACAAGGTTTTCAAGGTCAAGTCCATTGTGACCTTGACCTTTGACCCCTGACCTTGAAATTCAATAGGGTTCATCCTCTGTACATGGTGAACATTTGTGGAAGGTTTGATGCTTCTACGATAAATACTGTGTCTTCTATCCTGCTCACAAGGTTTTCAAGGTCAAGTCCATTGTGACCTTGACCTTTGACCTCTGACCTTGAAATTCAATAGGGTTCATCCTCTGTACATGGTGAACATTTGTGGAAGGTTTGATGCTTCTACCATGAATACTGTGTCGTCTATCCTGCTCACAAGGTTTTCAAGGTCAAGTCCATTGTGACCTTGACCTTTGACCCCTGACCTTGAAATTCAATAGGGTTCATCCTCTGTACACGGTGAACATTTGTGGAAGGTTTGATGCTTCTACGATGAATACTGTGTCTTCTATCCTGCTCACAAGGTTCCGGACAGACACACACACAGAAACACGGACACACGGACACACAGACACACAGACACACACACGGACGCACGGCACCGATGCTATATCCCCATTCGCAACTTTGTTGCGAGGGGATAATAACTTAGATTTAAGTAGTTCATGAGGAGGGGTGTCAAAGGCCTTCTCGAAGTCAAGAATAAAAGTGTCCACCTGTCCCCCTTTGTCCAAGATTTTTGCCCAGTCATTAATAACTGTGCTTAGCTGAGTTTCACAACTGTGCCTTTTCCTAAATGCATGTTGCCTGTCTGACAAAAGTTTATGCTCGTCCAAGTGGGCCATGATGTTTGAGCAGACTATATGTTCTAGCAATTTACACAGAACACAAGTCAGAGACACAGGGCGATAATTACGGGCAAGAGCCCTGTCTCCTTTTTTGAAGAGTGGACAAATGTTTGCTAAGAGCCATTCTTTGGGGATTTCACCCGTATCAAGAGACTGTTGAAACAAGTGTGCGAAAACTGGACCCATCTCATTTGCTAGTTCCTTCAGGACTCTAGGATGAAGCTCATCGGGTCCTGAGGCCTTACTGGGGTTTAAGCCTTCAAGTAATTTGATCACTCCTGCAGCTGTCACAACAATATTATCCATGAATGGGGCCGATCTTCCAGTCAATGGAACCTCCGTGAACTCAGTTTTATTAAATGCATCATTGAATTGACCAACTAGTTCCTCTGCCCTTTCAGAGTCTGATTCAGCAACCCCGTCCCCTCCTCTTTTATTAAGGGGCGGGATACCTTGCCTGTCTTTCTTCTGGCTATTAATATATCTGTAGAAGTCTCTGGGATTTGCCTTTACATCACCTACCAAGTTATTCACATACAAATCATGCTGATTTTTTATATCAGTCTTGATTTCACGTCTCAAGTTTTCAAATTTTGTCCGGAGTTTACCACTTCCCGTCTTTTTTGCCTTTGCATGAATCTTATTCCTTCTGCGAATTTTCCTTCTTATCTCTGGAGTGATTGCTACTGGTAGAACTACTCGAATAATTATAATAACAATGACCGGCAAATATGATCTCAAACAGTAGCAATATTGTCCCATACGTAAGATTTTACAAGGGCTTTAATTTTGCTGCTTTTACCTGAACTGAATTCTTGCTGTTTCAAACATAATGAAGTGTAAGACCAATAGGAAAATGTATGAAACTGTTCTTTTTGCCGAAGTTTATTAATGTGTATACAATCATTAAATGTGTGACAAAAAGGAGTTTTCCCCTGAAAAAAAAACAACAACAAAAAAACTTGGTACCAGGGTAATCATTTCAAAGTTTAATGAGCCTGAATTGTATCATATAGTAAAACAGAACAGGTACATGAAACTGTGAAACATAAACACAATATGAAAAGCCAAAATTTATGGAACAACAAGATTAATTAAATCTTACGTATGGGACAAAATTAATATATGTGAGGCACTTTCATCGCAAAATATGCTTTTTTGATGTTGTCAACAGAAAAGCTTAAAGTTAAAACAAATTGCAAAGACTAGAAAATAAAATGTTATAACCTGTTTCTAACTACATTTATCAGATTAAGACTTGAATGGGTCACAACTTAAGTGACACTGCAGATCTGAAGATGCATAGAGACTGAAATTGCATCGGTTTTATCATAATGTTCACCATTTATTCTACTTTTGATATCCAGAAATCAAAATATTTGAACATAACCCGACAATTGTTTAGAAGTGTTCCATACACAAGATTTCAACTTTCCATCCCTTCGTGCTGTGTCTCCCTGTCCCCTACCCCACCCTCCTTTAAGGAAAAGTTTCCTGATTTTTGATGCATTAAGAAAATTCGCTTCCTTGCTTGCCCCTTCCACTGCTGAATTATTCCCCCTGCCTACTTCTGCCCCCTCCCCACCATTCCAAAAATAAAATTCCCTTGGAGTTGGATTCTTTGTTAAAATTACCTCACTGCATTGCCTTAATCCATTTTAAATTCACCTGAGCATGGAGTGCTTATGTTGCGCCATTGAACAATCAATGTATGTCCTCCTTCATGTGTTGTCTGACGTACACAATTACCTTTAAAAATGTTCTATAGTAGGGTTATCCTATGGAAGCAAGGAATACAACACGGAACGGAAAAATATGAAGTTTACATGTTTTCTGGGCCAGGTTAGCTAGTTTCGGCCAATTCGGCCTCATCAGTGACCCTCAAGTATAAATTTCAAAATTCTATAATTGGAATCAATGATCCCAAAGGACAAGATATTAAAAACTACACTATGATGTAGGGCAAGACTTTTTATGGCCGCCACACATTCCCAGACACCAGCTGTAGTGACGTTAAATATGTTCTATAATCAAGTTATCCTATGGAAGCAAGGAATACAACACAGAACTGAAAAATAATAATTGTACATGTTTTCTGGGCCAGACTAGCTAGTTTCGGCCAATTAGGCCTCATCAGTGACCCTCAAGTATTTTCAGAATTCTATAATTGGAATCAATGATCCCAAAGGACAAGAAAATATAAACAACGTACACTATGAAAATGAAGACTTCTCTTTAGCCCTTTGGTCAGTTTCATTTAAACTTCACAGGAAATGTTGCCTAGGTGGTTCTCTATATAAATAGCTAAATCCTTTTGCTTGGATGCAGAAAATGGCTAAGAAGCTGAAAAAGGGAGAAACGTTTTAAAGACAACTCCTCTTATACCCCTGAGCCAATTCCATTCAACTGTCATAGAAATCTTGCTTAGGTGACCCTTCACCAAAATAGCTAAGTTAGTTCTGCTCCGAGGAACAAGATGGCCACCAGAGTTAAAAATAGAATAAAAATCTTTAAATGACTACTCTTCCCATACCCCAAGGCAAACATATGATTGAGTGAGTGAGTGAGTTTTTAGTTTTACGTCCCACCAACAGCTAAGGTCATACGGAGACGGGACCTCGGTTTAAAGACTCATCCGAAAGTCTGGAGAAGCCCGGGATCGATCCTGCGATCCCTGGTTTACAAGGCGAGTAGCGTAACCACTGCACCACGAAGGCTTCTAACATATGATTGAAAGCCATTAAAAGACATCACCAGTAAAGCAGCTAAAAGTGTTACACTCTAATGAACAAGATGGCCATCATATCGAAAACTAGAAAAATCTTTGACTATGCCTACATCTCTAAATCCCAGGGCCAACTTCATTTAAATGTTTCATATACATGTATGATTGTCTTACAGGCCAGCTGACCAGCTAAAACTGTTTAGCCCTAATGCAGTCAGATCTTGCTTTTCTTTTGCAACTTTCACACAACTTATGTTTTTATATGGTAAATATTTTGTAGGACAATGATATCCTTTGTTGTCAAAACTTTTTTTTTTTTGTGGTTGGGGGTGCGGGTGTGTAGTTTAACGGCCCTTTCACAGTTAACCCAAAATAGAATATGATGGTATTCCATTGTAATAAACAGTTTGAATAAATTCCATAATGATAGTATGCCAAATGCTTAAAGCCAATCTACCAGAGATAACAGTTGTAACTGACCTTTATGTTGTCTTCAAGTTCTATCTAAAATTGATTAAGACGTGATTTTAGGTCATGGAAACCAACCTCGTGTTACTGGAATGCATAGCCAAAAATCTTACGTATGGGACAAAATACTGTGTTTTTGCAAAATATATTTTTGGTGTAATATACTATCAAGAGATATAATAAAACTGGTAGCCATGATTTCAGTTATTATGATGCATGCAAATAAATAAAATTGCTTTGATTGCAAATCCTCTTGATTTCTCAAATATTTTTAGCAGAACTCCAACTTTGGTTAACTTCTGTCCTCAGCTGCATATCTGAACAAAATCAAGGTAGAACCAAACTCAAGTAAAGCAGAGAAGGTTATAAGTACTGAAATTGAATACAATAAAGTGCATACCATAAGCAAAGACAACTTATTTTGACTTGTATTGTCGCAGGTATACAAAGCCAAAAATCTTACGTATGGGACATAAGCACAATTTCATGACTATAAGAATAGTTTTAATGGAAAATAACAGCAAGATACTTTTATATGTTTTGTGTAACCTTTTTGAATAGACACAAGGTAAAAAATCACTACTATTTATGTTTCTGGTGACAAAAACATACCAAATTGGATTTTAGGATGATTTTAACCCCTAACAGCATCTAGACTTCAAAACACTTCATTCTCAGTTTCTCAGACAAAAAGTGACTAAGGAGTGTAAGCGGCATTAATTTAATTGCTCAGATCAGCTCTATACAACTATTAGCTCTTAATGCTAAAAATATGGCATGCTAGTGAAGTTTCTTACGTATGGGGCAAAAATTGTCTTACGTATGGGACGTTTCATTCTTATTTGTTGTTTTACAACTCGGCAAGATCATGAAATTAATATACACTTTGTATATATGGGTCATGTGACTGTGAAGCTCTAAAACTTAAGACTATTCAATTACTTGTAGATGCCTGGATTGTAAAGTATGCCCATCTTACGTATGGGACAGTCTTGTTTCGGAAAGTTTGGTACATCGAGGTAAAATGAAACTGTGTAAATATTTCCACTGGTATCCAGATTTTACTATGGCGATTTATTTATGTTGTTGTTTGTTACTTACTGTGTGTATCACTTGTGTCTTTTAATTTTGTATGGCCATATGGCCATTTTGTGGGAAAGTAACTGTCCGTATGGCCTTCCTTTGTTTAGGTTTCCATTGTGGTCTGGTCGCTTAGTGTTTGTATTTCTTTCCCTTTGGTGTCTTTTATGGATGGAGTAAGTTAATTGTATCAATTCCTGATCTTTGTTTTACTTCTACTTTACTATGGTAAATTGAAAGAAGGAAAACCAGTATGCGATTAAGAAACATATTCCATGTGAAAACCTGTGTATTTATATTGTTTCAGGCTGTGTCATTGAGGGGTATTATATTTAGTGGAAAAAAGTTACACATGTCTGATTTTGTTCAAACTGCAGGCTAGACAATGATATGCATTATACGTATGTGAGCTATGCATCGCCTTGACCGTAGGTCATTGCTGTATCAAATGTACATCTGTAAAGTGAATGTATTGTTAACCCGAGAGTGAAATATTAATTTAAAAAACAGTGAAAATACGGTTGGCCACTGGTTACAGTACTTTTTGGCCATTTTTGGGGCATTTGCATACACATTAAATTGTATTGCAACATCCCAGAAGTCTAAATGTTATCTATGTATTGACACCCATCAAGTAGTTGACAAAATCGTAAATTAAAACATTCTTTAATCATCATGCTGAAATTGTCAGCCAGTTACATGCCAAATGCCACCTTAGCTTGCACAGGTCCAGAAGGAATAAGATTCATGCAAATGCAAAAAAGACGGGAAGTGGTAAACTCTGGACAAAACTTGAAAACTTGAGACGTGAAATCAAGACTGATATAAAAAATCAGCATGATTTGTATGTGAATAACTTGGTAGGTGACGTAAAGGCAAATCCCAGAGACTTCTACAGATATATCAATAGCCAGAAGAAAGACAGGCAAGGTATCCCACCCCTTAATATAAGAGTAGGGAATGTGGTTGCTGAATCAGACTCTGAATGGCCAGAGGAGTGAGTGAGTGTTTCAGTTTTACGTCCCACCAACAGCTAAGGTCATACGGAGACGGGACCTCGGTTTAAAGACTCATCCGAAAGTTGGTCAATTCAATGATGCGTTTAATAAAACTGAGTTCACAGAGGTTCCATTGACTGGAAGATCGGCCCCATTCATGAATAATGTTGTTGTGACAGCTGCAGGAGTGATCAAGTTACTTCAAGGCTTAAACCCTAGTAAATAAAAAAAAAAAAATGAGTTCCTTTAAGAGCAATGAAAATATTCATAAGAAAGAAGATGGGTCATACTACGTAGTTTCGACTAATAAAGCCTCATCAGTGACCCTGTAATGATCCGGCAACGAAAGCCAGAGGAAGCATACTGCAATTTTGCGAATTTCGAATAGGCAGTCGATTCAAAGACTGATATAAATCAAAAAGAGGTCCAAATAATTAAAAACATGTCTAGAATTTGAGTCTAAACTAATAATTTATTTCTGATTTCTCAGAATATTCACGCTGATCTCAAAGGACCAAAAGTAAAATATAAACTGCACTATGGTTGATGTACGGGGAGACGTTTTACGGCCGCCACACGGCACAACACCAGCTGCAGTGAAGGCAAATAAAAATCAAAAAATGAGTTCCTTTAAGAGCAATGAAAATATTCATAAGAAAGAAGATGGGTCATACTACGTAGTTTCGACTAATAAAGCCTCATCAGTGACCCTGTAATGATCCGGCAACGAAAGCCAGAGGAAGCATACTGCAATTTTGCGAATTTCGAATAGGCAGTCGATTCAAAGACTGATATAAATCAAAAAGAGGTCCAAATAATTAAAAACATGTCTAGAATTTGAGTCTAAACTAATAATTTATTTCTGATTTCTCAGAATATTCACGCTGATCTCAAAGGACCAAAAGTAAAATATAAACTGCACTATGGTTGATGTACGGGGAGACGTTTTACGGCGCCACACGGCACAACACCAGCTGCAGTGAAGGCAAATAAAAATCAAAAAATGAGTTCCTTTAAGAGCAATGAAAATATTCATAAGAAAGAAGATGGGTCATACTACGTAGTTTCGACTAATAAAGCCTCATCAGTGACCCTGTAAACCCACGTAAGCCCTTAGGACCTGATGAGCTTCATCCTAGAGTCCTGAAGGAACTAGCAAATGAGTTGGGTCCAGTTTTTGCACACTTGTTTCAACAGTCTCTTGATGCTGGAGAAATCCCCAAAGAATGGCTCTTAGCAAACATCTGTCCACTCTTCAAAAAAGGAGATAGGGCTCTTGCCCGTAATTATCACCCTGTGACACACAGTGTCTCTGACTTGTGTTCTATCTATCTACTGATACTGCGTCGATGTTCTGTGTAAATTGCTGGAACATATAGTCTGCTCAAACATCATGGCCCACTTGGACGAACATAAACTTTTGTTCGACAGACAACATGCATTTAGGAAAAGGCACAGTTGTGAAACTCAGCTAAGCACACTTATTAATGACTGGGCAAAATCTTGGACAAAGGGGGACAGGTGGACACATTTATTCTGGACTTCGAGAAGGCTTTTGACACCCCTCCTCATGAACTACTTAAATCTAAGTTATTTGGTTATGGAATTTGGGGAAAGACCCTCAAATGGATAGATTCCTTTCTTTGCTACAGAAAAAAGCGGGTCGTTGATAATGGTGAATCTTCAGAGTGGGCTCCAGTTTTGTCTGGAGTCCCGCAAGGGACCGTTCTTGGTCCACTTTTGTTCTCCCTGTACATCAATGATATTTCAACTGACATGGACTCAGAAATAAGACTGTTCGCAGATGACTGTGTTTGTTACCGGGA
Organism: Lucinisca nassula; assembly: GCA_963580285.1. Classification (NCBI taxonomy): domain Eukaryota; kingdom Metazoa; phylum Mollusca; class Bivalvia; order Lucinida; family Lucinidae; genus Lucinisca; species Lucinisca nassula. The sequence continues at coordinate 133,944,465 of OY757010.1, read as the reverse complement.
AATTAGAGATACAGATGACTCACTGAAACTTCAGGCTGACATAGATAGATTAGGATGTTGGGCCCGAAAATGGGGCATGAGATTCCAGCCAGTTAAATGCAATATTATGCAGATAACTAGGAAGAGATCTAATAAAGTTGAGGCTTCTTACACCTTAGAGGGAACGGTCCTCGAGAATGTGGACTCCATTAAATACCTTGGAGTGACAATCTCACACAACTTGAGATGGAATACTCATATTAGCAACATGTGTACTAAGGCAAATAGAACGCTTGGTTTCCTGAGGCGAAATCTTCATCAGTGCCCTCAGGATGTAAAATAGGCAGCATATAAAGGTCTTGTTCGCCCAATCTTGGAATATGGTAGTTGTATCTGGGACCCCAGTGGAGTGATACTTAACAATGAAATTGAGAAAGTTCAGAATAGAGCTGCTAGATTTGTAACAGGCAATTACTGCTTTGAAACTGGGAGCATGACTGGAATACTTTGAAAATTAAAATGGGAGTCTCTCAAGAAAAGGAGAAAAGACAGTAGGTTAATCCTTTTATACAAAGGTCTAAAGGGTGCTGCCAGCAATCCAACAGATGACCTTGTTCCCTCAGCTAGTAGAAATCACCATTCGTTGGCGTTTCAGACCCTTACTGCAAGAACTGACATTTATAAAGAGTCGTTCTTCCCCAGAACTCCTAGAGATTGGAATGCCCTTCCCGATTCGATTATTTCGACAGCTGAAGGTGCTGATGATTGTGTAGCTAAATTTACCTCTTTGGTTAGAGCTAGGGACTAACTTCCCACATCACAGGTCCTGGTGTATGAATGTCATTTGACGTGTCACCAGTAACAATTCTGATTCTGATCTGGAAGTTAACTGGGGGCCCCCTGTGCAGGGAGAACCATCCCCTGTACAGGTTAAAGATCCCTACCGTAATCACATGATTCCTGTGTAGGCTTTCATCCTACAAAACCTCGAGTGTATGTAATATACACCTGCGGTAATGGTCAAATGAGACCGACGCAGTATCAGATGATAGATAGATATCTATCTATCTTATCTTCTTATACTGAGTCGGTCATATTTGGCCATTACCTCAGTTGATTGGGTGGCGCAATTTAAAATTTAGCTAAAAAAACAAACAAAAAAAAAACAGAGAGGCACTGGATGCGTCCTTAAAACTATTTACAATCTGCATAACAGAGGTATCCTAAAACGCATACCTCTGAGTCTCAATCTTACACTGTACGGGCTTTAAACTCTTCTGCGGACTTGGCATTCACCGCAGAGGAGGGAAGACTATTCCATTGGGGAATAGTTCTAGGAAAGAACGAGTTCTTCAGGGCATCACTGTAGGACTGGTATCTACGATATTGTGAGTCGTTTACTTTTGATGCCCTTGTTTGGGTCGACACTGTTACAGGGGTCAAGTACCTATCTTTATTAATAGACACTGAATCAGAGTGTATTTTGTAGAAGAAGGTTAAAGAGGACTGCTCACGACGGGCCTCCAGGGACGGCCACTCTAGCTCATTAAGCATGTCACCGACGCTACTTCTATTTCGCCATCGCCTACAGGTCCATCGAGCAGCTGTCCTCTGCACCTTCTCTACCTGCTGAGTCTGAGTTTTAACATAGGGATGCCAAATGGGTGATGCATATTCAAGTTGAGGGCGAACCAATGTTTTATATGCAACATCCTTTGTCTGCCTAGGTGCAAAAGCCAAGTTCCGTCTAAGGAATCCTAAAGCCCTAGTTGCTTTTGATGTAATCTCATTTTAGATATGTTGACCCAAATCAAGATCGTCAGTGATGGTGATACCATGATGATCAAGTAAGTCTGTTTGTGGCCACGGTTTATGGCCCCATCCAGATTGCTCACAATGTCATGGTAAAATTGAAAAAGCACATATTAACTGTGAATGCCAGAAATATGTTTTGTACAGTTTACTGTCTTTGGTAAAATTCTACCGTATTTACCCTAAATATTCGGACACCAAAAAAGTAATATTAGCCTGAGCAAACAGTGTAAACCCAGATCAGACTGCTCCTGAAGGAGCAGTCTGATCAGGGTTTGCACTGTTTGCCATTTAATAAAAGTCCTTCCAGCCAAAAAGTCAAATTAATTACCTATAAAAATGCTCATTAAAAGTGTTCGAAAGTGTCCGAATATTTAGGGTAAATACGGTAATTGCCAATCTGGCACTCCGTGAGAATCCAGGACTTTTTGGTCCCGAGTTGTTTCGGCCAGGTCGTTTCTGCCTAAATTTGGACTTTGGTCATTTCGTCCTATTTTGGTGGATTGTTTCGGTCCTGGGTCTTTTCCGTCAGATTTTATTAGATTTTTTTCAGCAGATTACCTGTTGGATATTAATTATTTGAAATATTTTGGAATATGTTTACATGATTTTAGGCATGTTTATGAAATTATGATATCCCAATTAAAGAATTTTAAAAGTTCTTTTCATAGCCATGTTTCCAGTTAGCACCAATGAGGTGGTGTGACTAGGATTTCATAATTGTCTGGAAACAACTTTACTACAATTAATGAATTATATATAAAATTGTATATCGGGTAACAATCACACGGCATGCACACAGCGCTATGGCCAATTTAGGTCATGCACCGGCACTCATTTAATCACCGATAGACAAAACGAAGGGGATTAGATAACCTCGGCAAAATTGATTAACATATGATTGATTAACGAATCATTAACATGTGATGATTCAATTTACTATTTAAAAAAGCCAACATCTTATGCTTATCATGCTTATAGTATGAAATAAATAAATAAATAACAACTTGGATGGTATTATGACTGTAGAAGGCTCATAACTATGAAGACTGATTAGACTGCACTCATGCGCAGGATGATCTGAGTCTTTCCTGATTGAAAAATGACATGCAAACTTGGATCAGCATGAGCATCCATTCATTACGACAAAAATATCACTTTTATCTCTTTGTACATGTATGTTGCTGTGGCTGTAGAAAGTTCGTGAAAGTTTCAAATATTTTGAAGGTTTGTGCAATCCTCAAAGATTATATATCAACACATTTAGGTAAAAAATATGAATGTTATGCATTTTTAGCTCACCTGTCATGTAATGACGAGGTGAGCTTTTGGGATCACTTTTCGTCAGTCGTCAGTGCGTGCGAGCGCAGCCACGGGCATATGTTGGGTAGACATAAGTTGGGTACTTGCCGTTTATTCCGTTAGTGTCCGAAAAAGTAGCCAACAAATTTGATGGGACATGTTGGGTACTTGTGCAAATTTTAGCTGATTGTTGGGTACTTATAGGTGAAAAATTAACACTGTAGTACCCAACAAATGCCCATCGGTACGACGTGCGCCTGTGCGTCTGTCCGTCTGTTAACAATTTCTTTAAACAACATCTCCTCCTAAACCACTGATTGGATTTTGACCAAACTTCACAGGAATGATCCTTAGGTGGTCCCCTTTCAAAGTTGTTCAAATGGTTCTGGTCCATTGCACATCTAGGTCACAGGAGCCAAAAATAGATTTTTTACACCGAAAACTTAAAAAATCTTCTCTGAAACCACAAGGCCCAGGTCTATGATATTTGGTATGAAGCTTCATCTATTGTTGTTCAAATTATAGTGCTGGGGCCAAAAATGCCCCCGCCCTGGGTCCCTTTGGTTTTACATAGGATTATATAGGGAAAATCTTTAAAAATCTTCTTCTCTGAAACGGCAAGGCCCAGGTCTTTGATATTTGTTATGAAGCTTCATCTAGTGGACCCCTACCAAGATTGTTCAAATTTTAGTGCTGGTGCCAAAAATGCCCCCGCCCCGGGGCCCTTTGGTTTTACATAGGCTTATATAGGGAAAATCTTTAAAAATCTTCTTCTCTGAAACCGCAAGGCCCAGATCTTTGATATTTGGTATGAAGCTTCATCTAGTGGACCCCTACCAGAATTTTTCAAATTGTAGTGCTGGGGCAAAAAATGTCCCTGCCCCGGGGCCCTTTGGTTTTACATGGGCTTATATAGGGAAAATCTTTAAAAATCTTCTTCTCTGAAACCGCAAGGCCCAGATCTTTGATATTTGGTATGAAGCTTCATCTAGTGGACCCCTACCAGAATTTTTCAAATTATAGTGCTGGGGCCAAAAATGTCCCTGCCCCGGGGCCCTTTGGTTTTGCATGGGCTTATATAGGGAAAATCTTTAAAATTCTTCTTCTCTGAAACCGCAAGGGCCAGATCATTGATATTTGGTATGAAGCTTCATCAAGTGGACCCCATAAAGATTATTCAAAATCCATCCAGAGATAAGAAAGTTTTTGACTGCGTTTAAGCTTCGGACTAATTTTTTTTTGACCTATAAACCTATAAAAAGCCTGTATTTTCATAAAAAACGACCCTATATGGTTCACTTTTTGATCCTTCTCGCACCTCAATCCTAACTTTTCTTCGAAATTCCCTTCTGTTTTTACTTTTAGTCCTCCAAAAAGTGATGTAAAGTATTAAGAACTTGTAAGTTTTATCCTTGCTTGCTTCGCTTACTCAGACTTTGTAAAGTTCAGATAACTCCCAGGGTTCTCACTAGGATTTTGAAAATTCAAGAGTCCCCAAAAAAGTGATGTAAAGTGTTAAGAAATTGTAAGTTTTTTTCCTCGCTCTCTTCGCTTGCTCAGACTTTGTAAAGTTCCGATTACCCTATCTGAGTAACTATGGTGACAGTATGGTGCAAAAATTCATCAAATAATTTTTCATCAATTTTTTTAAATCTTTGTGTGAGTTTGGAAGAACCTTTTTCTAACCTATATTTTCTGAAGAAGCCATCTGATCTGGATTTACACTGTTTGCAAAGATAGGGGTTGTCATTAACAGCAAGATAAGGGGTAAATCTTTGTCTGAGTTTGGAAGAACCTTTTTCTGTCACCTATATTTTTTATTGAAAAATCTGTAAATAACCTATATTTTGACTAAGAAGAAACTATATTAAAACCTATATTTTCAATCTGGGCCTTTTGGAGGCTTGATATTTGTTTGTTTTTTGTTTGTTTGGTTTGAGGTTTAACGTCCCTGTCAACACTGTAATTTCAGTAAAGGTCATTTTGGAGACGTTGCTTCCAATTTTGTGGGACTTTTACCCGACATTGAGATGAAATGAAATCTCAAGCCCTGTCACCCAATGTAACCAATAGGGTTTATAAACATGGACTGTCCGACTCGCACCGCTTTGCCTGGGCAGGCTTAGATCCTCTAACCAGTTTACCAGTATTCGTGTGCAGGTCGGATTCAGCTCTGCCTAGAAGCATCATGCAGCCCATATGTTTCTTCAAGCCCTGATGGCGGGGGCCCGCGGGGGCCTTGAGGCTTGATTTTGTTTCACATCTGCGTCACAAACAAAAACATCAATTTTTCAGTTAAATTTGCCGGGACTAATAAAGATTTTCTTGATTTTGAAGCATTCACTGCAGCATGTTGGCCATTATTAATCCTTATCTTGCTGAATATTCATTTAAGCAACACCCATTTCTGTCTATCAACCAATCAAATTACTTGATGCAATTTAATGCTACAAATTTATTAACTGAATGCCAAACAGAATAGATCCTGATCAGATGGCTTCTTCAGTAAAACCCCTATATCAAGACCACCTTTGGGACTGTTCAAAAGTGGTCTTTAAGACCACTTTTGAACAGCCCCAAAGGTGGTCTCTGACCAGAGGATTTACACTGTTTGCAAAGATAAGGGTTGTCGTGAACAGCAAGAGAAGGGTTAAAAGTAAATTAGCTTAGTACATGCACAGGAGCTTGACGTATTACAATATTAAAGGGTTCATCTCTACGTTTCTATGTATAGAAACAATGGACTGACAGTGTTTCAGAGATCCGTTGATTTTCATGCGAAAATCTCCAAATCTAAATATTGCTCCGTTGAAATACAATATTGCTTACGTTAATGAACGAACAGTCAACCTTCCGCTGCCTAAAATAGAACTGCTTTATCATATAATTCACCGTAAAGTGTGTGTTTCTTAAAAATATCTAGTTGCTGGTTACGCCGCCATTTTGTTTTCGTTAGGAGAATCGCATTTAATTTTTTTAGCATTTTGATTGCTCACTAAGCATGTGACAATTTTCTTGGGTTGTTTTAGACCAATCAGACAACGCGCATGGACTCACTCCGAGTAAACAAACATGGCGACGTAACCAGCAACTGTGCGAATGGCAAATTTTAAAGAAACAGATGGATTGTCGTGGATTCAATAGTAGCAAAGTATTGTTAGTGCGGCGGAAGTTATATTGCACATTAATTAAATGTTTTAGACGTTGCATTTCGACGGAGAAATATGTAGATGTTGAGATTTTTGAATGAAAACCATCAGACCTCTGACCAGTGTCCGTCCTTCGTTTCTATTATATAGAAACGTAGGGACAAGCCCTTTAAATTTTAATACGTCAAGCTCCTGTGGGTGCATGTAGGTGACTTTTCAATCCCACTTACAATTGTGAATTTTCGCCAGCTTTTTCACCTCATATACATGTACTTTGCTTTTGTTTTTCAGAACACTAATATAACAAGAGTGGAGGTTGGCCCTCAGAGTGTTGTTTTAGAGAGTAATGAGAGACTCATAGCTGGTCCATTACCGAAGATTGTCATCCCGCCTGCTCACTACTGCGTCATTAAAAATCCTATGTCGTAAGTACATGTACCCTAAAATCCCTATGATTGCCTGCCACAGAATTTTTTATCAGACACTTAATCTTTATCCTGCCAAACATGACAACCCCTACCTTTGCAATCAGTGTAGATCCTGATCAGATGGCTTCTGAAGAAGTCAGGGTTCTCACTAGGATTTTGAAAATTGGAGTAAAATGCTGTCCTCCAGAAAAAAGTTGGAGTTTTACCATACCTTTCTATTGAGTTTGTTTGATTTGAGGTTTAAATTTCTCCGTCAACACTATCTATAAAGGTCATTTTGGAGACCTTGCTTCCAATTTTGTGGGACTTTTACCCGACATTGAGATGAAATGACATCTCAAACCCTGTCGCCCATTGAAACCAATTGGGTTTGTAAGCATGGACAGTCTGACTCACACTGCTTTGCCTGGGCAGGCTTAGATCCTCTCGTGCGCGGTCAGATTCATCTCTGCGTGGAAGCATCATGCAGCCCATTTATTTCTTCAAGTCCGAAAGAGCGGGGGGAACCTTTCTATTGAGACTTTCCAAAAAGTTGGAGTCAGAAATGAAAAAGTTGGAGTAAATAACTCCAAATTTGGAGTTAACGAGAACTCTGACTGAAGCCATCTGATCAATATCTAGACTGTTTGCCATGCAGTTTGTAATTTGAACAAACATATGATATCAAGTAATTTGATTGGTGGCTAGTCAGAAATGGGCGTGGCTAACTTAATTTATTCAGCAGGATAAGGGTTTAGCCCAAGAGGTTTATGTTTACTTGAGCTGCAGGGTGAGAATAGTGAGGCCTTATTGATTGTTTAAAGCTCTTCTGAAAATAAAGCATTATGTTTTGCAATAGTTTTCTTTGTTTATACTGTTTTTTCATGACGAGATTCTGTGCATATACATATTTAACCCATAGAGTACCGAAACCCCTAAAGGGGTACCTTGGCAAACAGTGCAGGCCCAGATCAGACGCTGCAGAACACGGCGACTGATCAGGGCCCACACTATTTGCAAAAAGTTCAGCCATTTTCCGAAAGCAATTTTGAAGAAAACACAGCCTGACACCCCTAAATTTTGAAATTTACTGCTGCTGTATATAAGGAGGAAGATTCCATTTGGTACAAAAAGGGTTAATTAGAACAACCTTTAAACAAGGTTATTTATAAATTCCAAAAAGAGAGAAATGCATTTACATGTACACGGCACATGTTAGATGCTGCAGAATGTGACATCTGATCAGGACCTTCACTGTTTACAAAACGTTGTGTTGTGATAGCAGGACAGCCACTTTCTGACAAAAGAATGTACACTGTACTGGTTAACCACTCACATATAAGCCTGCCCAGGAAAAGTGACTGGCTCAAAATGACCTAAATAATGTTGTCTGGGCCGTTATAGTCCAATACAAACAAAGAAAGAAGGTTAGCCGAGTTTTCTGATGATTGTTACGTCACAGGTATGATAAAGGGCATGTGATACGGATTTTGGGGTGTGATAAAGGGTAAATGATTATGGCATCACATGCTTACATCTCAGCTAACGTGATATGCATACAAAGTCCATGTCTGTATCGCACATTCAAAAACGAAGTATTTTGTAGTAAATGTTTGATAAAAGACTTTAATCCGTTTTGTACCAGAAACCCCTAAATGGGTACCCTGGCAAAACAGTGCAGGCCCAGATCAGACGCCGCAGAGTGCGGCGTCTGTTCAGGGCCTCCACTGTTTGCTCAAAGTTTAGTCATTTGCCAAATAAATTTTGAAGAAAATACAACCTGACACCCCTCAATTTTCGAAATGGACTCCTGCCATATATAAGGAGGAAGATTCCATTTGGTACAAAAAGAGTTAATGAGCACACACGCTAAAAGCCACTGTCTTGCCTGTTGAGTCCCAAATAAGCTTAACAGGGATTATGGTTCTGTTTCTTTTATTTCAGAAAGTATGTTCCTGGTAAATTGTTAGAGCTTAAGCTTGGACAGTTTGCTGTGAAATTTCACTGTGTAAGTAAATTCTATATACACCTCTTTTTGACAATATTAATGGGGTCCAAAGCAGACACCATGGTAGTTAAACATCCGTGTTATATCCAAACAAAAATTTATAGATTATATAGAAAAATAACCATTTATGGTCATTTTTCTATATAATCTATACATTTTTGGGATCTCTCTTGAGACCTTGTTATATCCAAAACCGTGTTATAATGAACCATGTTATAATGAGGTCATGGTGTATTTGGTCACATTGTCAAGAAATATGAAAAATCTAATATACCATATCCAGGTTGTTTACCACCACAAAATACACTTCACTTTTTCAACATTGCATCTGGAATGCTTATAACCAATTGCATATGGAAAACCCCTAAAGGAGTACCTTGGCAAATCCAGAATACAGCCCCTGATCTGGGCCTACACTATTTGCTAACAGAATTTTCCGTCAAAAATAGAATAAAAAATAGGCCTGACACCGCTTATATGACAAATGGTCTTGTCCAACATATAGGGGTAGCAGTGGAAGAGTCCACTAGCAGACAATAGTGTAAAGAATAAAATATTTGATATGAAACCATTTGCTATCTTAATTAATGGTCCTTCAGGATATCAGCAAACAAGCCACTGAAAATATGGTATTCACCCACACTTCAATTTTAAATCAAATGTCAATGAAACACACTGGAACAAACAGCCTTGGCGAGGTGGTTCTAATGAATACCCATATGGAGAAATAAGGAAAACTACCCTTCAATTGTCACAAAATACCCACCTTATCTGTTGCTAAGAGAATGCGTATTTTTAGATGAAAATTCCCAATACATGTACACTGTACGTGCATTTTTAGCTCCCCTGAGCCGAAGGCTCCTTGGGAGCTTATAGGATGGTAGGTCTCCGTCGTCTGTCATCCACCATTTTGAAAAGACTTCTCTGAAACCACTGGTCCAATTTCAATTTAATGTCACATGCAGCCCCCTGGCAATGGGGGAACAAAAGTTTGCAAGTATGGTCCAGGTCACATGACCAAGATTGCCGCCATGCCCAAATATGGTAAAACCCTAAAAAAATCTTCTTCTCTAGAACCACTGGGCCGATTGTCTTGATACTTGGTATGTAGCATCGAGTGATTGATTGCTACAATAGTTGCAAAAATGGTGACCTTAGATTGACCTTGACCTATTTATGCGAAGGTCAAATTTGGCTCCTTAGGCTTTTCAATGGGAAGTAGGTAAACCAATGTGTTTTTCAAAAAAAAAAAAATATTGTGGTCTTTGATATGAGAATGGGTAAAAGATGAATGCCTGTGAATGCTAAGGGTCAAGGTCATTCATTGACTTTGGCCAAAGGTCACTTGTATAGCAAGTCTATTGACATATTAGAATACATTTTCTCTAACAGCTAGCACTGGGCCAATTTCATTTAAATTTTATTTGCAGCCTGTGGACACTTAGGGAAATAAAATTTATTTGGGTGGTCCAGGTCACGTGACCAAGATGGCCACCATGCTCAAATATGGTAAAAATTTTAAAAATCTTATTCTCCAGAACCACTCGGCCGATTGTCTTGAAACTTGGTATTTAGCATCGGGTGACTGAGTACTTCCAAGTTTGCAAAAATGATGACCCTAAGTTGACCTTGACCCGTCCAGGTCACATGACCAAGATGGCCACCATGCCCAAATATGGTAAAAACCTTAAAAAATCTTCTTCTTCAGAACCACTGGGCCGATTGTCTTGGTACTTGGTATGTAGCATCGAATGATTGATTGCTACCATAGTTGCAAAAATGGTGACCTTAGGTTGACCTTGACCTATTTATGCCAAGGTCAAATTTGGCTTTTCAATGGGAAATAGGTAAACCAATGTGTTTTTTAAAAAAAAATATTGTGATCTTTGATATGAGAATGGGTAAAAGGTGAATGCTAAGGGTCAAGGTCATTCATTGACTTTGGCCAAAGGTCACTTGTGTTGCAAGTCTATTGACATATTAGAATACATTTTCTCTAACAGCTAGCACTGGGCCAATTTCATTTAAATTTTATTTGCAGCCTGTGGACACTTTGGGAAATAAAATTTATTTGGATGGTCCAGGTCACGTGACCAAGATGGCTACCATGCTCAAATATGGTAAAAACCTTAAAAATCTTATTCTCCAGAACCACTCGGCCGATTGTCTTGAAACTTGGTATTTAGCATCGGGTGACTGAGTACTTCCAAGTTTGCAAAAATGATGACCCTAAGTTGACCTTGACCGGTCCAGGTCACATGACCAAGATGGCCACCATGCCCAAATATGGTGAAAACCTTAAAAAATCTTCTCCTTCAGAACCACTGGGCCGATTGTCTTGATACTTGGTATGCAGCATCGAATGATTGATTGCTACCATAGTTGCAAAAATGGTGACCTTAGGTTGACCATGACCTATTTATGCCAAGGTCAAATTCGGATCCTTAGGCTTTTTAATGGGAAATAGGTAAACCAATGTGTTTTTTTTTTTAAAAATATTGTGGTCTTTGATATGAGAATGGGTAAAAGGTGAATGTCTGTGAATGCTAAGGGTCAAGGTCAGTCATTGAATTTGGCCAAAGGTCACTTGTATTGCAAGTCTATTGACATATTAGAATACATTTTCTCTAACAGCTAGCACTGGGCCAATTTCATTTAAATTTTATTTGCAGCCTGTGGACACTTAGGGAAATAAAATTTATTTGGATGGTCCAGGTCACGTGACCAAGATGGCCACCATGCTCAAATATGGTAAAAACCTTAAAAATCTTATTCTCCAGAACCACTGGGCCGATTGTCTTGAAACTTGGTATTTAGCATCGGGTGACTGAGTACTTCCAAGTTTGCAAAAATGATGACCCTAAGTTGACTTTGACCTATTTTTACTAAAACCACTGGACCAATTTCATTTAAATTTTATATGCAGCCTTAGGACACATAGTGAACAAAAATTCATTCTTCAGAAGCCATCTGATCTGTATCTACATTGTTTGCAGAAGGTAGTATATTCTGGTTGAGCAGGGCAAGGGTTAAATCTTCTAAGAGAAAAAATATCCGAAGGCCCACTTCCACTTGCCATAGAAAATTAAAGAAAATGACAATAAAGAAATGCAATATACTGATAACCTAAAACATTCCACAATACATTGGAGATCAATAACTCGAACACTGATGGCTCATTTACCATGGTTGTTTGGATCTCTTTCATACATCCTTATATGAATACTATAGTGGTGCGAGTCGCATTACGCAAACACGCCTATACAAATACATTGCCAACTTTATCCCCAAAAATATGAAAATTTATGATGAAAAATTGTGATATTTTTCTTATTTCTGCTCAAAATATAGATTGTGGGCACTCGATATAACCGCCTCATTGAGGCGGTTCTTAAGATTACCCACAATCTATATTTTAGAGCAGAAATAAGAAAAATAAGGTATACCCCGGAAACCCCAGTTTTACTATATAAAAGTGGGGTTGAAGGGGATCAAAATTATATAGGCGTGTTTTCGTGATGCGTACCCCCCCATGCTTATAAACCCTAATTGTTTCATTCAATTCATCCAATGATTGGGGGGCAGGGCTTGAGATGTCATTTCATCTCAGTGTCGGGTAAAAGTACCACAAAATTGGAAGCAACATCTCCAAAATGACCTATACAGTGTCGATGGGGATGTTAAACCTCAAATCAAACAAAATATATGAATACTTCATTGCCTCATTGAGGCAGTTCTATTGAGTGCATACAATGCTATTAATATTATAGAAGGTCAAAAAGATGTTCTCAATAGAAGTTAAAGCACAATATTTAAATATGCCACACCCATTACTGAACATCAACCATTCAGATTACTTAATGCAAATTTTTGCAACAAATCTGAAACTGAATGACAAATAATGAAGAGCCATCTGATATGGATCTACATTGTTTGAAAGATAAAACATTGTATCTGGGCTCACCAGAACAAGGGTTAAATTAATACCATCATGCCTTCTGATCTTTTGCTTTTATTGACCCCAGTGACATGAACTAACCCTTCCTAGATCAGATTTCTATTGTCTGAAGTGCAACACTCTTTTGTGGACATCGATCAAGCAATATTTTCTCTACCTTCCCTTGCCATAAAAAATAAAGAAAATGACAATAAAATATATATATAAAAATTGCAATATAACCCAGATCATTCAACAATACAGCGGCGTTCTATGACTTGTACATCAATGACTCGTTTACCATGGCTCATTTATCATTCAACAAGAGAAAATGTCATTTTCTGGCAAAAGAACATGCACAGTACTTGTTCAGCCTGCCCAGGAAAAGGTTAGGTAATTTACCAAAACCAAAATAAGGGTTGGGGGTGGTGGTGGGGGGGGGGGGGGTTCAAACCATTGAATTCATAGCAAAAGATAAGGCAAATATTTTGTGATAATTTGATAATTGAAGGATAGTTTTCCTTATTTCTCCATATAAACCAATAGTGTGGGTACTCATTAGAACCGCCTTGTCAAGGCGGTTCTAATGAATACCCACAACATAAGCTTTTTTGGAGAATTGACAAAAACTATCCATCACTTATCACAAAATACTTACCTTATCTCTTGCTATGATTGATGTTTAGCTGTACATTAAAACCTGTCTTAGTGGCCACCTCTATTAAGAAAGTAACCTGTCGTAAGCAAGCAGGCATTCAGTTCCCCAAAAAGGCAAATGTGTTAAATTTCACCTGTTTTAAGCAACCATCTGTCATAAGCAAGCACATATTGGTTATCCCTTAGGCGCTTGCTTAATACATGTTGGACTATATTTTCAGGAACCATTTCCACTATACCCTGGAGAAGTACTGGTAGATGCCGAGAGGTTTGGTGCTGGAAATAGCGATTACAAGAAAGCTATAAAGCCACAGCCAGTTATTAAGGCTGACTGTGCTGTCCGACTGGTAGCTGTGCTGGACTACACACAAGATGATGGGACTGTACGACACACTGGTGACATGTGGCAGCTGGAGGGACCACTTCTTTATTTTCCTACTCCTAATGCTGTAAGTTTCATTAGAATGACAGAAGAGTCTGTGGTGTAGTGGTTAAGCTACTCGCCTTACAAACCAGGGGTCGTGGGTTCAATTCCGGGCTCCTCCAGACTTTTGGATGAGTCATAAAACCGAGGTCCCATCTCCATATGACCTTACCTGGTAATGGGGTCATAAAACACAAACACACACACTCATTAGACTGACAAGTTCAGCCTCAAGATGTGGAGAAAATTTGGGATATATTGGGAATATTTGGAAGCAGTTTTTGTCCAATCTTTGAGATTTAATTGTCAGAACATGTGCTTAAGAAATGAATGTAAATTATTTAACATTCATTGAAGTTTATTTGTTTGTTTGTATTGGAGTTTAACGGCCCAGTCAACACTTTTTGGGTCATTTTTGAGCCAGTCAGTTTACCTATCCACACTTTTCCTGGGCGGGCTTAAAAGTAAGTAGTAAACCAGTACAGTGCACATTCTTGTGCCAGAAACTGACAACTGCCCTTCTTGAATCAGCGGGAGAGAATGACCGTAGAAAAGATTTCATGATCAATCTTCACGAAAGAATGTTTCTGACCCGGGCTGGTATCGAACCCGTGTCCTCTGATCACCAGTCAGACTCACATCTGAGGCTGGCTGCGTCCCAGTAGTTGACTGTCGGGGTTTGGTGTAAATGCACTAAGAATGTGAATATAGCTACCATAATGATCCTAAGTATTGGGACAGATAAGCCGAAGCAAACCATGCATACCCAGATCAGACTGCTTCTGAAGGAGCAGTCTGATCAGGGTCTACACTATTTGCCATTCCCTTAGCACCTTTTGGATTCTTGCAGGTTTGTGAAACAAATTTGTTAAAAATTTAGGAGAATTACAGAGAGTCCTCAAGGGTCCCAATTTTTAGAATTTCACCAGTAAATAATAGGACTGAAAAGATGACTTTTTGCACAAAGCTACTTCAGGTTCTCTTCTACATTTCTCCAAGCAGCAAAGGCCCTGTGGAATGAGTTCCCTTTTCTCACGAGCTGGCTTTTCTTTCTTTAGTTTTAAAACTTTTCTTACAACTCAGAGCAAGGAAGAGTTTATGAATCTTACACATGGTCAAACCATATAAAATTTGTGAGCCAGAGGGTTGTTTCATAAATTTCAAATTACATGACTACACATGTAAGATCCTCTTAACCTTATGATATGGCTCAAATACCATCATGTAGAGTAATGGATACACTGTTAGGGGAGGTAACTACTGCAAAAGTATTTTTGTCTCCCATGTCCAGAGGGGTCAACTCTTAAAGGAAAGAATTTGCTCCTGAGGAGCAAATTCTTTCCTTTTAGAGCAGACCCCTTTTTCCATGGGCTAGAATTAAAAAAAAGCAAACTGGAAGTCCAGAAAGTTATCTTTATTTGCAGGGAAATTCAGCCAGGTGTATAGATTCCCCTTAAATGGATTTCTTGCAAGGACATTTTATGTTTTGTAATGAATGTACAATCAGGCTATTTTAGCTATATCTGTTTCACAGGAGATTATATCACATATTCAGCCAGTGGTTATTGCTGTTGGCACGGCATTGAGGCTGAGGGCAAATCAAGACTGTTTCGACAAAACTGGCAAGTAAGTATAATATACCACAACCTCTTTATAAGCCTATTGTTGTCCAAAGCAAAAACTGTGTTAGTTAAACAACCATGTTATATCCAAACAAAAATGTTTAGATTATATAGAAAAAATGACCATTTATGGTCATTTTTTTCATATAATATGGTCATTTTTCTATATAATATTTACATTTTTTTATCCATCTTTAGTCTGTGTTATATACAAAACTGTGTTATAACCAAAATCGTTTTATGATGAACAGTGTTATAAAGAACTTGTAGTGTAACAGTTAATGTTTGTGGAATGGCAATGAGACTTAAGGGCAATTAAAGATTTTACAGACAAAAATTGCAAGTGGGTATAACAATAGTCATTGCAGTTAGAAATGGCATTGAGGCTGAGGGTTGTTCAAAATATGTATAACAGACAAAACAGGCAAGTAATGATAACAGTGGTTTTTGTTGTTTGAATGACATTGAGACTGTGTGCTGCTCAACATTTTAAAGAAAAAAAGGCAAGGAAGTATGATAATAGTTATAGTTGGAATAGCATTGAAACTAAGGGCCATTCAAGATTTTACAGACAACACTGTCCAGTAAATATAATAATAGTTTCCCGTATTCCTCCCAGTTAGGGCCCCGGGCATTTAAAAATTGGAAAAAGAGGTGGGGCTTATTAGAGGCAAAATTCTTACCAGGCTGGAGAGTTTAAAATCCATTACATGCGGTAGTTTTCCATTAGAATATGGTGGAATCATGACATGTAAAGTACCAAATGGTCAACACAGACACTCTGTGATAGCAGGGGGTTTAGAAATACCTTGCATAATATGATTTACAGCAGGTATGGCATTGAAATCTTTACTTTAGGTAAGCTATAATATTTTTTCCTCCAACAGCAGTAGGGGGATTTATTATTTTTTTCTTGGAAAAACAGCGAGGGGACACTTATAGCAGTAGGGGCGCTAAATCGGAGGAATACAGTGGGATGAGAATGGTTTTTAGACTGAGGGTCATTCAAGATTTTAAGCACAAAACTGTTAAGTAGGATACTATAGTAACAGTTACTGCAGTTTTTAATAGAGCAAATGTTTTTATTGAAGTGAAGACAACTTTTGCAGAAGGACTTAACAGTAAAAGAAGCAGAAAGTCAGAAAAATTAACTACCTTGTAAAAAATGGCTGAAAATATGTATCTGTCTCTTTCAGCTACTTCCCTGAAGGACAAGGGTTCGATATCTGCTGTGTCAGCAACATTCTTTCAAGTAGATTGCTTATGAAATATATTCAACAGTCATTCTCTCTTCAGCTGATTCAAGAAGGACAGTTGTCAGTTATGACAAAAGAATATGTACTTATTAACTGCTTATGTATAAGCCTGCCCTGAAAAAGTGTGGTCAGGTCAACTGACTGGCTGGACATGACCTAAATAGTGCTGACTGGGCCGTATAACTCGAAACAGACAAAGTAAAAAAAATAATTCAAACAAAAGCTCCGTAGAAAAGAACAGGGAAAATAACATGCACCATAAAAATACTAAACATTTGGACACCTTGAGGACTTGCTGTAATTCTCCTAAATTTTTAACAAATTTGTTTCATGATCCAGCAAGGATTCCAAAAGGTGTGGATGGCATGGCAAACAGTGTAGACTCTGACCAGACTGCTCCTTCCGGAGCAGTCTGATCTGGGTCTGCACTGTTTGCAAAGGCCTATCTGTCCAAATACTTAGGATCATTATGGTATGAATGGACTATTTTCGGAACTTTTTGTTGCAGGAAGCGTGTAACTGGAGAAGAATGGTTTATCAAGAAGCCAGGAGCATACCTACCAGGAGTATGTGAAGAAGTAAGTTCTATAATGTTCTTTAATCCCCAAATCTTCAGATAAGGGGGCATAACAAAGAGAGTATTTGAGTTTTACGTCTCGCCAACAACTATTGTCACAGGGAGATGGGACCTCAGTTTAAAGACTCATCCGAAAGTCTGGAGAAGCCTGGGATAGATCCTGCGACCCCTGGTTTACAAGGCGAGTAGCGTAACCACTACACCACGGAGGTTTCTATTTGCCATTCTGATAACACCTAGGCTTCTAGGGCATAACAAAGATAATTATGGGATAATTTTCCTTTTTTCTTGTCAGAAGTATACATTGTAGGTACTACAATGTGTTACCAGTTTACAAAAGCAGCTTGTATTTAGAAACGGTTACATTCTTGGTATTATTGTTTACAGGAAACCTGTAAAGGATTACCTTGGCAAACAATGCAGGCCCAGATCAGAATGCGGTGTCTGATCAGGGCCTGCACTATTTGCTAACAGAATTTTTTCCGTCAAAAATATAATAAATATGAAAAAACAAGCCTGACACCCCTTATATGACAAATGGATTTGTCCAACATATAGCAATGGAAGAGTCGCATGTATACAAAGGGTCAATAAATCTGTCCTTTCAAGTTAAGAACATTTTGAATTTCTAACAGGTTGTGACTGTGGAGAAGAAGACGACACTAACTGTAGATACAGGATTAATACTAAGGGCACAAGAGACCCTGGTTGATTCATCTGGCAAGAAAAGGTATGACCAGCAGTCATTGTAACCCTTGTCCTGCTGGTATCACTGCAGAAAGTGTATTTGTTGGTTTGTTTGAATTGATGTTTAATGTCCCCATCAAAACTATTTGGGTCATTTTGGAGACATTGCTTCCCATTTTGTGGAACTTTTACCCGACATTGAGAGATGAAATGACATCTCAAGCCCTGCCACCCAATGAAACCAAAAGGCATATATGCATTGGATTGGACGTCTGACTCACATCACTTTGCATGGACAGGCTTAGTCCTAAGCGGTTTACCAGTGCTTCTGTGTGGTCAGTTTCAGCTCTGGGTGGAAGCACCATGCTTTTTTTGTTTGTTTGTTTGTTTGTTTGATTTGAGGTTTAATGTCGCCATCAACACTATTTAGGTCATTTTGGAGACAAGGCTTCCCATTTTGTAGAACTTTTACCCGACATTGGAATGAAATGACATCTCAAGCCCTGCCACCCAATGAAACCAAAAGGCTTGTATGCATTGAATTGAACGTCTGACTCACATCACTTTGCATGGACAGGCTTAGTCCTAAGCGGTTAACTGGTCAGTTTCAGCTCTGCGTGGAAGCACCATGCTTTGTTTGTTTGTTTGTTTGATTTGAGGTTTAACGTCCCCATCAACACTATATAGGTCATTTTGGAGACATTGCTTCCAACTTTGTGGAACTTTTACCCAACATTGAGATGAAATGACATCTCAAGCCCTTTCACCCAATGAAACCAAAAGGCTTATATGCATTAGACGTCTGACTCACATAACTTTGCCGGCATAGGCTTAGTCCTAAGCAGTTTACCAGTACTCATGTGTGGTCAGTTTCAGCTCTGCTTGGAAGCACCATGCAGATATTGTCAATCCAGATCAGGGTCCAGTTGTTCAAAGCATCGTTAGCTTAACGAACTTGTTAGTGGTCAAAATGTTAACTGTCCTAGTAAGTTAGATATGTAATACAGAGGTATTTTGTGCTGAAAAAATAATCGTTTATTAATTTGGCCATATTGAATTATCAAAGGTTTAACGATATGTTAATTAACAACATCATTAGTTTTCAACAACAATTTTGTTGAAAAAATGTGAGCAGCTTTTGCAGCTGCTCACATTTTTCAGCAAAAAATAATAGTATATTTGCCATATTGAATTATCAAAGTTTTAACGATATCTTAACTAACAACATCATTAGTTTTGAACAACAATTTTGTTGAAAAAATGTGAGCAGCTTTTGCATTTGCAAAAGCTGCTCACATTGTTCAGCAAAAAATAATAGTATATTTGCCATATTGAATTATCAAAGTTTTAACGATACCTTACCTAACAACATCGTTAGTTTTGAACAACTGGCCCCAAATGGCTTCTGGCTCCCGAAAAGGAATTTTTTGGTTTTTTTTAGGTTTAACGTCCCCGTCAACACTGTAAAGGTCATTTTGGAGACGTTGCTTCCAATTTTGTGGGACTTTTACCCGACATTGAGATGAAAAGGAGTTAGACAATACTCCGAGAATAGAGAGAACAGTAACTGTTGCTTATGCAAACAGTTTAGACCCAAAGTGCAGTCTGATCATGCCTGCACTGTTTGCCATTCTGATAACACCTTTTAACCCTTGTACATGTACTGCGGAATAAATTAATTTAGCCACACCCATTGCTAATTTTCAGTAAATCAAATTATTTGATTTAATATATTTGTTCAGTTCACTAACTGCATGACAAACAGTGTAGATCCTAATCATATGGCTTCCTCAAAATAGGGAGCCATCTGATCTGGATCTACACTGTTTGCAAAGTTAGGGGTGATCATGTTCAGCGGGATAAGTCTGGTCACTTGGTAACAGTGTTACCTTGTGAGTGAGTGTGAGTGTATTTGTGTTTTATGTCCCACCAACAGCTAAGGTCATACGGAGACAGGACCTAGGTTCTAAGACTCATTTGATGGTCTGGAGAAGCCCGGGATCGAATCAACGACCTCTGGTTTATGAGGGGAGTAGCTTATCCACAACACCACAGAGGCTTCTAGTGTCATCTTGTCCTAATTTTAGAATGACTGGTGATTAACCCTTTTAGCCCTGTAGACAGGTACATATACCTATGCAAACAGTATAGATACCTAAGCAAGCAAACAGTATAGATATCTATGCAAACGGTATAGATATCATGAAAACAGTATAGATACCTATGCAAACAGTTTAAACCAGATGAGAAGGCACATAATGAGCAATATAGGGATAACTTTGCGGCACAATCAGTGTTAAATCTGTGCGGTTGACCATTACTGATCTTGACCTACATTTCTTGCTTGGCTGAACAATATTAAGTTTGTGCATTTGGCTCTGTTTTCTGAAAACTGAGGCCAGTGGGCTAATGAAACTTTATAAACACCTCTATCATGACACATCCTGTCCAATGCCTGACCTTGACCTACTTTCCACTCTTTGCTGAATAGTGTATAGTCTGTGGGCTTAGCTATGTTTCTTGAACACCACCAGCAGTCACATTTGAGCCAATTGAAGAATTTCTTGTTTATCTGTAATATTCTTTCCAGAGGCAACCTTTCAGGTTTATTTCTCAACAAACAATTCTGGTTACATGCATTGTTTTGATGATTCCAGGCTTGCTGGAGAGGAATGGTTATTGACCGGGGAACAACAAGATGAGTACTACCCAGATATTGGTGTGGTAAGTTATCTACATATTTCCGTTTAAAATATGTGCCCCCCCCCCCCCCCCCCCCACTCCTCCCCCACACCTCCCCAAAAAAACTACTTTTTGGGGGCTTAAAACTTTTTTAAGACATCTTAGAAATTTTCATCTATATTTAGGTATTTTTAAGGTATTTTTAAAGATAACATGTTTTTTTTTTTTTTGTATATAAATAAGTAAAATAAGATTGCCTACCTACTGAAAATATTTTGTGATGTTTTCAGAAACAAGACTTTTTTTCTGGCCTATGGAGTTGCATAGTGAGAAAACATCTGGGCCCAGTTGTTCAAAACTGATGTCAATAGTTAACATATTGTTTTAAAACGATTGATCATTAAATGTGGTAAATATGACAGTATTTTTGCTGAAAAATTGGGAGTAGCTTTTGCATTTACAAAAGCTACTCACATTTTTCCAGGAAAAAATACCAGAGTATTAGATATTGTACTTGCTAGAACTGTTAACAGTTTGACCACTAGTGAGCTTGTTAAGCTAACAGTGCTTTGAACGACTGGACTTTAAAATATGCAGTCAGATCATTGTCTTCTCTGTCCTGTCAAATCATTCCTGTAGTCCAGACTATGGGAGAACAAGTAGCAGTAGGACAATTTAAAAAACTAGAAATGCGTCCATAGAACACGGATGCCCCCACCTGAAAATATGTCTATGTTCTTATTCATCTGTAGAAAGTTATCGACTGTGTTTAAGTTTTGGACCCTTTTTTCACATTTGACCTCTAAGTATGACCTTGACCTTGGAGGTAAGGACCTTGGTTTTGTTTGAGGCAGATTGTCTCAAGATGGCCAACATTTCTGCCAAGTAATTTCAAAATCCATTCAGAGATAAGAAAGTTATTGACTGCGTTTAAGTTTCGGACCATTTTTTTTAACGTTGACCTCTAAGTAGGACCTTGACCTTGGAGGTATGGATCTGGGTTTGCACCTGACACATCGTCTCATGATGGTTAACATTTCTTTAAAGTAATTTTAAAATCCATCCAGAAATAAGTAAGTTATTGACTGCGTTTAAGTTTCGGACCATTTTTTTTACCTTTGACCTCTAAGTATGACCTTGACCTTGGAGGTATGGATCTGGGTTTGCACCTGACACATGGTCTCATGATGGTTAATATTTCTTCAAAGTAATTTCAAAATCCATCCAGAAATAAGTAAGTTATTGACTGCGTTTAAGTTTCGGACCCTCTTTTTTACCTTTGACCTCTTAAGTATGACCTTGACCTTGGAGGTACGGACCTGGGTTTTGCATGTGACACATCGTCTCATGATAGTTAACATTTCTTCAAAGTAATTTCAAAATCCATCCAGAAATAAGAAAGTTATTGACTGCGTTTAAGTTTTGGACCCTTTTTTTGACCTTTGACCTCTAAGTATGACCTTGACCTTGGAGGTACGGACTTGGGTTTTGCACATGACACACCGTCTCATGATGGTTACAATTTCTGCCAAGTAATTTTAAAATCCATCAAGAAATAAGAAAGTTACTGACTTCGTTTAAGTTTTGGACACACGGATGGACGGACGGACAGGGGCAACACTATATGCCCTTTCCACCATTCTTTGAATGGCGGGGGCATAAAAATGTATTAGTGTTGTATTTCTATAATTTGTGAATGAAAACATATGCTGAGTGTTCATATTGATTAAAATAATGTCTGCAAAGATGTATTTTTAATAATATTTGATTTCAAATAGATTGGTACCGTAACAATCCTAAGTATTGGGACAGACAGTGATCAGGGCCTACACTGTTTGCCTTTCCTTCTGCACTTTGTGGACATGAAAACAATTTGTTAAAATTTTAGGAGAATTACAGAAAGTCATCAAGGTGTCTGAATTTTCAGGATTTTTAAGGTACATTATGAAAATTCACCAGTAGATAAGAATGTCCTTGTCTGGGATAAGAGCCCTTTCACAAACAGGAGAGAATTTTCTCTCTCATAGAGTAGATTCTTTTGCTTAGCCCAACTTGAGTAGAGAGGTGAGAAAGATTCCCCGGAAACAAATCCAGGCTGGTTTTGGTAGAAGAAAAGGGACAAGTTAAAGTATTTGAACCCTTGGAATGTACATGTAGATACTCTGAAAGGAAAGAATGTGGGACAATTGGCCCTAAGAATATAAGAATCTTATATGGGTGTGAGGAGTGGATGGAAAAATGCACCCAGAGGGTCACTGTCCGGCATATCGAGGCTTGCCGAGTGATGCCGGACAGTGATCCCTCGGTATTGATTTTTCTATCCACCCCTCACACCCATATAGGATACTTTTTCTTGCATACCTTCCATTTCGTAGCACAGATTTTTAATGCTGCAGTCACTTCGGTTACTGACGACCGCCATATTTTGATGACACTATAGGAATTTTTATTGACATCACATAATGTGCTGTGATGTCAACCTTAACGACGGCGCATATGAGGTATTCAAACCAGTGCATTTATCAAACATCCAGAATATTCGATTTTAGGTAAGAATGCCAGGGTTAGAACAGAATTTCTATCCCAAGCTAAAACCATGGATTTCCTTATCTGGTGTGCAAGAAAGAGAGATATATCCCCTTTATATGAAATCAGTCTCCTTTAAAATAGAAGTGAAGGCAATAATCAGGAATCAATACAATTAACCCACAGCTCCCATCAGAGACACTGCGGGAAAGAAACACAAACATGTAACAACTAGACCCTAATGGAAACATCACTAGTGGAAAGCCAAAAGGACAGTTATTTTCCCACAAATGGCCAATTGGCTATCCAAAGCAAAATAATATAAGCGATACACACACTCAAAGACAAGCCATTACAAAAATAAACCACGACAGAAGGACTGCCTTGGAAGGTCAGTGAAACGAATTTCACTAGGTGGCTTAAATCGATTTGACATGGCCACAATCCTCGACCTAACTTCCGTCACGATTTAGACAAGTAATTGTTCAGTCCGCATGTCGGCTTCCTAACACTGCCGGGTTTGTTTCTATTTTGTAGGAGATAGTGAAGCAGGTAAAGAAGACAGTGTTAACTCAGGGACAGTACTGTGTGGTGTTGGATCCAGTAGATAAGGAGTTCAAACCCCAGCTCGGAAAGAGGGAATTGAGGAGGGGCTGCTGTTCTTTCTTTCTACATCCTGGTAATTTTGAAAGAAAAAAAATGAATGCTGATCTTTTCATAACACTGTTCTCTATAATATGCTAAAGAAGTTAGTAGTTTCTGGTCACTCCCACCCATCGGGGCTTGGAGAAATAGATTGGGAGGCAAGGTGCTTCCACGCACAGCTGAAACTGACCACACATGAGTACTGGTAAACCGCTAAGAAGGAATAAGCCTGCCCAGGCAAAGTAGTGTGAGTCAGACTGTCCAATGCATATAAGCCTTTTGGCTTCATTGGGCGGCAGGGCTTGAGATGTCATTACATCTCAGTGCTGGGTAAAAGTCCCACAAAATTGGAAGCAGCATCTCCAAAATGAACTAAATTGTGTTGATGGGGATGTTAAACCTCAATTCAAACAATCAAAAGCAGTTTCTGGCTAAAAAATATGCACTGCATTGGATAATTGCTTACATATTTAACCTGGAAAAGTGTGGTGAGGTAAACTGACCAGCTCAATGGGACCTTAATAGAACTGACTGGGCTGTTTAACCCTAAACAAACAAGTCATTGTAAAATGATATTTAACCCTTACCCTGCTGAATATTTAATTTAGCCACACCCATTTCTGATATTTAACCAATCAGAATTCTTGATGTTATTCATTTCTCTATATCCATAAACTGATTGTCAAATAGTGTATATCCTGATCAGATGGCTTCTGAAATCCTGATCAGATGGCTTCTTCAGAAGCCATCTGATCTGGATCTACACTGTTTGCAAAGATAGGGGTTTTCACCAACAGCAGGTTAAAGGTTAAAATAACATTTTTTATGGGTCTAAAGAATGTATAAAAAATGTAAAAAAAACTGACAATGCCAAAAATGTTTAAATTGTATAGAATTTTTTTCTGTATAGTGGTAAGATTTCTGTTCAGATATAACATGCTTGTTTAACCCTTATCCTACTGTCAGAACACTATCTTTGCAAACATTGTAGATCCGGTGTCCCAGTTTATCTTGACCCCTGGGTAGCTTTACCCCCGGGGGTAAAGCTACTCAGGGGTAGCTTTACCCCCGGGGGTAAGGATATCTTGGGATATCTTTACCCCCACCCTGGATATCTTCACCCCCGGGGGTAAAGCTAAACTGGGATATCTTTACCCCCGCCCTCCCACTCACGACTGACAGGGATAATGCAAGATTATGAAAGATTGTCATAAGCAACATTTTGAATAAGAAATTATACAAAAAAGAAGTTCTTAAATAATCATTTGCCTCTATAATATGGTCATATTTCTTACTAAGGGTAGTTCTATTAGTCCGAGTCATGATTGAAACGAAAAAATATTAAAGTGAAACATCGAGTCCACTATCTTGCTTCACTTACATATAAGAAGAAATTGGGCATTAAGAAAATAGTTTATACCCAAAAGTTGGGGTGGGGGTAAAGATATCCTAGCCAGTTTAGCTTTACCCCCGGGGGTAAAGATATCCCAGCCGGGATATCTTTACCCCCGGGAGTGAAGATATCCAGGGTTGGGGTAAAGATATCCCGGGATATCTTTACCCCCGGGGGTAAAGCTACCCAGGGGGTAAAGATGAACTGTTACACCGGATCAGATGGCCTCTGATCAGGATCTACACTGTTTGCCATTCAGTTTGTGAATTTATGTGAATAAATTACATCAAGTAATCTGATTGGTTCCATATCAATAATACACCCGTGCGACATATTGCATTTTTCTCATCTCCAAAATGGCTACTTTTCTGGTGAAAATATGTGATATTTTTGTTATTTTTACTTCTAACATAGGTTGCGGGTGCTTGTTAGAAACGCCTCATTGAGTACCCACAACCTATGTCTTGGAGCAGAAATAAGACAAATAATGAATACCCCCGTAAACCCCAGTTTTCTCTATATAAAGTGGGGTTTAAGGGGGTGTTCATTTCACGGACTTGTTCACGTGATGAAAGTCAGAAATGAGTGTGGCTAAATAAAGTATTCAGTGGGATAAGGTTTAACTAACACATTTCCTTCTTTGGATCCCAACAATAGCACTATAAAGAGGTTGTGATGTCCTCCTTAATGATTTAGATTTGAGCTATGACTAGGAATAACATTTCTTCAGACATTCAAATCTGTGCAGTCTGATCTGAGGTTGCTGTGCACCATATCATCACGTGAACAAGTCTGTGAAGTGATCACCCCCATAAACCCTACTTTATATAGAGGAAACTGGGGTTTATGGGGTATACATTATTTTTATTATTTCTGCTCCAAGACAGGTTCTGGTTGTGAGTACTCTTTATAACTGCCTCAATGAGAAAAATATGACGGATTTTCATCAGAAAGTAGCCATTTTGGAGATGTGTAAAAATGCACTATGTTACATGGGTGTGTTATCGTAATGGGATGCCTGTTAATTCAAAGCACCTTCAGAAAATCAAGAAAGGCTGAATTTTCTTAGTGAAGAGGGTATGTTTTTCTGATTCGAGCCTTTGTTGAGTCTATTCTTCTTCTTCATAGCTTAGATATAGAGTCAAATGGTCGTAACGAGCTTCAAGATATATTTTATCATATGACGTCGCGTCTGAGAATGTAATGACATCATGTAATAAATTTGATAATCCACTAGTGGATTAAATATGCAAATTAGTTAAATATGCCCCATAACATTACATGTTCAATGTCTCTAACGACGTCGCATTTTCTTATGGTGGAATATTGACATTTTTGTAAAACAGTTGGGAATAAAAATGTGTTTTAAATGCCATATGATAAATAGGATCTTGCATTTGTGCTAATGTATTAATTCTTGAATTTATTGAACTCATTGAGGAAAAGGGATAAAATGCTCGGAGAAGCCTCGCATTTTATCGCTGTTCCTCAGTGAGTTTAATAAATTCGATAATACATTAGCACTTATATAAGATCCTGTATATACAGTCAAACCTGCCTTAGTGGCCACCTCTATTAAGCAAGCAACCTGTCTAAAGCAAGCAGGCATTCAGTTCCCAAAAAGGGAAAATGCATTAAAATTCACATGTCTTTAGCAAGCACCTGTCTTAAGCAAGCACTTTTTGAATAACCCATAGGTGCTTGCTGAATACAGGTTAGACTGTATATATAAAAATGTGGATAACTGGAGGATTTGAAAAAGTTTTTAGGGATCCAAGCACAAGTTTGAATTAACCATAGTAAACTAGCCATCAGAAGTTTCACCATAATTATAGTGTAATAGTGACTGCATAGCCCCAGATAAGAGGGGGTACCCAAATATTATTTTTCTTATTTCTGCATGAAAACATATGTTGTGGGTACTCATTAAGAGTGCCTCATCAAGGCACTTCTAATGAGTACCCACAACATATATTTTCATGCAGAAATAAGAAAAATATCAGTACTTTTCTGATGAAAAAAAAGCGCCTTATCTGGAATTATATTAATAAATACTGTTGAAACTTCTTGTACATTGTCCACAGGTGAGAGGCTTGAGTCTGGGATTCAGAACAACTACATTCTAGCAGAAGATGAAGGTCTTGTGCTACAGGCTACAGATGTATTTACTGACAAAACGGCTATTATAAAGGGAAAAAAGCAGAGAAAATGTGGGGAGCGGTGGATGATACTGGGACCATATGAATATGTGCCACCAATAGAAGTGAGGGTCATCACAAAGAGGTATGTTGTGTTTTTGTTAGCACTCTGTCTAAGGGGCTAACCATAGAGATCCGTTGCCCCTGCTCATCGGGGCTTGACAAAATAGATGGGCTGCTTGATGCTTCCACGCAGAACTGAAACCGACTGCACACGAGTACTAGTAAACCGCTTAGAGGATCTTAGCCTGCCTAGGAGAGCGATGCAAATCAGACCGCCCATGCTTATAAACCCTATTGGTTTCATTGGTTGACAGGGCTTGAGATGTCATTTCATCTCAATGTCGGGTAAAAGTCCCACAAAATTGGAAGAAACGTCTCCAAAATGACCTTTATAGTGTTGATGGGGACATTAAACAAAATCAAACAAAACTCTGTCAAAGGGGCTTACCATAATGATCCTAAACATTTGGACAGATAGACCTTAGCAAACAGTGCAGACTCAGATCAGACTGCTCCTGGAGGAGCAGTCTGATCAGCATCAACACTGCTTGCCATTCTGTCTGCACCTTTTGGACTCCTTGCTGGATCATGAAACAAATTTGTTAAAATTTTAGGAGAATTACAGCAAGTCCAGTCAGGGTGTCCACATTTTAGGATTTTTGCAGTATTTCAATTTCTCAATACACAGCATTTGAACAGGGTCTTCATTGTTTGCCTGCAGTACGAAAATGTATGTATCATATGATGTCGCGTCTGAGAATTTAATAATGCAATGTAATAAATTTGTTGATTCACTATTGGATTAAATATGCAAATTAGTTAGATAAGCCCCATAACGTTACATGTATGACGTCCTCAATGGCATCGCATTTTCTAATGGCGGAATATTGACACTTTTTCAAACAATCGTGATTAAAATGATTTTTAAATGTCATATGATAAATAGAATCCTTTACATTTATTTTTTACTGTATCACTGAACTGCATGGCCCAAGCCCATCTGGGCTTGAAGAAATAGATGGGCTGCATGATGCTTCCACACAGAGCTGAATCCGACCGCACACGAGTACTGGTTAACCGCTTAGAGGATCTAAGCCTGCCTAGGCAAAGCGGTGCGAGTCGGACTGTCCATGTTTATAAACCCTATTGGTTTCATTTGGTGACAGGGCTTGAGATGTCATTTCATCTCAATATCGGGTAAAATCCCACAAAATCGGAAGCAACGTCTCCAAAATGACCTATACAGTGTTGACTGGAACGTTAAACCTCAAACCAACCAACCAATCACTGAACTTCAACTATTTCATTGCATGATGCTTCCACGCAGAGCTGAATCCGACCGCACATGAGTACTGGTTAACCGCTTAGAGGATCTAAGCCTGCCTAGGCAAAGCGGTGCGAGTCGGACTGTCCATGTTTATAAACCCTATTGGTTTCATTTGGTGACAGGGCTTGAGATGTCATTTCATCTCAATATCGGGTAAAAGTCCAACAAAATTTGAAGCAACGGCTCCAAAATGACCTATACAGTGTTGACTGTGACGTTAAACCTCAAACCAACCAACCAACCAATCACTGAACTACAACTATTTCATTGCATTTTTTCCAGAAAACAGATTCCTTTGAGTAAGAATGAAGGCATTTATGTTCAAGATCAACAGACAGGGAAGGTAAGAGATTTTTGAGACATCAATGCTGAGCATGGTGTAAGCAACTTCCTTTGATGGCAGATTTGGCAAATTGTACTTAATGAAACTATGAAATATGTATAAATTTAACACAAAGGAGGCCTTTTCATATAGGGAAAAATGTTTTTTGAATAGCAAAACAGATTTATATAGCTGAAATTGATAGTAATTTCAAGGTGACATATTCAAGTTTTTAAAAACAAATTATCAAAAAAAAAATAAAAAATAAAAAATAAATAAAATAACAAAAACGGTATAAACAGCATGAAGTGGAGTTTATCAGAAACTTGATTTAACCCATTGCATGCGGGAAACCCCATAAGGGGTACCTTGGCAAACAGTGCAGTCCCAGATCAGATGCCGCAGAATGATCAGGGCCTGCACTATTTGCTAACAGAATTTTATGCAAAAATAGAATAAAAATGAAAAAATAGGTCTGACACCTTAAATGACAAATGGACTTGTCCAACATACAGCAATGGAAGAGTCCACTAGTATACAGCACTTGAATCTTCTATTGATATATTAATAGAGAGGATCCACATGTATCCAGTCACAGTTATAAGGAAAAGCAATCCAGTGTCATGACTGAAATTTGGTCTGGGAGATTAAACTTACCTCAACCAACCATCCACAAAGGAGAATAACAAAACAAACACTGATTGAGAATTTACTTTGCTGTGCATGACACAAATTTAAGTGATGTTAACCCTGATCTTGCTGAATATTCATTTTAGCCACACCCATTTCTGTCTATCAACCTATCAAATTACTTGATGTAATTTATTGCTACAAATTCATAAACTGAATGCCAAACAGTGTAGATCCTGATCAGATGGCTTCTTCAGAAGCCATCTGATCTGGATCTACACTGTTTGCAAAGATAGGGGTTGTCGTGAACAGCAAGATAAAGGTTAAGGTTAACAGTATTTAGTTGTTTATCAAATATTTTTCATCATTTTCATTTCTGTGAAATTTTATGGTGTCATTTTCTAGGTGCGAGCAGAGATGGGACCTCAGTCATACATGTTGAAAGCCTATGAGGAATTGTGGGAGAAGGAACTATCACCTATTATGGAAGAGCTGTTGAGGTGAGAATAGAACCACTTGTATAATTTGGTGGCCATTTATTGAAAGAAGATTACACATTATTTTTAGGAAGTGCCTTTCCTTGTGTCTTGGTTCCAGTATACAACAACCTCTTTATTATACGAAGTATGCTACGGGGGTGTATAGTTTTCGTAACACAGACTTGTTCATGCGGTACAACAAAACTTTACCTTTTCAGTGAAAGAGTATTCTTTCAACATTTCAGACATGGAGGTGGATCAGGGTCAGGAGATATCAGAAAAATTGCCTACTTTGAACAGTCCATTGATCCAGAGATGCTTAAGGTAATAATATAGTAAAACTTCAGAGGATTCGTTTAAGGGGAATGGGAACAGCTGGCAGATTTTTCTGCCATTTTTCAAAGAGAGACAACTTTCAGAACTTCCTTTTCACTATTCTATAAGCCATGTCCCACTGAAAAAGGGGTCTACTCTTAAAGGAAAGAATTTGCTCCCAGGGAGCAAATTCTTTCCTTTAAGAGTTGACCCCTATTGACATGGAAGACAAAAATACTTTTGCAGGAGTTGCCGCCCCTGAAGGTGTTCCCATTCCCTTTAGTATGATTGCTTGAATTTGAGTCCCTTGGAAATTCTTCCCAGAGCTCCAAATAAAGTACTAGATCGCGCAGTTGATGGCGCGCCATCGCAAATCCCCACGTTTATTGCAAACATTGCCCTTGTACAGTACATCATAGTTTTAAGCAAATTTGACCTTTTGATCCTTCCCCAGGGCCCCTGGGGGCGGGGTCAGAAATGAACGTGATCTCCCGCAAGCCATTAATGTAAGCAACTTACATACTGAATTTGGTTGGATTCCGGACAACGGTTTAGGAGGAGATCGCCAGACAGACGGACAGACAGACGGACGGACGGACAGACGGTGGCGATAACAATGTCCCCACTTTTCTTAAAAAAAACGTGGGGATAATTAAGGATAATTTGGGGTGTTTGTCCTTATTTTATCTTTGAAATGATGTATGCACACATTAGAATCACCTCAATGCGGCAATTCTAATGAATAGGTATGTTGCATTAGCTACAGTAATGATCCTAAGTATTGGGACAGATAGGCCTAAGCAAACAGTGCAGACTAAGATCAGACTGAATAAGTATTTTGCATTAGCTACCATAATGATCACCGGCCCCGATAGCTCAGTTGGTAGAGTGGCCGCTCCGGGGAACGGTCACGGGTTCGATCCCGGGCCGCGACATACCAAAGTCGTTAAAAATGGTACTAGCTGCTCCTCGCTTGGCACTCAGATTTACGGGGTAGAGCTAGGACTGGTCGACTCAGTGTCAGGATAATGTGACTGGGTGTGGTATCAGGTAATGTGTGGGCTTGAAGAAATATATGAGCTGCATGATGCTTCCACGCAGAGCTGAATCCGGCCCGCACACCAGTACTGGTAAACCGCTTAGAGGATCTAAGTCTGTCCAGGAACCGCGGTGCGAGGCGGATCGTCCATGCTAATAAACCCTATTGGTTCATTGGGCGACAGGGCTTGATATGTCATTTCATCTCAATGTCGGGTAAAAGTCCCACAAAATGGGAAGCAACGTCTCCAAAATGACCTTTACAGTGTTGACGGGGATGTTAAACCTCAAATCAAACAAACAAACAAACAAACAAATCAGGTAATGTGTCTGGGACATGATACTTCAGTGAGGCAGCACTATAAAAGTGAGCATTGAGCTCCCTGTCGCAGCCAGACATCGTCGTGATATGACTGAAAAATTGTTGAAAGCGACGTTAATCCCGAATTCACACACACACACACTACCATAATGATCCTAAGTATTGGGACAGATAAGCCTAAGCAAACAGTGTAGACCCAGATCAGACTGCTCCTGAAGGAGCAGTCTGATCAGGGTCTGCACTGTTAGCCTTTCTGCCTGCACCTTTTGGAACTCCTTGCTTGATCATGATTTTTTTTTAATTTTAGGAGTATTACAGCGAATCCTCGTAGAGTCCGAATTTTTAGAATTTTTAGGGTAATGTCTGTGGATGTCTGTGTTAGCTTTGATTTATATGGTGCGCAAACAGCAAGTGACCTTATATGACTGCAAAAGTCTGACCACGTCCTAGTACAAAACTCCAGAAAAAGCTTAAGATGAACGAAAAAACACAAGGATTAAGAATGTGAAGATATTTGCCTTCATACAGCTTAGAGGATCTAAGCCTGTCCAGGAACCGCGGTGCGAGGCGGACCGTCCATGCTAATAAACCCTATTGGTTTCATTGGGCGACAGGGCTTGAGATGTCATTTCATCTCAATGTCGGGTAAAAGTCCCACAAAATAGGAAGCAACGTCTCCAAAATGACCTTTACAGTGTTGACGGGGACGTTAAACCTCAAATCATACAGCTTCATACAGAAGGAAACCAGATGCTTTCACATAATTGATCAGCAAAAGTCCATATAAGCATAATCTGGCCCTCGCCTATCGGGGCTTGGAGAAATTGTTTGGGCTGCAGAGCTGAAACCAACCACACACGAGTACTGGTAAACCGCTTAGAAGGTCTAAGCCTAACCAGGCGAAATGGTGCGAGTCAGCCAGTCCATGCATATAAACCCAATTGGTTTCATTGGACGGCAGGGATTGAGATGTCATTTTATCTCAATGTTGGGTAATAGTCCCATAAAATTGGAAGCAATGTTTCCAAAATGACCTTTATAGTGTTAATGGGGATGTTAAGCCTCACATTAAACAAAAAAAAACTAATGTCTATAAATGTCTGTGTTAGCTTTGATTTATTAGGTGCACAAACAGCAAGTGACCTTATTAGACTGCAAAAGTCTAACCATGTCCTTGTACAAAACACCAGAAAAAGTTTAAAATGAATGAAGAAACACAGGGATTAAAAATCTAGAGATATTTGCCTTCATACAGAAGGAAGCTAGATGCTTTTACATAGTTGGCCAGTAAAAGCTGAGCCAAGCTTCCATATAAGCACAGTCTCACCAGAATCCCTTGAGGTTGTTTATTGCAAGAACTTAAGCCTTATCCAACTGAACATGACAACCCCTGTCTTTGGAAACAGTGTTGATCCAGATCAGATCTGATCAGGATCTACACTGTTTGTCACTCGCCCCCGTCCATTTGGGCTTGGCTGAAACTGACCACACATGAGTACTGGTAAACGGCTTAACCCATTGCATGTGGGAAACCCTTAAAGGGTGGGGGGGGTTCCTTGGCAAAACGTGCAGGCCCAGATCAGATGCCACAAATCATGGCATCTGATCATGGCCTGCACTATTTGCTAACAGAATTTTCCATTAAAAAAAATGACAAAATAGGTCTGACACCCCTTATATGACAAATAGAATTGTCCAAATATAGCATTGGAAGAGTCCACCATTATACAATGCGTTAAAAGGACTAAGCCTGCCCAGGCAAAGTGGTGTGAGTCAGACCGTTCGATGCATTTAAGCCTTTAGATGTCATTTCAACTCAATATCGGCTAAAAGTCCCACAAAGTTTGAAGTAACGTCTCCAAAATGACCTAAATAGTGTTGATGGGGACATTAAACTTCAAATCAAACAAATAAAATCTTTGCAAACAGTGTAGATCCAGATCAGATGGCTTCCCAAGAAGCCATCTGATCAGGATCTACACTGTTTGTCATGCAGTTTGTGAATTGAAGGACTCATTGTTGAGAGTAACATCACGAAAACAATCCTATATAAATTTGACCCCCTAAAATCCCACTTTTATATAGTAAAACTGGGGTTTGCAGGGGTATACATTATTTTTCTTATTTCTGCTCAAAAACATAGATTTTAGGTACTCGTTAGAACCGCCTCATTGAGGCGGTACTAACGAGTACCCACAATCTATTCTTGGAGCAGAAATATGTAAAATATCAGGTTTTTTATCAGAAAGAAATAATTTTTGATGGTAAAATTTAAACAATATATTTGAATAGGCGTGTTTTCATAATATTTGATTTGGTGATAGTCAAAAATGGGTGTGGCTAAATTATTTTATTCAGCAGGATACTAACCTTGTTAGTCAGGTATGCATAGGCTTTAGAAGAGCATAAATCAGAGAATGCGTACAGCCCTTTTCTTGTGTGTCAGCTAATTTTCTTTCTTACAACAGGGCCGGAACAAAACTAGAGTAGTTTCCTACAGATGTCCAGGTAACACTGCAGTACAAGTCAACAACTACCTGGAGAAGACAGCCAGGGTTGTGTTCGGGCCGGACCTTGTCATTCTTGGCCCTCATGAGAACTTCAACATCCTAAGCTTGAGTGGTGAGTTCACAGCCACATCTCATTAATCAGTCTGTGTAATGAATACTCCTTTAACCAGTCTGTGTAATAAATACTCCCGGCCCCCACCCATCGGGGCTTGAAGAAATATTTGGGCTGCATGATGCTTCCAAGCAGAGCTGAAACCGACCCGCACACTAGTACTGGTAAACCGCTTAGAGAATCTAAGCCTGTCCAGGAACCGCGGTGCGAGGCGGACCGTACATGCTAATAAACCCTATTGGTTTCATTGGGCCACAGGGCTTGAGATGTCATTTCATCTCGGTGTCTGGTAAAAGTCCCACAAAATTGGAAGCAACGTCTCCAAAATGACCTTTACATTGTTGATGGGGACATTAAACCTCAACTCAAACAAACAAACAAATGAATACTCCTATAAACCTCTCTTTATATGGAGAAAAGTGGGATTTACATGGGCATACATTATTTTCTTTATTTCTGCTCTAAGACATAGGTTGTGGGTACTCGTTAGAACGGCCTCTTGAGGCCGTTTTAACGAGCACCCTCAACCTTTTGTTTGGAGTAAAAATATAAAAACACTACAAATTTTCATTAGAAAAAAATGTTTGTTTTGAGATAGAAAAAAATGCACTATGCCTCATGGATATGTTATCATAATGTGTTATTTCAAAATTAAAATCAAGTCAGTATTTGTATTTATACATTACGAAAACTTGCCTATACCAATACATTGTAACCTTTATCGCCGAAAATATGAAAATTTTAAGAGGAAAAATTGTGATATGTTTATGCCCCCACATCATCATGATGCTGGGGGCATATAGTGTTTCGGTTTTCCGTACGTGCAAGCGTGCGTACATGCGTACGTCCGTCTGTACGTGTGTGTGTATGTACGTACGTGATCCTGTAACCTAAGGTTAAGGTTTTTGTAACTGTAACTAGAGCCTGAACTTTTAGAACTCATATTTTCCTAACCATTTGATGGAACTGGTTCATCTTTGGTATGATGATAGATATAGGTCCAAAGTTTTATTAAGCAATATCCTCACCCATGCCAGTGACCTCAAGGTCAATGTCACAGACTTGGAAATTTTCAATGTTAAAGACTCAGGTTAAGGTTTTTGTAACAGGTAGACCTGAATATTTTAGAACTCATATTTTCCAGACCATGCAACGGAATTGGTTCATATTTGGTATGATTATAGATATACGTCCAAAGTTTTATTCAGTGATACCCCCACCCATGCCCATGACCTCAAGGTCAAGGTCATGGACTTAGAAATTTTCCATGTTAAAGAGACCAGTTAAGGTATTTGTACCTGGTAGAACCTGAACTTTTATGATGGCTTTGGTTCATATGTTGATAGATATAGGTACAATGTTTTATTCAGCAATACCTCCACCCATGCCTATGGCCTCAAGGTCAAGGTCACAGACTTAGACAATTTTAATGTTAAAGATTTTAAAGAGCTCAAATTTTCCAAACCATATTATGCATTTGGCTTATATTTGCTATGATGATACAGGTCCAAATGTTTATTTGACAATACCCCCACTCATACCTATGATTTCAAGGTCAAGGTCACAGACTTAGAAATTTTTTAATTAGATATTTTAAAAGTTAATATTTTCCAAATCGTATGATGGATTGAGTTTATATTTCGTATGATGTTAGATACCTGTCCATTTTATTCAATGGTACCCCGCCCATGCCCATGAGCTCAAGGTCAAGGTCACAGACTTAGAAATTTTTGATTACATATTTTAAGAGTTTATATTTTCCAAACTGTATGATGAATTAAGTTTATATTTGGTATGATGATTGATACTGGTCCAATACCCCCCCAGATGCATGTACCTTAAATGTCAAGGTCACAGACAAAGAAATTTTTTGTTTAAACTTTATTTAGAGCTCATACGCACCAAGCCATATAGATTTGCTTCATATTTGGGATGATGATAGTTACAGGTCCAAAGTTGTATATACCCCCACCCTTGACCTCAAGGTCAAGGCTTATTATGCTTTTTAGCTCACCAGAGCCGAAGGCTCCGGGGGAGCTTATAGTATAGGCAATGGTCCGTCGTCCGTCGTCGTCGTCGTCTGCGTCGTCTGTGTCGTCTGCGTCGTCTGCGTCGTCAACATTTTCTAACAACATCTCCTCTGAAACTACTTGGCCAATTGGAACCAAATTACATGTGGAGCCTCTGTGGGAAGGGGGAACGAAAGTTTGTTCGTGAGGACTGGGTCACATGACCAATATGGCCGCCATGCCCATATATGGTAAAAACCTTTAAAAATCTTCTTCTCAAGAACCGAATGGCCGATGTTCTTGAAACTTGGTATGCAGCATCGGGGACTCGGGCCCTACCAAGTTTGTTCAAATGATGACCTTTTGTTGACCTTGACCTATTTTACGTCAAGGTCAAATATGGTCACTTAGACATTTGTATAGAAAAAAGGCAAAACTGTGGATTTTCTGATTGCATGGTTGCTAGTGGCATCAGAGATGATATTTATATGCAGCTGAATGGAATTTTGTCAGTTCTGAAGGCCAAGGTCATTTACTGACCTTTGTCCAGGAAGGCTCAGATTCAGTATTTTTATCTTCTTCACAACTTAAACTGCTGAGACGATTGAAACTAAATTACATGTGGAGCCTCTGTGGGAAGGGGAAACGAAAGTTTATTTGTGAGGACTGGGTCACATGACCAATATGGCTGCCATGCCCATATATGGTAAAAACCTTTAAAAATCTTCTTCTCAAGAACCGAATGGCCGATGTTCTGGAAACTTGGTTCGCAGCATTGGGGACTCGCGCCCTGCCAAGTTTGTTCAAATGATGACCTTTGGTTGACCTTGACCTGTTTTACGTCAAGGTCAAATATGCTCACTTAGACATTTGTTTGGAAAAAAGGCAAAACTGTTGATTTTTTCTGATTGCATGGTTGCTAGTGGCATCAGAAATGATATTTGCACTCAGCTGAATGGAATTTTGTCAGTTCCGAAGGCCAAGGTCATTTTCGGACCTTTGTCGGGGAGGCTCAGATTCAGTATTTTAATCTTCTTCTCTACTCAAACTGCTCGGTTGATCGAAACAAAATTACATGTGGAGCTTCTATGGGAAGGGGGAATAAAAGTTTGTTCGTAAGGACTAGGTCACATGACCAATATGGCTGCCATGCCCATATATGGTAAAAACCTTAAAAAATCTTCTTCTCAGGAACCAAATGACCGATGACCTTGAAACTTGGTATGCGGCATCGGGGGCTCGGACCCTACCAATTTTGTTCAAATGATGACCTTTGGTTGACCTTAACCTGTTTTTACGTCACAGTCAAATTTGGTCACATAGACAATTGTATGGAAAAAAGGCAAGACCGTGGATTTTACTGATTGCATGGTGGCTTTTTATTGTCACATGACCAAGATGGGCACCATGCCTGTATATGGTATAAACCACATGACCTCTGGTGAGCGTAGTGGCCCATGGGCCTCTTGTTTAAGTTTTAGGGCTCATATTTATAGATTGGCTTAATATTTGGAATGATGATAGATACAGGTCCCAAGTCTCATTCAGCCATATCACCGACCCTGCCCATGACCTCAAGGTCAAGTTCACACATTTAGAAAATTTTTAATGTTAAAGTTTCTTAGAGCTCATATTTTCCAAACTATTTAATTAATTGGGTTCGAATTGGGTATGCTGATAGTTTTTTTGTCCAAAGATTTAATCAGCAATATCCCCATCTATAGGAAGGACACTTTTGCAGCAGAGCTATGCTGTGCAATGTCAGCTGTTGTTGCAACATGGATTTTCGGGTTGAGGCGGGGCCCTGGGCGGGGGCATCTGTGTCGTCTGGACACATTTCTAGTTCTTATTTATAGTTTAGAGCAGAGAAAAATAAGGCTTACCCCTGTAAACCCCAGTTTTACTATATAAAAGTGGGGTTCAAGGGTGTCAAAATTATATAGGCCTGTTTTCGTGATGTCCTAACAATAGCCACCCTTGTAATGAAGGCCAGTAGAGCAAATCCAACATTATTTATTTTTCACAAACTAGTCACCTTTGAATAATAACCAACTGTGAACAAAGGTCATGAAATCAAGTTCCCAGTGACCTTTGTAGACAGGGTTGACTGACTGTACCCTGCAGTTAGTAATTTCTTTAGAAATTTTTACTCAATGTATGCCTTTAAGGGAGGTTACTCTTAAAGTGAGTCTCACTGGGAGCTAATTCTTCCCTTTGGAGCGCTGTGGTGCAGTGGTAAAGCATCGGATTTGAGATCGAGAGGTGGCCGGTTCAATACCCGCAAGCACCAAGTGTTGTTTTCTTGAGCAAGAGACTTTATCCACATTGCTAAGTACTGGTTCCTGCCCAGGAAAAGAGGGCCACATGCAAGATTAGTACTAGTACTAAATGTGTTACCCTCTATAAATAAGGTTGATTATTATTATTATTTTATTTATTAATAGTAGCCCCAAATTGAAAACAAAAAACAGATACGTTGGAAGCCCTTTTAAATATGAGAATAAGTTAATTAGAATAAATGCATTTCACCATGAAATGGAGCACAGAGAAATGGCATCCATAAACTGTCATTGGCTCTACAGGGATCTAAGTGGCACAGATATTTTGACGAGTTACTAACTCTTTCGGAGCCAAATTGATATCTGAACACAACTCCAAGCGCCAAATTTATTTTTATGTCCTGGCATTTTCTACAACTTGAACCAGCTAAAAAATTACCAAAACATTTATTTATGGTAAAAGCTTGTGTTTGCCCAACACTTAGAAGCCTCTGTGTTTTAGTGGTTACGCTACTTGCCTTGTAAACCAGGGGCCGCAGGATCGATCCTGGGCTTCTCCAGACTTTCAGCTAAGTCTTTAAACCGAGGTCCCATCTCCGTATGACCTTAGCCGTTGGTGGGATGTAAAACTCAAACACCCACTCACTCAAAACAGGTCTTACCTAGTGATTTGCAACATTCTTGAGCAAGTAATTTTTCTTTATTTATCTAAAAGACAGAATCACCTTGCTACTCCAGTTCAAAAATAGGACTAGGGCGCTCTGCTGGGCAAAAAGAATAAACCAAGTTACCATCTCCATATGATCCTAGTTGTTTGTGGGATGTAAAATGCAGACAAACAAATGCTCAACCCTATCTGAAATGGGCCTACACTGGAAGGGGCAAATTTTGTCATTTTACTGAAATGATCCTAAGTATTGGGACAGACAGGCCTAAGCAAACATTGCAGACCTAGATCAGACTGCTCCTGAAGGACCAGTCTGATCAGGGTCTACTCTGTTTGCCATTCTGTCTGCACTTTTTGGGCTCCTTGCAGGACTGGGAAACAATTTGTTTAAAATTTTAGGAGAATTACAATAATGCTTGAAGGTGTTGATTTTTTAGGATTTTTACAGTAGTATTATATTTTTGAAGGAGTTGTCTCTGCTAGAGGCGTATTAATTTGTCAATTTGTTGGAATCCACGGATAACAGTCACTAGCAGGGCGTCAAGTTACCTATATTTACCTATATTTTCCTATATTTCAGGCCATTACCTATAATAACCTATAAAATCCTATATTGTAGCAAAATACCTATAAATACCTATAATTTGGAATTTTGTGTAAGCAAGGAGTACAAAATTTCTAAAAAGTCTTTGACAGTAGATGATTTCTATAATATTTGAGCTAATAAGCTGTTTTCTTTTAGGAATTTATATTCCTTTTTGGTGAGGCAACCCAGTCCAGCCTAGCTTTTGGAAAGCTTTAGCTAGTGGAAGTTCTGCTATTTTTTTAAATTTGAAATGTTCCATTTTGTTTTTAGCTCCACTGGCCAAAGGCCAGCGGGGCTATTGTCATGGCCCTGTGTCCGTCGTGCGTCCGTGCGTTAACTTTTTTCTTTAAACATCTTCTCCTCCTAAACTACTGGGCCAATTGTAACCAAACTTCACAGGAATGTTCCTTACATAGTCCTCTTCTAAATTCCTTCAAAGAATTTTGTTACATCCAGAACTCTGGTTGCCATGGCAACAACAAAAAAAAAAAAATAATAAAAATCTTTAAAAATCTTCTCCTCCAAAACCACCTGTTGGATTTCATTTTTATTTTGCATCAATGTTCCATGGGTGGACCTCTTTCAGATTCCTTGAAGAAATTTTGATCCGACAAAAAACATGGCCGCCATGGGCGGGGCTTATTTTCACTATTTAACATATAGTGTAATGCTAAAACATCTTCTCCTAAACTACTGGGCCGATTGTAACCAAACTTCACAGGAACGTTCCTTACTTAGTCCTCTTCTAAATTCCTTCAAAGAATTTTGTCACACCGCGAACTCTGGTTGCCATGGCAACAAAACCACACAAAAAATAAAAATCTTTAAAAATCTTCTCCTCCAAAACCACCTGTTGGATTTCATTTTTATTTTGCATGAATGTTCCTTGGGTGGACCCCTTTCAGATTCCTTGAAGAAATTTTGATCCGACAAAAAACATGGCCGCCATGGGCGGGGCTTATTTTCACTATTTAACATATAATGTAATGCTAAAAAACCTTCTTCTGCAAAAGTACTTGTGGGATTTCATTGTAATTTGGCATGAATGTTCCTTGGGTGGACCGTTGTCAGATTCCTTGAAAAAAATTTGATCTGACAAAAAACGTGGCCGCCATGGGCGAGGCTTATTTTCACTATACATGTATAACATATAGTATAATGCATATAGTGTAATTATATATATTTGTTAAAAAAAGTCTTCTCTTCTTCAAAAGTTCTTGTTTATTTATTTATTTAAATGTACTTTCCTGTATCTGAATTAATCTCTGATTTTGCTGACTGTCACATATCTATAGAGGTCCAGCAACAAATTATCATTCTACATATTCAAAACATCAGAAATTTCATTTGCCCATCACACTCGTGATAGAACTGATGTTTTCAACACAATCTTAGTAAACTCTATTTATGCGACTTTATGTTTCAAAATAAATTCAAAATACTGAGGGAGATTGATTTATTAGACCTAATTATACTACAGTGTCAACAGTTCTACAGATCCCTGAGGGTTAAGGTTAAAATGGCTTAGTTGAAAAGGGAGACATACCGAATCCGACGGATGAAAGGAAAAAATAAATAAATAAATAATTGAAAACATAAATAAATAAACACAAATGAGCCTGTTCATTTTTTAGCTCCACTGGCGGAAGACACGTGGGTCTTATGTTATGGCCCTGTGTGCGGTCGTGCGTCCGTGCGTTAACTTTTTTTCTTTAAACATCTCCTCCTTAACTACTTGGTCGATTGTAACCAAACTTGTCAGGAATGTTTCTCACATAGTCCTCTTTTGTTACATGCAGAACTCTGGTTGTGATGGCATCGAAACCCCCCCCCCCCCCCCGCAAAAAAAAAATATTTAAAAATCTTCTCCTCCAAACCCGCTCAATGGATTTTATTCTCATTTTGCATGAATGTTCCTTGGGTGGACCTCTGTCAGATTCCTTGAAGAAATTTGGATCAGACAAAAAACATGGCCATGCCCCACATGGCCGCCATGGCCATGATGCCCCTTGGCTCATTAGCTTTCAAAGACTTATAAGAGGCAAAGTTTTAAAAACCTTCTCCTCCAAAAGCGCTCAGCTCAATTGATTTCATTCTTACTTTGCATGAACTATGCCTCTGGAGTCCAAATTGGCAACGCCCCGGTGCTTAGTAGCTCCCATAGACTAATAATGAAAAAAATCTTGAAACTTTTCTTCTCTGAAACCATAAGGCCAAGGGCTTAGTATGTAGCAACTTGAAGTATTCAACTCCATAAATCCTGCCAACCATGCCCTTGGGGTCCAAATTGGCCATACCCTGAGGCCCATAAGCTCCCATAGACTTATACTGGGCAAACTGACAAAAATCTTCTTCTCTGAAACCATCAGTGCCCAGAGCTTAGATATTTAGTATGCAGCAACGTCAAGTGGTCACTCACATAAATCCTGCCAACAATGCCCCTGGGGTAAAAAATTGGCTACGCCAAGAGGCTTATTAGTTCCCATAGATTTATAATAGGAAAAACTTAAAAAAGTCTTCTTCTCTGAAACCATAAGACCCAGAGCTTTAGATATTTAGAACGGAGCAATGCCAAATGGTCACTCACATAAATCCTGCCAACCATGGCTCTGGGGTCCAAAAATATAGAATGCACATTCCTTGGGTGGATCACTTGTTTTTTTTTTTTTTACCCATTGCATGCGGGAAAACCCTAAATCGGTACCTTGGCAAACAGTGCTGGCCCAGATCAGACCCCGCAGAACACCGTGTCTGATCAGGGCCTGCACTATTTGCTAACAGAATTTCCATTAAAAATAGAAAAAATAGGCCTGACACCCCTTATATGACAAATGGACTGGTCCAACATAGCCATAGAAGAGTCAACTAGTATACAGTTGGTTAATGTAATAAATATGACAATTGTCTCAAGTTAGCCGGTGGAGCGACAGGCCCTCTTGGGCCTCTTGTTACTATTGTTTCTTTATGAATATTAAACAAGTTTTGCCATTTTTTGTCGCTCCTGCTATTAGCATGGCGCGATATAGCCGCCCGGTTTTCCGTCCGTTCGTTCGTTCGTCCGTTTGTCAAGTCGTCAACATTTGCGACCACCCTAGCGTTCACCCTGAGGTTCAAGTTTATTTCTCAAGAACTATAAGAGCTTCATTAATGATACTTGGTACAAACTTGTATCTGGGGATGACAACTTACATGCAAGCATCCATATTT
The DNA here is from genome assembly GCA_963580285.1 of Lucinisca nassula. Lineage (NCBI taxonomy): Eukaryota > Metazoa > Mollusca > Bivalvia > Lucinida > Lucinidae > Lucinisca > Lucinisca nassula. The sequence continues at coordinate 133,901,398 of OY757010.1, read as the reverse complement.
GACCTTGACCTACATTTCTTGGTTCACTGACTTTGTAAAATATTGCGACCACCCAAGCGTTCACCCTGAGGTTCAAGTTTGTTACTCAAGAACTATAAGAGCTTCATTAATGATACTTGGTACAAACTTGTATCTGGGGATGACAACTTACATTCAAGCATCCATATTTGACCTTGACCTACATTTCATGGTTCCCTGACTTTGTAAAATATTGCGACCACCCTAGCGTTCACCCTAATGGTCAAGTTTATTTCTCAAGAACTATCAGAGCTTTATTAATGATACTTGGTACAAACTTGTATCTGGGTATGGTAACTTAAATGCAAGCATCCATATTTGACCTTGACCTATATTTCATGGTTCACTGACTTTGTAAAATATTGCGACTACCCTAGCGTTCACACTAATGGTCAAGTTTATTTCTCAAGAACTATAAGAGCTACATTAATGATATTTGGTACAAACTTGTGTCTGTGGATGGCAACTTAAATGCAAGCGTCCATATTTGACCTTGACCTACATTTCATGGTTCACGGACATTGTAAAATATTGCGACCACCCTAGCGTTCACCCTAATGGTTAAGTTCATTTCTCAAGAATTATTAGAGCTTAATGATACTTAGTACAAGCTTGCATTTAAGAATGGAAACTTTTGTGCAAGCATCTTTGACCTTGACCTACATATCATGGTTGGGTGACTTTGCGCCCCCACAGGCGCGACATAGCCTTCGGCGGAATTCTTGTTTTTAGCAGGCGAGCTGTTGTGATCAGTCACTATCCGCCGTCCCCCATCTGTGCATCCGTCTGTCCCTCCATAATTCCTTTAAATGACATCTCCTATACCCCTGAATAGATTTTGACCAAACTTTACAGAAATCATCTTTGGGTGGTCCTCTCTCAAAGTTGTTCAACGGATTTCAGTCCATGCTGAATTCTCACGGGCCTGTATGAAATTAAGTTGCAGTATTTCTGCAGAAATGTTGTGATAGGATTCTGACATGAAACCTGTATGAAAAATTTCAAATAGAATTTCTACAAAGAATTTTCACTTAAATTTTGTCTTCGAGGCGGGAGTAAGGTGGGAATCAGTGTGGAAAAGCTTGTGAAATATTTAAATTAGCAGGAAAATTGATGCAGGAATCCTGTAGAAAAAAAACAGACAGGATTCCTGTATAAATTACTGACAGGATTCCTTCATGGTTCCTGCATGAAGTTTTTATCTATACACAATAAGGAAGGAATATACTTGTGCTGGAAAAGAACATACAAAAACCTTGCATTCTACTTACATTTAAACTTTCATGTAACTATTGAATTTGAATCCTTGGCTTTCCAAAGATTCATTGTGATCTAATAACTTCAGTCTGCCAACACATACATAAATATGTGGGTGGGGTGCAATCTTTGCAGTTTGCAAACATAAAACTTTTGACACCCCTCTAGTTAAGCATTTAATCAATTTAAAACACTGTGTATCTAAAATACTAAAAGTAACTCACAGTGTCTTCCAAAATATAGTTGGAAATCCTTAGAACAGCTTTATACTTGTAAAGTTGTAAAGCAACACACAAAGCTAGCCATAACCCCTGATACCTTTAAATGTGTTATAGGAGTGCTCCCGCCAAAATATTATGTTTCAGAAAGTGATTATGCTCTGTTTTCATGCCAGACTTTTAAACAGAAATTTGGTTAACATTTTCATGCAGAATTTCTGTTACGATCTGGCCATTTTCCTTGTGGAATCTGTAACCAAATTCCATGTACATGTACTGTTAGAGTCAGACAGGGAAAAAGAGTTTCACCCTGATTTCTGTTACTGTCCACAAAAACTCCATGTGGAATCATGTCTGAATTTGTTCGGGTGTTTGCCACGGCAAACAAAGATAGGAGAAAATAAGAAAAAAAAACCTTAAAAAATCTTCTAGTCTGAAACCAGAAGGCCCAGGTCTTTGATATTTGGTATGAAGCTTCATCTAGTGGCTCTCTACCAAGTTTGTTCAAATTATAGCCCTAGGGCCAAAACTGGCTCTGCCCCAGGGCCCACTGGTTTTACATAGGCTTATATAGTGGAAATCTTAAAAATCTTCTTGTCTGAAACCAGAAGGCTCAGGTTTTGATATTTGGTATGAGGCTTTGTATAGTGGACCTTGCCCAAGATTGTGCAAATTATAGCCCTGGGACCAAAAATGGACCCTCCACGGGGCCTACTTGTTACACTATGGATCAAGTGAGCAATCCAGGGCCTTCAAGGCCCTCTTGTTTGAAGGGAAGAATGTGCCATGTTTTGACTGCCTAAATTGTCAGATAGACACAGTTGGATTTTGTTATCTCTTGTTCCAAGAAATAGATACGGTGGTTATCAGATGATATTTAAGTAGATCACTCAGTTCTGTATAAAACATACACTGAGGGAATCCATTAGAATAATCTACTAAGGACAGATTTTTATGGAGATTTATTAAAAACATTTTGCTTAATTATAACCAGCTGACCACCTTACCTATTTCTATATGTGGTATTATTAATAAAAGAGAGAGCTTGTAGGTGGTGGTTGTGGTGGAAAAATACAAATCTGGCTTGTTTTCTTGAGTGTAGGCAACCTATAATATTATCCTATATTTCTGGCCGCTAGATACTTATATTTCTGGACCTTACCTATATTTTCGACTCCCAATGTCACTTGACGCCCTGCACTAGTTGAATGCCCCAATATTTAGAGAGTATAAGAATCTTATGTGGGTGTGAGGGGTGGATGGATAAATCCATCCCGAGGGTCACTGACCGGCATCACGAGGCTTGCCGAGTGATGCCGGACAGTGATCCCGAGTGACGGATTTTTGTATCCACCCCTCACAGCCATATAGGGTTCTTTTTCTTGCATACCTCTCATTTCTCAGTGTGGAATTTCAATGCTGCAGTCACTTCGGTTACCAACGTCCGCCATATTGTGATGACACTGCAGGAATGGTTAGTGACGTCATGTAACGTGCTGTGACGTCAACCTTAACAACGGAGCATACAAGGTGGTAATCAACTAGTGCATTTTTCAAACACGCAATTATATTCGATTTTGGGTCAGATGACCAGGGTCAGAACGTAAATTTCTACCCCAGGGTAAAATCAAGGATTTGCTTGTCTGGTGTGCAAGAAATTACAGTAGTGCTATAACAAGTAGCTTTCAATTTATTTTTCTCATCTACAGCTGGTAAACCTAAGAAAGCTGATGCCATGAAGTCACTTTGTTTGATGCTTGGTCCTGATTTCATCACAGATATTCTGGAGGTAGGTATTTTGTTTGTATTGGAGTTTAACCCTTTTTGTACCAAATGGAATCTTACTCCTTATATATAGCAGGAGTCCATTTCAAAATTTAGGGGTGTCAGGTTGTGTTTTCATCAAAATTTATTTGGAAAATGACTCGGCTTTTAGCAAACCGTGGAGGCCCTGATCAGACCCCGCATTCTGCGGCGTCTGATCTGGGCCTGCACTGTTTGCCAAGGTACCCCTTTTGGGGTGTCTGGTACTAAATGGATTAATGGCCCAGTCAACACTATTTTAGGTCATTTTTGAGCCAGTCAGCCTACCTATCTACACTTTTCCTCGGCTGGCTGATACATAAGCAGTTAACCAGTACACTGCACATTCTTTGCCAGAAAATGACAACTGCCCTTCTTGAATCAGCGGAAGGGAGGTAATAACCATAAAAAAGATTTCATGATCAATCTCCAAGAAAGAATGTTGCTGACCCTGGCAACTGGAGGCAGGTTTAAAGGAAAACTATGTGTAAAGCTTTATTCAGATCCCTTGTCAGTCCAACTTTATACAGAGAAAAAATTGGTCTTAACAGGATAGATATAATTTTAACTTTTCAAAAACATACTTTATTTTGCTATTTTGTCAACCTATTCATGGACATGTTTAATGCACTAGGTATCATATTTTTGAGGTAAACATTACGAAAACATGCCTATACAAATACATTGTAACCTTTATCGCCAAAAAATGAAAATTTTAAGATGAAAAATTGTGATATTTTTCTGCTCAAGATATAAATTGTGGGTACTAGTTAGAACCTTGTGATATTTTTCTTATTTCTGCTCAAAATATAAATTGTGGGTACTAGTTAGAACCACCTCGGTTCTAACCAGTATCCACAATCTATATTTTAGAGCAGAAATAAGAAAAATAAAATTTACCCCTGTAAACCCGAGTTTTACTATATAAAAGTGGGGTTTAAGGGGGGTCAAAATTATATAGGAGTGTTTTCATGATGTTCTATTTATAGTGGATCTCAAACTTTCAGTATTTTCATATGAAATGATCACCAGTGTGAAATTCTTTTTATCATATGCCATTTGTCTTCCTATTTTCTAGTAACAGCTTGTACAGAAGATGATGTTTTACGACTGAGCTACTGGATTTTACATGTTACATATTTTCGTGATAATTGCAGAAGATAATTCACTCATTTGAAGAGTTTTCAAAAATTTTGTCCCCTTTTAACCCTTTTTATACCAAATGGAATCTTCCTCCTTTTATATAGCAGGAGTCCATTTCAAAATTTAGTGGTGTCAGGTTGTTTTTTCTTCAAAATCTAGTTGGAAAATGGCTGAACTTTTGGCAAACAGTGTAGGCCCTGATAAGACGCGGCGTTCTGCGGCGTCTGATCTGGGCCTGCACTGTTTGCCAGGGTACCCGTTTTGGGGTTTCTGGTACAAAATGGGTTAAAACAGTATCAGCCTCCTCAAAGACTTCAGACTATGAATCATCATTGTTGGTTTCAAAATTTAGCACCATATCCTAGTTCAGATACTCTGTCGACCATTTTGTTTGCTTGGTTTTGATTTCAAGTTTCACACATGTGAAGATTTATAAGAATATGACATATTTTGCTTTACTTCGGTGATACAGTATGAGCCGGCGCAAGACAAAACCTACAATAAGACCGGTGCGACCAGCAGAGACTCAAATCAACCTGCGCACCCACCCAGTATGATAAGACTTTTGTTAATGTCTCTTTGCATAGATATTAGCCTAAAGTAGGTACATGCGATCAGCTAAGACTCTGATCTGACTGCGCAAATGCCCAGGCTGATCTGATTTTTCGCTGGTCTCTCAAGACTTCTTGTAGATTTTGTCATGCACTTCCTTGTATATATTTACATAAACCAATAACAAATGGTTATCTCAGCAATCGTATCTCATTTTAGTACCACATGCGCGTATGTTCGCATCATAGGGAGATGCTACACAAAATAACAAAAGCCGTGCTTAGCACTAGTGGAAAGTGTTGTACAGCGCGACAAACATTTCGATAACACACCAGTGCAACATAGTGCATTTTTTCACATTTCTAATATGGCTAACTTTCTGATGAAAACCCGTGATATTTTTCTTATATGTACTGCAAACATAGGTTGTGGGTGCTCGTTAGAACCGCCTCATTGAGGTGGTTCTAACGAGTACCCACAACCTATGTCTTGGAGCAGAAATAAGAAAAATAATATATACCCCCGTAAACCCCAGTTTTCTCTATATAAACTGGGGTTTAGTGGGTTTGTTCATTTCAAGGACTTGTTCACATGATGAGTTGCGAGTATCCCGCCTAGGGTTAAAGAATACTTTGGTTTTTGCAGGTGGAAACATCAGACCATGCTAGACTTAGGTTACAAGTGGCCTTCAACAATCATTTTGAGGTATGTTACAGATTTGATATACCATATTCCCCATAATAAGGGTACCGTGTGCTTGGACATTTCATTCTAGTTAATACAAGCCCTAAAAAGGGCTTCGGTTAACCCTTTTTGTACGAAATGGAATCTTCTTCCTTATATATAGCAGGAGTTCGTTTAAAAATTTAGGGATGTCAGGTTGTATTTGGAAAATGACTGAACTTTCAATCAGTGGAGGCCCTGATCAGACGCCGCAGAATGCAGCGTCTGATCTGGACCTGGACTGTTTGTCAGGGTACCCGTTTTAGCAGACTTGCCTACCCTTATGATTTGGTCTTAAGGCTTACTATTTTCATGTCCAAATTACGACCTTACGACCACGGCCGAATTCCGTACGATTTTCGGTGTTTGTAAAAAAATCGGTAAATTGGCGTGACTATTTTGGTTCGGTTCGGGTAAGCGTGCGTTTATACCGGAAGAAGACAATATTTGTCGTTCCTGGCTTACTCTTGTTGCGAAATTTAATTAAATTTCATTGGCTAATGATTAGGAAGTGATCCAATCACAGTTCATTTAACAAACTTGTTTCGGTATGAGCGGCAAGATGGATGCCATTACAAAGGAAAAAAAACATGGGGAAAAAAGAAAAGCTGAACAAAAAAAAAACTTGAGGAAATGGGCTTATTTTGACCTCGCATGGGATACCTTAAAACCTTTACTAATAAAATTTGAATTTTACGATTTTTTGGGGGGTGGGGGGGATCTTACTATTTTCTGTCTCAAGGGGTAGGCAAGTCTGCCGTTTTAGGGTTTCTGGTACTAAATGGGTTTAGCACATGATAAGATGATAGCATTTGCACTTTATGCTAAACCAAATATGTCCAGAGTTGGTGTAAGACACATGTATGTTAAATAGAGGATATTTACTTTTTTTTAGATGAATACCAAAAAATCTTTCATCAAGTGTTTTGAAAGCATCAGGATTTTTCATGAGTGGGAAGCGCGAGTGAAATCGTGGATGTTTTCAATACACAAGATGAAATATTTTGGGTATTGATAAATACCCAACGTCTCCAAAATGACATAAACAGTGTTGACGGAGACATTAAACTTCAAATCAATAAAACTGACCGCATAAATTGCATTTGTAGGCAATCTAGATAACCGTTGTTTATAGTCAAGTAATCTTGTCCCTTTGATGTCAGTGTTGTGAGAAGGATTGGTTGTCTGTTAGATCTGGCCTAGGCTTGTATACTGGGACATTGGCAAACACTGTAGCCCAGGATTAGCTGCTGTAGAGCATGACATCTTATCAGGGTCTACACTCTGCTTAAAATACAGTAATTTAAGAGTTAAACCAAATGATCTAAGTCCCATTCAGTATTTTTATTGCCCTGCTTTGAAAAAGTGGGAGCTATATTGAATTTGCCTTGTCGGTCTGTGATTCCATAATTCTGTTATTCATGAGCACTCAAAAACAGTTTGAGATATTTCTATTAAACTTCACACAAATGTAAAGCACTATGAGACGATGTGCAGATCGCATGAACCATAACTCTGGATTGCCTACTTTTGGAGTTATTGTCCTTTGAACATTGAAAAATGGCAATATTAACCTTGTCTGCTCCATAACTCAAAAAAAGTTTGAGGTATTTTCATGAAACTTCACACAAATGTAAAGCACTGTAAGACAAAGTGCAGAGCACATGAACCATAACTCTGGATTGTCTACTTTTTGAGTTATTGCCCTTTGAACATTGAAAAATGGCACTTCGCATAAACTCAGTTCAGTAATAATTCATGTCCGTTCCATAACTATAATAACTACAAATGTCTATAACATTTGTTTCTTGCAGTAATGATGGGGGAAAAGGCCTTTTATTACCTATCATACTCCTAACTGGGATTCTTTATAACGGCACATTGTTTATTATGGCACCATAATAGGGAACAAATACTTTTGTTATAACGAGGGTCCTCTGTACCTCTGTACTATTAAAACCTTATTTCCTATTGGAAATTTTTGTTGTGGGTACTTTTTAGAATTGCCGAAACATAGGTTTTAATTATCCTTGTTAATGTTGCCTTGTATTAAGGGCTTGAAAATTCTACCAAATTTTACTCACCCTGCATGACCAAGGGCATGCAGGTTTTTGTAAATTTAACTCTTATCTTGCTGTTCATGGCAAGCCTCTTCTTTGCAAACAGTGTAGATCCAGATCAGATGTTTGACCTGTTTGACATTCAGTTTATGAATTTATATGAATAAATTACATCAAGTAATCCGATTGGTTCAAAGTCAGAAACGGGTGAGGCAAAACTGAATATTCAGCAAGATAAGGGTTAATAGGGTAAAAGGCAAAATTTTTACAAGTTCTTCAAAAATTTTACTCATCATAGTGAGTGAATTTTCTAGTCCTGCTGTTTTATTATTAGCAAAGATCTTTTTCTAGAAATGGACTACTTGACATAACTTAATATACAAATTAACTAAATATACAAGTTTCACTTTTAATACAAGAGCAAAATTAATGTGCATTTACCCCTAAATACACAATTGTAAGCACTTTTGACTTATGATCGAGAGGTTGTTTGTTTGAATCTGGCCACCGGAGGTGAGGTGTGTCCTTGGGCAAGACACGTAATGCCACTGCCCCACTCCACCCAGGTGTAAATGGGTAGCATTGGTGTAAAAGTCACTGCCTCTCGCCGGATAACATCCGGTTGAGTGTTCAAGAGCAATTCAAATAAGCTTGAAGCTTTCATTGCAATCGAACTAAAATAAATCAGTATAATCTAACTTCACAATGTCATTCACTGATACATTACAGATTCCTGATGCCTCTGAGGTAACGTATATAACATAGAACAGTTAGTGTAATATGACTCTACAAACCATAAAGCTCTTCCACTACAATTTTCTGTAGACAAAATTTGAATAGTAGATTACAGTCATAATCACAAACTTGTAGATATATTGTTTTTGATATGGGCCACACCAAGCTAAAAGGGGCCTTCCAGTATATGCACCCAGCAAAGACTCAGATCAGCCTATGCATCTGCACAGTCTGATTAGAGTCTGTTGTGGGCTGTATGGAAGCCCAGTTTCTTCATGTAGACCACGAAGGATGTATTCTGACAAAGTGAGTATGGAGGCTGATTTTTTTCTTCCCTTAAGGAGAATGGATACACCTTCAGGGGAGGCAACTCCTGTAAAAGTATTTTTATGCCCCCACATCGGATGATGCCGGGGGCATATAGTTTTTCGGTTTTCCGTACATGCATCTGTGGGTATGTGCCTACGTGCATCCGAATGTACGTCCTTCTGTACGAAAGTGTGTACGTACGTACGTAATCCTGTTAGACTCAGGTTAAGGTTTTTGGTCCAGGTAGAACTTGAGCTCATATTTTTCAAACCATGCAATGGATGTGGTTTATATTTAGTATGATGATAGATAAAGGTCCAAAGTTTTATCCAACAATACCCCCACACCTACCCATGGCCTCAAGGTCACGGTCACGGACTTAGAAATTTTTATAATGTTTAAGAACCAGGTTAAGGTATTTGTACCAGGTAGAACTTCAGCTCATAATTTCAAAACCATTTTATGAATTTGTTTCATATTTGGTATGATGATAGATATAGGTTCAAAGTTTTATTCAGCAATAACTCCACTCATACCCCTGACCTCAAGGGCAAGGTCATATACTTAGAAATTTTTAATGTTTAAGAACCAGGTTAAGGTATTTGTACCAGTAGAATTTGAGCTCATATTTTCCAAACCATGTAATGAATTTGATCCATGTTTGGTATGATGATAGATATAGGTTCAAAGTTTTATTCTACAATGCCCCCACCCATACCCATGACCTCAAGGTCAAGGTCACATACTTCGAAATTTTTAATGTTTATGACTCAGGTTAAAGTATTTGTACCAGGTACAACATGAACTTTTATGATTCATTTGGTTCACATTGGTTTGATGATAGATACAGGTCCAAAATTTCATTTAGTCATACATATGTAATCCTGTTAGACTCAGGTTAAGGTTTTTGTACAAGGTAGAACTTGAGCTCATATTTTCCAAACCATACAATGGATTTGGTTTATATTTAGTATGATGATAGATATAGGTCCAAAGTTCTTTCAGCAATACCCCCATCCATACCCATGACCTCAAGGTCAAGGTGGATTTCGAAATTTTTACTGTTTAAGACCCAGGTTAAGATATTTGTACCAGGTAGAACTTGAGCTCATATTTTCCAAACAATGTAATGAATTTGGTTAAAAATGGGTATGATGATACATATAGGTCCAAAGGTTTATTCAGCAATACCCCCACCCATACCCATGACTTAGAAAATTTTTAAATGTTTAACCCTCAGGTTAAGGTATTTGTACCACGTTGAACTTGAACTTTTATGATTCATTTGGTTCCTATTTGGTTTAATGATAGATGCAGGTCCAAAGATTTATTCAGTAATAGCCCCACCCATGCCTATGACTTCGAGGGCAAGGGCGTAGACATAGAAATTTTCAAAATTAAGTATGTTAATAGCTTATGTTTTCCAAACTCTATAATGGATTTGCTTCATATTTGGTATGACAATAGTTGCAGGTCCAAAGTTTCATTGAGCCATACCCACCACCCCTTGACTGAAGGTCAAGGTCACAGACATAGAAAATTTTTATATTATATTTTTTGAGAGCTCATATTTCTTGAACCATGCGATGGATTTGCTACATATTCGGAATGATGATAGATACAGGTCAAAAGTTTCATTCAGCCATAACCCCGCCCCTGCCGCATGATCTTAAGGTGATGGAGGGGGGGGGGGGGGGGGGTCCCTGGGCGAGGCATTTGTGTTGTATTGACACATTTCTAGTTGTCTCCCCATGTCAATAGGGGTCCACTCTTAAAGGAAAGAATTAAAGGACAGAGTTTATGAAAAGCGAATAGGAAGTCCCGAAAGTTGTCTCACTTTGAAAAATGGCAAATAAATCTGCCAGGGTTTCTCATTCCCCTTATCCCATTGCATGCGGGAAACCCCTAAAGGGGTACCTTGGCAAACAGTGTAGGCCCAGATCAGACGCTGCAGAATGCCGCGTCTGATCAGGGCCTGCAGTGTTTGCTAGTAGAATTTTCCATCAAAATAAAATAAGAATGAAAAAATAGGCCTATCACATCTTATATAATAAATGGACTTGTCCAACATATAGCACTGGAAGAGTCTACTAGTATACAATGGGGTAATGCTTATGCTCAAAGACCCCTTTTTGCTTGTTGCAGCCCATATATTTTGTCCTCATTCATACCTGCCAACTTTTCAAATTTTTCATGGGGGAGATTCTGCGTGTAACGGCATTTTTCGATGGAATAAAGCGCGGTGAATATTTTCCCCAAAATTTCCATGGGGGAGATTTTTTTTCAAACTAGTAGACACACTCCAGTCCACTAGTACAATCAGAAAAATTGCATGTTTAAATTTAATGTATTATGCAATAAATCACTGGTATAATACTTAAGCTTCAATAAGTAACAGTATTTGCAATAACTAAAGATTGTCTGAATATATGATCTGTCTGAAATTAGGTTCTTTTACTCAGAAACAGTTTTCATGCAATTGCAAGGAGTGCTTAATGTCTGACTATAACAGCCTTTATTTTGCAAAACAATTGTTTTTGAAGAGTTAGAACACTCATTACCAAATAACAATACAATTCTTAGTTTGAGAGATAAAAACTACGATTTTCGTAGTCACGAAAATACGTGACATTGCTCATTCATAGGTAAATATTTACTTTCATTACATCTGGGAGAGATTAAATAATTAGGCATCCCTATTCATGCTCATACAGATAGAAAACTGTTGGCAACTTGCATTTTTTAATCTATCATTTGGTTAAAAATAGTCAATACAGCTAAAAATATACTCAGGGTTTTTCCATCTCCGAAATAGATAGTGAAGAAATCCAAGATATTCCAAATGACTATCCACAAACAATATGGCTGATAAAAATAAAAAGCGTGAGGAGGTGGAAAAATCGTGATTTTTGCCTTATTTTGGCAACACGATCGTGAGGTTAAAATGCATGGAAAAATCGTGAAACTCACTCCTAATGCGTGAAAGTTGGCAGGTATGCTCATTGAATCAACTCTTTTGTTAAATTATCTCCGTTTCTGGAGGGCACCTAATTCACATAGTACAATTTTCCTTACAGTTACAGTAAATGTACACTTGACTTAAAAAGTCACCATTTGCTTCATTTCTAATTCACCTAGAACCACTTCCTTAGGTTCATCACATGAACAAGTCCGTGAAAGGAGCACCCCACTAAACCCCAATTTATATAGAGAAAACTGGGGTGTACCGGGGTAAACATTATTTTTTCTTATTACTGCTTGAATACATAGGTTGTGGGTTCTCGTTAGAACCGACTCAATGAGGTGGTTCTAACAAGCACCCAAAACCTATGTTTGAAGTATAAATAAGAAAAAATACCACAAATTTTCATCAGAAAAATTGCCTTTTAAGAGGTTTGTCACACAGATGTGTTATCGTAATGTTTGGCAAAAAGCCTGAATGAATTCACTATTTTTGTCAGACCTGCTTTAAGCATAGCATGATATAGGAGTGTTTTTTCTCTCCTTTCATGTGTTCATTTGTCAGTTTGTTTGTTTGTCAATCTGTCACCATTTGTGTCGACACTAGCAGCAGCTGAAATGTTCAAAATAGAAGTGAAGGCAATGATCAGGATCCAATACAATTATCCAACGACTCCCATCAGAGACACCAAAGGGATAGAAAAACAAACAAGAAATAACTAGACCGTAATGGAAACATTATTAGCAGAAAGCCAAAAGGACATTTACTTTCCCACAAAATGACCAATTAGCTATCCAAAACAAAAAGATATAAGCTATACACACATTCCAAGATGAACTGTAACAAAAATAAACTGCGACAGAAGAACCGCCTTGGATCAATCAGTGAAAAGTATTTCACAGGAGGGCTAAAATTGATTTTATGCAGCTGCAATCCTCGCCCTTTCTTCCATAACGATTTAGACAAATAATTTGTTCTTCCTAACTCATCAGTGCAACATCTCCTATAATACAAAAATCAAACAACCACAGAGATGAAACAGTGGTGAGGACTCGACAGCAAGAAACCACTGAAATCCTGAAGCAAAATAAAACCCAAAAATTAGACTCCATTTTTGTAAGAACATCAATTACAGATGCAACATAACCTTTGGCAGAATTCTTGTTAATTTATCTTATAATGTCATTGTGATTTAGAGGATAATATTGTATCATAAAAAGTACATGACCACACATGTAAAAACACAGTTACCTGATATCAGTACACTGTCCGTCACAACCCTATGTTTTCTATTGATAGACGATCTTACACGAGTGTTCATGTATTATTGAATTTATTAAACGAGTTGAGGAAAAGGGATAAAATGCGAGGCTATGCCGAGCATTTTATGCCTTTTCCTCAACGAGTTTAATAAATTCAATAATTCATGATCACGAATGCAAGATTCTGTTTATCATATGGCATTTAAAGTGCATTTTATTCACAGTGGTTTTACAGAAATGTCAGTATTCTGCCATTAGTAAATGTGACTTCGTCAAAGGTGCCGTACATGTAACGTTACGGGGCGTATCTAACTAATTTGCATATATAATCCACTAGTGGATAATCAAATTTATTACATGGCATTATTACATTCTCAGATGCGATGTCATATGATAAAAATTCTTTTAAACTTCTTTGACAATAAAATCCTAAACAGAATCTAACACCCATGGTCATTTCATATGAAATTTATGAAACTCGCCAGAAGCTCGTTCCATGAATTTCATTTGAAACGACCACAAGTATAAGATTAAGGATATCTTTCATAGCTCAAGGAAAGACATTTTCCAGATGACGATTTTGTAATATGCATTTTCTGTTTCAGAGTAGATTTTGATCTCTTGTTAGAAATGTCTGTAACTCTATATTAAAAATTTATCCTACCTAGAATACCTTAAGTTTTGTGACCAGAATTTTCCTCTAGCCTCTCTTAAATCTTTGGTAGATTTATAGAGACTTTTTTTATTTGCTTGATACTGTTTCACCTGTCTTGGAGTAATCAATCCTTCTTGCAGATTTTTCTGCTATTTTTCAAAGGGAGGCAACTATTTTGACTAAACTTTATATACAGCAAACTGGAGTTTACAGGGGTATACATTATTTTTCTTATGTCTGCTTCTAGACATGTGTTGTGGGTACTTGTTAGAACACCTCAGTGAGGCGGTTCTAACGAGCACCCACAACCTATGTTTACAGTATAAATATGAAAAATATCATGGATTTTCATCAGAAAAGTAGCCATTGTAGAGATGTGAAAAATCCACCATGTCGCATGGGTGTGTTATCGTAATGAGGAACAGATAATTGAAAGAATTCTCCCTTTAAGTGCAGATTTTTTCCTTGAAGCTGAGCCCTTTTTGAGAAGGGCTCAGCATCAGAGGATAACAGTCACAAAAGTTATTCCCCTTATAAAAATGGCAGAAATCATACCAGGTGTAATGATTGATTATAAGCAAGATGCAACATACTTTTGTCAGTTTGTAATTTCTCTATACTGTACAATTTATACTTGTAGAATTGTCTAGAATTTAAAAAAAAAAATACACTTAGATAGTTATTGTGTCAATCATCTTAACCCATAAAATGACAATCATGACAATTGTCATCTGCTTTGTCATCTGCCAAGTACTTTAAAATGAGTTTTTTTGCAAACAGTTTGACCCCAGATCAGACTGCTCCTCCAGGAGCAGTCTGATCTGGGTCCACACTGTTTGCCTATATGAAAAAAAAATAAAAAAATATTTTTAAAAAGTTCACAATAAGATTTGGCAGAAGACATAAGCAGACGACATTTTCAGATGTGTTTTTCTCAGCATCTTAAGGTTAAAAACCTGTTTTCAACAATGTCATGCATTCTGTTACTTTTTGACAGTTTCAGCCTAACAAGCCTCTTTGGCTTAGTGGGTAAGAAGGCTGTCTCTTAATCATTAGCTCTCTCATTGCTGTGGGTTCAAGCCTCTCTTATGTCACATGTGAAAGGAAAGCCATGTGGTTTTTCTCCAGAAACTCCACTTTTACCCCACCCCTGATTAACAATTGGCTTGAAATAATTGAAATTATCTTGAAAGGGCTGTGAAAACCAAAACATTTCAGCCTCTGTTGGCATTGCCATGTACCATTAATGATGGTGTACAGACAGGTGTGCTTTTACAGAAGTCAGGGGTGGTTGGGTGAGGCAAAGGTGACCTATATCTTGTGTCACTGGGGCATCCATCTGATGTTGGCTTACAATTGGACAATGCTTGCTGTAAGGGTAGAGGGGGAATGTTGTTATTTCATCTTTTATCTTCTTTCCCCTCTGTCCCTCACTTTCATCCACTTCACTGTCTCTTCTGTCTTTTTTCTCCCTTTGGGCCGTATCGGTAAAGATTTACCAAAGTACCTTTATTTTTAGCAAACAGTGTAGACCTTGATCAGATGCTGCACTGTGCAGCATCTGTTCTGGATCTACACTGTTTTCTGGACAACACAAAATGACCCACAAGGGTTGATGTGTCATTAAACCCAAAACAATCAATCAGTCAGTTCTGCAGAAGGCTTTTATTTTATCTGCATGTGACAAATAGAACTGAAAAAACATATTTACAGCAGAAGGGAGTCTGTTTTGTTATATACTTCTGATTTTGTTTAGTTTGCGGTTTAACATCCCAATCAACACTATCATTTTGGAGATGTTGCTTCCATTTTCGTGGGACTTTTACCCGACATTGGGATGAAATGACATCTCAAGCCCTGCCCCCCAATGAAACCAATAGGGTTTATATGCATATATGGTCCAGCTCGCATCACTTTACCTGGGCAGGCTTAGACCTCCTGAATGGTTTACCAGAACTTACGTGCGGCTGGTTTCAACTCTGTGTGTAAGCATAATGCAGACCAATCTATTTCTCCAAACTCGATGGGCAGGGGCTGATACTTCTGATAAGCTTTACAAAAATACCTTTATTTTTAGCAAACAGTAGTGACATTGATCAGATGCTGTATTTTACAGCATCTGATCTGGATCTACACTGTTTACCAATTTCCTTGATAAGGGATGCTAGGCTTTCATGGATTTAGGAGGACTAGGCTTATATACTGTTCACAAAAAGTAGGGGGTATTTTACTTCCAGGCTGAATATTAGGAAATAAATAAAACATTACCTGGCCAAGATGCATTTAATTCAAAGGACTATCGAAAATCCATAAATTGAACCACACATTAATTCCGATGATCACGTCATTATGTAGCGACACAGCAACCAATCTTCTAAGCGTCAACGTCATTTTTCACAAGCCCTCAATAACGTGTTAGACCACCTCGATTGTCACAGCAGGCAATGCATACTTCCAAATAGTCTATGAATCATGAACTGAGGGATCCTTGGCCACACTCCTTGAAGTGTTGCATCAAGCTCACCCAGGGTCCTTGGAGGCTGATCGCAGCCTCGGACTCGTTTTCTGAGGATGTCTCATTCGTGTTCGATGGGAGATAAGTCTGGACTCATCGCAGGCCATGGTACTGTCCGAAAAGTTTGCAGTTGACGGTACTCAGTTACGACGCGTGCCCGATGAACCCTAGTGTTATTGTCCTGAAAGATGAATCCACGACAGTGGGTTCGAGAAAACGGTATCACGGGAGGAGCCAACACGTTATCACGATAGTACAGTCCTGGAACTCTGCCTTGTCACACATGTAAGTCTGTTTTTCCAGTCATGGTGATCCCACCCAATGCCATAAGAGACCCTGTTCCATATCGGTCATGAGCAACTCAGCCAGGTCTTTATAACGTTCCCCAGTAAGACGCCAGACTCTTCTTCGACCATCACGAAAGTCCCAAGTTAAACCAGGGTTTGTCGCCGAACATAACTTGAGACCACTGATTAATGTTCCAACATTTGCACTGTGTACACCACACAAAACGAGCTCTACGGTGCCTAGCTTTCAATGGCAGTACAACTTGTGGATGCTGTGCCATAAGATCACTGGAATGAAGGCGATTTTGGATTGTCTGTCAAGAGACATTAATCCCTCTTACTCGGTGCAGGTATTGCTGAAGATGTGTTGACGTTAGTCTTTGGTTGCATAATGCTTGATTGACAACAAGGCGGTCATCGCGTCCATTAGTATTCTTCAGGCATCCACTTCTCTGCAAATCCCCTACTGCTCCTGTCCTGTGATAGCGTGCCCATAGTAGACTGACTGTGATGTATTCATAACATGTCCCGTCTGCAAGCGTCTTCCAGTCTGGAGCATGCATGCCAATGGTTCTCCAACATTGAGCCTCCGTTAGCCAAATCATAGTTCTAATAACGAACTTGTTTATGAAATGGTTTTATACAACACTACAACAGTCGATGCAGAAAGTTTTATCGAAATCTCACATCAATAATCCGGTTTGTCGCTAATGTTAAAATTCAGATGCTACCCCATGTACAATTTATGCCCCGATACTACGCCACACGAGCATAAATATCATCTTGTTCAACAATAGAATAAACACACATGATAGTCAATTGACATGGTATACCCGATGTTTGATTATTTCTAATGTTTAGGCTGATTGGCTGGAAGGAGCCCAAATATCCCCTACTTTTTGTGAACAGTATATGATTAAGTGGGACTAGACTTATGCTAAAATTTAATAAAGTTCTAAAGCAGATGACAAGCTTATGATTGTCTTGTTTATCAGTGAAAAAAGGCTTGATATTTCATACGAATTGTCTTTCCTGAATTAACCCTTATCTTGCTGAATATTCATCTAAGCCACACCCATTTCGTTATATCAACCAATCAAATTACTTGATGTAATTTATTACTACAAATTCGTAAACTGAATGCGAAACAGTGTAGATCCTGATCAGATGGCTTATTCAGAAGCCATCTGATCTGGATCTACAATGTTTGCAAAGATAGGGGTTGGTGTGAACAGCATGGTAAGGGTTAAGTTCTATCAAAAAGGGGTGTGCTCTTATTTGTCCAAGTACTAAATTGAATTCCAGAGCAGATGACAGTCTGCCATAAACATCCTAAAGATTTGGACATTTTGAGAACTTGCTGTAATTCTTATACAATTGTAACATTCAGCAAGGAGTCCAGAAAGTGCAGATGGAATGGCAAACAGTGAAGACCCTGATCAGACTGCTCCTTCAGGAGCAGTCTGATCTGGGTCTGCACTGTTTGCTTAGGCCTGTCTGGTCTAATACTTAGGATCATTGTGGTAGATCTGCATTATGAGCTTGAAAGCATGTTGTATTACAAATGACTGCATTCTGATCAATGCCTTCACTTTGTCAAAAGGCTTCTAAAGACACTAGAATTTCTACAGAGAAAAAAGTGATTTGTCTTATCATACTAAACTTACAGAAACAAAGACTTATATGCATATTCATTTGTTGTAGAACCCTGGAAAAAAGATCTGTTTATAGCATGGCTAGTTTAGTTCTTTATCACATCAGAATCTGTGTACAGCTGCTATCCTACAGTCAATGTCATAGACTTACATGTACAGTAGAACTTCGATGGCTCGAACACTGATGGCTCGTTTACCATGGATGTGTCGAACCCATTCTTGAGCCCCTAGCGAAATCCTCTACATAAGAAATAGTGGGGGATAATTAAGGAGATTATAGTCTTTTATCTTGCAAATGTATCTGTGTGTACTTATTAGAATCGCCTCGATGAGGCGATTCTAATGAGTACACACAGCATACATTTTCATTATAGAACATCGAAAAGATGTCTAAAAGTATCTCGTTATGCCTCCTGACAGTAACCCTCAGTGGCTCGAACTACCCCTGTCTCGAACAGATCTTCGAGGTCCCAAAGGTGTTCGAGCCATTGAAGTTCGACTGTATTATAAGTTCTTTTTTTATTCTTGACAGGGAAAATGGGATCATATTCCCCACCTGAGAGTGATATTTGTCCAAGCCATCCGTCGATGGCAAATATGGCTTCGTGCAGAGAATATTATACCATGTTCCCCGACAAGAATCAAAATAATGAATTTGTTATACTGCAAAATGTTTTAATGGTTTTCCAAACAATTCTTGTCGGGGAGAGCGCAAGAGAGTAATATATTTTTGCTTACAGGGTATATGGAAAATAATTGCCCTTGTGCTGGCCAATCAAAAGCCTGCAAATTTCTTTGCAGTATAACAATTGTTATTTGTTGCTATGTTTGGTGGGAGCGATTGGGTGAGGCCAAGGTTTCCTGTATCATGTCATGCATTTGGGCAAAGCCTGCTATCCTTGCAGCATTTCTACTGTATTCTTCCATTCAGTTTCCTCTTTCTCCCCTGTCAATCTGTCTTGTCTCCTTTACCATCTCTTTCTCCCTTTCTCTTGTAGATGAGGCACAAGGGTTGATGTATCATTTAGACCTCAATACAGTCAGTACTCTTGCTTGGTTTTAAATAGATGTATTACCTTTTTTCTCCCTTTTCAAAAGCAGTTTCATAGATGTTGCTGAATTTTAACCTCACATGCTTACTTTTGTTCCAAAATACAAGTCCCAGGGTGCAGATCCAGATCTTGTTGCAGTCTGATCAGGGTTTACCGCAATTACCCTAAGTACTGTAAGACATCTCCTTACCATCCTTGTTTTAAAATTTGAACAAGTTCAATTTATGATGTAATGTCTGAAAATTGATGGATGAGTGGCAAACAGGTCTGAAAATTGATGGATGAGTGGCAAACAGTGTACACCTTGATGAGATGCTGCATTCTCCAGCATCTCATCTGGGTTTACACTGTTTGCCCAGGCCTGTCTGTCCGAATACATATGGTAAATAAGGTACACCAGTTGCAGTCCTTTCCGCATAATTATCTATCTGTCTACTTTCCATTCTTCTTTTCCATTCCATCCCTACCCCCTAAAAGGGACACAATGTACACCACAAGCTCATTATAACATGGTTCGTTTTAACACGGTTTTGGATATACATGTAATACAGGTTCAAGATGGATCCCAAAAATGTATAGATTATATAGAAAAATGACCATAAATGGTCATTTTTCTATATGATCTATACATTTTGTATGGATATAACACGGTTGTTTAATTAACACAGATTCTGTTTTAGAACCCATTAATAGTGTGTGATTTGAGGTTTAACGTCCCCGTCAACACTGTAAAGGTCATTTTGGAGACGTTGCTTCCAATTTTGTGGGACTTTTACCCGACATTGAGATGAAGTGACATCTCAAGCCCTGTCGCCCAATGAAACCAATAGGGTTTATTAGCATGGACGGTCCGCCTCGCACCACGGTTCCTGGACAGGCTTAGATCCTCTAAGCGGTTTACCAGTACTAGTGTGTGGGCCGGATTCAGCTCTGCGTGGAAGCATCATGCAGCCCATATATTTCTTCAAGCCCCTATGGGCGGGGGCTGTGGTAAATGAGGTACACCAGTTGCAGTCCTTTCCACATAATTATCTATCTGTCTACTTTCCATTCTTCTTTTCCATTCCAACCCTACCCCCTAAAAAGGACATAGACAATGTACACCACAATCTCATTATAACATGGTTCGTTATAACACGGTTTTGGATATAATACAGTTTCAAGATGGATCTCAAAAATGTATAGATTATATAGAAAAATGACCATAAATGGTCATTTTTCTATATGATCTATACATTTTGTATGGATATAACACGGTTGTTTAATTAACACAGATTCTGCTTTGGAACCCATTAATAGTGTTATAAAGAGGTTGTGGTGTACATTACATACACAGATTTGGAGGATAGAAGCTTACATAGTAATGTTGGGGTCCTTAACCTGCAGAGGACGACTACCAATTGAGGGTGCCTCCAGTTAACATCGTGATCTGAAGGTTTTTGTGCACTTTCTGGACAAACAAGATTGTATTCTTTCTGGCCAAGTTTTTCAAAGCCTCTTCAGCTTAACAAACTTATTAAGAGGTGAAAATATTAACAATTCTAGCAAATACAGTAAAATTCTGCTATTAAGACCACCTAAAATTAAGACAATTCATGCTTTTGAAAGCATATTCAGGAGGTTTCAGGTATATTTTCTTTGTGGTTTCTACATCTAGTGGGCTCTACTGGGAGACCACCTTTGGGACTGTTCAAAAGTGGTCTTTATGACCAATTCTGAACAGTCTGGGACTGTTCTAAAGTGGTCTTTAAGACCAATTTGAACAGTCCCAAAAGTGGTCTTAATATAGGAATTTTACTATATAAATGTAAAATCTGGTGTTTTTGCTTTCAGCAAAAATATGTTTGTTTGATTTGAGGTTTAACGTCCCCGTCAGCACTGTAAAGGTCATTTTGGAGACGTTGCTTCCAATTTTGTGGGACTTTTACCCGACATTGAGATGAAATGACATCTCAAGCCCTGTCGCCCAATGAAACCAAATTGGTTTATTAGCATGAACGGTCTGCCTCGCACCGCGGTTCCTGATGTATTGCTGTTCTTATTGGTTGAAGTTTGAACATAACGTTAGCTATTGAGGGGAATGGATACACCTTCAGGGGAGGCAACTCCTGCAAAATTATTTTTGCATCCCATGTCAATAGGGGTCAACTATTAAAGGAAAGAATTTGCTCCTCGGGAGCAAATTCTTTCCTTTAAGAGTAGACCCCTTCTTCAGTGGGACTGAGCCTATAGAAAAGCATGCAGGAAGTCCCGAAAATTGTTTCCTTTTTAAAAATGTTGAAAAAATGTGCTTGGTGTTCTCATGCATTCCCTTTAACCATTTAGTACCAGATACCCCAAAATGGGTATTTGGCAAACAGTGTAGGCCCAGATCAGACGCCGCAGAATGTGGCGTCTGTTCAGGGCCTACACTGTTTGCAAAATGTTCAGCCATTTTCCTAATAAATTTTGAAGAAAATACAACCTGACACCCCTAAATTTTGAAATGGACTCCTGCTATATATAAGGAGGAAGATTCCAATTGGTACAATAAGGGTTAAATCACATTTTTATTGTTAAAAAATGGGCCCTGTCTGTATATGTTTATTTCATATTTTTCAGTATGAGAAAGGTGACCCAGAAAGTGAAGCAAAGATATTTGCGGTACCAGACTTCATAGGTTTCTGTTGCAGACAAATAGGTGAGCTGAAGTTCTGTTTCTTGACTGCAGATCTGGGGATCATGAATTTAAATCCCAGTTCAGCCACATAAGTTTTCTGCAGATAGATCATGAAAGCATTCTTCCTTTTTCTGCTGATTCAAGTACTAGTGTACATGTAGTTGTTGACAGTTACTGAAGAAAGCACTCATCGTAGAATATTTCATTATGAAAACATGCTTAGTCAAATATATTGGGAAATATTGCCACCCAAAATGAGAAATTTCAGATAAACAAAAATTTGATATTTTCATATATCTTCTCCAGACAAAGATTGTGGGAACTCATTAGAACTGCCTCAGCGAGGCAGTTCTAACGAGTACCCACAATCTATGTTTTGGAGCTGAAATAAGAAAAATAATGTATACCCCTGTAAACCACTACTTTACTGTATAAAACTGGGGTTCAAGGGGATCAGAAATGTATAGGCATGTTTTTGTGATGGCATGAATAAACTTTGGGCTCATGATCATCCATTTAGACTCTGATCAGATTATGCAAATGCAGAGGCAGATTTGAGTTTTCTCTGGGCACAAGTGCTCAAAGAACCCATTTGTGTTTGGCAAAACTTGTATGCAAAATTCTTCTTGTATTTTTTCTGTATAAAATTTAAAAGGTTCTACAAAAAAAACATATCATTGTGAGAGACAGTTTGATAATGCTTTGTGATGGGACAGCTTGATAACATACACCCGGACCTCGTTATAGCACGATTCGTTACAGCACGAATTCGGATATAACACGGTTTTGGTTTGGACCCCAAATTTTCCCCAACCAACATTTATAAATATTATCCAAGGATTGTGGCAGGTTTTAAGCACAACAACTTTATTTTCCTCTCACTTTTGACTGAGGTAGTACGATAGCTAACACGGTAGCTAACACGGTTTATAATGGTACTTTTTGATATTTATTGCAGGCCTCCAGCAGAGTTGAATATACAGTATATAAACTTGTTTAGCTTGACACGCATGATAAACATGAACTGCCATCGGCACAATCAAAAGTGTTGGCTTAGTGAGATAAAGAGATTAAAGAATTCAGTTACGCAACCGGAAAAAATATTTATCACGCTCTGTTAAGGATCACTGCTTAGCAGAAATTTTAAACATCAATGCAGACGATGTGATCGGTCAACTGCAATAAAACTCATTTTCTAGAGCCGCATGTAAAAGAAAGTCGGATTTATTCCAGCTTAAAAGCAACTGATAAAACATATTCAAGATCGATTTTCGCGGTCAAAAAAATCATTAAAGACCATGTGTGCCATTATAATCGTTTCAAATGGCTAAAATATTAAGGGTAAGACATTTCAAGGGAAGTAATTCAAATTTCTTGTAAGCGTTGATCATTGTCTGGTTCCGAACCCTAACCCGGTAATTTTACCATTGAACTCTATTAACAGTACTGTAGTTCGGTACGGTCCGGATTCTCAGTAACAACAAAGTAAGCCGGGAACCAGCTATCAAAATGGCATCATACTCGCTGTCAGATCGGACGATTTCTGGATATAAAACCTGGTTTATCAGCTGGTTTCGATTAAAGTGACTTGTTTGACTTGATGGGCCATGGTATTTACTGCCATTGATTAGTTCTAAACACATTTTAGTCGGGAAATGCGGTCATTAACCGGACCGTACATCATCTTGTTTGGGAAACTACAGTGCTGTAGGCTAATTCTGCGCACTTAAGACTTTGAGCTTTTGTTTCATCCATTCCAGGGATCCAAAACCTATTTTGCAGCACTATGCTATACAGTTGTCTTAGCTTGTTAAAAGACAATAGCAACCTTTAATTTCTCTGGTGCAGTTATGTTGTGGTCTGTCTTTAAATAGACACACCCCCATGTTAAGACGCCATCACATTTGTCTGCTAATTCCGCGCACCCAAACAATAACATCCAGTCAAGATACAATACTTTAGACAAGGAAAGATGTTGTGTTGTTATACTTGATTTGTCATGTGTTTATTAAATGCTGATGGTCCAGTTGGTTGAAAAAAATAGATGTCTGTAAAAAAAAATCAAAATTAAGTAAGGGCCTGTGGTGCTCATTAAGCCTGATTCAGGTAAAAACAAAAAATACATTTCTTTCGCCCAGTTTACCCCCCCAAGTCTCATCCAAAATAATATTTGAAGCTTTGTTTTGATACCTGTCAAAGAAAAATGAAAAGATTTAATCAAGTCCATTTAATTTTGAAATAATCCCAATGCCCCAAATTGGCAGATGCGCAGAATTAGCCTACATGACTGTATTGATCACCATTGTGTCAATGGTTGATCTGTGACAAATACGGTCGGCGTTTATAACACGATTCGCTTAACTAACACGGTCCGTTGGTTGGACCCGGAGTTCCATGTTATAACGAGGTTGAGGTGTATTGTAACAGACAGCTTGATAACAACTCCCAACATCATTTGAAAAACTGTGTTCTGAACATAGTTGTAAACCCCATTTAAATATAGGAAAATGGGGGTATATGGGGGTAAACATTATATGGCCCCTTTGTTTTTGCTCATAAACATAGATTGCGGGTACTCCTTAGAACTGCCTCCAGGAGGGGGGTCCTAACAAGCACCCACAATCTATATTTGGACTAGAAATAAGAAAAAATCAAACATTTTCATCTGAAAAATGCTAGATATGGAGATATGAAAAACTCAGTCTTGCAAACAACTGTGTTATCATAATGATTACTACCATAATTATTATGTTTTTGGTTTGTTTGAATTCATGTTGAAAGTCCTTATCAACACTATTTAGGTCATTTTGGAGACATTGCTTCCTATTTTGTGGGACTTTTCTCCGACATTGAGATGAAATGGCATCTCAAGTCCTGCTACCCAATGAAACCAGTAGGACGGTATGACTCAACCACTTTGCCTGAGCATGCTTAGACCTTCTAAGCAGTTCACCAGTCATCATGTGCAGTCGGTTTCAGCCCTAATGGTCTGGGGCCAATACTACCATATGTGAAATCACTCAGTCATGTTACCTATGTTACGATACTGAAAATGATTATAGTCATATGATGAAATGATTTATCATATAACGTCACTGCTATTAAGTGGATAACTTTATTATGTCATAAAATTATATGACCACATGTATACTAACACATGGTTACTGGTGCATAACATCATGACACCATCCACAACAACCCAATGTTTTCTATTGAAATTCTTCTGCAATAAAATTTTATTAGAAATTGTTATATGATAAACAGAATTTTATGCTGGTCATCATTCCATATGAACTTAATGAAACGAGCCGTTTCATAAATTTCATATTGAATGTTAGAAGCCTCCTTGGTGTAGTGGTTATTTTACTCACCTTGTAAACCAGGAGTCGCAGGATCGATCCTGGGCTTCTCCAGACTTTCGGATGAGTCTTTTAAACCAAGGTCCCGTCTCTGTTACGTTATCTGTTGGTGAGACGTAAAACTCACACACTCATATTAAATGTCCAATGGTGTAAGAACCTTTATTTCTGTTACAGGCAGTAGGATACGAGCGGCAGTAGCTTTGATAGCTTTTGATGAGTTCCATCGCCACTCGGCTCAGGTTATACAACATGCCATCTTCCGGGACCCAGCCACAGGAAAATTGATGCCACGACTGAAATTTGATGTCAATAATCTCGTGAGTGGTACTGAAATATAAAGCATTTGGAAGTCTGAACTGAGTTTTTTAACTGAGGGTTTCAGTCTGGCTGTTGTAAGTAAGACGTCAAGCTCTGCAATCGGTCAGGTGTTTTTTCTCCGGCTACTCCAGTTTTTGACTACCTATGATAAATGATCAGTGTGAAATAATCTTGAAACGGCTCAAAAACCGAATCCAGAAAAAAAATGATATTTTTGCTGAACAAACTGTGAGTAGCTTTTGCATTTTCAGCAGAAATGTTAGATTCCAGGACATTTGCCCCCCAGGACATTTGCCCCCCAATGAATTAATATAAAAATGGACATATGCCCCCCCAGTTGAAAATGTGACCTGGACATTTGCCCCCCAGAGCTTATTTTTGGTATGGACATCTGCCTCCCAGTGCTTATTTTACAGGTGGACATTTGCTCCCCACTGCTTATTTCAGAAAGGGACATTTGCCCCCCAGATAGACCAGGACTAACACAAAGGAGGAAAAAAATGTATTTATTGGTTTATTATCATCAGAAATACAAAATGTTAAGCAATAATTTACCCCATCTGTATAACTAATTACCTGCTGTAAACGGCAACCCCTACCTTCACAAGCAGTATAGATCCAGATCAAAACAAAATGTAGGCAACAAATTACTCCATCTATATAAATATTAATCCCATAATAACCTGCTAATATTAATCCCATAATAACTAGTAATTTAAGGAGATAAAATTTTGTTTATGATGGGGTACCCTTTAAATCTAAATTTGAAGCTGCAACTAATAGTTTTTGTTTTAAACCCATACTCTGCTAAGGTATTATCTATGGTAATATTTAAGGCCAAGCTGTCTGACCTCCATAGGAAAGGTGGTGAAAAATCAAACACTGATGGATTATAAAGGCTGATCAAACATTATATCAACGTCAGTTCTGTTTCTGTGCTTGGAAGACCACATCTCTTCCATTTCCTTCATTTTTGGGGAATTCCATTTCATTTTACAAAACATTCATCAAATTATCCCCAAGTTCTACCAGGCTACAACAGCCTGCTACAATTTATCGCTTTTCATGTAGCTGCAAAGGACTGTGGATACATGTTAATGCTGCTTCACACTCAGTCACACTGGCTGACTGGGTAGTTACTCACACTGGCTGAGTAGCTGGATTTCAAGGCAAACCAGTCACACTGACTGACTGGATAGTTACTGACTCTGGCTGGGAAGCTAGACTGACAATAACTGCAGACCAGTCACACTGGCTGACTGGATAGCTACTCACACTGGCTGAGTAGTTCGACTGAGAATCAGCATTATCATTTTTTCCCAGCCAAATGCAAGTATTGCCAACATGGCAAATGCGCTGTGCCAGCCTCACTGATCAGAGCAAGTGCCATGTTTGTGAGCATATGATTCATTCTAACAGCAGCTACTGAAAAGTACGTCCTCCTGGTTCAGCATGGTCCGCATATCGCGTGGCCATTGTCAGGCCCAGTACAAATGACACTGGTACACAGTCTGAACTAGGACTTCTGGGCCAATGACTGAGCTGGTCCCATTTAGCCAAAATATAAAAGGAATAAAGAGAGAGATAATAAAAGAAAACATAAAGTACTTGTAATTTTACTGACCCCAAAACATTATCTGTCATTAAGTCATACTTAATGAAAACTGCCGGGTGACCCATCATAAACTGCTGTTAAGGACAACCTCTACCTTAGAAAGCAGTATAGATCCAGATCAGCTGCCATCTGATGAGGATCTATACTGTTTGTCATGCAGTTTGTTAAGTTAACAAATTCATACCAAGAATATGATGGTAAATAGTCAACAATTGGAGATGCTTAATTGTACCCCCGGCATACGAAGTATGCAATGGGGGGGGTATATAGTTTTTAGCTCACGTGAGCCTTTAGGCTCATAGGTGAGCTTATAGTATAGCCATGGTCCGTCGTCCGTCCGTCCGTCCACCATTTTCAAAGATCTTCTTCTCCTATACTGCAGGGCCAATCAAAGCCAAATTTCATATGGAGCCTCAGTAGGATGGGGGAACGAAAGTTTGTTCGCGGGGTCTGGATCACATGACCAAGATGGCCGCCATGCCCATATATGGTAAAAAGCCTTCAAAAATCTTCTTCTCAAGAACCATAAGGCCAGTGGCCTTGAAACTTGGCATGTAGCATATGGTACTCGGGCCCATCATGGTTTGTACAAATGGTGACCCCGGGTTGACCTTGACCTATTTTACAGCAATGTCAAATTTGCTGAAGTAGGCTTTTGCATGGGGCAAAGTGAAAATAATGGATTTATAGGAAAACCATTGAAGACAGTGTCACCAAAATTTGTAGATCAGGTAAAGTAACTGAATACATGAAGATCTATGGGTCAGAAAGGTCAAGGTCATTCATTGGCCTTAGACCAAGGTCATTCAGGATCCATATTTCAAACATTTTTTTCTCCAAAACTGCTGAGCCAATTTAAGTGAAATTTAATATGGAGCCTTTGTGAGTTGAACAAATGAAAAAATGCCAATAAGGTCTAGATCACATGACCAAGATGGCCGTCACGCCTATATATATTATGGTAAAAAGCCTTAAAAATTCTTCTTCTCCAGAACCGTAAGGCCAATGGCCTTGAAACTTGGCATGTAGCATATGGTACTCAGGCCCATCATAGTTTGTACAAATGGTGACCCCGAGTTGACCTTGACCTATTTTACAGCAATGTCAAATTTGCCGACTTAGGCTTTTGCATGGGAAAAAGTGAAAATAATGGATTTTTAGGAAACCATTGAAGACAGTGTCACCAAAATTAGTAGATAAGGTAAAGTAGCTGAATACATGAAGATCTATGTGTAAGAAAGGTCAAGGTCATTAATTGACCTTAGACCAAGGTCACGCAGGTTCCATATTTCAAACATTTTTTCTCAGAAACTACTGAGCCAATTGAAGTGAAATTCAATATGGAGCCTTTGGGAGTTGAACAAATGAAAAGCTGCCAACATGGTCTAGATCACATGACCAAGATGGCCACCACGCCCATATATGGTAAAGAAACTTCGAAATTCTTCTTCTCCAGAACCGTAAGGCCAATGGCCTTGAAACTTGGCATGTAGCATATGGTACTCGGGCCTATCATAATTTGTTCAAATGGTGACCCTGGGTTGATCTTGACCTATTTTACAGTAATGTCAAATTTGCTGACTTAGGCTTTTGCATAGGAAAAAGTGAAAATAATGGATATTTAGGGAAACCATTGAAGACAGTGTCGCCAAAATTTGTAGATTAGGTAAAGTAACTGAATACATGAAGATCTATGGGTAAGAAAGGTCAAGGTCATTCATTGACCTTAGACCAAGGTCACTCCGATTTCATATTTAAAAAAAAAAACATTTTTTTCTCAGAAACTACTGAGCCAATTTAAGTGAAATTCAATATGGAGCTTTTGTGAGTTGAACAAATGAAAAGTTGCCAGTACGGTCTAGATCATATGACCAAAATGGCCGCCACGCCCATATATGGTAAAAAGCCTTCAAAAATTTTCTTCTCCAGAACCGTAAGGCCAATGGCTTTGAAACTTGGCATATATCATATGGTACTCGGGCTCGTCATAGTTTTTACAAATGCTGACCCTGTGTTGACCTTGACCTATTTTATGGCAGTGTCAAATTTGTCAACTTAGGCTTTTGCATGGGAAAAAGTGAAAATAATGGATTTTTAGGAAACCATTGAAGACAATGTCACCAAATTGGTAGATCAGGTAAAGTAAATGAATACATGAAGATTCATGGGTAAGAAAAGTCATCATTCAGTGACCTGGGACCAAGATTAACCAGGTTCCATATTTCAAACAGTTTTTTCTCAGAAACCGCTGGCCCAATTCAAGTGAAATTTGATATGGATCCTTTATATGATGAACAAATGAAGATTTGCTCATATGGTCCAGGTCACATGACCAAGATGGTGGCCATGCCCATATATGGTAACAACACTTCGAAATTCTTCTTCTCCAGAACCGTAAGGCAAATGACCTTGAAACTTGGCAGGAAGCATCTGGTACATGGGCCTATCATAATTTGTTCAAATGGTGACCTGTCAGGTGAGCGTTTAAAGGACCACTGGTCCTCTGGTTGTCTTTTCCGTCTGTCTGTCTGTCTGTCTGTGTGTCCGTAAACAATTATTTTGTGTCAAAGATATCTCAGGAACTCCTTCACATAGAAACTTGAAATTTTGCACACATGATCAGTATGACTACTTGTATTGTGGGAAAGAAAATAAGGGCCAAGGGGTCAGGCCTTTTAGAGTTATTTCCCTTTGTAGTTCTTGTTTCAGCTGAGGCGATGGCCCTGGCCGGGGGTATACGTGCCCCACTGGGCACTTGTCTAGTTTATTCAGGAGGATAAGGGTTAAGCAAGTCAGCTACAGAACCATATATTGAGTTTGTGCCTCACTGAGGGTCCAGTGTCAGAAGCCTATTTCTGCAATGGAAACTCAAGTTGTTTTTACACTGGATACACTGATGGTTAATTCTTGAAGTAATTGAAATGATCTTGAATGGGCTGTAAAACCATAACCAAAATGTTATCATGTAAATTATGTAGCTATATACAAGTCTGTATAATGAATATCCTTGCAAGTTAATGGTAATGTAAGACTTATTTTTATTTATTTTATTTGGAGATAATACAAATATATGGAATGGAAGATGTATCAGGCAGCGGGTTGGGGGGCAAATGTCCCTTTCTGAAATAAGCAGTAGGGGGTAAATATCCACCTGTAAAAAAAGCCCTGGGGGGGCAGATGTCCATACCAAAAATAAGCTCTGGGGGGCAAATGTCCAGGTCACATTTTCAACTGGGGGGCAAATGTCCATTTTTAGCTCACCTGAGCCGAAGGCTCATGTGAGGTATTAGTATACCACGAGCCGGCGTCCGTCGTCCGTCGTCCGTCGTCGTCGTCCACACTTTCAAAGAAGTATATGTCCGGAACCAGTGGGCCAATCTTGATCAAATTTCATGTGAAGCATTATCAGGTAGGGGGAAAGGCTGCATACTGTTTTCGGGCAGATCAGATTGGAACTCTGGTTGCCATGGCAACAAATAGCTCCCATAGACTTAACATAGGAAAAAGTTTGTCATCACTCTAGCTCTGTCAATTTTTAGCTCACCTGGGCCGAAGGCTCCAGGGGAGCTTATAGTATAGTGGGTCCTCCGTCGTCCGTCGTCCGTCCGTCGTCCGTCCACACTTTTGAGCAGCTATATCTCTGTATCCTGCAGGCTGATTTCAATCATTTCTCATCGGTAGCATGCCTCTGGTGGGGCATTGATGACATAAACTTTTTTTCGAAATTGCTCTAAAACTTTGGTTCCTATGGTAACCACAAGGTCCCATAGACTTACTATGGGAAAATGCTTGTCATCACCGTAGCGCCTTCAGTTTTGATCGGATCTTTCTGAAACTTATATGTAAGGTGACAGGGGATAAAAACTCGGATGAGTTCGAAAAACGGCCAAGTCGGCCCAATTATCATAGAGTTACGTCCCTTTGATTGCTGAAAATACAAATTTTCGACCTTGTCATCACCGTAGCCCCTTCAGTTTTGATCGGATCTTTTTGAAACTTATATGTAATGTGGCTGGGGATAAAACCTCGGATGAGTTCGAAAACCGGCCAAGTCCGCCGATTTATCATAGAGTTACGTCCCTTTGATTGCTGAAAAAGCCGATTTTCGACCTTGTCATCACCGTAGCCCCTTCAGTTTTGATCGGATCTTTCTGAAACTTATATGTAAGGTGGCTGGGGATAAAATCTCGGATGAGTTCGAAAACTGACCAAGTCGGCCCATTTATCGTAGAGTAACGTCCCTTTGATTGCTGAAAATGCTGATTTTTGACCTTGTCATCACTGTAGCCCTTTCAGTTTTGATCGAATCTTTCTGAAACTTATATGTAAAGTGGCTGAGGATAAAATCTCAGATGAGTTCGAAAACCAGCAAAGTTGGTCCATTTATCACAGAGTAACGTCCCTTTGATTGCTAAAAATGACGATTTTTGACCTTGTCATCACCGTAGCCCTTTCAGTTTTGATCGGATCTTTCTGAAACTTATATGCAAGGTGGCTGGGGATAAAACCTCGGATGAGTTTGCATACCAGCAAAGGTGGCCTATTTATCATAGAGTAAGGTCCCTTTGATTGCTGAAAATGTTGATTTTTGACCTTGTCATCACTGTAGCCCCTTCAGTTTTGATCGGATCTTTCTGAAACTTATATGTAAGGTGGCTGGGGATAAAACCTCGGATTAGTTCGAAAACCGGCCAAGTTGCCCCATTTACTATATAGATATGTCCCTTTGATGGCTGAAAATGTCGATTTTTTACCTTGTCATCACCGTAGCCCCTGCAGTTTTGATCTAATCTTTCTGAAACCTATATGTAAGGTGAATGGAGATAAAACCTAGGATGAGTTGACATACTGGCCAAGTTTGCCCATTTATCATAGAGTTACGTCCCTTTGATTGCTGAAAATGCCGATTTTTGACCTTGTCATCACGGTAGCCCCTTCAGTTTTGATCGGATCTTTCTGAAACTTATATGTAAGGTGGCTGGTGATAAAATCTTGGATGAGTTCGAAAACAGGCCAAGTCAGCCCATTTATCGTAGAGTTATGTCCCTTTGATGGCTGAAAATGTTGATTTTTGACCTTGTCATTACCGTAGCCCCTTCAGTTTTGATCAGATTTTTCTGAAACTTATATGTAAGGTGGCTGGGGATGAAACCTCGGATGAGTTCGAAAACTGGCTCATTTATTTTAGAGTAACATCCCTTTGATTGCTAAAAATGCCAAATTTTGACCTTGTCATCACCGTAGCCCCTTCAGTTTTGATTGGATTTTTCTGAAACTTATATGTGAGGTGGCTGAGAATAAAATCTTGGATGAGTTTGAATACTGGCCAAGTCTGATCGGATCTTTCTGAAACTTACATGTAAGGTGGCTGGGAATAAAACCTCAGGTGAGTTCGAATACCTGCCAAGTCGGCACATTTATCATAGAGTGACGTGCCTTTGATTGCTGAAAATGCCTATTTTCGACATTGTCATCACTGCTGCCCCTTTAGAAGCCTCCGTAGTGCAGTGGTTACGCTACTCGCCTTGTAAACCAGGGGTCGCAGGATCGATCCTGGGCTTCTCCAGACTTTCGGATGAGTCTTTAAACCGAGGACCCGTCTCCGTATGACCTTAGCTGTTGGTGGGACGTAAAACTCAAAAACACTCACACTCACTGCTGCCCCTTTAGTTTTGAACGGATCTTGATGAAACTTACAAACAAGGAAGTCAGGCAGAAAGCTTGGAGGAGTTTGAAAACTTGTTTTTGAACTTGTCATCACCATAGCCACTTCAGTTTAGATCG
The DNA here is from genome assembly GCA_963580285.1 of Lucinisca nassula. Taxonomy (NCBI): domain Eukaryota; kingdom Metazoa; phylum Mollusca; class Bivalvia; order Lucinida; family Lucinidae; genus Lucinisca; species Lucinisca nassula. The sequence goes on along the minus strand of OY757010.1, from coordinate 133,868,454 downwards.
GATCTTCTTAGCAAGTCAGGAATAAAAGCTTGAATGAGTTTGAAACCTGTGAGATCAGCCTGTTTATCATAGAGTTACATTCTACTTGATTTTCAGAAAATGCTTACCCTGTCATCACCATGTCCTCCTATAAAGCCTTCAGTAAAGGTTGGCACTTCCTTAAACTTTGAATCTGTTTGCTCAGGTGAGCGATACAGGACCAAGCTAGCTTGGTCCTCTTGTTTTCTGATCGTCTTCATTCTTGCAGATAACGAGGACAGGCATGAAATCTCGATCAAGTTCGATTTTGGGCTGAATCGGATTATTCGCTCAGGAGTTACGTGCCCTTGAGCGTTAGGAAAAAGCTTGTCATCACTCTAGCTCCGTCAATTTTTTTCTGATCGACTTCATTCGTGCAGATAACGAGGACAGGCATGAAATCTCGATCAAGTTCGATTTTGGGCTGAATCGGATTATTCACTCAGGAGTTACGTGCCCTTGAGCGTTGAAAAAATTGCCTATTGACTTAACATGGGGAGAATGTTGTCATCACCGTAGCTGCTTCAATTATTTTCAGATTGGCTTTATTCTTGCAGATAACCAGCACAGCCATGAAATCTCGGTCAAGTTCGATAACTGGCAGAATCGGATCATTCACTTAGGAGTTACCTGCCCTTGTGTGTTTTTGCATTAGGGTTAATGGGAATTTCAAAAATGTATATCTTAAAGACTACTTGGCCAACTTTGATCAAATTTCATGTGTCGCATTATTGGGCAAGTGGAAAGGCTTCATTAGGTTTTCAGGCAGATCTGAGTGGAACTCTGGTTGCCATGGCAACATCTAGCTCCCATAGACTTCACATAGGAAAAAGCTTGTCATCACTCTAGCTCCGTCAATTTTTTTCTGATCGACTTCATTCTTGCAGATAACCAGTACAGGCATAAAATCTCGGTCAAGTTCGATTTTGGGCCGAATCAGATAATTCTCTCAAGAGTTACGTCCCCTTGAGGGCCCGAAAAATTGCCTATCGACTTAACATGGGGAAAATGTTGTTATCACTGTAGCTAGTAACGAGGACAGGCATAAAATCTCGGTTAAGTTCGATTTTGGGCAGAATCGGAATATTGACCTCGGAGTTACGTGACCTTGAGCGACAAAAAATTTGCCCATAGACTTAACATAGGGAAAATGTTGTGACTACGATAGCGACTTGAATTTTTTTCAGATCAGCTTCAAACTTGCAGGTAACGAGGACAGACATAAAATCACGGTAAAGTTCGATTTTGGGCCGAATCGGATTATTTGCCTTGGGAGTTACCTGCCCTTGACCATGAAAAAATACGTTGTGACCCCAATAGTAACTTTATTTTTATTCAGATCAGCTTCAAACTTGCAGGTAAAGAGGACAGGCATAAAATCCCGGTTAAGTTCGATTTTGGGCCCAATCGGAATATTGACCTCGGAGTTACGTGACCTTGAGCGACAAAAAATTTGCCCATAGACTTAACATAGGGAAAATGTTGTGACTACGATAGCGACTTGAATTTTTTTCAGATCAGCTTCAAACTTGCAGGTAACAAGGACAGACATAAAATCTCGGTTAAGTTCGATTTTGGGCCGAATCGGATTATTTGCCTTGGGAGTTACCTGCCCTTGACCATGAAAAAATACGTTGTGACCACGATAGCAACTTTATTTTTATTCAGATCAGCTTCAAACTTGCAGGTAACGAGGACAGGCATAAAATCCCGGTTAAGTTCGATTTTGGGCCGAATCGGAATATTGACCTCGGAGTTACGTGACCTTGAGCGACAAAAAATTTGCCCATAGACTTAACATAGGGAAAATGTTGTGACTACGATAGCGACTTGAATTTTTTTCAGATCAGCTTCAATTTTGCAGGTAATGAGGACAGACATAAAATCTCGGTTAAGTTCGATTTTGGGCCGAATCGGAATATTGACCTCGGAGTTACGTGACCTTGAGAGACAAAAAAATTTGCCCATAGACTTAACGTAGGGAAAATGTTGTGACAGAAATAGCTTACTTGAATTTTTAGCTCACCTGAGCCAAAGGCTCCAGTGAGCCGATAGTATACCAAGGCTCCGGAGTCTGTCGTCTGTCGTCCGTCCATCCGTCGTCCACACTTTCAATGAAGCATATCTCAGAAGGCAGTTGACCAATCTTGTTTAAATTTTATGTGTAGCACCATTGGGCAAGGGGAAAGGCTGCATTAGGTTTTGGAGCTAGTCTGGTTCATTTGTTCCTTCATTCGTCTTTCTCTCCATATAGAGATAATAGACCAATGTTAAATTTTTAATCAATGATTTCTCAGGAACTATAAAAGCTAGAAGCATCAAATTTGGTATTCAATAGAATAATGATGACTTATTTTGTGTAAGAGACATTGGGCTTTCTCAGCTTATTTGTTCATCTGTTCTTTCATTCTTCTTTCTCTCCATTTTGACCAATGTTAAATTTTCGTCAAAGATTTCTCAGGAACTATAGAAGCTAGAAGTCTCAAACTTGGAATGCAATGCAATAATCATGACTTATATCCTGTAAGGGTCAATGGGCTGGATTCTATTAGCAGATTTAGTAGTCAAGTCTGTGAATTGTTAATACTTAAGTTCCTCAGGTGAGCGGTTTAGGCTCATTGAGCCTCTTGTTAGATTAAGTCATTGGGGGGCAAACGTCCTGGGGGGCTAACGTCCGGAGACCGAAATGTTAGTATATTTGCTGTATTTAACAATCAATTTTTTGAAGATACATTAACAAATGAGGTTAGTTTTGATCCACTGGACCCAAACTTTTGTGATATATAGGCAAACTTTGTCAAATTAACCCTTGTTTTGCTGAATATTCATATATGTCACACCCACTACCAATTATCAACCAATCAGATTACTTGATGCAAATTATTGCAACACATTCACAATCTGAATGGCAAACAATGTAGATCCTAATCAGATGGCTTCATCAGAAGCCATCTGATCTGGATCTTCATTGTTTGGAAAATAAGGCATATCCGGGCTCAGCAGGACAAGGTTTACAGAGTCTGTCAGACTTTACCAGTTTGGTCATGGGTACAGGCTATTCATTTTTTTTTGTCCAATTCTACAATTTTGTTGCATGCTGAGTTTAACTATGTTTGTTTTGACAGTTTGGCAGTATGTGCATAGCCTTTAAAAATAAAAGCTTTTTTGACATGAGTAGCAAGTGTTATTTGGATATGAACGTTCATACATGTACCATATTCACGGTAATAAATAGGCCCATATTGGTACTATTAAATTTCTTATTTCTGCTCAAAAATAGATTGTTGGTACTGGTTAGAACCATCTCATCGAGGTGGTTCTAATGAGCACCACAGCTATGTTGAAAGCTGAAATAAGAAAGATATTACAATTTTTACCCTAATATTTGTCATTTCTGACACCATGTTGGATGCCATTATTGCACATGGACATGTATTCCTAATGAAAAGATCTCTGACAACCTCTACCTTTACAAATGGTATAGATCTAGATCAGATGCTGGTCAGGATCTACACTGTCATTCAGTTTGCAAATTTGAATGAATACATTATACCAAGTAATTTGATTGGTAAATAAATTAATTCAGCAGGATAAGGGTTTAGCGCTTCAATTATGATGCTTTTGCTTTAAAGGGAAGCTTTGTTTAAGAAATAGATCAGCTCTAACTGTGATTTGTTGAGTAATAAATCACAGTTTGGAGGTCAGTTGTAAAGTAGATCAAATCACAAGTGCGTAGGGCGCGTGATTTGTCTACTTACAACTGACCGACAAACTGTGATTTATTGCTCAACAAATCATAAACTAGAGCTGATCTATTTCGATTCTTACAGGCTGAAAATTGGCAATAATGCTGTTGTTTCCTTCAAAATCTCACAACTTTTCGCCATTGTTAGAAGAAATCCCGCTAAAATTATCGACTGAAACACATGCATTTATGTGCTTTTCTAACATTTTCGATGCGAGAATATGACGTTACACAGTCTAACGTCAAGGAAATCGTCTAGTGACGTCATAAATTTGCAGTTTTTAATGACGTCTCTCGTCACGCTCTTCCTACCGTGATTTGTTGTAGAATAAAACACAGTCATTTTCCATTGCCTATTTTGGCGCGGTGTGTAAGAATTGTTTGTTTGATTTGAGTTGGGCTAAATATACAGACATGCGAGTCAAGTTTATTTATCACACTGAAATTGTTAAGGATCTGACAATAAGCCATAAAAGCAATTTTAGGTTGCAAAAATAATTAAGCAAAATTAATCTTAGTTTTGGGCATTATCAAGGTTATTGACAGGTAGAGGCCAGCTGGTTGGTATGGTCCAAGCTGCCTTCAGTTGGGCTTTTTCAAGACAGTGCTCATTGGTCTGGCTCTTGGGCAGTCCATAAGCTTTCATAGTGTTTCTATTGCTTTTATGGAATCAAGCAACTACAATCTAAATTTCATTAACAGTCTCCAGAAAAAAATGATGAACTCTTAATCTATATGAATTGTACGGATCACTTTTCAATTATTGTCCCTTTGCCTCAGCTATCTGTAAAAACTTTCAAATTCATACGCATTTTTTGCGTGCAATTCAACAGAGCCAAGAATGGCAAGCAGAAATAAAAACCAGTAAATGACTCCTCATTTTCCATAATTTATTGACTTGGACCAGTCCAAATAAAATCTTATAGTGGTCGCTGTGAATCCGCCACAGATTAGCAGCTTGCATGTGATGTGTTTCTAGGCATTGAGAAAACATGTTATATTTGTGATATAATGGGTTAACCCATTGTATACTAGTGGACTGTTCCATTGCTATATGTTGGACATGTCCATTTGTCATATAAGGGTGTCAGGCCTATTTTTAGCTCACCTGAGCCGAAGGCTCATGTGAGGTATTAGTATACCACGAGCCGGCGTCCTCGTCCGTCGTCGTCCGTCGTCCACACTTTCAACGAAGTATATCTCCGGAACCAGTGGGCCAATCTTGATCAAATTTCATGTGAAGCATTATCAGGTAGGGGGAAAGGCTGCATACTGTTTTCGGGCAGATCGGATTGGAACTCTGGTTGCCACGGCAACAAATAGCTCCCATAGACTTAACATAGGAAAAAGCTTGTCATCACTCTAGCTCCGTCAATTTTTTTCTGATCGACTTCATTCTTGCAGATAACAAGGACAGGCATGAAATCTCGATCAAGTTCGATTTTGGGCTGAATCGGATTATTCACTCAGGAGTTACGTGCCCTTGAGCGTTAGGAAAAAGCTTGTCATCACTCTAGCTCCGTCAATTTTTTTCTGATCGACTTCATTCTTGCAGATAACGAGGACAGGCATGAAATCTCGATCAAGTTCGATTTTGGGCTGAATCGGATTATTCACTCAGGAGTTACGTGCCCTTGAGCGTTGAAAAAATTGCCTATTGACTTAACATGGGGAGAATGTTGTCATCACCGTAGCTGCTTCAATTATTTTCAGATTGGCTTTATTCTTGCAGATAACCAGCACAGCCATGAAATCTCGGTCAAGTTCGATAACTGGCAGAATCGGATCATTCACTTAGGAGTTACCTGCCCTTGTGTGTTTTTGCATTAGGGTTAATGGGAATTTCAAAAATGTATATCTTAAAGACTACTTGGCCAACTTTGATCAAATTTCATGTGTCGCATTATTGGGCAAGTGGAAAGGCTTCATTAGGTTTTCAGGCAGATCTGAGTGGAACTCTGGTTGCCATGGCAACATCTAGCTTCCATAGACTTCACATAGGAAAAAGAATGTCATCACTCTAGCTCCGTCAATTTTTTTCTGATCGACTTCATTCTTGCAGATAACCAGTACAGGCATAAAATCTCGGTCAAGTTCGATTTTGGGCCGAATCAGATAATTCACTCAAGAGTTACGTCCCCTTGAGCGCCCGAAAAATTGCCTATCGACTTAACATGGGGAAAATGTTGTCATCACTGTAGCTAGTAACGAGGACAGGCATAAAATCTCGGTTAAGTTCGATTTTGGGCAGAATAGGAATATTGACCCGGGAGTTACGTGACCTTGAGCGACAAAAAATTTGCCCATAGACTTAACATAGGGAAAATGTTGTGACTACGATAGCGACTTGAATTTTTTTCAGATCAGCTTCAAACTTGCAGGTAACGAGGACAGACATAAAAACACGGTTAAGTTCGATTTTGGGCTGAATCGGATTATTTGCCTTGGAGTTACCTGCCCTTGAGCATGAAAAAATACGTTGTGACCACGATAGCAACTTTATTTTTATTCAGATCAGCTTCAAACTTGAAGGTAACGAGGACAGGCATAAAATCCCGGTAAAGTTCGATTTTGGGCCGAATCGGAATATTGACCTCGGAGTTACGTGACCTTGAGCGACAAAATATTTGCCCATAGACTTAACATAGGGAAATGTTGTGACTACGATAGCGACTTGAATTTTTTTCAGATCAGCTTCAAACTTGCAGGTAACGAGGACAGACATAAAATCTCGGTTAAGTTCGATTTTGGGCCGAATCGGATTATTTGCCTTGGAGTTACCTGCCCTTGAGCATAAAAAAATACGTTGTGACCACAATAGCAACTTTATTTTTATTCAGATAAGCTTCAAACTTGCAAGTAACGAGGACAGGCATAAAATTTCGGTTAAGTTCGATTTTGGGCCGAATCGGAATATTGACCTCGGAGTTACTTGACCTTGAGAGACAAAAAAATTTGCCCATAGACTTAACGTAGGGAAAATGTTGTGACAGAAATAGCTTACTTGAATTTTTAGCTCACCTGAGCCAAAGGCTCCAGTGAGCCGATAGTATACCAAGGCTCCGGAGTCTGTCGTCTGTCGTCCGTCCATCCGTCGTCCACACTTTCAATGAAGCATATCTCAGAAGGCAGTTGACCAATCTTGTTTAAATTTTATGTGTAGCACCATTGGGCAAGGGGAAAGGCTGCATTAGGTTTTGGAGCTAGTCTGGTTCATTTGTTCCTTCATTCGTCTTTCTCTCCATATAGAGATAATAGACCAATGTTAAATTTTTAATCAATGATTTCTCAGGAACTATAAATACTAGAAGCATGAAATTTGGTATTCAATAGAATAATGATGACTTATTTTTTGTAAGAGACATTGGGCTTTCTCAGCTTATTTGTTCATCTGTTCTTTCATTCTTCTTTCTCTCCATTTTGACCAATGTTAAATTTTCGTCAAAGATTTCTCAGGAACTATAGAAGCTAGAAGTCTCAAACTTGGAATGCAATGCAATAATCATGACTTATATCCTGTAAGGGTCAATGGGCTGGATTCTATTAGCAGATTTAGTAGTCAAGTCTGTGAATTGTTAAAACTTAAGTTCCTCAGGTGAGCGGTTTAGGCTCATTGAGCCTCTTGTTTTCATTTTTATTCTATTTTTGACAGAAAATTATGTTAGCAAATAGTGCTGGCCCTGATCAGACGCCGCCTTCTGCGGCGTCTGATCTGGGCCTGTGCTGTTTGCCAAGGAACCCATTTAGGGGTTTCCCCGCATACAATGGGTTAAAGTGGTTTACATCATTTTGTGCAGGTAATTAGCAGCATAGATATACAGAGCATTGAACCGGTGGACCAGAAAATGAGAGACAGTTTAACCAAGTCTGTACAGCTAGCTATCGAAATATCAACAAAGTAAGTAGACAATTAAGTCACATTCACTTTAAAATTTTACAACACAGTTTTCTAAAAGTTCACATCTCAGCAGTTCTTCTACTGTTTGGAACATAATCATATAGACACATCCAAGTACTACAACATCACTCAGTCATACTATTTGCTGGATCTTATCGGTGGTTGGTGGCAAAAGTCTTTCGCCATTGTAAACACAACTTTATTTCCTGTAAGCATGTCTTTTATTTGGATTTGAAACAATAATTTTGACCTTTAAACAATTAAAATAGATATGTCTAAGCTTGTAATTGTTGATTTCTAGAAGAATCTGGGCTGTTTTGACGATATTTACTGGTTATATTTACGGCGGTAACAAGGCGGGATGGTCTTAGTTCTGTTTTAATAAAAATGCATATAACTAATGATCCAAAGCAGAATATGCATGAATTAGTACAAGAATATGGAACATAATCATACAGACACATCCAAGTAGAGGAGCCAGGAGCTTAGAGGAGCCAAGCCTGCCCACGCATAGCGAGGTGAGTCGGACCATCTTTGGTTGGTTTCATTGGGCAACAGGGCTTGAGAAGTCATTTCATCTCAATGTCTGGTAAAAGCCCCACAAAATTGGAAGCAACTTCTCCAAAATGACCGTTACAGTGTTTACAGGGACGTTAAACATCAAATCAAACAAACAAATTTAAGTACCCATTTATAATGTAATTCGATAGATTATCTGTGATAGCAAACTGAAATAAACACGGAACAGGACCCCTATTTGCAATGTGTTAATATGGAGCCAGACGCTTTTTGCCTACCATGAGGAACGGTAATTCATGTCAGATTTCAAGGGGAAGTGATTAGCACAATGAAATGTAAACAAAGTGATGTGTCAAAACATTGGACCCGTCTATAAACACTGATAAAACTAATACATTTTTTTCATAACACCAGTCTCCTTGGGCCAGGCCCTGAGATTGAGCTTAACCCTTTTTGTACCGAACGGAATCTTCCTCCTTATATATAGCAGGAGTCCATTTCAGAATTTAAGGGTGTCAGGTTGTGTTTTTAGCTCACCTGTCACGTAGTGACAAGGTGAGCTTTTGGGATCACTTTTTGTCCGTCGTCCGTCGTGCGTGCGTGCGTCCGTAAACTTTTCTTCAAACGACATCTCCTCCTAAACCACTGATCGTATTTTGACCAAACTTCACAGGAATGATCCTTAGGTGGTTCCCTTTCAAAGTTGTTCAAATGGTTCCGGTCCGTTGCACATATAGGTCACAGTAGCCAAAATTAGATTTTTTTCACCGCAAACTTAAAAAATCTTCTTCTCTGAAACCGCAAGGCCCAGGTCTTTGATATTTGGTATGAAGCTTCATCTAGTGGACCTCTACCAAGATTGTTCAAATTATAGTGCTGGGGCCAAAAATGCCCCCGCACAGGGGCCCTTTGGTTTTACATGGGCTTATATAGGGAAAATCTTTAAAAATCTTGTTCTCTGAAACCGCAAGGCCCAGGTCTTTGATATTTGGTATGAAGCTTCATCTAGTGGACCCCTACCAAGATTGTTCAAATTATAGTGCTGGAGCTAAAAATGCCCCCGCACGGGGGCCCTTTGGTTTTACTAGGGCTTATATAGGGAAAATCTTGAAAAATCTTCTTCTCTGAAACCGCAAGGCCCAGGTCTTTGATATTTGGTATGAAGCTTCATCTAGTGGACCCCTACCAAGATTGTTAGCTCACCTGAGCCGAAGGCTCATGTGAGGTATTAGTATACCACGAGCCGGCGTCCGTCGTCCACACTTTCAACGAAGTATATCTCTGGAACCAGTGGGCTGGCCTTGATCAAATTTCCTATGAACCATCATCAGGTAGGGGGAAAGGCTGTATTAGGTTTTCGTGCAGATCGGATGAGAACTCTGGTTGCCACAGCAACAAAGAGCTCCCATAGGCTTAACATAGGAAAAAGCTTGTCATCACTCTAGCTCTGTCAATTTTTTTCTGATCGACTTCATTCTTGCAGATAACGAGAACAGGCATGAAATCTCGATCAAGTTCGATTTTGGGCTGAATCGGATTATTCACTCAGGAGTTACGTGCCCTTGAGCGTTCTTAACATAGGAAAAAGCTTGTCATCACTCTAGCTCCGTCAATTTTTTTCTGATCGACTTCATTCTTGCAGATAACAAGGACAGGCATGAAATCTCGATCAAGTTCGATTGTGGGCTGAATCGGATTATTCACTCAGGAGTTACGTGCCCTTGAGCGTTGAAAAAATTGCCTATTGACTTAACATGGGGAGAATGTTGTCATCACCGTAGCTGCTTCAATTATTTTCAGATTGGCTTTATTCTTGCAGATAACCAGCACAGCCATGAAATCTCGGTCAAGTTCGATAACTGGCAGATTTGGATCTTTCACTTAGGAGTTACCTGCCCTTGTGTGTTTTTGCATTAGGGTTAGTGGGAATTTCAAAAATGTATATCTTAAAGACTGCTTGGCCAACTTTGATCAAATTTCATGTGTCGCATTATTGGGCAAGTGGAAAGGCTTCATTAGGTTTTCAGGCAGATCTGAGTGGAACTCTGGTTGCCATGGCAACATCTAGCTCCCATAGACTTCACATAGGAAAAAGCTTGTCATCACTCTAGCTCCGTCAATTTCTTTCTGATCGACTTCATTCTTGCAGATAACCAGTACAGGCATAAAATCTCGGTCAAGTTCGATTTTGGGCTGAATCGGATTATTTGCCTTGGAGTTACCTGCCCTTGAGCATAAAAAAATACGTTGTGACCACGATAGCAACTTTATTTTTATTCAGATCAGCTTCAAACTTGCAGGTAACGTGGACAGGCATAAAATCTCAGTTAAGTTCGAATCGGAATATTGACCTCGGAGTTACATGACCTTGAGCGACAAAAAATTTGCCCATAGACTTTACATAGGGAAAATGTTGTGACTACGATAGCGACTTGAATTTTTTTCAGATCAGCTTCAAACTTGCAGGTAACGAGGACAGACATAAAATCTCAGTTACGTTCGATTTTGGGCCGAATCGGATTATTTGCCTTGGAGTTACCTGCCCTTGAGCATAAAAAAATACGTTGTGACCACGATAGCAACTTTATTTTTATTCATATCAGCTTCAAACTTGAAGGTAACGAGGACAGGCATAAAATCTCGGTTAAGTTCAATTTTGGGCCGAATCGGAATATTGACCTCGGAGTTACGTGACCTTGAGCGACAAAAAATTTGCCCATAGACTTAATTAGGGAAAATGTTGCGACTACGATAGCGACTTGAATTTTTTTCAGATCAGCTTCAAACTTGCAGGTAACGAGGACAGACATAAAATCTCGGTTAAGTTCGATTTTGGGCCGAATCGTAATATTTGCCTTGGAGTTACCTGCCCTTGAGCATAAACAAAATACGTTGTGACCACAATAGTAACTTTATTTTTATTCATATCAGCTTCAAACTTGCAGGTAACGAGGACAGGCATAAAATCTCGGTTAAGTTCGATTTTGGGCCGAATCGGAATATTGACCTCGGAGTTACGTGACCTTGAGAGACAAAAAAATTGCCCATAGACTTAACGTAGGGAAAATGTTGTGACAGAAATAGCGACTTGAATTTTTAGCTCACCTGAGCCAAAGGCTCCAGTGAGCTGATAGTATACCAAGGCTCCGGAGTCCGTCGTCTGTCGTCCGTCCATCCGTCGTCCACACTTTCAATGAAGCATATCTCAGAAGGCAGTCGACCAATCTTGTTTAAATTTTATGTGTAGCACCATTGGGCAAGGGGAAAGGCTGCATTAGGTTTTGGAGCTAGTCTGGTTCATTTGTTCCTTCATTCTTCTTTCTCTCCATATAGAGATAATAGACCAATGTTAAATTTTTAATCAAAGATTTCTCAGGAACTATAAATACTAGAAGCATGAAATTTGGTATTCAATAGAATAATGATGACTTATTTTGTGTAAGAGACATTGGGCTTTCTCAGCTTATTTGTTCATCTGTTCTTTCATTCTTCTTTCTCTCCATTTTGACCAATGTTAAATTTTCGTCAAAGATTTCTCAGGAACTATAGAAGCTAGAAGTCTCAAACTTGGAATGCAATGCAATAATGATGACTTATATCCTGTAAGGGTCAATGGGCTGGATTCTATTAGCAGATTTAGTAGTCAAGTCTGTGAATTGTTAAAATTTAAGTTCCTCAGGTGAGCGGTTTAGGCTCATTGAGCCTCTTGTTCAAATTATAGTGGTGGGGCCAAAAATGCCCCCGCATGGGGGCCCTTTGGTTTTACATGGGCTTATATAGGGATAATCTTTAAAAATCTTCTTCTTTGAAACCGCAAGGCCCAGGTCTTTGATATTTGGTATGAAGCTTTATCTAGTGGACCCCTACCAAGATTGTTCAAATTATAGTGCTGGATCTAAAAATGCCCCCGCACGGGGGCCCTTTGGTTTTACATGGGCTTATATGGGGAATATCTTGAAAAATCTTCTTCTCTGAAACCGCAAGGCCCAGGTCTTTGATATTTGGTATGAAGCTTCATCTAGTGGACCCCTACCAAGATTGTTCAAATTATAGTGCTGGGGCCAAAAATGCCTCCGCACCAGGGCCCTTTTGTTTTACATAGGCTTATATAGGGAAAATCTTTAAAAATCTTCTTCTCTGAAACTGCGAGGCCCAGGTCTTTGATATTTGGTATGAAGCTTCATCTAGTGGACCCGTACCAAGATTGTTCAAATTATAGTGCTGGAGCTAAAAATGCCCCCCACACGGGGGCCCTTTGGTTTTACATGGGCTTATATAGGGAAAATCTTGAAAAGTCTTCTTCTCTGAAACCGCAAGGCCCAGGTCTTTGATATTTGGTATGAAGCTTCATCTAGTGGACCCCTGCCAAGATTATTCAAATTATAGTGCTGAGGCCAAAAATGCCCCCGCACCAGGGCCCTTTTGTTATACCCCCGGCATACGGAGTATGCCATGGGGGTATATAGTTTTCGTCTTTTCTGTGTGTGTGTGTGTGTGTAAACTTTTTTTTGTGTCAAAGATTTCTCAGGAACTACTATACCTAGAAACTTGAAATTTGGTACAAACAACATGCATAACTAGTTGTATTGTGGGAAAGAAAATTGGGGCTGTGGGGCCAGGTTCTTTAGAGTTATTCCCCTTTGTTATATTTGCTACTGAGATGTGCATTTTGTGACTTACCTTAAATTTTGTGTCAAAGATTTCTCAAGATCTACTGTACCTAGAAACTTGAAATTTGGTACAAGCAACATGCATAACTAGTTGTATTGTGGGAAAGAAAATTGGGGCTGTGGGGCCAGGTTCTTCAGAGTTATTCCCCTTTGTTATATTTGCTACTGAGATGTGTATTTTTTGAGTTACCTTAAATTTTGTGTCAAAGATTTCTCAGGAACTACTGTACCTAGAAACTTGAAATTTGGTACAAACAACATGCATAACTAGTTGTATTGTGGGAAAGAAAATTGGGGCTGTGGGGCCAGGTTCTTTAGAGTTATTCCCCTTTGTTATATTTTTTTTATAAAATTTTGTCAGCAAGATATCACAAAAACTATTGGAGCTAGAGCCTTGAAAGTTGGTGAATAGATTGGTGGTGATGAGTAGATGAACTACATGCATAACTAGTTGTATTGTGGGAAAGAAAATTGGGGCTGTGGGGCCAGGTTCTTTAGAGTTATTCCCCTTTGTTATATTTTTTTTATAAAATTTTGTCAGCAAGATATCTCAAAAACTATTGGAGCTAGAGCCTTGAAAGTTGGTGAATAGATTGGTGGTGATGAGTAGATGAACTGATTAACTTTTGACAAAGTTCCGAAAAATACTTTGTGAGTTATGGCCCTTTGTCATTTTGGTAATTTGTGCCATTGTACTGTATGGTAAAAGTGATGCATAGCATAACTTTAGAACCGTGTATGCTAGGGTTTTGAAATTTCATATATGGATTCCTCATGGAAAATTAGCCGACACGTATTTTTTTTCTCGTCCGGATTATGCTCCTTTCAAGAGTTATTGCCCTTTGAAATTTTTTTAATAAAATCTTGTCAGCAAGATATCTCAAAAACTATTGGAGCTAGAGCCTTGAAAGTTGGTGAATAGATTGGTGGTGATGAGTAGATGAACTGATTAACTTTTGACAATATTACGAAAAATACTTTTTGAGTTATGGCCCTTTGTCATTTTGGTAATTTGTGCCATTGATCTGTATGGTAAAAGTGATGCATAGCATAATTTTAGAACCGTGTATGCTAGGGTTTTGAAATTTCATATATGGATTCCTCATGGAAAATTAGCTGACGCGTATTTTTTTTCTCCTCCGGATTATGCCCCTTTCAAGAGTTATTGCCCTTTGAAATTTTTTTAATAAAATCTTGTCAGCAAGATATCTCGAAAATTATTGGAGCTAGAGCCTTGAAAGTTGGTGAATAGATTGGTGGTGATGAGTAGATGAACTGATTAACTTTTGACAACATTCCGAAAAATACTTTGTGAGTTATGGCCCTTTGTCATTTTGGTAATTTGTGCCATTGATCTGTATGGTAAAAGTGATGCATAGCATAACTCATGGAAAATTAGCCGACACGTATTTTTTTTCTCGTCCGGATTATGCTCCAAGAGTTATTGCCCTTTGAAATTTTTTTAATAAAATCTTGTCAGCAAGATATCTCGAAAACTATTGGAGCTAGAGCCTTGAAAGTTGGTGAATAGATTGGTGGTGATGAGTAGTTGAACTGATTAACTTTTGACAATATTACGAAAAATACTTTGTGAGTTATGGCCCTTTGTCATTTTGGTAATTTGTGCCATTGATCTGTATGGTAAAAGTGATGCATAGCATAATTTTAGAACCGTGTATGCTAGGGTTTTGAAATTTCATATATGGATTCCTCATGGAAAATTAGCTGACGCGTATTTTTTTTCTCCTCCGGATTATGCCCCTTTCAAGAGTTATTGCCCTTTGAAATTTTTTTAATAAAATCTTGTCAGCAAGATATCTCGAAAATTATTGGAGCTAGAGCCTTGAAAGTTGGTGAATAGATTGGTGGTGATGAGTAGATGAACTGATTAACTTTTGACAACATTCCGAAAAATACTTTGTGAGTTATGGCCCTTTGTCATTTTGGTAATTTGTGCCATTGATCTGTATGGTAAAAGTGATGCATAGCATAACTTTAGAACCGTGTATGCTAGGGTTTTGAAATTTCATATATGGATTCCTCATGGAAAATTAGCTGACGCGTATTTTTTTTTCTCGTCAGGATTATGCCCCTTTCAAGAGTTATTGCTCTAAGAATTTTTTTTTTATAAAATTTTGTCAGCAAGATATCTCATGCTATGCATCACTTTTACCATACAGATCAATGGCACAAATTACCAAAATGACAAAGGGCCATAACTCACAAAGTATTTTTCGGAATGTTGTCAAAAGTTAATCAGTTCATCTACTCATCACCACCAATCTATTCACCAACTTTCAAGGCTCTAGCTCCAATAATTTTCAGGAGTTATTACTGAATCAGACAATTGGAAGAGAAATAGCCTTTGTTCTAAAAAGACTAAACAGACAACTTGTGATACTGACATTTCAAACATCTGTTCAAGATCTCATTAGTTATCAGGTGAGTTATTTAGATGTAATGGTATTCTCCTTACTTTTGCAAGATTAATTCTGTGTTCATAATAGGTTTTTGTCAAACTTGATGGCTTTGAATTGCCAGAAAGTTACCGATGGCTTTGGCCGGGGGTATTAGTGAGCATATGCTCACTTGATAGTCTAGTTTTACTAGGACTTATATAGGGACAATCTTGAAAAATCTTCTTCTCTGAAACCGCAAGGCCCAGGTCTTTGATATTTGGTATGAAGCTATATCTTGTGGACCTCTACCAAGATTGTTCAAATTATAGCCCTGGGGCCAAAAATGCCCCCGCTCCGGGGCCCTTTGGTTTTACATAGACGTATATAGGGAAAATCTTGAAAAATCTTCTTCTTTGAAACCACAAGGCTTAGGTCTTCGATATTTGTTATGAAGCTTCAGCTAGTCGACCTCTATAAAGATTGTTCAAATTATAGCCCTGAGACCAAAAATGCCTCCGCCATTTGGCCCTTTGGTTTTACATAGACTTATATAGGGAAAATCTTTAAAAATCATCTTCTCTGAAACACAAGGCTTAGGTCTTTGATATTTGTTATGAAGTTTCAGCTAGTGGACCTCTACCAAGATTGTTCAAATTATAGCCCTGGGGCCAAAAATGCCCCTGCTCCAGGGCCCTTTGGTTTAACATAGACTTATATAGGGAAAATCTTGTTTTACATAGACTTCTATATGCAGGGTAAACCTTTAAAATCTTCTTCTCTGAAACCAGAAAGCCCAGGTCTTTCATATTCCATATGAAGCTTCATCTTGTGGACCTCTACCAAGATTGTTCAAATTATAGCCCTGGGGCCAAAATTGACCCTGCCTGGGGCCCACTTGTTATACATTGGATCAGGTGAGCGAACCAGGGCCCTCTGGGCCCTCTTGTCTTCAAAAACTATTTGAATTTGGTTGAAAATTTTGCAAATAGTGTAGGCCCTGATCAGATGCCACATTCTGCGGCGTCTGATCTGGGCCTGAACTGTTTGTCAACTACCCATTTTGGGGTTTCCAGTACAAAATGGGTTAAACCCATTTTGTACTGGAAACGCCAAAATGGGTTAAGGGACAAGAATTAGCTCACGCACACACTGAAGTTCTTTAAAATGTTTATATTATATCACTGGTCAGTACATTTTCCTATTTGGAATAAAATGATGTAATGACACTTCATGTAAAAGCTGTTTTAAAACCTTCCATATTTTAATGTTAAAACATAGGTAGACAAGGTCCAAAACAGGTATTAAAGCTATGTTGTCCTGCAAAAGCTCATGGTTTGACAAATGAGAGACAAAAATCTTTGTAAGTGTTAGACTTGCTTCCTCTGCAGTGATGCTTAGTTTCTTTGAATATCAGCCAGTGATATGTTAAATTTTCTGCTGATATAGTTTGAAAATCTTTTAATGGTGCAGTCAACCCTATTTAGGTCATATAAAGCCATAGAATTGCCTCACCAAGGCGATTCTAATGAGTAGACGCAAAATACATTTTTAAAGGTTGTCCATGACTTAGTGGGTAAGGGCACTGTCTCTTAATCATAAGGTCTCTCAAGAACAGGTTTGACTCTACCATGGCAAACAAGCCATTCTATTACGATAGTGCATATTTTTTCATATCTAAAAATTGGCTACTTTTCAGATGAAAAACCATCTATACTGCAAACAGAGGCTGTGGGTACCCACAACCTATGTCTTGGAGCAAAAATAAGAAATATAAGTACCCACAGCCTCATTGAGACAGTTCTGAGGAGTACCCATAACCTATGTCTTGGAGCAAAAATAAGACAAATAAGTACCCACAACCTATGTCTTGGAGCAAAAATAAGAAAAATAATGTATACCCCCATAAGCCCCAGTTTTCTCTATATAAAGTGGGGTATTAGCAGGGGCGTTCATTTCACAGACTTGTTCATGTGATGGTGTTCAAGCCATTGAAGTTTCATTGTATTCAATTCACCATATTTGCATTATTTGCTGGCTCCCAGCTTGCACATTGTCAATATTGGAAAAACAGGTAACCAGACCCCCCCTGACCTTTTAAGGTCAGGGGGGGGTCTGGTTA
This sequence comes from Lucinisca nassula, assembly GCA_963580285.1. NCBI lineage: Eukaryota > Metazoa > Mollusca > Bivalvia > Lucinida > Lucinidae > Lucinisca > Lucinisca nassula. The sequence goes on along the minus strand of OY757010.1, from coordinate 133,851,086 downwards.
CCTGTTTTTCCAACACTGATAACCTTCAGGCTAGGAACCAGCAGATAATGCAAATAAGGTGAATTCTGAACTTCAGTTCCATAGAGGCAGCAGCTAAGCATGAAGCCGATAGAAATGAACAGATAGCTAGAGGTCAGCTTGAGAGACAGAAACTACAGAATGAGAGTGATGCTGAGAAAGAACGGTGCAAATTACTGGAACTGCAGTCCATTACAGCAGCTGTAGAGTCCACAGGACAGGCTAAAGCTGAGGCACAGGCCCAGGCTGAGAGGATATTGATAGAATGCCACAGTGAAATAGAAGGTTGGTTTCTTGGCCCTTTCACCCCTGAGTATCTGTAGGAGACCCTGCCACTGTCTGATTATGAAAGGAGCATTATCTGAAACATGGATTTAAGTTGTAATCCAAAAGGAGTTTAGAAAATAGATTGTTTGTTTGAAGTTTAACTGCCAAGTCAAGGCTATCTAGGTCATATTGAGCTGGTCAACTTTTCCTAGGCAGGCTTATATATAAGCAGTTGACCAGTACAGTGCACATTCTTTGGCCAGAAACTGACAGCTGACCTTCTTGAATCAGTGGAAGGGTGAGAATGACTCCAGAAAAGATTACATGATCGGTGTTGCCAACCCAGCTGGTTTCGAACCAGCCACCTCCTGATCAGCAGTGAAACACATAGGTGACTGAGCTAACGAGGCCAGCTTTGGAAAATAGAGCAAATTGTGGTAAGATGGCTCATTATGAGACATTCATTTATGACTCAAGATGCATCCATGTTTAAACCACATATAAAACCATTAAATGGACAGTTCAAAAACAACATTTGAAGCAGTAAAGGGGACAGTCTTCTTCCCCTAAAACAACATTTGCAATGTTAAAATGGACAATCTACTTTCCCAAAAACATTTGCAACAGTAAAATGGTCAATTTTCTTTCCCAAAAACAACATTTGCAATATTAAAATGGACAATCTACTTTCCCAAAAACATTTCCAACAGTAAAAATGGACAGTTTACTCCCCCCCCCCCCCCCCAAAAAAAAAATACATGTCTTCCTCTCCAAAATAACATTTTCAACAGCAAAAATTTAGTTCACCCCCCCCCCCCCCCCCCCCCCAAAACAACATTGGCAACAGTAAAATGGTCAGTCTACTTCTCCAGAACATAGTAAAATGGACAGTCTACCTTCCCCAAAACAACATTTTCAGCAGTAAAATATAGTCTACATCCCAAAAGCAACATTTGCTACAGTAAAATGGACAGTCTGCCTCCCCTAAAATAACATTTGCAACAGTATCTCCTAAATACAACATTTGAACAGTAAGATGTAAGTATACCCTCCCAAAATCAACATTTGAACAGTGAAATGGACAGTCTACCTCCTCCAAAACACTATTTGAGTGGTAAAATGGAAGTCTCTCTAAATCAACATTTGAACAGTAAAAATGGGCAGTCTACCTCCCCAAAAACAACATTTGAACTGTAAAATGGAAGTCTGCCTTCCCAAAATCAATATTTGAACATTTAAATCAACAGCCTTCTTCCCCAAAAGAACATTTTAACTCTTATCATGCTGTTCACGACAACCCCTATCTTTGGAAACAGTGTAGATCCAGATCAGATGGCTTCTGCCATCTGATCAGGATCTACGCTGTTTGCCATTAAGTTTATGGCTTTGTAAGAATAAATTACATCAAGTAATCTGATTGGTCTGGAATGGGTGTAGTTAAAATGAATATTCAGCAAGAGAAGGGTTAAAGATGTCTAGATTTTGACCTTTATTTTCAGCTGCAAGGTTAAAGGCTCAGGCAGAGGAAATAGAACATTCTGCTAAACTAGAGTCGCAGGATATGGTAGGTTCCATTTTATATGCTATGGTATTAACCCTAAGAATTGGGACACCTCATCTCCATACCATCATGTTCTCAAATTTGAGCAAGTACTATTTACAACCTGATGTTAGGTCTAAAAATAGCTGGATGAGTGGCAAACAATGTAGACCCTGATAAGAATTGCATTCTGCAGCGTCTCATCTGGGTTTACCATGTTTGCTCAGATGATTATAAAAAGCATGAATGCTTTGTTTTCAAATCCTGTATGTATGTACTATTGTATTCTGTCTATGTATGAACCTGTAACTGTTGACAAATCAAAATAATGTTCAAACAAAAATAAAGCTGGTACAATTTGACATGAGACTGACCTTTAGGCAAAGAATAAATTAGTCAGTGTTATTGCCTGATGGGTCGGTTTTTAGCTCACCTGTCATGGAAGGACGAGGTGAGCTTTTGGGATCACTTTTCTTCCATTGTCTGTGTGTGCGTGCATGTATGTATAGTTTTTGGTCTGTCTGTCCATCTGTCTGTTTGTCTGTCCACAGAAACCTTAACATTGGGCATAACTTTTGAATGGTAACTGATAGGGCTTTCATATTTCACATGTGCAAAAGATTCGAGGGCTTATAGTTTTTGGTATGTTTGTCTGTTTGTCTGTCCGCAAAAACCTTAATGTTGGGCATAACTTTTAAATGGTAACTGATAGGGCTTTCATATTTCACGTGCATTCCTTGTCACAAGACCTTTCAAGAGGCACCATAAATTTTGACCTCCTGACCTTGACCTTGATATTTGACCTACTTTAGACCTTATTTAAAAGCTTTAACATTGGCCATAACTTTTGATTGGTTAGTGATAGGACTTTCAATTTTCACATGTCTATTCCATGTAACAAGACCTTTCCAGTGATAACATAATTTTTGACCTCGTGACCTTGAACTTGACATTTGACCTACTTCTTTTTTAAAAACTTTAACATTGGGCATAACTTATGAATGGAAGCTGATGTGGCTTTCATATTTCACACGTGCATTCCTTGTCACAAGAGCTTTCCAGAGGTACCATAATTTGTTACCTCGTGACCTTGACATTTCACCTACTTTTTAAAAATTTTAACATTGGCTATAACTTTGGATTGGTAAGTGATAGGGCTCTCATATTTCACCTGTGCATTCCTTGTCATAAGACCTTTCTAATGGTACCATACTTTTTATGCCCCCGGAATCTAAGAGATTCGGGGGCATATAGTTTTTGGTCTGTCCGTCTGTTTGTCTGTTTGTCCGTTTGTCCGTCTGCAAAAACTTTAACATTGGGCATAACTTTTGAATGGTAGTAGATAGAGCTTTCATATTTCACATGTGTATACCTTATCACAAGACCTTTCCAGTGGTACCATAATTTTTGATCTCGTGACCTTGAACTTGACCTTTGACCTATTTTTTTCAAAATTTTTAAAAACATTAACATTGGCGCTGTCCGGGGGCATCAGTGTTTCACAAACACATCTTGTTGACCTCTTGACCTTGATGTTTGACCTACTTCAGGCCTCCTCGCAAAACCTATAAAACTTATAATAACCTATAATTTTGTGCCAAACCTATAAAACCTTTATTTTGTTCATAAAACCTACAAAAAGCCTTCATTTTCATGAGAAAACCTATATTTTTCACTTTTTGAACCTTCTTGTGACTCAACCCTAACTTTTCTTCAAAATGCACTACTATTTTTTACTTTTTAGTTCCATAAAAAGTGATGAAAACTGTCTAGAAATTGTATTTTTTTCCACGCTCGCTTCGCTCGCTCGGACTTTGTAAAATTTAGATCAACTTTATCTGAGTAATTGTGGCACAAAAATTCATCAAATATTTTTTCTTCAGTTTTAAATCTTTATGTAAGTCTGGAAGACTCTTTTTTTAACCTGTATTTTTATTGCAAAAATCTGTAAATAACCTATATTTTGAGTGAGAAGAACCTATATATAAACCTATATTTTCAAAGTGGGCCACTAGGAGGCCTGCTACTTTTTAAAAACTTTAACATTGGCCATAACTTACGATTGGTAAGTGGTAGGGCTTTCATATTTCACTTGTGCATTCCTTGTCACAAGGCCGTTCTGGTACCATAATTTTTGACCTTGTGACCTTGACGTTTCACCTACGTTTTAAAAACTTTAACTTAGTCCATAACTTTCAATTGGTAAGTGATAGGGCTTTCACATTTGTATTATTCTTCACAAGACCTTTCCACTGGTAACATAATTTTTTGACCTCCTGACCTTGACGTTTGACCTACTTTTTAAAAACTTTAACATTGGCCATAACTTTCGATTTGTAAGTGATAGGGCTTTCATATTTCACATGTTCATTCTATGTCACAAGACCTTTCCAACGATCCCATAATTTTTGACCTTTGGCCTTGACCTACTTCTTTAACATTGGCCATACCTTTCGATTGATTAGTGATACTGCTTTCATATTTAACCCTTCTCTTGCTGAATATTCATTTAAGTCACACCCATTTCTGTCTATCAACCAATCAAATTACTTGATGTAATTTATTGCTACAAATTCATAAACTGAATGCCAAACAGTGTAGATCCTGATCAGATGGCTTCTTCAGAAGCCATCTGATCTGGATCTACACTGTTTGCAAAGATAGGGGTTGTCGCGAACAACAAGATAAGGGTTAACATGCACTGTCCGGGGGCATCAGTGTTTCACAAACACATCTTGTTTTTCATGAGTTTGTCTGCCTCTTCAGAAAAGCTACTTGATAAATATCGTAATGAGCCAAAGTATTGGGACAGAGAGGCCAAAGCAAACAGTGCAGACCCAGATCAGAGTGCTCCTTCAGAATGAGCAGCCTGATCAGCGTCTACACTTCTATTCATTCTGTCTGCACCCTTGGGACTTCTTGCTGGATCATGAAAGAAATTTATTAAAATTTTAGGAGAACTACAGCAGGTCCTCAAGGTATCCGAATATTTAGGATTTTATCACCACGCACAACATAGTTGTGAGGGGGGATATAGCATTTGTCCTGTACGTAAGTACATACTTTTTTCATAGCTCTTGCATTTACATTTATTGACAGATTTTAATATAACTCCACAAAAATGTTGCTTATCATAATATCTCAAGTGAGCTTGACTTTCAATGTCATACCTCAAGGTCAAGGTCACTGTGGCTAATTTTAGACAAACTTTGTCATCACTCTAGGGCCTACATTTATTGACAGGTTTTAATATAACTTCAAACAAATGTTGCTTATGATAATATCTTGAGCGAATTTGATTCTTAAGGTCACGGCCTCAAGGTCAGTGTCACTGTGGCTATTTTTAGAAATACTTTGTCATAGCTCTAGCACCTACATTTATTAACGGATTTTCAAGGTCACAGCCTCAAGGTCAGTGTCACTGTGGCTATTTTAAGAAAAACTTTGTCATCGCTCTAGCGCCTACATTTATTGACAGGTTTTAATATATCTTCAAACAAATGTTGCTTATGATAATATCTTGAGCGAATTTGATTTTCAAGGCCACAGCCTCAAGGTCAATGTCACTGTGGCTATTTTTAGAAAAACTTTGTCATAGCTCTAGCGCCTACATTTATTAACGGATTTCAATATAACTTCACACAAATGTTGCTTATGATAACATCTCGAGCTAGTTTGACTTTCAAGGTCATGACCCCAAGTTTGACTTTCAAGGTCATGACCTCAATGTTAAGGTCACTGTGGCTATTTTTAAAAAAACTTTGTCATCGCTGTAGTGCCTACGTCTATTAACGGATGTTATTAATGGATGTTAATATAACTTCACACAAATGTTGCTTATGATAATATCTTGAGCGAGTCCAACTTTAAAGGACATGGCCTCAAGGTCAAGGTCGCTATGGCTATTTTAAAAAAAACATTGTAATCGCTCTAGCACCTACATTTATTGACAGATTTTAATATAACTTCACACAAATGTTGCTTATGATAATATCTCGTGCAACCTTGACTTTCAAGGTCATGACCTTAAGATCAAGGTCACTGTGGCCATTTTTAGAAAAACCTTTGTCATCGCTCAAGGGCCAACATTTATTGACTTCACACAAATGTTGCTTTTGATAATATCATGAGCAAGTTTGACTTTCAAGGTCATAGACTTAAGGTCACTATGTCTATTTTTAGAAAAATTTTATCTTTGCTGTATAATTTCACACAAATATTGGGTATGATAATATCTTAAGTGTGTTTGACTTTCAGTGGCTTGGGGCCAAGGGCAAGGTCACTGTGGCTATATTTAGAAAAACTTTTTCATTGCCCTAGCGCCTACATTTATTGATGAATTTTGCTATAACTTTACACAAATGTTGGAAATGATAATATCTCGAGTCAGTTGGACTTAGGGGTCCTGGGCTTAAGGTCAAAGTCTCTGTGGCTATTTTTAGAAAGAACGTTGTCATCGCTCTAGAGCTTACATTATTTTATGGATTTTAATAAAACTTCACACAAATGTTGCAAATGATAATATCTCAAGCTAGTAGGACTTTTGCCAGTTCAGTGTTTTCCACACATGAAGTGGTCTTGTGTGAGGGAATTTGTATCGCCTGCGATGGCTTGTTATGGTAGATGTTATGCATCTTCAGGTGCGGAGCAGTGAGGTGTCCTACTCTCGTAGTCAGAATAATTTGGAACTTCACATGATGAAATCAATGGCAGAAATTGAGGTGAAGAAGTTTGCGGACATGGTCTCAGCTATTGGAGCTGACACACTTGCAGCAATTTCAAGGGCAGGCCCTGAGACACAGGTAAATATCAGTTGTTCAAAGCTAACGAGATGCTAATAGTTAGAATAAAATTAAAACTTGTATCATTTAATGCTTATCCGTATTCCTGCTGAACACAACAGCCTCTAGCTTTGCAGATCAGATAGCATAGCTCTAGATTAGATGGATTCTGAAGCCATCTGATCAGGATCTACACTGTTTATCATGCAGTTTATGAATTGAACAAATACATTATATCAAGTTGTTTGATTGGTGGATTGCCAGAACTAGGTTTGGCTAAATAGAGGATCTTAAATGAGTGTTCATGTATTATTGAATTTATTAAACGAGTTGAGGAAAAGGGATAAAATGCAAGGCTTTGCCGAGCATTTTATCCCTTTTCTTCAACGAGTTTAATAAATTCAATAATACATGAGCACAACTGTATGATTCAATTTATCATCTGACATTTAAAGCACATTTTATCACGTTTATTTTACAAAAAATGTCAATATTCCACCACTAGTAAACGCGATGTCGTTCAGGATGTCATACGTGTAATGTTACGGGATGTATCTAACTAATTCGCATATTTAATCCACCATTGGAGTATCAAATTTATTACATGGCATTATTACACTCTCACATGCGACGTCATAATAAATTAATCTAATCTATTCTGCGGGGTAAGGGTTAATATGGCCCAGAACCCTTATTTTAGCTGTAAAAATATGAGTAGCTTCTCCAAAGCTTACCAAGTGTCCAAAAATGTTAAATGTTCTAGCAAGATTAAGTTTGGTTTGGTTTTGGTTTTACAGCTCTTTCAATATTATTTCACTCATATAGAGCCGATCATTAATCAGAGGTGGGCGAAAACTGGAGTACCCAGAGAAAAATGACGTGACTTCCTGTTGCAGGACCTGGCTTCTCACATGTGACCTCTAGTATGATTTTGTTCTTTGTCAAATACCCTGTTAATTTTGCTGGAAAATGTGTTTGCAACAGCCACATTTTTTCAGCAGAAATATAAGCAAATTTGCCATGTCAAATGATCAAATTCTCAGCAATACATTAACTGAAAACATCTTTACTTTTGAACAACTTGGCTCCATTGTTAAAAGATAATGAATGTGGTGGTTAACATAAAGTTAACCTTGTCCTGCTGAGTAAATTAATTAAGCTTCAACTATTTCTGATTTTCACCCAGTCAGATCACTTGATGTGCTTTAGTCTTAAAATTCATGAACTGAGCGTTTGATCAGATGGCTTCTAACCATCGGGCTTCCTAGAAGCCATCTGATCAGTAGCTACACAGTTTTCTAAGAAGCCATCTGATCAGTATCTACACAGTTTTCTAAGAAGCTATCTGATCAGTGTCTGCACTGTTTTCTAAGAAGCCATCAGATATGTTTGCATGGGAAGAGCATATCTTGCTTTAGCAGGACACGGGTTAAAACCTGTATATTTTAACCCTTATCTTGCTGTTCACGACAACCCCTATCTTTGCAAACAGTGTAGATCCAGATCAGATGGCTTCTGAAGAAGCCATCTGATCAGGATCTACACTGGCATTCGATTTATAAATTGTAGCAATAAATTACATCAAGTAATTTGATTGGATGATAGACAGAAATGGGTGTGGCTTAGATGGATATTCAGCAAGATAAGGGTTAATAGGCCAGTACATATTTTCGCTGGAAAAAATGTGAGAGCTTTTGCAACGCATTTGTAAATGTACAATACTTTGAACAATTGCAGCATCTGATCTCAGTCTACACTGTTTGCAGATGTCACAGTTTGGGACCGGAGACTGCAATTCAAAAACACTCTGGTACTTATAGCCTTGGTCAATATTGGTAGTCTCTGGTCGACCACATTATATAGATAAAACCGGGGTTTGCAGGGATAGACATTATTTTGCTTATTTCTGCTGCAAGACATAGGATGTGGGTGCTCGTTAGAACTGCCTCAATGAGTCAGTTCTAACGAGCACCCACATCCGACGTTTGGAGAACAAATAAAAATAAATCACATATTCTCCCAGAAAACTCACCATTTCAGATATAAGAGGAAATGCACTATGCCACACGGGTCTGTTATCGTAATGGTATAAATTTAGGTCAATTGATAGACAGTTGATCCAAAACCGCACAAATACGACTTAAATCTGTTTCTTGATTTAATGATTGCTTTTATAAAATATTGTTTTCAGGCCAAGATGCTACAAAGTCTGGGACTTCAGTCAACTTTGATCACTGATGGTAACAACCCTATCAACCTATTCAACACAGCAGCAGGCCTGGTTGAGACACCTAAAGCTGTGTAATGTTCAGTGGTGTACAAAGTCTTTACACAGTACTATCTGTAGTGCAAATTACATTATTTGATTCAGTGGACCACTTTCGAATGGCATTTTTAGGATTGTGGTTACACTCGTAGTGGTGATTGCTGTGTTGAAAACGTCTTTCCTTTTTAGCTCGTCTGTTTTTTGAAAAAAAAAACTTTCGAGCTATTGTCATCACTCCGGCGTCTGCGTTGTCGTTGTCGTCTGGCGTCGTCGTTCCAAAAAAACTTAACCTTGGCTATAACTTAAAAAGTATTAGACCTAGCCTGATGAAACTTCATACACACACTCATCATCACAAGAGCTACATTTTGACCAAGGACCATAACAACAATGTTGATTTTGGCTGAATTATCTCCCCTTTTCCAATTTTTTTCTGAAACACATTTTTTGCTCTCATTTTAATACTATTCACAACAGAGCCTTCAAACTTCACATGAATGTTCCTTGGGACAAGACCTTTTCAGTGATACCACACTTTTTGATCTGTGACCTTGACCTTTGAACTTTGACCTATTTTTCGAAAATTTAACCGAAAACCTTAACCTTGACCATATTTCCAAAAGTATTTGGCCTACCTTCATGAAACTGCATACACATACTCACCATCACAAGAGCTACATTCCCTACAAGTTTTATAACTCCATCTTGCAATTTGATTGCTCTTGTTTGACTTAGAACTTTGGTTTTCTAAAAGAAATTGCAGACGAGCGTTGGCACCCGCATGCGGTGCTCTTGTTCTTATTATTAAGGTCTACTATATATTATTGGAAAGAATTTGCTCCTGATAAGGCAAATTCTTTTTTCAATATTTCTTTACAGAAAACACATCACGTTAACAAGTCTGTGAAAATGAACACCCCCCTTACACCCCTCTTTGTATAGAGAAAACTGGGGTTTAAGGGGGTAAACATTATTTTTCTTATTTTTACTCCAATACACATAGGTTGTGGATACTTGTTAGAACCGCCTCAATGAGGCGGTTCAAACAGGCACCCACAACCTATATTTGCAGTATAAATAAGAAATATCAGGGAATTTCATCTGAAAAGTAGCCATTTTTGAGATTTGAAAAAAAAAAGCACCATGCCGCATGGGCGTGTTATCGTAATGAGTAATAGGGACTTCTTAGAAACATATCATAACGATAACACATCAGTGTGTCACACATCCATCTGTCATTGTGTATTCTTTCTTATCTCCGAAAGTGTCTTATTTTCTGATGAAACTTGTGATATTTCTCTTATTTATACCCAAAACATAGGATTTTGGTGCTCATTAGAACCACCTCATTGAAGCGGTTCTAACGAGTACCCACAACCTTTGTCTTGGATTTGAGGTTTAATGTCCCTGTCAACACTGTTTAGGTAATTTACGATACGTTGCTTCCAATTGTGTGGGACTTTTACTCGATATTGAGATGAAATGACATCTCAAGCCCTGTCGTCCATGAAACCAATAGGGTTACCTTTGTCTTAGAGCAGAAAAAAAGAAAAATAATTTACACCCTCATAAACCCCAGTTTTCTCCATGTTATATTAAGTGGGGTTTAATGGGTGTTAGTTTCATGGGCTTGTTTACATGAAGGTTGTAGGTACTTATTGGAACTTCTATTTCATTTGTTGGAATTGCCTTATTAGAATCCCTTTATTAAGGGGAATGGATACACATTCAGGGGATGGCAACTCATGCAAAAGTATTTTTGTCTCCCTTGTCAATAGGGGTCAACTCTTAAAGGAAAAAAATTTGCTCCTAAGGAGCAAATTCTTTCCTTTAAGAGTAGATTCCTATTTCTGTGGGATAGATTTTATAGAAAAGCAAACAGGAAGTCCCAAAAGTTGTCTCCCTTTGAAAATTGGGGGGATAATTGGTGTTCCCAGTGCCGTTTAGGCAAGTCTAACAAGAAAGAATTAAGAAAAATTCTCCCAAAGTTAACCTTGTCCTTCTTGTCTGCTATCTGGAAAAAAAATAAGAAGAACATGCCTGAAAAAAAAAATTTAGTCAAAAAGACCAACTCTTTGGACGTGACTGAGCAAACAAATAGTGGATATTTGATTTTTTTCAGTGTAAGATTGAATTTTATTTCATCGAATGAACACCAAAACCAGTATTTTCATGAGTGGCGTAGCCAGTTCATTAGTGAAATAAAATTTGATCTTACTGTAAAAAATCAAATTTCCTGTTTCCTACATGCTTCATACATACAATTAATTAATTATTAATCATCTGACATTGGAAAAACTGACCACAGAATTAGATTTGGAGAAAAAAAGTAGTCCCAAACAGTGAAAAATAAAATTGATATAAGTCACTGTTTGATACAGTGACAATACCGTTTTCGATTTCACTGAGAAATCTCCATAGTTCATTGGAAAGCATGTAAGAAATACTCCTTAATTCAAAAATTAAATGACAGCATTGTGAGTTACTATGCAGACCCATATTTGTCTTAGAACAGTATTTTCAGAATCTTAACTATGAAATGTATTGGAGTTTTTATGAGATTATGTTTTTTGGTTTTGAATTTTATTAATGGATTTAGTTTATTTCTGGATTGTAAGTCTGAAGTTTTTCTCAGTGCCATGTGCACTCCCTAGCCATTGCATGTGCCATATGCACTCTCTAGCCCAGGCCCATTCCAAGGCACAGTCGGATGTACATCTGACTATTGATCAGGAGGTTGTGAATCCGGCAACATTCTTTTATTCAGATTGATCATGACCTATGATTCTATGGTCATTCTTTCCCTTCAACTGATTCAAGAATGGAAAGTGTCAGTCTCTGGCAAAAGGATATGCACTGACTGGCTATCTGCTTACCTATAAAGTGTGGTTAGGTATACTGACCAGCTCAGTATTACCTAAATAGTGTTGAATAGGCTGTTAAACTCCAAACAAACAAACAGGGGAAGGGGATGTGCTACGAGTGTGCTTTGAGTGGAGCACATCATCAGCTTTAGAGAAAATGTTACTTAATCATGCAGTATTGTTTTCAAAACTTTACTTTATACCCAAGAGTTTTGGCCTAGAATTTAGTGTTTTCTTACAAAGGGTATACACTTCTTCATAATTGCCGTGCTCTACATTGTGATAATGCACCCGTATGAAATAGTGCATTTTTTTGCATCGGAAAATTTGCGATATTTTTTCTTATTTTTACTACAAACATAGGTTGTTGATGCTCATTAGAACCGCCTCATTGAGTCTATGAGCTGAAATAAGGAAAATAATTATACCCCCTAAACCCCAGCTTTATACAAGGTGGTGTGTAAGGGGGTGTTCCATTTCATGGACTTGTTAGTGTGATGATAAGAAGAGTGGACAGCAAATCTCATTCAGTTAAGCTATGCAATTTGGTGACAGCTCTGTTTCATTTAACCCTCACCATGCTGATTCTTTTGTTTTTGTTTGTATTGGAGTTTTATGGCCAAGTCAACACTATTTAGGTCATTTTTGAGCAGGTCAGTTTACCTATCAACACTTTCCTGGGCAGGCTTATACGTTAGCGGTTAACCAGTACAGTGCACATTCTTTTGCCAGAAACTGACAACTGCCCTTCTTGAATCAGCGGAAGGGAGAGAATGACCGTAGGAAAGAGTTCATGATCAATCTCCACGAAAGAATGTTGCCGACCCCGGTGGGAGTCGAACCCGCGTCCTCCTGATCATCAGTCAGACGCGCATCCGACTGAGCCACTGAGGCCGGCCCATGCTGATTCTGGAAATATGCTTTCTTGCAAACAGTATAGATCCAGATTAGAAGCCAGCTGATCAGGATCTATACTCTATTCTGTTCTATATCTGAATCCATGGTCAAAATAGAAATCATGCAACACGTATGGAGGAAAATTGGGGAGGAGTGTAGCATATTGAAATATTCAGCATGCTGAGGGCTAAGATCTAATATGTGTGTATATGTGTATCAGTTCTGATGATTGACATTTTAATATTAATGAGCAGAACAAAATAGTATATTATTCTTAAATGATTTGTGAACAAAAGTCATTTTACATTTTACAGTCTCCAGAACCAGTATAATTAGCTAAAAAAGCATATCTGATATATTACCAGTCCAGTGTCAAAGTGAGCGTGTTTGAATTTTACGTCCCACCAACAGAGATGGGACCTCGGTTTAAAGACACATTGGAAAGTCTGAAGAAGCCCGAGATCATACCTACGATCCCTGGTTTATGAGGCGAGTAGCTTATCCACTACACCACAGAGGCTTCTATTTCCAGTCCTTTGTAAATAAACCTGTAATGAGCCACATACAGTAAAATTCCTATATTAAGTACACCTTTTGGACTGTTCAAAAGTGGTCTTTAAGACCACTTTTGAACAGTCCCAAAGGTGGTCTCTGACCAGAGGACACTGTATGCAGAAAACATAAAGAAAGAATAACTGAAACCTACAAAATAAGGTTTTTGAAGCAGAATTACCGTATTCGCCCTAATAAACGTACCGTGCGCTTAGTTTTTTCAAGATCGTGTCAAAAAATCGTAGTGAAAAATCTACCTAATTAGCGCACACTTAATACGAAACAATAGCTTCCGAGATGATGTATACTGATATTTAATGGGACGGAAAATGATACTTAAGCATTGTCTTCCCTGTTGAAGAAATAACGGTAATTTTTTATAGATTAATCGTGAGTGCTTCAAGATGAGGTTACTGTAAAGTGTGCGCTTATGCATTTCCTTTTCAAAAATAGCTTTGGTGTGCGCTTATAGGAGCATGTGCGGTAATTAGGGCGAATACGGTAGCCTTAAATTAGCGGAATAACCCTATATGAACCTATATGAGTCTCTTCTTCAACAAGACCCTGTCCTTCAGGGTTTTCAACCAGATAATACACAGATCAGCCTGCTAAGCTACACAGACTAGCAAGAGACTTGAAATTTTAGATATAGAAACTAAAGGGTTTGCACAGTACTATTCAAGTAGTGAACAAGATCAGGTGTCAGTTGTTCAAAGCTAACGATGTTGTTAGTCAACCTATCATTAAAACTTTGATAATTTAATATGGCACATATGCTAATATGTTTGCTGAAAAAAAGTGAGCAGCTAAATGCAAAAGCTGCTCTCATTTTTTCAGCAAAAAATACACTATACTAGATAGTGTACTTGCTATAACAGTTAATAATTTGACCACTAATGAGCTAATAATGCTTTGAACAACTGGCCCCAGGCTGCAGTGAGATGCAGGCTGATCAGCTACATTGTTGTACACAAATGCCAAAAACATTTTGGCAGGGGTGGGGGTGTTGGGGGGGTGGGGGGTTCTCATGGCAAGGGTCATATGAAAGCCATCTTTGCATTTCACAGAAATCATAATTGGATCTGGCCCATACCTATGGTTTTGCAGTGAAATCTACACATCTATATTTTTGTATGTCACAGTCTGTACCTTTTTGCTTGGATTTCCATAAGCAGTGCTCCACTAAATTGGTCAATGAAACCAGCCATTTTTACATTGATTTTGTCTCTCTGGCTATACCTTGTCAAAGTGAAACAACTGGACTGTAGTATTTGCCTGTCTTCTCTCCTAACTTAATGCTTGAATAATTCTTGTTGACTGTGATAGAAGGTGTGTACACGAGTCTGTATGATTAGCCATTGTAATTGTTCTTATATCTACCATTTGTTTGGTACATTATGAAGTACATGTGTATTAGTTTATAGCCTATTACATATATCTCCACTCTGTGATACCTTTCTTGACATACTTTTATTAGCTCACCTGAGCAGGTAGTGCTCGTTGTGAGCTATTGTGATCAGTCAATGTCTGTTGTGCATCGTCCTTTGTCAACAATTTCCTTTAATTGCAAACTCCTCCGAAACCCTTGGGCCAGTTTGATTCAAACTTTACAGGAATGTTGCCTGGATTGCTCCCTACCAATAAAGTGAAAATGGTTCTGCTTTGATGAACAAGCTGGCTGTCAGAGCTAAAAATAGAAAAATCTTTAAACGTCAACTCCTCCTGTACCCTTGGGCCATATTTGTTCAAACATCACAGGCATGTTGCTTAGGTGACCCTATACCAAAGTAACTAAAAAGGTTCTACTCCAATGAGTGCAATATCCTTTACCCTTAGGCCGATTTGATTCAAACTTCACAGGAATGTTTCCTTGGTGGCTCCCTACCAAAATAGCTAAAATCTTTCCACTCTGATGATCAAGATTGCCCCCAGAGCTAAAAGCAGAAAAAATGTTTAAACAACAACTGCTCCTGTACCATTAGGCCAATTTCATTCAAACTTTAAAGGAATATTGCTTAGGTGACCCTCTATCAAAATGGCTAAAATGGTTCTGCTCTGATGAGTAAAATGCTGCCAGAGCTAAAAATAGAATAGCATCACAAATTTGCTTCAAATGCAAACTCCTTAACCCTTTGGCCCAAATCGTTCTGCTCTGATGTACAAGTTGGCTGCCAAACCTAAAAATAGAAAAATGTAAATTTGCTTCAAACTTGAATTCCTCCTAAACCCTTCCACCAATTTGATTCAAAATCCCCAATAATGTTGACTAGTTGACCCCCTTCCAAAATAGCTAAAATTGTTCCACTCTGAACAAGATGGCTGCCAGAGCTAAAATATAACGTGCTAGGAACAGTGACAATCAGGTGAGCGAATTAGGGCCCTCTGGGCCCTTTTGTTGTTATTGTTCTTTTTTTTTTTAATCTTTTTTGTTATTTGATACAGCAAAAACACAAGATTTCCATAGTTTTAATATATCAGGAGCCAGTTGTCCAAAACTAATGATACGATATAGTTAACATCATATATAAAACTTCGATCATTTTATATGGCAAATGAACTTCTATTTTTTGCTGAAAAAAAGTGAGTACCTTTTGCAAATGCAAATGCTACTCACATGTTTTCAGGAAAAAAAAACATTGTGTTTGATATTTAACTTGCTAGAACACATACTGTTCGGATCAATAACAAGCTCCTTAAGCTAGTGATGCTTTGAACAACTGGGCCCGTAAGTTAATAGCGGGTATTTAATAGTTAATTTAAGGGAATTCCACTGACAGTTTAAGACGTTGTTGTAGTTCTTGTCTGCCTAAGTATCTCATTTAACCCTTCTCTTGCTGCATATTCAGTTAAGCCACTCCCGTTTCTGACTTTGAACCAATCAGATTACTTGATGTAATTTATTCCTACAAATTCATAAAATGAATGTCAAACAGTGTAGATCCTGATCAGATGGCTTCGTCAGAAGCCATCTGATCTGGATCTACACTGTTTGCAAAGATAGGGGTTGTTGTGAACAGCAAGATAAGGGTTAAAGTGAAGCTCCAGATCAGCTTATGCTCTGGCCTGTTGTCAATCATCAGTCCATTGTTAGCTTTTCACATTTTTGATATCTCCAGAATTGTAAGTTGGATTGAGCTGAAACTTGATGGGAGGTATGGGGGCAACATGGGAGATTCAGAATTGTACAAATCATTCCATTTTATCAGTTACCTCCAATATATATTGCATTGCAACGCATTGACTTGATAAAGATATGCTATCTCAGGTCAAGTGAGCTTTATCACGTCAACATGACATTGCACTATTATGAATGAACCGGACCGCTGAAAAAATGACAAAAATGTTTTTGCTACTGAGAAAAATGGAAAAATTACGTGCAAAAAAAACATCATAGGAAAAATATGGTCAGCTGATACTAAATATATTGACCGCCATAATGCTGGGACGCACTGAGGACCATCAATAACTGATTGTAAATTTTTAATTTAAGAGTGTACAAGGGGATAAACTGATAAATAGAATACCAGGTTCGTATCATTTGATATAAAGTTTATCAGACAATGCATGTAGAATCGCTCGGCAAGCCTCGCGTTTCTACAAGAACTCAAAAACTCTTGACTACTTTGATGTCTGCTGCTCACTTTAAAAGTCATTATGGCACAGTGTGGACAAAGATCAGGCACAGTCTGAGCAGGGTCCACACTGTTTGCCTATATGCCAAAATATGCTTGAAAAGTTTGCAAGAAGATTCAGATGCAGTTTTTCTTGGTGTATGTATATTGGTATATGTATATAACAACTTTTGAAGACTTTAAATAGAGGATCTTACATGAGTGCTCATGTATTATTGAATTTATTAAAGGAGTTGAGGAAAAGGGATAAAATGTGAGGCTTTGCCGAGCATTTTATCCCTTTTCCTCAACGAGTTTAATAAATTCAATAATACAAGAGCACGAATGCAAGATTCTATTTATCATATGACATTTAAAACGCATTTTATTCACGATTGTTTACAAAAATGTCAATATTCCGCCGTTAGTCATCACGTGAACAGGTCCGTGAAATGAAGACCCCCCTAAACCCCACTTTATATAGAGAAAACGGGGTTTACGGGGCTATATATTATTTTTCTAATTTCTGCTCAGGTTGTGGGTACTCGTTAGAACCGCCTCAATGAGGCGGTTCTAACGAGCACCCGCAACGTATGTTTGCAGTATAAATAAGAAAAATGTCACGGATTTCCATCAGAAAGGTAGCTATTTTGGAGATATTAAAAATGCACTATGTTGCACGGGCATGTTTCCGTAATGTAACGCGACGTCGTAAAGGACGTCGTATATGTAATGTTACGGGACGTATCTTGCTAATTTGCATATTTAATCCACTAGTGGAGTATCGAAATATTACATGGCGTTATTACACTCTCAGATGCAACGTCATATGATAAATATATATATTTACGTATGCAATTTTGTTTTCTTCTTTTTGGTTTTGGTTTTATGGCCCTTCCAAGATTATTTCCATTATTTTAAGTGGATCTTTATATATATATTTACGTATGCAATTTTTTTTCTTCCTTTTGATTTTGGTTGTATGGCCCTTCTAAGATTATTTCCATTATTTTAAGTGGATCTTTTACCAGAGAGAACCAAGAGAAAAAACACCTTCCGTTACAAAACTTGGCAATTTTCATGTTTGTGTTTTTCCATTTGGTGTCTCTGATGGGAGCTGTGGGTTAGTTAATTGTATCGATTCCTGATCATTGCCTTCACTTCTATTTAGGTGTGATCCAAGGGGTTCGAACCACAGCAGTGAGAGAAGTAATGATTAAGAGTCAATGCTCTTTCTAACCAGGCCACGGAGGCCAGTATATTTATGCAAAACCTTAAGATAGTTGTTACTGAGGTTTTTGTTTCTTGTTACACCTTTTGTAGTTGTTTTGTATATAGATTTTCTATAAATTATACATAAAAAAATGCATAAAAGTAGATGTGCTAAGACTAAGTGCCATTTTACAGTGCATTCATTTCATATAAAATACCATCACGTGAACAAGTCCGTGAAATAAAGACCCCCCTAAACCCCACTTTATATAGAGAAAACTGGGGTTTAAGGGGGTAAACATTATTTTCCTTATTTCTGCTCCAAGACATAGGTTGTGGGTACTTGTTAGAACCGCCTCGATGAGGCGGTTCTAACGAGCACCCATTACCTATATTTGGAGTATAAATAAGAAAAATATCACAAAAATTCATCAGAAAAATTGCCTTTTTTTTTGAGGTTTGAAAAATGTACTATATCACACGGATGTGTTATCGTAATGCATGGAACATGCTTTGGCTCTTTACATAAAGTTCATATGAAACATACCTGTGATAAATGTTTTTTAACTATATGAGGGAGATTTCCCATTGTGATGAGGGAGATGTAAAGAATATATAGATAAATTCTCAGTTCAAATGAGGGAGACTCCAAACTTTTACTAAAATTTAGCATAAAATGGGCAAAACTTAGCATCAAAAGGAGGGAGTCTCCCTCCTGATGAGGGAGGTATCACAGGTATGATGAAATGAGCATGTATGAGATTGTATTTATCACAATATGATCAGTTCATATCACCTATCCTAAATGCACCTGTGCATGACAGTAGACTTGCTATAATAGAGAATTTCTGTCATTTCACAGTTGTATTCATTTCATATAGTTTCATATGAAGTGAACACAAGTATGAGATTGTTTCGTATATGACCTGTGCATATAACTTATTCCAAACAGGCCAATGCATGACAGAAGACTTGCTTAGGCTTAGGTGATTCCTGTCATTTCACATGTATTCAGTTCAAATAACCTATTCCAAACATACCAATTAATGACAGTAGACTTGCTATTAAAAGACTATAACAGAGAATTACTGTCATTTCACACTTGTGAGCATTTCATATATAGTTTCATATGAAGTGAACACAAGTGTGAGATTGTTTCTTATTTGACCTTTTCATATAACTTACATGTATTCCAAAACAGGCCAATGCATGACAGAAGACTTGCTTAGACTTAGGTGATTTCTGTTATTACACATGTATTCAGTTCAAATAACCTATTCCAAACATATCCATGAATGACAGTAGACTTGCTATTAAAAGACTATAACAGAGAATTTCTGTCATTTCACACTTGTATTCATTTCATATAGTTTCATATGAAGTGAACACAAGTATGAGATTGTTTCTTATATGACCAGTTCATATAACTTATTCCAAACAGGCCAATGCATGACAGAAGACTTGCTTAGACTTAGGTGATTTCTGTTATTTCACATATATTCATTTCATACAAAATTTATGAAATGAGCCATTCATAAATTTTATATGAAATGAAGACAAGTGTGGGAATATGTTATCATATAATCAGTTCATATCATCTATTCTGAACAGAAAATTGGCAGTGTCTTCGACAAGAGTAACATTTTCATGGATAACACCATTATGTTTTGCAATCTAATAAAGAAGGGATATGTAACTTGTGATATAATATTTTAGGTTATGATGTTTTGAACTGTTTAATATGATGGTAGTCATATGATAAATGATATGTGATGTTGCAACTTCTCAATTAGAAACATACATGGTGGGTAGTTGTACTCAGTTATACTCATTCTCGGAACGACCCACTCACAATGTATGTTTCAATGGAGATTTTGAAGACAAAATTTCAGGCACTTTATTAGTTCTCTAAATTTTATATTATATATATGTTATGTTATCATATACTTTCACAATCAAAACCCAGTAAAACTGATACTTTTATATGACATTGTTTTGTTAATCATTTTGTCTCCTTGATATATTTACTGTGTTATTCGAACACACAGGCCTGGGCAAACAGTGTAGAACATGATGCGATGCCACAGAAGGTGGCATCTCATCAGAGTCTACACTGTTAGCCACCTAGCAAGATTTTTTTGTCACCACAAAGGGTAGTAAATTGTTCTTGCTCAAATAACAGAAGTATGGTAAGGAGTAAAATTCCCCTATTAAGACCACCTAAGTGTGAGATTGTTTCTTATCCGACCTTTTTATATAACTTATTCCAAATAGGCCAATGCATGACAGAAGACTTGCTTAGGCTTAGGTGATTCCTGTCATTTCACATGTATTCAGTTCAAATAACCTATTCCAAACATATCCATGAATGCCAGTAGACTTGCTATAAAAAGACTGAAACAGAGGATTTCTATCATTTCACACTTGTGTTCATTTCATACATAATTTCATATGAAGTGATCACAAGTGTGAGATTGTTTCTTATATGACCAGTTCATATAACTTATTCCAAACAGGCCAATGCATAACAGAAGACTTGCTTAGACTTGGATGATTTCTGTCATTTTACCCCGGCATACAGAGCATGCCATGGGGGTATATAGTTTTCGTATTTCCTGTGTGTTTGTGTGTGTGTCTGTTAACAATTTCGTGTCTGCTCCATAACTTTTAAACTGCTTGACATTTTTTCATGAAACTTCACATAAACGTTAAACACAATGAGATGACGTGCAGAACACATGATCCGTAACTCTGCTTTTCTACTTTCATAGTTATTGCCCTTTGAATGTTATAACTTGCATTTTCGTGTCTGCTCCATAACTTTTAAACTGCTTGACATATTTTCATGAAACTTGACATTAATGTTAAACACCATGAGACGATATCCAGAACACATGAACCGTAACTCTTGCTTTTCTACTTTCAGAGTTATTGCCCTTTGAATGTTATAACTTGCAATTTTTACCATATACTTGTGTCCGCTCTGTAACTTTCAAACCATTTGAGATAATTTCATTAAACTTCAATCAAATGTGAAGCACAATAATAGGATGGACGTGTTCGACTTTCAAGGTCATGACCTCAAGGTCAAGGTCACTGTGGCTATTTTTAGAAAAACTTTGTCATTGGTCTAGCGCCTACATTTCTTCACTGATTTCAATATAACATCACACAAATGTTCCTTATGACAATATCTCTACTGAGTTCAACTTTCAGGGTGGTAACCTCAAGGTCAAGGTCACTGTGGCTATTTTTAGAAAAACATTGTCATCACTCTAGCGACAACATTTCTTCACTGATTTCAATATAACTTCACAAAAATGTTCCTTATGACAATACCTCGAGCAAGTTTGACTTTGAAGGTCAAGGTCACTGTGGCTATTTTTAGAAAAACTTTGTCATTGCTCTACCGCTTACATTTTGCACCGATTTCAATATAACTTCACACAAATATTCCTTATGACAATATCTCGAGCGATTTTGACTTTCAACGTCAAGGTCACTGTGGCTTTTTTTAGAAAAACTTTGTCATCGCTCTAGCGCCTACATTTATTGATGGATTTTAAAAGAACTTCACACAAATGTTACTTATGATAATATCTTGAGTTGCTTTGACTTTCAAGGTCATGGCCTCAAGGTCAAGGTCACTATGGCTATTTTTAGAAAAAAATTTGTCATCGCTCTACCGCCTACATTTATTAACAGATTTTGATATAACTTCACACAGAAGATGCTTATGATAATATCTCGAGCAAGATCTACTTTCAAGGTCATGGCCTCAAGTCAAGGTCACCATGGCTATTTTTAGAGAAACATTGTCATCACTTCTGACATTGCTATTTTCAGCTGAGGCGATGGCACTGGGGGGGGGGTATACGTGCCCCACTGGGCACTTTGTCTAGCTTAACATGTATTCAGTTCAAATAACCTATTCCAAACATATCCATGAATGACAGTAGACTTGCTATAAAAAGACTGAAACAGAGGATTTCTGTCATTTCACACTTGTGTTCATTTCATACATAATTTCATATGAAGTGATCACAAGTGTGAGATTGTTTCTTATATGACCAGTTCATATAGGCCAATGCATGACAGAAGACTTGCTTAGACTTAGGTGATTCTGTTATTTCACATATTCATTTCATATAAAATTTATGAAATGAGCCATTCATAAATTTCATATGAAATGAAGACAAGTGTTGGAACGTGTTATCATATAATCAGTTCATATCATCTATTCTGAACAGAAAATTGGCAGTGTCTTCGACAAGAGTAACATTTTCATGGATAACACCATTATGTTTTGCAATCTAATAAAGAAGGGATATGTAACTTGTGATATAATATTTTAGGTTATGATGTTTTGAACTGTTTAATATGATGGTAGTCATATGATAAATGATATATGATGTTGCAACTTCTCAATTAGAAACATACATGGTGGGTAGTTGTACTCATATATACTCATTCTCGGAACTACCCACTCACAATGTATGTTTCAATGGAGATTTTGAAGACAAAATTTCAGGCACTTTATTAGTTCTCTAAATTTTATATTATATATATGTTATGTTATCATATACTTTCACAATCAAAACCCAGTAAAACTGATACTTTTATATGACATTGTTTTGTTAATCATTTTGTCTCCTTGATATATTTACTGTATTATTCGAACACACAGGCCTGGACAAACAGTGTAGAACATGATGCGATGCCACAGAAGGCGGCATCTCATCAGAGTCTACACTGTTAGCCAACTACCAAGCTTTTTTTTTGACACCACAATGGGTAGTTAATTGTTCTTGCTCAAATATCAGTATGGTAAGGAATAAAATTCCCCTATTAAGACCACCTAAAATTAAGACTGTCTGCTTTTAGAAGCTTATTTAGTAGGTTGCAGTTGTTCTTTTTTATCTTTTTTGCATACAGTGTCCTCTGGTCAGAGACCAACTTTGGGACTGTTCAAAAGTGGTCTTAAAGACCACTTTTGAACAGTACCAAAGGTGGTCTTAACATAAGAATTTTACTGTATTTAGGGTAAGTATGGTACATTACTCAAAAAAATTGGGACATATTGACGCATTAGAATACATTTGGCCTACTTTCCATTATTTTGTATAAGGAAATTCAGGAAATTCAGGGTTGGAACACTCAATGTTAACACTCTGAGACGAAGAGTTTGTGAGTAGTGGAAACACTATCCCGCAGGGAAGTGGGTGTCTGTTGTGTTCAGGAGACCAGATACCATGGTGAAAACTGCCGCACAATCAAGGGCAAGGACACCAAGTATAAGCTCTACTGGTCTGGAAACGATAAAGGCACTGCTGGTGTAGGAGTGTTTGTGGCAGAAGAGTGGATAGAGAAAGTTTTTGGAGTGCAAAGAGTCTCAGACAGAATCATCATGGTGAAGTTTGTAGTCGGAAAGTGCCTGGTTACCCTTCTGTCTGTGTATGCCCCACAGAGTGGTTTAAGTGCTGAAGTCAAGGACTTGTTCTTTGACCAACTGCATGCTGTGACTGCCAGGATTCCAGGATCCGAACTCCTGATCCCAAGCTGAGATTGGAATGGCGAGGTAGGCCGTGCAGGCACGGGATACAAGGTAATGCATGGTGGGATCGGGTTTAGTAGACCTGAACCAGATGTTGAGGGTGAGAGGATTCTAGAGTATGCCCTGGCATTTGACCTGCTTCTTGGAAACACATGTTTCAAGAAACGTGACAGTCATCTTATCACATACAAGTCAGGAAGCGCAGCGATGCAGATAGATTTCATCCTTTTCTGCAGGACAATGCGCAAACTTGTCACAGATTTGAAAGTAATCCCTTGCGAGGAAGTAGCCCTGCAACATCATCTACTTATCTTCAGAAGTATACCGCCTTGCTAACCACATGAGAAGAGAGAATGCCGATTTGGTAGGTGAAAAAAACAGTAAAGAATGATGCAGGGGAGATGTCAATGAGTGAAGACTCAAAGCAGAGGGCCTGGTTAGAACACTACCAAAGGCTACTCAATGTCGAGTTTGACTGGGACCCAGACCCCCTGTCTGATGAACCACCAGTGCAAGGGCCACCCATCCCAATCACTATTGATATGTTTAAGAAGGCTTTCTCTCAGATGAAGACTGGCAAAGCACCAGGCCCTTCTGGCATAGTGGTGGAGATGATAAGAGCTGCAGGTTATGCAGGTGCCTCGTTGGATGACTTTCTGAACAGTCCCGAAAAGGAGTTTTATAAAAGTGGCATTGAGGCCCTTAAACATGCTGGCAAAAGTGTATAGATACTGGAGGGGACATGTTGAAAAATCTGCTCAAAATATAGATTGTTGGTACTCGTTAGAACCGCCTTATCAAGAAGGTTCTAACTAGTACCAACAATCCATATTTTAGAGCAGAAATAAGAAAATAAGGTTTACCCTATAAACCCTCCCATTGAGGTGGTTCTAATGAGTACCCACAACCTATGACTAGGAGCAGAAATATCAAAAGTAGTGTATACCCCTTAGTTTTCTCTATATAAGGTGGGGTTTAGTGGGGTGTTCATTTCACGGACATGTTCACATGATGAGAGGGCTGAAGTTGATGGCCACATTTGTCATTCAGCCACCAAGTTTGTTGTATGTGTTACTGAAGGCAGCTGTGCGAGTCGGACCGTCCATGCTTATAAACCCTATTGGTTACATTGAGCAACAGGACTTGAGATATCATTTCATCTCAATGTCAGGTAAAAGTCCCACAAAATTGAAAGCAACGTCCCAAAATGACATATACAGTGTTGAGGGAGACGTTAAACCGCAAATAAAACAAAAACATGTATAATAGTTCATTTTAATGCTTGATATAGCATTCACCTTATTTACATTATCTGCTGGTTCTTAGTCTGAAGGTTGTCAGTGTTGGAAAAACAGGTAACCAGACCAGACTTTGAAGGTCAGTGGGGGTCTGGTTATCTGTTTTTCCATTATTGAAAATGTGCAAGCTGGGAGCCAGCAAATAATGCAAATATGGTGAATAGGAAAATTTCTTATTCTCAGTACTAAAACAAAACAAGAAGAGACAGACGCCCTGTTCTCAATCCAAGAGGATATAATCTGAGTTTAAAGACTTTATATTTTACTGTTAACCCTGGTCCTGCTTACCTTTGCAAACAGTGAAGATCTAGATCAGATGGCCTCTCTGCAGAGAAGCCATCTGATCTGGATCTTCACTATTTGTCAATCAATTTGGAACTTACAGGAATAAATTAAATCAAGTAATCTGATTGGTTGATGGCCTTAATTTGATTTGAAGTCCCTGTCAACTGTCAACAATGTATAGGTCATTTTGGAGATGTTGCTTCCAACTGACATTGAGATGAAATGACATCTCAAGCCCTGTCGCCCAATGAAACTAATAGGATTTATAGATTCAGGCCATCTGATCTAGATCTTCATCTCAATGTCAGGTAAAAGTCCCACAAAATTGAAAGCTTCCAACTGACATTGAGATGAAATGACATCTCAAGCCCTGTTGCCCAATGAAACTAATAGGATTTATAGATTCAGGCCATCTGATCTAGATCTTCATCTCAATGTCAGGTAAAAGTCCCACCTTCATGCGGACTGAACAAATTATTTGTCTAATTCGCGACGGAAGTAAGGGCGAGGATTGTGGCCACGTAAAATCGATTTAAGCCCCCCAGTGGAAATCTTTCCACTGACCGTTCCAAGGCGGTTCTTCTGTGGCGGTTTATTTATGTCGTTGTTTGTTACTTACTGTGTGTATCACTTGTGTCTTTTTATTTTGGACGGCCATGTGGCCATTTTGTGGGAAAGTAACTGTCCTTATGGCCTTCCTTTGTTTAGGTTTCCATTATGGTCTGGTCGCTTAATGTTAGTGTTTCTTTCCCTTTGGTGTCTTTGATGGGTGGAGTAAGTTAATTGTATCGATTCCTGATCTTTGTCTTACTTCTACTTTTTATACGCCCATCTATTTCTTCAAGCCCCGATGGGCGGGGGCCGGTTGGTTGATAGTCAATAATAAGTGTGGCAAAATTAATTTTTACAACACAATATGGGTTAACATAAAACTGACCAATATATTAAGGGGAATGGAAACACCTAGCAATTCTTCCACCTTTTTTCAATAGGAGACAACTTTCGGGACTTACTGCTCGCTTTTCTATAAGCTCTGTCCCACGGAAAGAGGGGTCAGCTCTTAAAGGACAGAATTTGCTCCTCAGGAGTAAATTCTTTCCTTTAAGGGTTGATACCTATTGGCATGGGAGACAAAAATACTTTTAAAGGAGTTGACTCCCCTGAAGTCTTTCCAATACCCCTTAATAGCACTTCATATGCTTGCATGCGTATATATAACCATTAGTAGTCACTGATATCAGTTTGGTTAAAATGATTTGAGAGAGAACTAAAACTATTGTTATGGTTTAGTTATTCAAACAAAGCCACGGTGCACCCATTTTGATCATTTCAGCGCTGAACTTTAAAAATTTGTTTCTAACATGATTTTAGGAAAGTTATCCAAGAATTTACAGTTTTAGGAGCTTGATCAAAAACTGTTAACCCCAGACTTTGCGGGAACCTTTGCATCTTATAAGGCAGTGAAGCTTTGAGATATGAGGCTTGGGATGCAGAAAGGGTGTTTATTATTTATAGGTTCTATAAAATACTCTGTCTTTGAATATGCGATAGAAGGGTGGAATCCGTGGCTGAGATGCAAGCACATGATCCTTTATCACATACCCTTTATCACATCCTAAAAGCCTTATCACACACCGTTTATCATACCTCTGACGCAACAATCTTCGGAACACTTGATTGATTACTGGCGAACGACAAAGGCTCTCATCAGATGGTACATCCTGCAGCATCTGACCTGTGCCTGCACTGTTTACCAGTGTCAAATTTTGGAGTTAACCATATGTAAAACATGGGTAAAAAGGGAAACATACCTTTATTATTTTCACTCTTAAATGTATTCTCTCTATGTGAAATTCAAAAATATCCTTTTCAGATCAGACATTTACTTTTCAAAAACCATATTAAAATATTTTTTAAAAGGCAAAAGTTGGTAAATCTATTATAAATAGATTTTGATATGGCATTTTGCATTTTGATATCATTCCCTATATCAGCCCTCGACCCTCATCAACCCTTGGGCTGATATGGGATTCTCGGGCTGATATGGGGTATGATATGAAAGATATTTTGTTCACAAGGTTTCCCTATAGCCACAAAGCATAAGTCAAAAAAGGGGCATAACTCCGCAAGGACAAGTCCGACGGAAAAGAAAAACAAGAGGCTCAATGAGCCTAAACCGCTCACCTGAGGAACTTAAGTTTTAACAATTCACAGACTTGACTACTAAATCTGCTAACAGAATCTAGCCCATTGACCCTTACAGGATATAAGTCATCATTATTGCATTGCATTCCAAGTTTGAGACTTCTAGCTTCTATAGTTCCTGAGAAATCTTTGACGAAAATTTAACATTGGTCAAAATGGAGAGAAAGAAGAATGAAAGAACAGATGAACAAATAAGCTGAGAAAGCCCAATGTCTCTTACACAAAATAAGTCATCATTATTCTATTGAATACCAAATTTGATGCTTCTAGCTTTTATAGTTCCTGAGAAATCTTTGATTGAAAATTTAACATTGGTCTATTATCTCTATATGGAGAGAAAGAAGAATGAAGGAACAAATGAACCAGACTAGCTCCAAAACCTAATGCAGCCTTTCCCCTTGCCCAATGGTGCTACACATAAAATTTAAACAAGATTGGTCGACTGCCTTCTGAGATATGCTTCATTGAAAGTGTGGACGACGGATGGACGGACGACAGACGACGGACTCCGGAGCCTTTGTATACTATCAGCTCACTGGAGCCTTTGGCTCAGGTGAGCTAAAAATTCAAGTCGCTATTTCTGTCACAACATTTTCCCTACGTTAAGTCTATGGGCAAATTTTTTTGTCTCTCAAGGTCACGTAACTCCGAGGTCAATATTCCGATTCGGCCCAAAATCGAACTTAACCGAGATTTTATGCCTGTCCTCGTTACCTGCAAGTTTGAAGCTGATATGAATAAAAATAAAGTTGCTATCGTGGTCACAACGTATTTTTTTATGCTCAAGGGCAGGTAACTCCAAGGAAAATATTCCGATTCGGCCCAAAATCGAACTTAACTGATATTTTATGTCTGTCTTCGTTACCTGCAAGTTTGAAGCTGATCTGAAAAAAATTCAAGTCGCTATCGTAGTGGCAACATTTTCCCTAATTAAGTCTATGGGCAAATTTTTTGTCGCTCAAAGTCACGTAACTCCGAGGTCAATATTCCGATTCGGCCCAAAATCGAACTTAACCGAGATTTTATGCCTGTCCTCGTTACCTGCAAGTTTGAAGCTGATATGAATAAAAATAAAGTTGCTATCGTGGTCACAACGTATTTTTTTATGCTCAAGGGCAGGTAACTCCAAGGCAAATATTCCGATTCGGCCCAAAATCGAACTTAACTGATATTTTATGTCTGTCTTCGTTACCTGCAAGTTTGAAGCTGATCTGAAAAAAATTCAAGTCGCTATCGTAGTGGCAACATTTTCCCTAATTAAGTCTATGGGCAATTTTTTTGTCGCTCAATGTCTCGTAACTCCGAGGTCAATATTCCGATTCGGCCCAAAATCGAACTTAACCGAGATTTTATGCCTGTCCTCGTTACCTGCAAGTTTGAAGCTGATATGAATAAAAATAAAGTTGCTATCGTGGTCACAACGTATTTTTTTATGCTCAAGGGCAGGTAACTCCAAGGCAAATAATCCTATTCGGCCCAAAATCAAACTTAACCGAGATTTTATGTCTGTCCTCGTTACCTGCAAGTTTGAAGCTGATCTGAAAAAAATTCAAGTCGCTATCGTAGTCACAACATTTTCCCTATGTAAAGTCTATGGGCAAATTTTTTTGTCGCTCAAGGTCATGTAACTCCGAGGTCAATATTCCGATTCCAACTTAACTGAGATTTTATGCCTGTCCACGTTACCTGCAAGTTTGAAGCTGATCTGAATAAAAATGAAGCAGCTACAGTGATGACAACATTCTCCCCATGTTAAGTCAATAGGCAATTTTTTCAACTCAAGGGCACGCAACTCCTGAGTGAATAATCCGATTCAGCCCAAAATCGAACTTGATCGAGATTTCGTGCCTGTCCTCGTTATCTGCAAGAATGAAGTCGATCAGAAAAAAATTGACGGAGCTAGAGTGATGACAAGCTTTTTCCTAATTCCCATTAACCCTAATGCAAAAACACACAAGGGCAGGTAACTCCTAAGTGAATGATCCGATTCTGCCAGTCATCGAACTTACTATGTTGCCTTCGGTATTGGTTAGACCCTTAAATTTGTCTTCTGTAACTTCAGTTAATCTCAAAGGAGCAGGCAATACCAATGTTTTTGGGAGTAGTCTTCGTATAAGACTATCTCCTCTCAAATCACCCATCCTTCGAAAATATACTAATCCGTGGAAAAGAAGTGGAATGTATCCTAGTATTTCTAAGTGCAATGCCAAGAGGTGCAGATGTTGTTCGCATTTAAGCACTGCGTCTACCGTTACTTCATCTGTAAACGGTAGACGCTTCTCTGTAGTTAACATGTCTGATTTGACATGACAGTCTACAGATTTAATTTATCTAATTACTTGACGTGCTGCAAACTGTAATATGCAGTACGTCGGTCAAACTAACCGCATGCTTAAAACTAGATTGAACGAGCATTATCGTAGAATGAGTAAGCCTAAGAAAACTGACACTTTCTTGTACCGTCACTTTCGACGTACAGGTCATTCTGTAAATAATATTATTATACAACCAGCGGAAAAACTTTATCACGATGCAAATTCTACATCTAGATTCAAAATAATCAAAAGACATGAAGCTGAACTGAAATGGATTAAATTTTTACAGACCCCTTTTCCACTGGGATTTAATGACAACATTTATCATGAGGGTAATATTTCCAGAATGCCGGACTTTGATATTTTCTCACTCCTGGAATGTCGAAAACGCAGAACTAGATCTCACGGCACCAGGAAAAATGGTAACTTTAAACGTAAATCGCGTGCGTTTAAACGAAACAATACTAGACTGAAGTGACTGTCAATTATATTATTAAATCATGGACGCCACTCTATGCTTTCATTTTTAAGTTCATTACCCGTTTCTGTTTTACGTCTTCTGGACACCAAGGCGAATAAATTCTACGATAGTTCTCATCAGTTATATGATGCGGCTCTCTTAACTAAAGGCTATACTCAGCATACTCTCCGTCCTTACATTGATTCTGAAATTAATCATAAACGTCATTTCTTCAAAATATCCTTCATTAATAAGGGTATGGATTTTATAGATTTGCCCAGTATCTTCCGTGAGAGATCGGTGCTTTCTTCCATTCCTGCTTATTTTCAAAATACTGAAACACCTATAATTTGCTATAAATTTAACAAACCTGTTAGATCTATCATTTTTAATTTCAATAAACTTGTTTCAGATCTTGATATTGATACTAATACTCCTGATTCATGTGATTGTAAAAACTCAAAGTATTGCTATCCTGCTGCTGGTCATGTAATTACTGGCAATTTGAAAATTATTCCTGATTCTAGGATAAGGAATATAATTTCTAAAGGACCGAAATATCGGTTTCCTTCTAAAATTGATTTCAGTAAATGTAGAGATGAAATCGCTGCTTCCTTGAATGAATTCGGTAATCGATGGTGTAAGCGAGAGTATGTTGAGTGTAAAGCCCTAAAGGACTGGAAACTTAGCATTTTAAGACTAGTGAATAAACGCATTTCTTTCTATTCTCAAAATACTAACTTATTACCTCCTAAGCCCAAGACGTCTTTACGTCATCTTAAACTAGGTATTCAAGAATTTCATAAGAAGTTTGTTTTGGCCCCTGCAGACAAGGCCGCTAACAACGTCGTCGTTGTGTGACGGCTCCACTATGTTAACACGCTTAAGCAGGAGCTTGGTGGTACTAAGGCCTATGAACTTCAGCCTTTGGCTGAAGAGAGAGCTATAGTAGATAAACATGTTTGTCTTTCAGCCACCAAGTTTGCTGTGTGTGTTAACGAAGGCCAAGACAAGCTTCCTACGCTATACGGGTTACCAAAACTTCATAAAAAACCTTACAAAGCACGGTTTATTGCAAATTCTAGTTCTTGCACTACCACTGAACTTTCTAAATTATTAACTTCCTGTCTTACTGCTATTAAAACGCATGTAATTAAATATTGTGATAAAGTCTTTGAAAGATCAGGAAGAAATCTGTTTTGGTCTATAAAAAATTCGAATGAGGTTTTAAATAAATTGAAATCTAGACAGTTTCGTGCTTCTAGTCTGTCTACCTACGATTTTTCCACTCTTTACACTACACTTCCTCATAATCTTATAAAAGAAAAGCTTAATGATTTAATTGAATGGGCTTTTCACAGAGAAGATTCTCTCTATCTTGCATGTAATGTCAGAAATGCATTTTTCACTTCTAAAGAGCATAAGAATTATACACTTTGGTCATGTCAGAAAGTGTGTGATGCCCTCACCTTTCTACTTGACAATATTTATATTAGATTCGGTACTAAGTTATTTAGACAAATTGTGGGTATTCCGATGGGTACTAATTGCGCACCTCTTGTGGCTGATTTGTTCTTGTATTGTTATGAAAGAGACTTCATTTTGTCGCTTTCCATTGATAACCAATCTGAAATTATTGAAGCTTTTAGCTCTACTTCTAGATATTTAGATGATTTATTAAATATTGATAATACCTATTTTGATGGTTTGATCAGTCAGATTTACCCCCAAGAACTTCAGTTAAATAAAGCAAATTCTTCTGATACCGAGGCCCCGTTTTTGGATTTACATCTATCTATTGTAGATGGATTTGTTTCGTGCAAAATTTATGATAAACGCGATGACTTTGATTTTGAGATTGTAAATTTTCCTTTTTTGGATGGTGATGTTCCTCGTGCGCCATCCTATGGCGTTTATATTTCGCATTTAATTCGATTTGCTAGAGTGTGTAGTCATGTAACTGACTTCAACACTCGTAATAAATTATTAACGGCTAAACTCCTTAATCAGGGTTATCGGTACCATAAACTACGCAAAGCCTTTTCAAAATTTTATAGACGCCATTCTGATTTAATTTCAAAATTCAATATTGGACTTAAATCTCTTCTGCAACAAGGTCTATCGGAACCCGAATTTTATGGTGACTTAGTATATAAATTCAGAAAAATATATAACCGCAATGACTTCAGCACCCAATTTCGTAAAATCATTCTTCGATATAAAAAGATTGGGTACAACATGGATATTATACGACAGACTGCATGCATGGTAGTTAACCCAATCACGGTTGGCAACTTTGCTTCCCTCTTTAATTGCACGCCGGTGGGTCAGGCCTCAGATTCTATGACGGCTCCAACGTAAAGGCTTATTGAAAATTAAAGAGATAATGTCGGTTGGTGCCTGATGCTCTGTCTCTGGTCGGGCTCATCGGAGTCTAACTGTTGGTTTTCTTTTGCTCCAGCATTTCAGTGGTTTCTTGCTGTCGAGTCCTCACCGTTGTCTCACCTCTGTGGTTCTTTGATTTCTGTGTTCACGGAGATGTTGCACTGATGAGTTAGGAGGCCTTCATGCGGACTGAACAAATTATTTGTCTAAATCGCGACGGAAGTAAGGGCGAGGATTGTGGCCACGTAAAATCGATTTAAGCCCCCCAGTGGAAATCTTCCACTGACCGTTCCAAGGCGGCTCTTCCGTGGCGATTTATTTATGTTGTTGTTTGTTACTTACTGTGTGTATCACTTGTGTCTTTTAGTTTTGGATGGCCATATGGCCATTTTGTGGGAAAGTAACTGTCCATATGGCCTTCCTTTGTTTAGGTTTCCATTATGGTCTTGTCGCTTAATGTTTGTATTTCTTTCCCTTTGGTGTCTTTTATGGATGGAGTAAGTTAATTGTATCAATTCCTGATCTTTGTTTTACTTCTACTTTGACCGAGATTTCATGGCTGTGCTGGTTATCTGCAAGAATAAAGCCAATCTGAAAATAATTGAAGCAGCTACGGTGATGACAGCATTCTCCCCATGTTAAGTCAATAGGCAATTTTTTCAACGCTCAAGGGCACGTAACTCCTGAGTGAATAATCCGATTCAGCCCAAAATCGAACTTGATCGAGATTTCATGCCTGTCCTCGTTATCTGCAAGAATGAAGACAATCAGAAAAAAATTGACGGAGCTAGAGTGATGACAAACTTTTTCCTATGTTAAGTCTATGGGAGCTATTTGTTGCCATGGCAACCAGAGTTCCAATCCGATCTGCCCGAAAACAGTATGCAGCCTTTCCCCCTACCTGATAATGCTTCACATGAAATTTGATCAAGATTGGCCCACTGGTTCCGGAGATATACTTCTTTGAAAGTGTGGACGACGGACGACGACGACGGACGACGGACGCCGGACGCCGGCTCGTGGTATACTAATACCTCACATGAGCCTTCGGCTCAGGTGAGCTAAAAATACAGGTCCGCTTATTTTTCATGCCATATATGAAATTTCAAGATCCTAGCTCAAGCCATTCTGTAGTTTAGTTAGGTACTTAAAGCGTGACGGACGGACAGGGCAGAACCAATATGCCCCACCAACTTCTTCAAAGTTGGGGGCATAATCAGGTGATCTTCACATTAGACCCAAACTATATGCCAAATATCATGAGCCTAGCTCAAGCGATTCTCTAGATTTTTTGTTCACAAGGTTTCCCTATAGCCACAATACATAAGTCAAAAAGGGGCATAACTCCATTAAATATTTTCGGAATTTCGTCAAACGTTAATCAGGCCATCTACACATTAGTCCCAAACTGTATGCCAAATATCATGTGCCTAATTCAAGCGGTTCTCCAGATATTTTGTTCACAAGGTTTATTTCCCTATAGCCACAATGCATAAGTCCAAAAAGGGGCATAACTCCATAAAATATTTTTCGGAATTTCGTCAAAAGTTAATCAGGTCATGTACACATTAGACCCAAACTGTATGCCAAATAGCATGAGCCTAGCTCAAGCGGTTCTCCAGATATTTTGTTCACAAGGTTTCCCTATAGCCACAATGCATGTCCAAAAAGGGGCATAACTCCGTTCAATATTTCCGGAATTTCGTCAAAAGTTAATCAGGTCATCTACACACTAGACCCAAACTGTATGTCAAATATCATGAGCCCAGCTTAAGCGGTTCTCCAGATATTTTGTTCATAAGGTTTCCCTATAGCCACAATGCAAAAGTCAAAAAAGGGGCAAAAGTCGGACGGAAAAAAATACGGGTCCGCTTATTTTTCATGTTCATGTCATATATGTAATTTCAAGATCCTAGCTCAAGCCATTCTGTAGTTTACATAGGTACTTAAAGCGTAAGGGACGGATGGACAGGGCAGAAGCAATATGCCCTTCCATCTTCTGCCGTAAGGGACGGATGGACAGGGCAGAAGCAATGTGCCCTTCCTTCCTATGGCGTTTATATTTCGCAATTAATTTGATTTGCTAGAGTGTGTAGTCATGTAACTGACTTCAACACTCGTAATAAATTATTAACAGCTAAACTCCTTAATCAGGGTTTTCGGTACCATAAACTACGCAAAGCCTTTTCAAAATTTTATAGACGCCATTCTGATTTAATTTCAAAATTCAATATTGGACTTAAATCTCTTCTGCAACAAGGTCTTTCGGAACCCGAATTTTATGGTGACTCAGTATATAAATTCAGAAAATTTTATAACCGCAATGACTTCAGCACCCAATTTCGTAAAATCATTCTTCGATATAAAATGATTGGCTACAACATGGATGTTATACGACAGACTGCATGCATGGTAGTTAACCCTATCACGGTTGGCAACTTTGCTTCCCTCTTTAATAGCACGCCGGTGGGTCAGGCCTCAGATTCTATGATGGCTCCAACGTAAAGGCTTATTGAGAATTAGAGAGATCTAATTCTTGGTAATGTTGGTTGGTGCCTGATGCTCTGTCTCTGGTCGGGCCCATCAGAGTCTAACTGTTTGTTTTCTTTTGCTCCAGCATTTCAGTGGTTTCTTGCTGTCGAGTCCTCACCATTGTTTCACCTCTGTGGTTCTTTGATTTTTTGTGTTCACAGAGATGTTGCACTGATGAGTTAGGAGGCCTTCATGCGGACTGAACAAATTATTTGTCTAAATCGCGACGGAAGTAATGGCAAGGATTGTGGCCACGTAAAATCGATTTAAGCCCGCAAGTGGAAATCTTTCCACTGACCGTTCCAAGGCGGTTCTTCTGTGGCGGTTTATTTATGTTGTTGTTTGTTACTTGCTGTGTGTATCACTTGTCTTTTTATTTTGGATGGCCATTTGGCCATTTTGTGGGAAAGTAACTGTCCTTATGGCCTTCCTTTGTTTAGGTTTCCATTATGGTTTGGTCGCTTAATGTTTGTGTTTCTTTCCCTTTGGTGTCTTTGTTGGGTGGAGTAAGTTAATTGTATTGATTCCTGATCTTTGTTTCACTTCTACTTTGTGGGCATAAAAACGTCATGTGGGAGTCTCGGACTGATATGGGGTATCATATGAAAATGCCATATTATAATCTCTAATTTTTGCATATGCAAACAGCAAAAACTCTGGTGAGAACAGCAAAAACTCTGGTGAGAACAGCAAAAACTTTGGTGATAACAGCAAAAACTCTGGTAGAACAGCAAAAGCTCTGGTAAGAACATCAAAAACTCTGATGAGAATCGCAACAACTCTGGTGACGACAGCAAAATAAATCTCTGGTCAGAACAGCATAAACTCTGGTAAGGAAGCAAACGCTCTTGGGAGAACAGCAAAAACTCTGGTGAGA
Organism: Lucinisca nassula; assembly: GCA_963580285.1. Lineage (NCBI taxonomy): Eukaryota > Metazoa > Mollusca > Bivalvia > Lucinida > Lucinidae > Lucinisca > Lucinisca nassula. The sequence goes on along the minus strand of OY757010.1, from coordinate 133,815,167 downwards.
ACAGCAAAATCTCTGGGGAGAACAGCAAAAACTATGATGAGAACAGCAAAAACTGATGAGAACAGCAAAAACTCTGGTGAGAATAGCAAAAGCTCTGGTGAAACAGCAACAACTCTGGTGAGAACAGCAAAAACTCTGGTGAGAACAGCAAAAACTCTGGAGAGAACAGCAAAAACTCTGGAGAGAACAGCAAAAACTCTGGTGAGAACAGCAACAACTCTGGTGAGAACAGCCAAAAACTCTGGTGAGGACAGCAAAAACTGGTGAGAACAGCAAACACTCTGGTGAGAAAAGCAAAAACTCTGTCAAGAACAGCAAACTGATAAGAACAGCAAAAACTCTGGTGAGAACAGCAAAAGCTCTGGTGAGAACAGCAACAATTCTAGTGAGAACAGCAAAAGCTCCGGCGAGAACAGTAAAAACTCTGGTGAGAAAAGCAAAACTCTGGTGAGAACAGCAAAAACTGTGGTGAGAACAGCAAAGCTCTGATGTGAGCAGCAAAAGCTCTGGTGGTGAGAACAGCAAAACTCTGGTGACTGGTGAGAACAGCAAAAACTCTGGTGAGAACAGCAGAAACTCTGGTGAATCTGGTGAGAACAGCATAAACTCTGGTGACACTGGTGAGATCAGCAAAAACTCTGGTGAGAACAGCAAATAATCTGGTGAGAACAGGAAAAACTGTGGTGACTCTGGTGAGAACAGCAAATAATCTGGTGAGAACAGCAACAACTCTGGTGACTACAGGTGAGAACAGCAAAACCTCTGGGGTTACTCTGGTGAGAACAGCAAAACCTCTGGTGAGAACAGCAAAAACTCACTTGACTGGTGAGAACAGCAAAATTATGTTTAGACTACACTTATGTGCACTCTTACTAGAGCATTGGCTGTTTAACCCTTAAGACGCGGAGAAAAACTACATCTGAAATTTTCGTCTGCTTATATCATTTGATGATTTTTTGCAAGCTTTTTAAAAATATTTTTGCATACTGGCAAACAGTGTGGGCCCGATCCACACTGTTTACAAAAATTGCTTTCATGCTAACCGGCAGTCGGCAAAGCAGACGGGAATTGTCATGATTGGCATTTTATGGGTTAACATATACACCAGAAGAACTGCAATTACTTATCAGTGTATTTTGTATTTCTCTTAAATCATTTTAATCCACACTGGCCTGAATCTCCAAATCTTAATAATGAGGTTCTCCTTACATTTACAGTTAGAACAATTCTCATTATGACAATTAAGAGGTAAATAGGCTAATGATGCCTTGAACAACTGGGTCCAGTCTGCTAGTCAGCAATTCAAACAGGACCTTATTTGACCTTAATACATGTGTTGTCCATTAGAATGAAATTTCCCACTGTCTTATATTGGAATCTCTGCCGGCGGAGACAAGTATGTTGTTGTCCAGCCAGACTAGTCCTGTCACTGATGACATCTTGTGGGCTTCTGCAAATACAAACAAAAATTTACTTCTACAGATTTGTAATATTTGATTATTTGAAGTTTAACGGCCCATTCAACATTGATTAGATCATATCGAGCCTTCTGGCGAATGAATGTGCACTATAATGGTTATTTATTAAACTAGTTGAGGACAAGAAATAAAATGCGAGGCTATGCCGAGCATTTTATGCCTTTTCCTCAACTAGTTTAATAATACATGAGCACGAATCACACCGGTTACCGCGGTACAACGTGACGCGACTGAGTACAACAAACGCTACTGTTTTTCTTTTACGGGAGGAAAGTGTGAGTACAATGTTTCCTTTATTTTGTCGAACATATCACGATTTACGTTTTTCTGTTGGTTTTGCGATGACAACAGATTGTGTTTTTGTTGTCTTTCCAAATTTTAAGCTATGACACGGTCAGAGAAGTGAAATCAAAGCCACAAATAAGGCCAAAATAGGTAGAAAAACAAAACCTCAAGTTTTAAGGGTCTAACAATCAAAAATAAATGATATATACACGATCATTCTTGGGTTTTTCATGTCTCTAGGCATCGAAGTAAGTATACTATTTTTAATAATTCATAAAGATTAGTTTAAATCAGAATCGTACCGATTTTTCTTGGCTCACTACCTTAGAACACGGGTACACCTTACCACGGATCATGTGTTGTGTTTGAGTACACTAAACACGGAACAAATGGAACAACAAACACGGATATGGAAAACCGTATTTGGACGTTTTTACCCATTATAAGCGCCATTTTTCAAGAAATAGCCAAGAGGAACGATATATATTTGCCCTTTAGTTGAAAAATTACAATATGTACAGTGTACGCTTGGCCATTCCTAAAACAAAAATGTGTTTTGGGTTGTAAGGCGTGTTTATGACATGGAGACAACTTTTTACAACAGATGCACAATACACAGTCGCTATAATCCATAAAAAATGTCACAAACAAAATAGCCTGTTTGTTTGTTTGAATTGAGCTTTGACGTCTCTGTCAACACTATTAAGGTAATTTTGGAATTGTTTCCAATTTTGTAATTCTTTTTATCCGTCATTGAGTTAACGACTTCTCAAACCTACCACCTAAGGAGAATAATAGGGTATAAGAAGGAACGGTCGGACTCGCACCACTTTGCCCGGGAAGAGTAAGATCTTCTAGGTGGTTAACCAGTAGTCCTGTACGCCGGTTTCAGCTCTGTGTAAAAGTATCATGCAGCCCGTTTATTTCCCCAAGCAGCGGTGGATGGGGCCCAAGAATAACCTGTACATAAACATGTAAACAATATAAAAACAGAGGGACCGTTCAAATAGCCAACAATGAGCTATACTGAGCAAAACCAACTTCAATGAGACAACACTCACAGTGCAACAACAAGAATCTGCAAAATAATTTGTGAGTAAAGAAGCAACGAAAGACTAGCCCCGTATGCAAGTTCTAGCACACCTGACGAGGAAATCCTAGATTGTATCCTGGAATAGAAACTTTTATCCTACCCGGGTTTTCTACGAAGGGATGGTATTGAAGTCGAGAATTCAGAGGTGTTTAACACAAAGGGTGTCTGATGTACGCTATTTGTTTAGAAAGTCGTGTACGCTGCCCGTAATGCGACGTCACTAAACGTCACAATAGACGTTAGCAGTCGAAGTGACCGCATATTCAAACTCTACGTTTTAAGATTGAAGTAATGCAAGAAAAAGAATCTGAAATGGGTGTGCCATGAAATGTTCTCTTTGGTAATCATTCTGTTTTACTCACCTCATAAACCAGGAGTCCTGGAATCGATTTTTGGCTTCTCCAAACTTTCTGACGAGTCGTTAAACTGGGGTCCACTCTCTGTATAACCTTAGCGAGTTGCTGGGACGTTTAACTCAAAATACACAAACGGTCATTTTCTCCCTTTCACTGACTTAAGAAGGGCAGTTGTCAAATTCTGGCGTAAGAATATGCACTGTGTTGGTTTTATAAGCCTTCAACGTAAACTAACTGACTCGATGTGACCTAAATAGTGTTTGCTGAGCTGTTTAATGGACGGTCCGCCTCGGACCGCGGTTCCTGGACAGGCTTAGATCCTATAAGCGGTTTACCAGTACTAGTGTGCGGGTCATTTTCAGCTCTGCGTGGAAGCATCATGCAGCCCATATATTTCTTCAAGCCCCTATGGGCGGGGGCGGCCAAAAATAGACGTAGAAGACAAAGAAGAGGAAGATGAAGAAAAAAAGAAGCAGAGAGAAGAAGAGGGGGAAGAAAAAAAGAAGAAAATGAAGAAGAAGAAGAAGAAGAAGAAGAAGAAGAAGAAGAAGAAGAAAAGTTGTATTTGTCTAGGATATACGCAACACTATTTATTAGCTAGCATAGTTTCCTCCTCTGCCAGAGGGACCGCACTTACAGGAAAAAATTTGCTCCCTGATGGGAGCAAATTCTTTCCTGTAAGAGTGGTCCCCATTTGGTAAACGGAGCTATTACTTTTAGCATTTTCTCAGGTTTGCGTACAAACGATTTTCTTCCAGCTACGCCCCTGGTATTGTTACGGCCCACAACTGCTAATCCTGAATTATCTTCCTTGGCCTACAGGGTTTATAACCAATGACAACTGCGTCATTGGTACGACTCTTTGGCACAGAGTCGATTACCTTTTTTTTGATTTTTTTAGCTATGCTCCATTCCTTCATTATGGCTGTCATGTCGGAAGATGTTGACTCGCCCGGGATATGACTTTTTTTTTTCGCAAACATGACCTCGCGTCAACATACGGACTTGGAAAAAAGGGGCGAGGTGTTACGTCCCGATGCACCTAACCTACATTATACCTCCCTTGGTTGATTATGCGGAAGACAACTGAGGAAGACAGTTAACTCTTTGGCTTAGTGCTTAGAGCAGTTGATTTTTCCAGATCGTCCCAGGTTCGAATCTCACCATAGGCGATTATTCCCCCCTTCTTACAACTATACTTCTCTCCATTGTTACGACATTCATGTTGCAAGAATACCAAAGTAAGAGTCTTATATTTTTTTATTTCAGAAAAATACATTATGGCTGAATTTGAGTTTAGCGATGCTGGTCATCCAGATGACCCCAAAACCATGTATACTATTGCCGAACCTAACAGTGAAACTTAGGATTGGGCTGATATTTTGTCTGGTGTCACACAAGGTGCCGTTTTCGGTCAAGTTTTGTTCTTCGGGACATTAATGACATTTTTACTGACATTGTGTAACAGGCGACAAAAATGTTACACATCTTTGGCCCGGTCGTGGTTCGAACCCGGATGCCGGATTGATAAGCAAATCTACCACGTTGATATAAAAGCCGGCTTGTATCGAAAGGCAGTACAAGTGTGCTATATACATAAACCCTATGCCAATCTCCCCATCCACATTGAGATTCGCCCTGGAATTTCTGGGAGTCCGAAAATCATGTGAAATAATACTCAAGGAGTTCTAATGCACGAACCCTCAAATTTGTTCTCTCCCTAGTTATCTGCTTAATGTATTGCATTAAACACTCATTCCGGTAAGACACCCGTACGACATATTTTTTCACATCTCCTAAATGGCTACTTCTCTGATGAAAATCCATGATATGTTTCTTATTTATACTACAAACATAGGTTGTGGGTGCTCGTTAGAACCGTCTCAAGGAGGCGGTTCTAACGTGTACCCACAACCTATGTCTTATAGCAGATATAATAAAAAAGTATGTATATCCCCTTAAATCCCAGTTTTCTCTATGTAAAGTAAGGGATGTTCATTTCACGGGACTTGTTCGCATGATGTCATGCCACATTTTCATGCCCAGCATCCGAGTCTATCCATTTGGTTCCGAAGTTTACGTAAGTCCTCTGTAACTCTAATGTCCCGGCAACACACCCCGTCGTCTGCGAACAGTCTTATTGTCAATGTCGGTGGAAATATGATTAATATGCAGGGAGTATAACAGTGGACTAAGAACAGTCTCATTCGGGACCCAGACAAAACTGGAACACACTCCATATATACTCGCCATTTAACTCATATTGGGTCCATGCCATTTACAAAAACTTACTATTTTCAGTAGCAAAGAAAGGGATCTATAAATTCAAGAGTCTCCACTCCCCACCAATGACGAAACTAAATACGTTGGGTTTCAGTTGTTCATAAGTAGGGGATGTGCTAAAAACTTTCTGGAAAGCCAGAATAAATGTGTTCAACCGTCCCCTTTGTCCAAGGTTGTTACCCAACCCTTTAAATTCGTACGTGTATAAGTTCGGAGATCATAATGAGAAATAAAAAGGCATTAAAGAGTATTTAACAGCAAAATGGATCGTTTTGAATTAAAAACAGCATCATGTATCATGCCTTCGCTGGCGGATTAAAGAGTTTTATTTGAATTTATTTCGCCCCCGCCCACCGGGGCTTGGAGAAATAAATTTGGCTGCATGGTGCTTCCACGCAGAGCTTAATCTGACCACAAACGAGTACTGGTAAACCGCTTAAAAGGATTAAGCCTTGCCGGGTAAAGCGGTGTGAGCCAGATCGTCCAATGCATATAAGCCTTCTGGTTTCATTGGGCGGCAGGGCTTGAGATGTCATTTCATCTCAATGTAGAGTAAAAGTCCCACAAAATTGCAAGCAACGTTTCCAAAATGACATAAATAGTGTTGACGGGGACATTAAACCCCAATTCAAACAAATATGTGAATTTATGAAGAATATTATCCGTGTTTGTTGCACCTAAATTGTGCTAACTAACCGCGTTATGGTGTATCATAACCCGTGGTAAGGTGTACCCTAACAAAAAATCAACCATTGGACCATCCACGGATTCAGTGGGTATTGACAAGAACTGGGGCACAAGCAAATGCATCAATGGAAGCTCTGAAATCACAATAACATATAAATCACAAAATCGTGTGCACAAAAGATGTGTTACTGTCAAAAAACATTGATCGAAGTATGCTAGGGTTGGTGAAAACACACTAGACGAAAGAAAAATGTTTGTGTTTTCGTTTATAATGCACATAATTCTCTGCAACTGCATCAGTAAATGGTAGTACCATTATTCTGCAGCTATGCAAAATAACCACCCAAAAAGATTAGGATCTGCGCTACAATAAACCTTTTTCTTACCGAAAGTACTGCTGTGACGTCATGGTTTCTGTAGCGTTCGTTGTACTCTGTCGCGTTCGTTGTACTGCGGTAACCGGTGTGCGAATGCAAGATTCTGTTTATCGTAAGACTTTAAACGCATTTATTTACGATTTTTATGCCCCGCCATTAAAAAAATGGAGGTGTTTTATTTTATGCCCTCCGAAGTTTTGAGTGTTCGTCCGTCCATCCGTACGTTCGTCCGTCAGCGCCTCGTAGTTTCGTGTCATCTCCATCACTCTGATACCGTTTGAGATATTTTCAGGAAACTTCACAGATATCTAGAGCACTATCAGACGACGTGCACAACATCTGAACCGTAACTCTGATTTTCCTACGTTTGGAGTTGTTGCCCTTTGAACATTGAACATAGACATTTCAATCATGTTTTTGTTTCCACTCTATAACTTTGATACCACTTGAGATATTTCCATGAAGCTTTACAGATATGTAGAGCACTATGAGTCGACGTGCAGAACATATGAACCGTAACTCTGATTTTCCTACTTTTGGAGTTATTGCCCTTTGCTGTTGATACCTGTTTCGTGTCCGCTCCATAACTCTGATACCATTTGAGATATTTTCATGAAACCTCACAGATATGTAAAGCATCATGAGACGACGTGCAGAACATATTAACCATAACTCTGATTTTCCTACTTTTGGAGTTATTGCCATTTGAACATTGAACATAGCCATTTCGGTCATAGTTTCGTGTCCGTTCCATGAGACGACGTGCAGAACATATGAACCGTAACTCTGATTTTCCTACATCTGGAGTTATTGCCCTTTTAACTTTGAAAATAGCTGCTGCTATCAGTTGTGTGTCCACTCAGTAACTCATTTGAGCTATTTTCACTGAACGTCACAGATAAGTAGAGCACTATGTGTGTGTGTGTGTGTGTGTGTGTGTGTGTGTGTGTGTGTGTGTGTGTGTGTGTGTGTGTGGGTTTAACGTCGCTTTCAACAATGTTTCAGTCATATCACGACGTTGTCTGGTTGCGACAGGGAGCTCAATGCTCACTTTTATAGTGCTGCCTCACTGAAGTATCATGTCCCAGACACATTACATGATACCACACCCAGTCACATTATCCTGACACTGGATCGACCAGTCCTAGCTCTACCCCGTAAATCTGAGTGCCAAGCCAGGAGCAACAAGTACCATTTTTAACGACTTTGGTATGTCGCGGCCCGGGATCGTACCCGTGACCTCCCGTTCCCCGGAGCGGACACTTTACCAACTGAGCTATCGGGGCCGGTTCACAGATATGTAAAACAGAAGAACATATGAACCATAACTCTGATTTTCCTACTTTTGGGAGTTATCGCCCCTTGAACTTTGAACATAGCCATTCCTATCATGTAGTCTGTTTGAAGCACTATATCTCATTAAACTAATGATTGATTCTGACCAAACTTGCAGGGTTACATCACTAGGATGGGGAAAAACAGCATTTAGGTTTTGGTGACCTTGACCAAGGACACAGGCCTCCAAAACTGTCATTTTTGGGCCAAAGATGGTTTGTCTGCACCCAGTCTCATGAACACATCAATGAAATGTTGTCTAACTTGGTACAAAATATCATTGCAATTGATCAAAGATTTAACTAGATTTTGAAGACCTTGACTTTAGTTAAAGGGTACCGGCCCCCTAAAACTGAAAATTAGAATTTTAATTCTGGTTTGCTTTCTTTTGGAGCCACGGCTCTTTGAACATTGAAAATAGTCATCTTAGTCATGTATTCCTGTCAACTTATTAAGGGAAATAGTAATGCATCCTTACTTTGAATTCCTTTTTCACTGTGATATGGCACTTGCTTGATGTAATTGTAGTGTAGGGGCATCATGCAGTGCTTGCAGTTTTATTTTACAACAAAAGCATCGCCAACGGTTCATATCCCACCACTGCAGGCCAACAAGATGCATTTTCAGGTGTTTCAGGGCAGACAACATTAGAAATACAGCAGCCATTTTCTTGCACGCCAGACAAGAAAATCCGTGATTTTACCCTGGGATAGAAATTTATGTTCTGACCCTGGTGTTCCGACCCCAAATCGAATATTATCGCGTGTTTGATAAATGCACTGGTTGATTACGACCTCGTATGTGCCGTTGTTAAGGTTGACGTCACAGCACGTTACGTGACGTCACTAAACATTCCTGCAGTATCAACACAATATGGCGGACGTCGGAAACCGAAGTGACTGCAGCACTAAAAATCCGCGCTAAGAAATGGAAGGTATGCAAGAAAAAGAATCCAATATGGGTGTGAGGAGTGGATAGAAAAATCCGTGCCTCGGGATCACTCGGAAAGCCTCGTGATGCCGGACAGTGTCCCTCGGGACGGATTTTTCCATCCACCCCTCACACTCATCACACTCATGTAAGATTCTTATATACTATACTATACTATACTGCCACACGCTCTCGCGGATATTTTATTTGGTATAGAAACAACAGGCAAAATCAAAGTAGAAGTAAAACAAAGATCAGGAATCGATACAATTAACTTACTCCACCCACCAAAGACACCAAAGGGAAAGAAACACAAACATGAAGCGACCAGACCATAATGGAAACCTAAACAAACGATGGCCATAAGGACAGTTACTTTCCCACAAAATGGCCAAATGACCATCCAAAATAAAAAGACACAAGTAATACACACAGTAAGTAGTAACAAACAACAATAAACCGCCACAGAAGAAATGCCTTGGAACGGTCAGTGGAAAGAATTCCACTGGGGGGCTTAAATCGATTTTACATGGCCATACACCTCGCCCTTACCTCTGTCGAGGTATACACTTATTTTGTTTAGTCCGCATGAAGGCTTCCTAACTCATCAGTGTAATCTCCGAGAACATACAAATCAAGAAACTACAGAGATGAAACAAGGTTGAGGACTCAACAGCTTACAACAACAGAATTGCTGGAGCAAAAGAAAACCAACAGTTTGACTCCGAGGGGCCCGACTAAAGACGGAGCATCAGGCGCCAACCAACATAAAGAATACTAAAATAAAATAAAATTCCATTCATGTTTTTACGCTGGAACCGTCATATAATCTTAAGCCCGACCCACCGCTGTGCAATCAAAGAGAGAAGCAAAGTTGCCAACCGTGATTGTGTTAACCACAATGCATGCAGTCTGCTTTATAATATTGATGCTGTACCCAATCTTTATATATCGACGAACGATTTTACGAAATTGGGTACTAAAGTCATTACAGGCATGTAATTGTCTAAATTTATGTACTAAGTCACCATAGAATTCGGGTTCCGATAGGCCTTGTAGCAGAAGTGCTTTAAGTCCAACATTGAATTTTGAAACCTAATCAGGATAACGTCTATAAAACTTAGAAAAGGCTTTACGTAGTTTATGATACCGATACCCCTGATTAAGAAGTTTAGCGGTTAATAATTTATTACGAGTGTTGAAGTCGGATACATGACTAGACACTCAAGCAAATCCAATTAACTGCGAAATATAAACCCTGTACGATGTCGCACGAGGAACATCACCGTCCAAAAAGTGAAAATTTACAATCTCGAAATCAAAATCATCATGTTCATCATAAATTTTGCAAGAAACAAACCCATCTACAATAGATAAATGTAAATCCAAAAAGGGGGCCTCGGTATCAGAGGAATTTGCCTTGTTTAACTGTAGTTCTAGGGGATAAATCTGACTGATCAAACCATCAAAATAAGTATTGTCAATATTTAATATATCATCTAAATATGTAGAAGTAGAACTAAAAGCTTCAATAATTTCAGATTGGTTATCAATGGAAAGCGACAACATGAAGTCTCTTTCATAACAATACAAGAACAGATCAGCCACAAGATGTGTGCAATTCGTACCCATCGGAATACCCACAATTTGTCAAAATAACTTAGTACCGAATCTAATATAAATATTGTCAAGTAGAAAGGTGAGGGCATCACACACTTTCTGACATGACCAAAGTGTATAATTCTTATGCTCTTTAGAAGTGAAAAATGCATTTCTGACATTACATGCAAGATAGAGAGAATCTTCTCTGTGAACAGTCCATTCAATTAAATCATTAAGCTTTTCTTTTATAAGATTATGAGGAAGTGTAGTGTAAAGAGTGGAAAAATCGTAAGTAGACAGACTTGAAGCACGAAAACGTCTGGATTTCAATTTATTTAAAACCATTCGAATTTTTTATAGACCAAAACAGATTTCTTCCTGATCTTTCAAAGACTTTATCACAATATTTTAAGATATCAAACCATTTTAAGATACACCAGAGCCAGATAACTTAAGAACTTAATGTCCTTGGCCACAATGGGCAACCTTTACTACCTTGTTCATCAGTAAATTGTCACCAAGCTGTTCCATATACTATAGAAATATAGGGTAACTCAGAAGTTGAATATCCAGAGAAGCAGTTCTTGCCTACTTTATATTAGCTTTAGTGCTCAATATATCTATGGCGTTTCATCTGCCAATTCTATATTGAAAGCGGCTACATATACAAGGACAGAGGCTTAAAATACTCATAGTATGGTTCCTTGGCCACAAACAGACTTCCTTAAGTGTTTTGTATGTCTGTAAAATTTCTTTAAGGTTTTCAATATAGTATAGTAGCTATGGGCCAAAACCCATTTTTACATACATGTATATCAAAGGGCAGATAACTCAAAAACCAGAATTGGCAGAGTGACTGTCCTAGAAAACAATACGCTTCATTTAGTGTTTGATAATTAATTAATTTAATGTAAAAGATATTCCATATAGCAAAGGAGAAACAGGACAAAAGCCCATTTTTCACATCCATTAAGAATAGATAACTCAAGATCAAGGATGGTCAGTTGGGTCCCAGGAAACAATATGCTTCCTTCAGTGGTCTATATATCTGTGTCGTTTTGTTCATATATTCCTTTTAGTAAAGGAATAAGAGTGCAAACAACATTTTATGAAAGTTGCTAACCTCAAATGATAACGTATTTTGCACATTAACATTCCCAAACCACTCATCTCAAATACCATTCTATATGCAAAATTTGAAGAAAATCCGTATAAAATACAAGATATCAATCAGAAAAGCCCAAAACCACTTATTGGGAACTGAGCCATTACTCTGTCAATAGTCGACGGATTTTGCCCATTATAATGCCAAACCACACACCAAAATATGCCTCCTTTAGTGTTGCATACATCCGTTAAAAGTACATTAAGATATTCCCGATAGCGATGGAGAGACAGGCCAAAAACCATTTTTCACATCCATTAAGAGCAGATAACTCAAGATCAAGGATGGATGGAGTGGCGGTCCTTGGCCACAATAAGCTTCCTTAGTGGTCTATATATCTGTGAAGTGTCATCCATATAACTCTATTTAGTAAAAGAACAAGAGTCCAAAAACGTTTATTGGACATTGCTAATGGCCACAATTCTAGCAAATATTAACGAATTTTGCCAATAAACAATATCCAACCCACACATCCCCACCACCAATGTATACGCGAAATTTAAAGTAAATCTGTGAAAAAAATCGGAAATGCCCAAATACTACTTATTTGGAACTGAAAAGGTTATAACTCGGTCATCAATTGACGGATTTTGCAAATGTAACGTTTATGAATAAATACCACTTCTACAGCCGGAGCCGGTGTTAGCGACGCGGGTAGAGTGGTTGGCTTTTTCACCTAGTTAAGCAACGGATAAATTTATAAACGCGTGTTTTCGTGATGCAAACCAGAATGTTTCGTTAAATAATGGATGGACAATAAAGTAAATATAAGTAAGAACAGGTAATTTATTTAATGTTCTATGAAGTATGAACAACCTTTACACTGGGTCACGAGCAAATTAAGTTAATGGGTTCACTTAAACTTTGCTTGTGCTTTTATGTTGTTCGAACTTCAAAGAGTTTTAAGCAAAGAAAACTTACGTTTGATAGTAAGGGTCTTGGGCATCGTTGACTTGAAATCTGCTACATTCCAAACAATGATATCCTGATCTACACTGCCCGAAGCAAAGTGCTGTGAGTCTGGACTCCAGGCCACACAATTTATTCGACCTGTATTCTTCGTACGAGCCATCATCACCTGAAGTGTGAGCGCAACCTAAATTAATCAAAGTGTCAAAAGGCAATGAAATGACAGATCCTATGAGAAATTCGTGAAATTCTTTGCCCATTAAGGCCTTTTAAAGATTAAAAAAACACACTATGCCTACAACAATACACTTGCCCCTTAATGTCAAAATCTTTAGAGGGCCATAATAGAAGAACAAGATTTCTTCCAAATTTTTCAGAATTTATTCAAAAGTTAGCCAGTTTAATCATTTCTAATCACTACTGGTCTATTCATCAACTTCCAATGCTCTAGGTCCAATAGTTTTTTAGATTTTTTGCGGACAAGATTTTGTCATTTTTTTCAAAGGGCCATAACTGTTAAACGGGGCATAATCCGGATAAGAAAAAAAAAAATTACCAGCTTTTTTAACGAGGAATCCATATATGAAATATCAATACCCTAGCATACACAGTACTTAAGTTATGCTATACATCACAAAATGTACATGTACAAATGCTGGAAGTTACAAAGGGCCATAACTCATGAAGTATTGTTTGGAATTCAGTGAAACGTTGATCAGGTCATCTAATCAGCACCACCAAACTATTCACCTACCATTACGATAACTAGCCCGTACAACAAAGTGTATTTTTACATCTCCAAAATGGCTACTTTTCTGATGAAAATCATTCATATTTTTCTTATAAATGTTCAAAACATAGGATGTGGTGCTCATTAGACCCGCCTCAATTAGAACCGCCTCATTGAGGCGGTTCTAACAAGTATCCACAACCTATGTCTTGGAGCAGAAATAAGAAGAATAATGAATACCCCCGTAAACCCCAGTTTTCTCTATATTAAGTGGGGTTTAGCGGGATCTTCATTTCACGGACTTGTATATGTGATGCTTTCAAGGTCCTAGCTCCAATAGTTTTTGAGATATTTTGGTTACAAAATTTTTTCCTTTTTTGTTTCAAAGGGCCATTAATCTTGAAGGGGCATATGCCGGATGAGAAATAATAATAAAAAAAAACAAGTCAAGTTGTTTTTTACCATGAGAAATCCATATATGAAATTTCAAAACCCTCGCATACATAGCTCTAAAAATATGCTATGCATCACAAAGCAAACATTGTACAAATGCCCAAATTTGCAAAGGGCCATAAGCCATGAAGTTTGTTTTGGAAAATAGTGAAAAGTTGATCAGGTCATCTACTCATCACCACCAATCTATTCACCATCTGTCAAGGCTGTAGCACCAATTATGTTTGAAATATTTTGCTGAAAATATTACGTCATTTTTTAAAAAAAAAAAAAAAAGTACCATAACTCTTGAATGCAGCATAATCCCGACAAGAAAAAATAGACAAAGTGCCCAGTGGGACACATATACCCCCGGTCAGTGCAATCGCCTTTGATTGGAAACAACTTTTGCCTGTAGTGTTGACTTTTTCCATATACTGTCCACTGAGAACAACTACTGCATTTCAACAAATATAGTATAATTCATATCATATCCAAAGTTATCATATGACGTCGCGTCTGAGAATGTAATAACGACATGTAATAAATTCGTTAATCCACTAGTGGATTAAATATGAAAATTAGTTAGAAACGCCCCGTAACGTTACATGTACGACGTCATTAACGACGTCGCGTTTACTAATGGCGGAAAAGTGACATTTTTATAAAACAATCGTGAATAAAAAGCGATTTAAAGGTGCATTATTGAGCTATGGGTAAAAATGCTTCCAAAAATAAAATACTTATAGCTGGTATTTTTCTTTAAAACAATACAAATGAATGCATTTTATACAAAAATGCGAACAATTATGATGACAGGTAAACGAGTTTGAGAAGGATTCCCGAACTAGGTGTCGAACACTAGTTAGATCTATTTTTAGTTCGTGACAAAAATGGAATCCCCATATATGACGTCATGCGACGTTCATTTTGGCCTTGTTTGCTTAGGCCATGCCTGAATCGGAAAAAATATGACGCTGAATACCATGCCATAAGTAACGACACTCAGAGACGATAGTGTCGCCATGTATGTGTAAAGTGACAGATTTTTTTTTAGAAAAGAAATTCCGAACACATGTTCAGAGGGAAGGGTAAACACGAATGAAAACGACCATTTTCACAAAGTTCTGAAGCTGTATTTGGCTCCAAAAGTGTACACATGACAAAGGAGTATGAATTGAAGATAATAACCAGAAAAAAATTGAGACCCGGTAGCTCAATAATGCACCTTTAAATCTCATATGATAAATAGAATCTTGCATTCGTGCTCCTGTATTATTGAATTTATTAAACTCGTTGAGAAAAAGAGATAAAATGCTCGGCAAAGCCTCGCATTTTATCTCTTTTCCTCAACTCGTTTAATAAATTAAATAATACATGAACACTCATGTAAGATCCTCTATATAATACTGCTAGTCTTTGGTAAAGAATGAAAATCAAAGTTGGTGGCAATTCGGCACAATGTTGCCTGGAAATTGGCGGCCATTCACCTTATTTGCATTATCTGCTGGTTCTTAGTCTGAAGCTTATCAGTGTTGGAAAAACAGGTAACCAGACCCCCCTCCCCTTACCTTGAAAGGTCAGGGGGTCTGGTTGCCTGTTTTTCCAACATTGACAATGTGCAAGCTCGGAGCCAGCAAATAATGCAAATACATGTATGGTGAATTAAACAGCAAAACTTAACTGAAGTAGCTTTAGAATGACATGCAAACCAAATATATATATATATATATATATATATATATTATTATTACTTTTATTTTTATTGTCTATACTTCAAGAGGAAATATTATGTTCTAGTCGCTGTAGTTTCTAAGATCACAAGGACCATTGTATAATCTGACAAAAACAATGGAGCTTGAAAAATAGGTCACGTGGGTCAAGGTATATACAGAGTCAGCTTGTCAAGAAGAAACCTAAATTGTTAGAAAGTTCTGGCAACTATAGTTGCTGAGACCCCAAGGGTTATAGTACATGTATAATCGGACAGAATCAATGGAGAGTAAAATAAAGTTTAAAGTCACAGGATCGAGGTGCATGCAAGGGGACATGTAAATAGGAAGCATTATGTAAAGTTTGTGGATTCTTGCAATATCAGATGCTGAAATCGCAGGTGTTGTGGTGTAATCTGACAAAGTCAGTGAAGCAATAAACCTAGGCCAAGGTCAATGAAGTAAGGTTTACGCTAATTCAACATGTTGGGAAGAAACATTATATGCGTGTAATCTCAAGATTCTAGCACATATAGTTGCCGATAACCAACTCAATCTAGTATTAAATACAGGTCAAGAAATATACTAAATAGAAGTGAAGGCACTGAATCGGAATCGGTACAATTAACCCACAGCTCCAATCAGAGACACCAAAGGGAAAGAAACACAGACATGAAATGACTAGACCCTAATGGAAACATCAATTATTATAGCGGAAAGCCAAAGGCACAGTCACTTTTCCACAAAATGGCCAATTGACTATCCCAAACAAAAACATACAAGCGATACACACAGTCAAAGACAAACAATAACAAAAATAAACCGCGACAGAAGAACCGACTTGAAATGGTCAGTGAAACGAATTCCACTTGGGGGCTTAAATCGCTTTTCCGAAATCCTCGCCCTTACTTTCATCAAGATTTAGACAAATAATCTGTTCAGTCCGCATGAAGGCCCCGAACTTATCAGTCTGCATGTAAAGAGGAAACATTATTTTAAGTCTGAAGGTTCGAGCGACTATAGTTGCTGAGATCTTAAGGGCTGGAATAATCTGATAATGTCAATAAAGCATCAAATACAGGTCAAGGTCAATGGGTCTGTTTGTTGAATCAGCATGTCACAAAGAAACATTGTGTATCAGGTCTTAAATTCAATGTTGGACTTTAGTCTCATCTCGGAGCCCCAATTTTATGGTGACGCTGAAAAATATATACTTGCAAAGATTTCAGTACCTGATTTCCTTAAATCATTCTGCGATATAAAAAATGGGTACAACATAAAATTTATATATATATTAAAATTGAACGTCGGTGTGTCAGGCCTCAGATTCTATGACGGTTCCAGCGTTACTGCCTACTTACGTAATGTTGATTGGTACCTGTTACTCTGTCTGCGGTTGGGCCCACCAGAGTCTAACTGTTGGTTTTCTTTTGCTCCAGCATTCCAGTGGTTTGTCGAGTCCTTACCGTTGTTTTATCTTTGTGTTTTTTTTTATTTTGTGTTCTCGGAGATGTTGCACCGATGAGTTAGAAAGCCTTCATGCGGACTGAACAGATTATTTGTCAAAATCGCGACGGACGGAATCAAGGGCGAGGATTGCGGCCGCGTGAAATCGATTTCACCCCCGCCCTCCCACCCTCCCCTCAGTGAAAGTCTTTTCACTGACCGTTCCAAGGTGGCTCTTCTGTCGCAGTTTATTTTTGTTATGGCTTTTCTTTGAGTGTGTGTATCGCTTATATCGTTTTCTTTTGGATAGCCAATTGGCCATTTTGTGGGAAGGTAACTGTCCTTTTGACATTTTGCTATTGATTGTTCCATTCAGGTCTAGGTATATAATGTTGTGTTTCTTTTTCCCTTTCGTGTCTCTAATAAGAGGATTGGGTTAATCGTATCGATCGTTGCGCTCACGTCTATTTTTTTTTTTTTTTTTTTTTTTCAAAAGGCAATAACTTTTGAATCGCCCCCGCCCATCGGGGCTTGAAGAAATAGATTGGGCTGCATGATGCTTCAACGCAGAGCTAAAAATGGCCGCACACGAGTACTGGTAAACCCCTTAGGGGTCAAAGACTGACCAAGCAAAGTGGTGCGAGTCGGCCCGTCCCTACATATTAACCCTTTTGGTTTGTTTGATTTCATCTCAATGTAAGTCCCACAAAATAGGAATCAACGTCTCCAAAATGGCATAAATAGTGTTGACGGGGACGTAAAACTTCAGTTCAAACAAAAATCAAACAAACAATAACTACTGAAAGGGAAATAATACAGATGAGAAAAACAAGTGTTAGCCTTTTCTTCAAGAGGAATCCATTAACGAAGTTTCAAAACCTATCGTACATGCAATACATGGTTCTAAAGTTATTCTAGGCATCACTAATCATACACTGTACAAATGTCCAAAGTTACAAATGGCCGTAACACATGAAGTGTATTCGGAATTCAGTAAAGAGTTAATCTTGTCATCTACTCAACACCACCAATCTATTCACTAACTTTCAAAGCTCTAGCTCCAAACGTTTTTGAAATATTTTGCTGACAAGATTTTATCCAGGAAAATCCAAGGGCCATAACTCTTGAAATGGGCATAATCTCGACGAGAAAAAAGTATGTGTCAGCTATTTTTTTTTTTTTTTTTCATGAGGACTCCAAATATGAATTTCAAACCCTAGCATACCTAATTCTAAAGTTATGCTATGCATCACAAAGCATACACTGAGCAAATACCCCAAATTACGAAGGGGCAAACTCATGAAGTATTTTTTCGGAATTTAGTCAAAAGTTAATCGGGTCATCTACTCATCACAACCAATCCATTCATCTAGCTTCACGGCTCTAACTCCAAAAGTTTTTTTTTAGATATTTTGCTGGTAAGAGTTCAGTAAAATAACTCTGAAAAGGGACAAAATCCCAACGAGAAAAAAAAAACAAAAAAAAAACGCGCCAGCTATTTTTTCATGAGGAATCAATATATTATGGAATTTCAAAACCCTAACATACGTAAATCTAAAGCTATGCTATGCATCACAAAGCATACACTGTAAAAATGCCGAAAGTTACAAAGGGCCACAACTAAAAAAAAAAAACATAACGTAAAAACGCCATGTGATAAATTCGATAATCGACTAGTGGATTAAATATGCAAATTAGTTAGATACGCCCGTAACGTTACATGTGCGACGTCCTTAAAGATGTCGCGTTTACTAACAGCGGAATATTGACATTTTTGAAACAATCGTGAATAAAATGCGTTTTAAATGACATATGATAAATAAAATCTTGCATTCGTGCTCATGTATTATAGAATTTATTAAACTCGTTGAGTAAAGGGATAAAAGCTCAGCAAAGCCTCGCATTTTATCCCGTTACCTCAACTCGTTTAATACGTTCAATAATACATGAGCACTCATGTAAGATCCTCTATTTTCATTATATCAGGTCATCTACTCATCACTGCCAATCCATTGACCAACTTTCCAGGCTCTAGCTCTAATAGTGTTTGAGATATTATGCTGACATAGAGGATCTTACATGAGTGCGCATGTATTATAGAATTTATTAAACTCGTTGAGGAAGAGGAATAAAATGCTCGGCAAAGCCTCGCATTTTATCCCTTTACTTCAACTCGTTTAATAAATTCAATAATACATGAGTACTCATGTAAGATCCTGTACTTTCATTATATCAGGTCATCTACTCATCACCAACAATCCATTGACCAACTTTCAAGGCTCTAGCTCTAATAGTGTTTATGGAGGATCCTACATGAGTGCTCATGTAAGAACCTCTATTTTCATTATATCAGGTCATCTTCTAATCACTACCAATCCATTGGCCAACTTTCAAGGCTCTAGCTCTAATAGTGTTTGAGATATTATGCTGACATATAGAATCTTACATGAGTGTTCATGTATTATTGAATTTATAAAACTAGTTGAGGAAAAGGGATAAAATGCGAGGCTTTGCCGAGCATTTTATCCCTTTTCTTCAACGAGTTCAATTAATTGTTGACATAGAGGATCTTACATGAGTGTTCATGTATTTTTGAATTTATTAAACTTGTTGAGGAAAAGGGATAAAATTCGAGGCACAGCCTCGAATTTTATCCCTTTTCCTCAACAAAGGGAGGCAACTCCTAGAAAAGTATTTTTGACCCCCATGTCAATAGGGGTCAACTCTTAAATGAAGGAATGTGCTCCTGAGGAGCAAATTCTTTCCTTTAAGATTGGACTGAACAGCGCTTATCGAAAAGCGAACAGGAAGTCCCGAAAGGTATCTCCCTTTGAAAAATGGCGGTAAAAACGGCCAGGTGCTCATAGTTCCCCTTAAAAGAAAGAAAGTAACAGAAGTAAAGTCCATTGGAGAAACTGAATAGATCATTTAATTGTTGGTAATTGCTGAAAAGTTAAATACAATCTATCTAAATTACAGAAAATATCTGGAAACCTTATCCTTCACTGTAATTACATGTATGCTGAAACTGAACCAGTTCGTTTTACTGTTCAGCGAAGTGTCCAAAAGATACAGCTAAATGGCAAACAGTGTAGACACTGATCAGACAGGATCTACAGTTTACCCACACATCTTTGTCCAAATATTTTCGGTAATTATGATAGATTAGCACAGTACTTCTTGTAAACACCAGCAGATATTTGTCATATATAAATTAGCCGGCACCATTTTTCTAAAACCTGTTTTTTTTTTTTTTTTTTGTTTTTTTTTTATTAATTTATGACCCTTTCAAGATTATTTCATTCATATCGAGCCAATCGTTAATCAGAGGTGGGCGAAAAACGGAGTACCCGGAGAAAAACCACCTGGCCTTCCGTTGCAGAACTTGGCGTCTCGCGTCTCACATGTGACCCGAGCGAGGCTCGAACCACAGTGGTGAGAAACCTTATGATCAAGAGTCAGCGCTCTTAACCACTAGGCCACGGAGGCCCGTCTCAAACACCTATGCAGCACAAAAACACACCTATATAATTTTGACCCTCCGCCTTGAACCACACTTTTATATAATAAAACTGGGGTTTACAGGGGTTAATCTTATTTTTCTTATTTCTGCTCTAAAATATAGATTGTGGGTACTCTTTTGAACCGCCTCGAGTACCCATAATCCATATTTTGAGCAGAAATGAGAAAAATATCACAGTTTTTTTATCTGAAAATTTTCGTGTTTTTTTCGGCGGTTAAGTTTACAATGTATTTGTATCGGCGTTTTTTCGTAAGAAAAGCTACAAAGGTATGCTTATAATGAAATAAACTGAATGTTAACCAGTATAATGTTTGCAAACTCAGCCTAAAAAAGCTGTACCATCACGAAAACAGACCTATATAATTTTGACCCCCTGGAACCCCACTTGTATCTAGTAAAACTGGGGTTTATAGGGGTCAACCTTATTTTTCTTATTTCTGCTCTAAAATATAGATTGTGGGTACTCGTTAGAACTGCCTCGATGAGGCGGTTCTAACGAGTAGCCACAATCAATATTTTGAGCAGAAATAAGAAAATTTCACAATTTTTCAACTTAAAATTTTCGGTTTTTCAGCGGTAAAGTTTACAATACATTGGTATAGGCGTGTTTTCGTGATGATGGGAGGGGGGGGGAGGGTTCTAATAAACCCATGAAGACCAGAAATACACGATCAGATGACACAAGCTAATTCCGTCGATTTAGACAAACATGTTCAGTCCGCATGAAGTCTTCCTAACTCACCAGTACAACATCTCCGAGAACACAAAAATCAAACAACCACAGAGATGAAACTACGGCGAGGACTCGACAGCAACAAACCACTGAAATCCTGGAGCCAAAAAAAAAGTTAGACTCTGATGGGCCCAACCAGAGACAGAGCATCAGATACCAACCAACATAACAAAAGTAAGCCTTTACGCTGGAACCGTCCTAGAATCTGAGACCTGACCCACCGGCGTGCAATTAAAGAGGGGAGCAAAGTTATTTACCGTGTTTGGGTTAACTACCATGCATGCAGTCTGTCGTATAATATTTATTTTGTACAAATTCTTTTTATATCGGATAAAGGTTTTACGAAATAGGGTACAGTAATCGTTGCAAGTATATATTTTCCTAATCTTATATACTAAGTCATCAAGTCATAATAAAATTCGGGTTCCGATAGACCTTGTTGTAGATGAAGTTTAAGTCCAACATTGAATTTAGAAATCAAATCGGAATGACGTCTATAACATTTAGAAATGGGCTGGCGCAGTTTATGATACCGATAACCCTTATTTAGAAGTTTAGCAGTTAACAATTTATTACGAGTACTGAAGTCAACTACATGGCTAAACACTCTGGCAAATCGAATTAATTGCGAAATATGAACGCCATAGGATGCCGCATGGCATATTCTGTTATCAAAAAAGTAAACCAAGTCAACCAATCATGTGAATACAACTGCAACACAAAGCTATGGTGCATATGGTCGCTTGCAAAAAAAAACACAATACCGAATCTTTTTGTGGACTCAACGAGTTTGACAAATACTGACAACACCTGAGCTGCCCTCCTTGTTAATCTTAAATGCAATTACTATACAGGTGCTTTGAAGAATTTCAAGATGGACGCTATCATGGATATATGAATTCAACAATTTTAGCAGTTCTGAATGTCCATGTCACCCGAATGCAACATGCAACATACCATTCGGCAGCAGATATGGTTTGAAGATTTTCAAGATGGCCAGTGGGTCAGCCATCTTGGATATCAAAACAGAACATTTCTAAGACGTCTGAATCTCCATGTGACCCCAATGCCTCCCATCAAGTTTCGTCTCAATTAAACTCTGCCTTCATGCGGACTGAACAAATTATTTGTCTTAATCGCGACGGAAGTAAGGGCGAGGATTTTGGCCACGTAAAATCGATTTAAGCCCCCCAGTGGAATTCGTTTCCGATGACCGTTCGAAAGCGGTTCTTCTGTCGCTGTTTATTTTTGTTACGGTTTGTCTTTTGGTGTTTGTGTCGCTTATATTATTTTATCTTGGATAGCCTATTGGCCATTTTGTGGGAAAGTAACTGTCCTTTTGGCTTTCCGCTATTGATAATTCCATTAGGGTCTGTTGTTTCATGTTTGTGTTTCTTTCCCTTTGGTGTGTCTGATGGGAGCTGTTGGTTAACTGTATCGATTCCTGATTATTGCCTCCACTTTTACTTTGATCTGGTTTGAAGATTTTCAAGATGGCCAACGAGGAAGCCAACTTAAATAACAAACAGAATAATTTCAGCAATTCTAACTCTCCATGTTGTCCCGATGACTCAAATCAAGTTTAAGCTCAATCCGACCTTTGGTTCAGGAGGAGATGTAGTTTGATGAATTACAAGATGCCTCCCATTGTGTCCATCTTGTATATCAGAATGTAACGATGTTAGCAGATCCGATCAGAGACTAACTGTTGGTTTTCTTTTACGCCAGCATGCAGTCGAGTCCTCACCGTTGTTTTATCTCTCTGGTTGTTTGTATTCTCGGAGATGTTGCACTGATGAGATTGGTGGCATTCATCTGGACTGAACAAATTATTTGTCTAAATCGTGACGGAAGTAAGGGCGAGGATTGCGACAGCGTAAAATCGATTTAACCCCCCCCCCCCCACACACACACACACGGATGTGGGTCTGACACGTGATCAGGCGGAAGCGTGTTCGATAACTGCCGGTGTAGGCAACATTCCCCATGGAGATTGATAATGAAATCTTTTCTACGGCCATTCTCTCCCTCCCGCTGATTAAAGAAAGGCAGTTATCAGTTTCTGGCGAAAGAATGTGCACTGTACTGTTGAACAGCTTACGTATAATCCTGTCCAGGAAAAATGTGTTTAGGTAAACTGAACGGCTCAAAAATGACCTATATAGTCTTGACTAGGCCGTTAAAACTGCAATACAAACAAACAAACAAATCAATCCAATCCTTGGTTCGGGAAGAAATGTCATCCGAAGAATTTCAATTTTAACAAATCTGAATCGGCATTTCGGCCCGATGCCTTCCATGACGTTTAAAACTGATCCAACCTCTGGTTCGGGAAGAGATGTCGGTTGAAGAACTTAAAGATGGCCACTATGGCGGCCATCTAGGATATCGGAATGCAATAATTTTAGCAAATCTAAATCTCCATGTCGCCTTGGTGCCTCCCATCAAGTGTCAGCTTGATCAGACAGCTAGTCTGGGGAAGATGTCGTTCGAAGAATTTCAAGATGGCTGCCATGGCGGCCATCTTGGATATCGGAACGAAAAAAAGTATATTTAACCTAAATATGCATGTCACTCTAATGGGTGGAGATGCCGTTTTGAAAAGTTTCAAGATTGACGCCTGGGCGGCTATCTTGGATATTCGAAAGGAACGAAGTAAGAGCGAGGATTGCGGCCGCGTAAAATCGATCAAAGCCCCAAAGTGGAAATCATCTCACTGGCCGTTCCTGGGCTGTTCTTCTGTCGCGGTTTATTTTTGTTATTGTTTGTCTTTGAGTGTGTGTATCGTATTTTTTTTTTTTTTTTTTTGGATGGCCGGTTGGCCGTTTTATGGGAAGGTGGCAGCCGTTTTGGCTTTCCGCTGTTGGTGCTTCCATTTGGGTCTGGTTGTATCGTGTTTGTGTTTCTCTCCCTCTGGTTTCTCTGGAGGGAGTTGTGGGTTGATAGTATCGATTTCTGATCATTGCCTTCACAGCCAATCTTAATTTTCCAAGTCACCAGATGCCGCCTATCAAGTTTCAGCTCATTTTGACCTTTGGTTCGGGAGATGTCTTTTGAAGAATTTCAAGATGGCCACCATGGCTGACGGCCATCTTGGATATATGAACTAAACTGATTCTTCATGTCACCCCGATGCACACCCCCTATTGTTGCTTAAGGTTCCATTGAAGTTTCGTTGAATTTCTGCAAGTAGTTGCTGAGAATTCGCGTAGACACGAACAGTACCCTATATATTCATGCAGAATTCATCAATGGGCCATAACTGTTGGAAAAATCAACGAACCAAAACACGCAGGTGATATGCGCATCCACCTTCGATACTTTATAGTCCCATGAATAGAAATCAAAAATGAGTTCCTTTAAGAGCAATGAAAACATTCATTAGAAAGAAAGAAGATGGGTCATACTACGTAGTTTCGGCTAATAAAGCCTCATCAGTGACCCTGTAATGATCCGGCAAAGAAAGCCAGAGGAAAAACACTGCAATTTTGCGAATTTCGAATAGGCAGTCGATACAAAGACTGATATAAATCAAAATGGGGTCCAAATAATTAAAAACCTGTCTAGAATATGAGACTAAACCAATAATTTATTTCTGATTTCTCAGAATATTCACGCTGATCTCAAAGGACCAAAAGTAAAATATAAACTGCACTATGATTGATGTACGGAGAGACGTTTTACGGCCGCCACACGGCACAACACAAGCTGCAGTGAAGGCAAATAAAAATCAAAAATGAGTTCCTTTAAGAGCAATGAAAACATTCATAAGAAAGAAAGAAGACGGATCATACTACGTAGTTTCGGCTAATAAAGCCTCATCAGTGACCATGTAATGATCCGGCAAAGAAGTTTCATTGAAATCCGCCTAGTAGTTTCTGAGAATTCGCGTAGACAAGAGCGGGACGGACGTATGGACGCACGGACTCACGGACGCACGGACGAAGCGGCGACTCTTTGCTCCCCCGAAATTCTTCGGGGAGCATAAAAAACAAATCCCATAGTTTTCCAGATATAAGGCGTAACTACTGAACCATGAAGTAAAGGTCATGCTGAGCTAGATATGAATTGAGGTCATCATCTTATCACAAGGAACTAATATCCCAGGTATGACATCTCTCCAACAAATAATGAACCATGGCTGGTACTGGTAAAACGCTTAGAGGATTTGAGCTAAACTGTCTAGGCAATAGAGTGCGCGTCAAACCGTAAATAAATAAATAAACCCTTTGGGTTTATTTAGCCGCAGGACTTGAGATGCCCTTTCATTTCAATGTCGATATATGTCCCATAAGATTGGAAAAAGTCTCCAAAATGACCTTAATAGTGTTGACGATGACATCTCAATTCAAACAACCACGTCCTCAACATATAAAGTGAAATAACCCTGAAATGCAGGTTACCATGTTCTTCCCTCTTTTTCAGTTGAACCAATGTCACTAGTAGACTGGTGTATAAATAACCTGTTAGCATAGTGGAAATGCATATGACATAATGAAAAGGTGTCCTAGATTTTCACCGCTTGCCACAATGCCAGCACTAACATAGGGGGTTTTAATCATATTAATAATAAAAAAACTAATAATGATAATAATAATAATTATAAGCAGTAATGCGCATAACCAGAGCTCTACAATACCTCGTTTTGCACTTCATACACGCACAAGGAACTAAATACTGTCCTGAACGAGGACTCGCAAGCAAGAAACCACTGAAATGCTGAGCAAAAGAAAACCAACAGTTAGACTCCGATGGGCCCGACCAGAGACAGAGCATCAGGCACCAACCAACATTACATAGCATTAGATTATCTATAATCTCAGTAAGCCTTTACGCTGGAACCGTCATAGATCTCAGGCCTGATCCACTGGCGTGCAATTGAGAGGGCAGCAAAGCTGTCAATCGTGATTGGGTTAACTACCATGCATGCAGTCTGTCTTATAGCATTTATGTTGTACCCAATCTTTTTATATCGAAGAATGATTTTACGAAATTGGGTGCTGAAGTCATTGCGGTTATATATTTTTCTGAAAAAAAAAACTGATTATATTCCGCATTCTGATCTGAGGCTACAGTGTTCGCCAACTACACTGTTTGCTAAACCCAGCAGATGATTCTAGCCCAGATTCTACAGATAGATTTTGACCTCAGCGATAAGAAAAGTATGGCTAATTTTACTGGATTTTCTACAACTCGGTGATAGGCATATGTGCTTGAGTAACAGGAAGCTCTTGCGCTTTTTAATTGTTTGGTCTAGCGAAAACAATCAACGCATATAGCAAATATAAACTAAAACCCTTTCTTGACGGCACCGTGGCCTAACAGGTATAATTATTAGGTCTCTCACCGCTGTGGTTCGATCCTTGCTCGGGTCAAATACGGGACGCCAAGTTCTGCAACGGAAGGTCAGGTGGTTTTTTCTCCGAGTAATCTGGGTTTCTCTCGCCTCTGAATAACGATCGGCTCGAAATGAGTGAAATAATCTTTGAAGGGCCGTTAAACCAAATACATTAAAAATCTATTTTCACATCTTAAATATCAGTAGTTCATACCACTATGAACATTTTAATAAGCATTATCTCTTCAGAAACCTAGGTATTGGATACATGTACTTGTTGCAATCGCCTCATCGAGGTTTGTTTAGCAAATAACCAAAATACAAGTTTTATGATCAAGTACGAGCCACTCATTTTCCTTAATAGTGAGCTAAAACACAACAACCGAGTACTCTAGTTTTCGACCACATCTGATTATAAATGAATGCCTCTGAATGTTAATCATTTGGTCTCTAACAGCTGTGTTTCAATACTTGCGACAGACTGTGGTCACATGTGAGACGCCGTTCTGAAACTGAAATCCAGGAGGTTCTTCTCTGGGTACTTCGGTTTTCATTTTGCAGTTTTTGCCCCTAAAATGTGGTAAACAGACGGCAATATTTGAAAGCGAACCAATAGTATCACTTAGAACAAATGAACAAGAAGTAAAAAAAGAAGTTCAAAATAGAAGAGAAGGCAATGATCAGGAATCGATACAATTAACCCACAGCTCCCATCAGAGACACCAAAGGGAAAGAAGCACAAACGTGAAACAACTAGACCCTAATGGAAACATCAATAGCGGAAAGCCAAAAGCACAGCTACTTTCCCACAGACTGGCCAATTGGCTATCTGAAACAATTCGGGGATCGTAATCGAACACGATTCCACTGGACCACTGTCCTTATCTATATATTTATGCGATTTTTAGCATATTTGATGCATTATAAACACTGAAAAATGTAGGTCAACCACGTTGCAGTCGTTCACGGTCCCTACAATATATCAAATGCAAATATTATGTTAAGCAAACCAAATGATTCGATTCGTTTTAGATGAACAAAGTAAATGAAAAGCGTACCTCTGGTGCCAGGACATGACTAGTTGTTATTTAAGCCATGAGGTAACCCCAAACGAGCACTTTACCGGATTCACCTTATTTGCATTATCTGCTGGTTCCTAGTCTGAAAGTTATCAGTGTTGGAAAAACAGGTAACCAGACCCCCCTGACCTTTAAAGGTCAGGGGGGTCTGGTTACCTGTTTTTCAAATATTGACAATGTGCAAGCTGGGAGCCAGCAAATAATGCAAATATGGTGAATAGCCATTTTGACATACAGACCTGACTTATATTTTCGAAGGAGTGTCGGGATACGTAAACTAAAGTAATCACTTTACTTATCACCATATTACATCAATTTTCTTAACGAACTTCTTTTACAAACAAATATGCATTAAATTGTCTACAATCTCCTTTAGTAAATATGTCATTTACAGCTAACTTATTATGAATATGGAAACAATGAGTCCAATATAATACCAGATACAAATAAAGGCCTCGGCCCCCGCCCATCGGGGCTTAAAGAAATAGATGGGCTGCATGATGCTTCCACGCAGAGCTGAAACCGACCCGCACACGAATACTGGTAATCCACTTAGAGGATCTAAGCCTGCCCAGGCAAAGCGGTGCGAGTCGGACCGTCCATGCATATAAACCCTATTGGTTTCATTGAGCGGCAGGGCTTGAGATGTCATTTCATTTCAGTGACGGGTAAAAGTCCCACAAAATTGGAAGCAGCGTCTCCAAAATGACCTTTACGGTTTTGACGGGGGCGTTAAACCTCAAATAAAAAACAAACAAACAAATAAAGGCCCATTAAACACTTTTCTTTTAATTTATTGCTTGAATAAGTATATGTAGAATAACTAACGCCGAGAAAAATAATTTTATGATCAATCTCCAGGAAAAAAAAATATTGCTGACTGTAGGGATTGAAACCATGGCATGCATCTGGCTGAGTCATAAAGACTGGCTAGTCCGTCTGATTGAATGCACGAGCTAAAAATATTTTCATTACGAAAACATGCCTGTTCAAATATATTGAAATTTAACCACCAAAAAAGGATAATTTCAGATGAAAAATTCTAATATTTTTTTATGTCTTCTCAAAGCATAGATTGCGGAAACTCGTAAGAACCGCCACGCCGACCTATGTCTACAATCTATATTTTAGTAGAAATAAGAAAATATACTGTATACCCCTGTAAGCCCCAATTGTTACTACTTGAACGTGGGGTTTTCATGATGGTTCAGAAAAATATTAGTTTTAAGATCGGTTAACTGTTGGTTTTCTTTTTCTCCAGCATTTCAGTGATTTCTTGCAGTCGGGTCCTGACCGTTGTTTCATCTCTGTGGTTGTTTGATTTTTGTGTTCACGAAGATGTTGCACTGATGAGTAAGGAGGCCTTCATGCGGACTGAACAAATTATTTGTCTTAATATTGACGGAAGAAAGGGCGAGGCCACGTAGAATCGATTTAAGCACCCGAGGTGAATTCGTTTCACTGACCGTCCAAAGGCGGTTCTTCTGTCATGGTTTATTTTTGCTATGGCTTGTATTATTTGTTTTGGATAGCCAATTGGCCATCTGTGGGAAAGAAATTGTCCTTTTGGCTTTCCGCTATTGATGTTTCCATTACCGGTCTAGTTGTTTGTGTTTCTTTCCTTTTGGTGTCTCAGATGGGAGGTGTGGGTTAATTGTATCGATTCCTGATCATTGCCTTCACTTCTATTTGTCCACCTGAAAGTTTGACCAGTGTCTTAGCTGTACCCTGTCATAGTTTTCTTCATGAAGACAGGCTAGATCAGTTTTGGTTTGAGTGGGTATGTTTTTATTGATTTTCTGCTCTTCTGCTCTAAAGTACATGTGAGCCACCATGAACCTACTAGGTCTCTCTCTCTCTCTCTCTCTCTCTCTCTCTCTCTCTCTCTCTCTCTCTCTCTCTCTCTCTCTCTCTCTCTCTCTCTCTCTCTCTCTTTCTCTGAGTGGTAAGTGCTTTGTGCGCACAAGAAAGTACGCTGTCCGCACAAGATAAATTATGATGTCCACACAAAATAATATCTTGTGCGCACAACATATTATCTTGACCGCACAAGATAATAGCTTGTTCGGACAACATATTTAAAAAATCTATGTCCCTTTCCGGGTTCCGTAAGAATGGGCTTAATTTTAGCAGGTCAAAATAGCGGAATTTCGCAATCATATTTATGGGTATGACAAATAAACAAGATATTTAAATAAAAGTGGCTCACCGTGTGCTGTGGGAGCTCAATGAGTAAAACCATATTTTCAGACCCAACGGCAGCCAAATGGGATCCGTCTGGCGAATATTTTAAGTCCATCACCTCTTGAGCATCCATGTACGGACAATCCTGTTCTCCACAGAAGAATGAGGATGTTTCCACCAGTATATGTCCACTGAGACTGTAAATATGGATCTTCTCATCCTGAAACAATGAACCCTTTTTGTACCAAATGGAATCTTCCTCCTTATATATAGCAGGAGTCCATTTAAAAATTAAGGGGTGTCAGGTTGTGTTTTCTTCTAAATGCATTTGAAAGATGGCTGAACGTTTGGCAAACAGTGTAGGCCCTGCTCAGACGCCGCAGATCTAGGCCTTCACTGTTTGCCAGGGTACCCGTTATGGGGTTTCCGGTACAAATGGGTTAAGAACAGCTCATACAAAAGGCTTACATTCATAGGAAGTTTGAATGATTCTCTTCTATTTTTCTATAGACAAAATATTGTCCCCAATGGCAGATTGCAAATAGAACTGATTCCTCCGTAAATTCATCTAACCAATGAATGGCACCTAAATTAATCAACACAGGGTCTTGCGTCCATATACCCATATTTTCCTTTTTATACGCCTAATAAAAAGGACGCTCCTTTTTGGTCATTGAAAATTTTCATAACTAATTGGTTTTAATCCTTCTAACTTTTGAAGAGAACAAGTGGTTTATTTATATCGACTAATAAATCTGTTGCCCTGTTATTACTGACCAATCATGAACTTACTTGGTGAGTTACTAAGCTAAAATGTGCTATTTTTATAACGTTTGAAAGTTATATTCCGGGTATTCCAAATGTTCCGATCAGCAAAATATCATATTAAACCACCCATAAGCATTTTTGGGGAAATTAAAACATTCTGAAACTAGAGTCAGTGTTTAAAAAACACGGTTGTGCGGACAACTATGCCCCCAACTTATTGACCCTATCATTGGTTGTCCCTAACAGTTATTGAGATATACAGTTTTTATTTGGTTGCAATGTTGAAATTCTCAAAGGACCATATGTGTGTGAATTCGGGTTTAACGTCGCTTTCAACAATTTTTCAGTCATATCACGACGGTGTCTGGTTGCGACAGGGAGCTCAATGCTCACTTTTATAGTGCTGCCTCACTGTAGTATCATGTCCCAGACACATTACATGATACCACACCCAGTCACATTATCCTGACACTGGGTCGACCAGTCCTAGCTCTACCCCGTAAATCTGAGTGCCAAGCGAGGAGCAGCTAGTACCATTTTTAACGACTTTTGGTATATCGCGACCCGGGATCGAACCCGTGACCTCCCGTTCCCCGGAGCGGACACTCTACGAGCTGAGCTATCGGGGCCGTTTAAAAAGACCATAGTACAAAAAAAAAAAAAAAAAAACAAGACAAAAAATGGATTTTTTTTCCAAAGTTGATCAGTGCATCTTTTCATCGTCCCCAATCAGTCTGTAAAGTTTCAGGGCAATAGCTGTAATTATTTTCTGAGATATCTTGCTTTCAAGCTTAAAATGCCAAAAGTTCCAAAGGGCCATAACTAAAGAACAAAAAAATCGGATTTTTTCCAAAAGGTAATCAGTTAATCTACTCATCGTCCCGAATCAGTCTATAAAGTTTCAGGGTAATAAATCGAATCGTTTTAAGATATCTTGCTTACAAGCTTAAAACGCCCAAAGTTTCAAAGGACCATAACTCAAGTAAAAAAGTTCACTTTTTTTTTCAAAAGTGAATTATTTCATCTTCTCATCGTCCCCCATATTCTGCATTGCATGATGTCAGTTTCTCCAAATTAATATGTAGTTTTATAAACTCTTGCCATTTATTTTGCTTGAAATAATTCTTCTTATACAAGTTGATTTTAATGCATTTACCAAAGCGTAAACATTTATAATTTTAGTCCTCCTTCTGTGTACTCTTTAATAATTATTTTGTCACTCATTATAGCATCTGGATTGGGTAAGGATATTTGTTTGTTTGTTTTGAGGTTTAACGTCCCCGTCAACACTGTAAAGGTCATTTTGGAGACGTTGCTTCCAGTTTTGTGGGACTTTTACCCGACATTGAGATAAAATGACATCTCAAGCCCTGTCGCCCAATGAAACCAATAGGGTTTATTAGCATGGACGCAAAGCCTGGCAACGCGGTTCCTGGGCAGGCTTAGATCCTCTAAGCGGTTTACCAGTACTAGTGTGCGGACCAGATTCAGCTCTGCCTGGAAGCATCGTGCAGCCCATATATTTCTTCAAGCCCCTATGGGCGGGGGCGACTGGGTAAGGATATAAACAGAAGATTGGTATAATTAATGTTTTCATAACTGTAATTTTTCCTATAGGGGATAAACTCCGTTTCTTCCATTGTTTCATTACTTTTTCCATTTGTGTTATTTTGGGTGTATAATTACCTATCTGCATTTCTTTCAAATCTGTGTTAAAGTAAATTCCTAGAAATTTGAATTTATTAACCCCCATAAGAGTTTCCATTTTGTTTTTATTAATCTAATACTGAATTTTTCTGAACCAATTCAAACTAGTTGTGGTTTATCCAAGTTAATGTTTAAATCAGGTAGTCTTGAAAATTTTAAAACTTCTTCCAATGTTTGTATAACAGTGGTTTCTTTCCCATCTAATATAGCTGATGTGTCATCGGCATATTGCGAAATCTTAAAATCCGTATTATTAATATAAATACCTTTTATATTTTCATTTTTCCTTATCTTTGTTGCAAGAAACTCTGCACAAATTACAGACAGGTAAGGGGAGAGTGGATCTCCTTGACGACAGCCACGTTCTATACTAAAGAATGAAGATAGGTGTACTGACAGAATTACTGCTGATGTAATATTTCTATAGAAAACTTTTACCCATTTTCTGATAGATTTACCAAAGATAATGTGTTCAAGAGATTTGTACAGGAAGTCCCATGATAAAGAGTCAAAAGCTTTTTCAAAATCAATAAGTAATAGTAGCCCTGGAATATGTTGTTCTTCGGTAAATGTCATTATATCATATATCACTCTTATGTTTTCTACAATTGATCTACCTTTCATAAAGCCAGTTTGATCTTTGTTTATAATCAAATCTAAAACAGTTTTTATTCGATTGGCAATGCCCCCTGATGCAAGTTTATAAACTGTATCCAAAAGTGTTAAAGGTCTCCAGTTTTTCAAAAATATTTTTGGTTTGTTGTCTTTTGGAATGCAAGTAATAATGCCTTGTTTTTGATTGCACGACCCGCAGAAAAAGCGACCGACTGAAGTCGGTTGATTTTCTAGAGTGCCCTAAAATCACTGTGTCATTCTGTCATTCTGTCAGTCTGTCTGTCTGTCCGTCCATAACCCGTTTGTGAAAATTGGTGATAGTGACTTAACCGCTTGGAATATTTAAACAATTTTTGGCATACTGATAGCTATCAATGAGATCTAACCAATGAACTTGCGAAATATAAAATTTCCATTAAGTATAGCCTCGCCGAGGCGAAAAATGTGAAAATTTTCGAACTGCTTCTCCTCGGAAACCGTTGGGCCGATTGAAGTCAAATTTCATATGGAGCCTCTATGGGAAGGGGGAAACCAAAATCTGCTCATTGGGTCCAGGTCACATGACCAAAATGGCCGCCAAGCCATATATGGCCTGTCTGTATGTCCGTCCGTAACCCGTTTGTGAAAATTGGTGATAGTGACCAAACGATTCAGAATACAGTACTAAAGTAATGAGATCTAACCAATGAACTTGCGAAATATTACATTCCATTTAGTATAGCCTCACCGAGGCGAAAAGTGTGAAAATTTTCGAACTGCTTCTCCTCGGAAACCGTTGGGCCGATTGAAGTCATATGGAGCCTCTATGGGATGGGGGAAACCAAAAGTTGCTCATGGGGTCTAGGTCACATGACCAAAATGGCCGCCAAGCCATATATGGTAAAAACCCTTCAAAAATAGTCTTCTCCAGAACCACTGGACAGATTTCCACGAAACTTGATAAAAAGCATCTGGGACGTAGGCCCATCATAAATTGCTAAAATGGTGACCCTGGGTTGACCTTGACCTTCTTTGTGCCTAGGTCAAACTTTGACACATATGCTTTTGTATTGGAAAAGTGAGAATTCATTTTATCCTGCAAACGATTCAGAATACAGTGCTAAAGTAATGAGATCTAACCAATGAACTTGCGAAATATTACATTCCATTTAGTATAGCCTCGCCGAGGCGAAAAATGTGAAAATTTTCGAACTGCTTCTCCTCGGAAACCGTTGGGCCGATTGAAGTCCAATTTAATATGGAGCCTCTATGGGATGGGGGAAACCAAAATTTGCTCATGGGGTCCAGGGTACATGTCCAAAATGGCCGCCAAGCCATATATGGTCTGTCTGTCTCTCCGTCCGTGACCTGTTTGTGAAAATTGGTGATAGTGACTTTACCGCTTGGAATATTTAAACAATTTTTGGCATACTGATAGATATCAATGAGATCTAACCAAAGAACTTGAGAAATATTACATTCCATTTAGTATAGCCTCGCCGAACCGAAAAATGTGAAAATTTTCGAACTGCTTCTCCTCGGAAACCGTTGGGCCGATTGTAGTCAAATTTCATATGGAGCCTCTATGGGATTGGGGAAAACAAAATTTGCTCAGGGGGTCTAGGTCAATGACCAAAATGGCCGCCAAGCCATATATGGAAAAAACCCTTCAAAAATAGTCTTCTCCAGAACCACTGGGCAGATTTCCACGAAATTTGATAAATAGCATCTGGGAGGTAGGCCCATCATAAATTGCTAAAATGGTGACCCTGGGTTGGCCTTGACCTTCTTTGTGCCTAGGTCAAACTTTGACACATATGCTTTTGTATTGGGAAAGTGAGAATGCATTTTATCCTGCAAACGACTCAGAATACAGTACTAAAGTATAAGATATATTTGTGCTCCTTACGATAAGGCGCATTTATTGGGGGAACCGTTTTAGGTCCAGGTCACATGACCAAAATGGCCCCCTTACCCATATATGGTAACACTCATAAAGCTAAAAGCATCCGGCGGGTCGTGCACTTCAGCTGAAGCACTGGTTTGTTTTACAGTTCACTTATTTTATAGCCGTAGTTTAAATATCGCAGTATAAATACTCCTAGTTGTTTCCAGAAAACCCTAAAAAATTCTACTGAAAAGCCATTTAAACCCGGGCTTTTACCAATTTTTATGCTCTTCAGTGTATCGGAAATTTCTTGTAGGCTTAGAAGGCCTTCCAATCTATCTGCTTGCTCATCTGTGATTGTTTTCATATTATTTCCCACATATTCTTTTAAATCTATATCTTCAAGGTCCGTCTCCCTGCTTGAGTACAATTTTTATATAATTGTCCTGTTTCCTTTAAAATCATTTCTTGGTCATTTAAAATTACTCCGTCATCTTTCTGAAGGTGCTGCATTGTTTTTGTATTATAGTGAGGTTTTTCCAACCCACAAAAGTATTTGGTGGGTCTTTCCCCCTTATCTATATACTCAGCTCTTGATCTTATAAAATTCCCCTTTAATTTTTCTTGTCTTAGTTTATATAATTCTGTTTTAATATATCAAGTTCCTCAGTCCTATTTTCATTCAAGTTACTTTCTACCAATGTGATTTTATTTAAAAGATCAATTTCTAAATTATTCTTTGTTTTTTTTTAAAGAGGCATAAAATATTGACTGTCCTTTTAGTTCCATCAGTAACACGTCTAGAAACAATTGATCGTTAACAGTAAATTGTGGTTTTGTGTCAGGGATTTTTTTCTATTTCATCAATGTTATATACTGGCAGGGCATACTGCTTCTTAATTTCTAAGATTTTTTTTTGTTTAAAATATTGAGATATTCAAGGTCAGTTAGCAAGGAGTTGTTATGTTTCTTATATAATTTTCCATGTGTTATGTTACTAAAACTTAATTCCATTGTTACCAGGGAATGATCAGATCTATAACTGGTTCCTACTTTGTTATATTTGATGTACTGAAAGATATCCTCAGAGGTTAGAAAAAATCCAGTCTTGCCTGTTTAAGTGGATTTCTTTTTCTCCAGGTGTAACGGTTAAGTTGTGGATGAATTTCACGAAAAGGGTCAATAATATTATTAATTTCCATATTTTCTAAAAGTATGTCTCTTGCCTTAGGGTTACTTATGTTTTTGTAATTTGAGCAGTCAATGTGTGGGTCAAGCACTAAATTAAAATCGCCACAAATAATATAATCATTTTTTCCTATCTCTTCAATGAGTCCAAATATTTTCTGGAAAAAGCAAGGTGTGTATTTGGACCGTAGATGTTAACAGACAAGAAGATGCTTATTAAATGTTTTCCCTACATGTCTATGTTTGTTTGTTTTGTTTGATTTGATGTTAAACGTCCCCGTCAATACTGTGTAGTTCATGTTGGAGACGTTGCTTCCAAAAATGTGGGACTTTTACCCGCAATTGAGATGAAACGACATCTCAAGCTCTGCCGCCCAATGAAATATGTTTTAAAAGCCAGGACGGTCCGACTCGCACCGCTTTACCAGGGCAGTCTTAGATCCTCCAAGCGTTTTACCAGTACTCGTGTGCGGTCAGTTACAGCTCTGCGTTGAAGCATTATGCAGCCCATTTATTTCTTCAAGCCCCAATGGGTTGGTGCCGAACATGTCCATGTTAACCAGGCCATATATGGCCCACGGCTATTTGTGGCTCCTAGGACGTTAATAATTTGAACAATCTAGAGGTAGAGGTCCACTAGATAGCGCTTCATATAAAATACCAAAGACCTGAGCCTTCTGGTTTCAGACAAGAAGATTTTTAAAGGTGTTCCCTACATGTTTATGTTTGTTTGTTTGTTTGATTTGAGGGTTAACGTCCCCGTCAACACTGTACAGAAAATTTTTGGAGACGTTGCTTTCAATTTTGTGGGAATTTTACCCGACACTGAGATGAAATGACATCTCAAGCCCTGTCGCTCAATGAAACCAATATGGTTTATAAGCCCGGACGGTCCGAATCGCATCGCTTTACCAGGGCATTTTTAGATCCTCTTAGCTGTTTACCAGTACTCGTGTGCGGTCAGTTACAGCTCTGCGTGGAAGCATCATGCAGCCCATTTATTTTTTCAAGCCCCAATGGGTGGGTGCCGAACATGTCTGTGTATTTGTTTGTTTGATTTGAGGTTGAACGTCCCCGTCAACACTGTAAATGTCGCTTCTAATTTTGAGGGACTTTTACCCGACCTTGAGCTGACATGACATCTCAAGCCCTGCCGTCCAATGAAACCAATAGGGTGATGAGTTAGGAAGCCTTCATGCGGACTAAACAAAATTAGTGTATACCGTGACAGAGGTAAGGACGAGGATTATGGCCATGTAAAATCGATTTAAGCCCCTCAGTGGAATTGGATTCCTGATCTTTGTTTTTCTTCTACTTTACTTTCCACTGACCGTTCCAAGGCGGTTCTTCTGTGGCGGTTTATTTATGTTGTTGTTTGTTACTTACTATGTGTATCACTTGTGTCTTTTTTTTTTTTTGAATGGCCATTTGGCCATTTTGTGGGAAAGTAACTGTCTTTATGGCCTCCCTTTGTTTAGGTTTCCATTATGGTCTGGTCGCTTCATGTTTGTGTTTCTTTCCCTATGGTGTCTTTGATGGGTGGAGTAAGTTAATTGTATCGATTCCTGACCTTTGTTTTACTTCTACTTTTTATTAGCATGGACGGTCCGACACGCACCGCTTTGCCTGGACAGGATTAGATCCTCTAATCGGTTTACCAGTACTCATGTGCGTGCGGGTTTTAGCTCTGCGTGGAAGCATCATGCAGCCAATCTATTTTTTCAAGCCCCGATGGCCCCATATATGGCCCCAGGGCTATAATTATATATGGCCCCATGGCTATTATTTGCACAATCGTGGTAAAGGTCTACTTGAATAAGCAACAAACCAAATATCAAAGACCTGAGCCTTCTGGCTTTATACAAGCCAGAAGGCCTAGGTCTTTGATATTTGATTTGTTTCTTCTTCAAGTAGACCTTTACCATTGATAAGGATTTCCCATATAAGTCTCTGAAAGAGGACCATAATGGCCTTGGATCGCTCACTTGATCCTTATTGTACAGATAAAGTGGTAGGTAATATAAGGTGGATTGGGTGGTTTGAGCCATTTTGGTTGAGTGTGACCCAAGGAACATTTCTGTGAAATTATTGCAAAATCAGACTACCTATTTAGTTGTAGAAGTCATTATAAAGAATGTTTAGTATTTAGTTTTGGTGGCTCTTATGTTTTGAGCAATTTTGCCATAGGGTCACTCATGGAATATTCCTTCCAAATTGTTTTCTTTCTGAGGATGAAGACTTTCAAAAGTTCCCTTCTACAGAGCTGACTTGTATGTTACTATCTGGGCACGTTCTTGACATTCAGGGTCAGGTCCTAGTGCATGGAGATGAATTTGCTCAGTCTAGCTTACAATATCTCGTAATGACAATCGTTGGGTTGGCAAGAATTGGCATAAGAAGCCAGACATATGAGTCAGTGGTTTCCTTTGACATTACAGAACTGACTTTTATGTCACCATCTGGACACATTGTGGACATTGAGAGTCAGGTCCTAGTGCAACAGAAGGAGGTGAAGCGGCTCAGTCTAACTAATATTGTCACATGGTGATAAAGAGAGGGGGAGGGGTGGTTATGGGTCAGTTGTGCCCTTTGACAATACTGCGCTGACTTTTATGTCACCATCTGGACACATTGTGGACATTAGGAGTCAGGTCCTAGTGCAACAGAAAGAGGTGAAGCGGCTCAGTCTAACAAATGTTGTCACATGGTAACAAAGAGAGGAGGGGAGGGGTGGTTAGGAGTCAGTGGTTCCCTTTGCCAATACAGCGCTGACATTTATGACACTGTCTTGGCACCTTATGGACATTGACGGTCAGGTCCTAGTGCACCAGACAGAGATGAACCGGCTCAGTCATAACCCTATATAAAACCAGTAGGCTCCGGGCAGGTTATAATTTGAACAATCTTGGTAGAGGGCAACTAGAGGAAGCTTCATTTCAAATATCAAAGACTTGGGTCTTCAGGTTTCAGACGCGAAGGTATTTAACGATTTTCCGTATGTAAGTCTAAGTAAAACCGATGGGCCCTGGGGCGGGACCACTTTTGACACCAGGCCTATGATTTGAATAATCTTGGTAGAGATAAACCACATGAAGATTCAAGCAAAATATCAAAGACCTTGACCTTGTTTCAGAGAAGATGTTTTAAATTCTTCCATATATGTCTATGTAAGACCGATGGGGCCTTGGGCGGTGCCACCTTTGTCCCCAGGATTATAATTTGATAAACATAGTAGAGGTCCACCAGCTGAAGCATCATACCAAATGTCTGGTTTCATGCAGGAGTTTGACAGGCATGCTTTTTATGTAACTTTAATATGCTAGTTCTTGACCTTTTACATTTCCTGCGCATTGTTCTTCAAGCAAGACAAATAAAACTAGTATATAACAATGGATCATCAGGACACATTAATTGCTGATTCCATAACTATTACAGGACGTTAAACATGTGTTGTATCTCCATTGTGTAAATGCTGAAAATAGGAAACAACAGAGATATAAACCACTAATATATATACACGCGTGGTCATTGCATATGAAATTTATAAAACGAGCCTTTCGCCTTTCGCGAGTTTCATATGAAATGACCACGAGTGTAAGATTCTGTTATAATATGACCACTTTAAATAGGATTTTAGCGCCTTTAAATTTGACATTTTTTTCACATTAAAATATATGGTTGACTTGGGCGTCGTCATGACGTTACTTAAACCTGCCAAAGTGCTATTACATATGTGTTCATACGATTTTTATTACACGGCGATATCCACTGCTTATCAACGACGTCATATGATAATAACCATTAACACACACATGCAAACAAGAAAATCGCTGTAAAACAGTTTTTTTTCTTTTTTGTCCGAAATGTTTCAGTTCCTAATCTTGAATTAACTTTGTTCTGTGTGTATTTATTCTTTATAGAAATACTCCGGTGACAGAGTATTCCGCAAATTAGCTGCCTGATATAGCTGAACTTATCTTTTTAATCGTAAGGTCACTCAGCACTGTGGGTTCGTGGGACCGTGACCTCAAAACAATATGTGCTGCTCTACATCAAGGTCTAAATTATCAATTTTCAGCTTGATTGGATGATAATTGTAGGAGTAAGCCGGAACCCAATCATTTACAGAAATTTTCTAAGGGCATAACTTTATAAATATTTGGTAAACCATAAACAATATGCGCTGCTCCAAGTCATGGTCTTACTATAAATCAAGTTTCAGCTTAATCGGATCTAAATTGTTTGAGGTGTTAGCCAGAAATGAAATGTTTACAGAAATTTTTAAATGCATAAAACACTAATAAATATTTGGTGGACCTTAACCTCGAAACAATATGCCCTGTTCCATATCCAGGTCTAACTATACATTTATGAAGTTTTGGCTTGATTGGATCTAACTTGTAGGAGGAGTTTACCAGAATTTGTTTTTGTTGGAGATAAACGGTCCAGAAAACACTATTTTATGTCATTTTTAGCCGGTCAGTTAAACTATCCATACATTTCCTTGACAGGTTTATCCGTAAGTGGTTAACCAGTACAGTACACATTCTATTGCCAGAAACTGACAACTGACCTTGAATCAGCCAGAAATGGAAATTTTACCAAAGTTTTTAAAGGGGCATTACTGTTAATATTTGGTGGACCGAAACCTCGACATAATATACGCTGCTTCACATCGTGGTCTAACTATATATCAAGTGTCAGCTTAGCCGTAAAAAGGTAGGAGGAGTTAGCCATAAACAAAATGTTTAAAGAAGTTTTCAATGGGGTATAACTCTATAAATATATGTGGACTGTCACCTCGAAATAATGTGCCCTGCTCCACAACATGGTCTAACTAGGTTTCAAGTTTCAGTTTGGTCGGATCATATATATAGGTGGGGACTTAGGAGGAGTTATCCGGAAACGAAACGTTTGCAGAAATTTTCAAACGGGCATAACTCTATAAATATTTGGTGGACCGTAACCTCGAAATAATATGCCCTGGTCTAACTATAATTAGGTTTCAGCTTGATCGAATGTTATTTGTAGGCGGTGTTAGCTGTAAACAAAATGTTTACAGACATATTCAAACTGGCAACTCTGTAAATATTTGGTGGACCGTAACCTCAAAATAATATGCCCTACTACACATCGTGGTCTAACTATATATCAAGTTTCAGCTTGATCGGATGTTAAATGTAGGAGGAGCTTCTGATGGATGGACGGATAGACACCGAGGGGCATAACATTATACAACCTTTTTTCAAAAGGGCATAAAAACATGTTGTGTATAAGCCCCGTAACTGAACTGAGCCTAACCCATCAGGAAAACATGGCTATATAAGTTTGGCCCCCTTGAACCCCACTTTTACATAGTAAAACTGGGGTTTACAGGGGTAAATTATTTCTGCTCTAAAATATAGATAGTGGTACTCGTTAGAACCGCCTCATCGAGGCGGCTCTAACGAGTACCGACAATCTATATTTTAAGCAGAAATAAGAACAAGAGGCTCAATGAGCCTAAACCGCTCACCTGAGGAACTTAAGTTTTAACAATTCACAGACTTGACTACTAAATCTGCTAATAGAATCCAGCCCATTGACCCTTACAGGATATAAGTGCATTCCAAGTTTGAGACTTCTAGCTTCTATAGTTCCTGAGAAATCTTTGACGAAAATTTAACATTGGTCAAAATGGAGAGAAAGAAGAATGAAAGAACAGATGAACAAATAAGCTGAGAAAGCCCAATGTCTCTTACACAAAATAAGTCATCATTATTCTATTGAATACCAAATTTGATGCTTCTAGCTTTTATAGTTCCTGAGAAATCTTTGATTAAAATTTTAACATTGGTCTATTATCTCTATATGGAGAGAAAGAAGAATGAAGGAACAAATGAGCCAGACTAGCTCCAAAACCTAATGCAGCCTTTCCCCTTGCCCAATGGTGCTACACATAAAATTTAAACAAGATTGGTCGACTGCCTTCTGAGATATGCTTCATTGAAAGTGTAGACGACGGATGGACGGACGACAGACGACGGACTCCGAAGCCTTGGTATACTATCGGCTCACTGGAGCCTTTGGCTCAGGTGAGCTAAAAATTCAAGTCGCTATTTCTGTCACAACATTTTCCCTACGTTAAGTCTATGGGCAAATTTTTTTGTCTCTCAAGGTCACGTAACTCCGAGGTCAATATTCCGATTCGGCCCAAAATCGAACTTAACCGAGATTTTATGCCTGTCCTCGTTACCTGCAAGTTTGAAGCTGATATGAATAAAAATAAAGTTGCTATCGTGGTCACAACGTATTTTTTCATGCTCAAGGGCAGGTAACTCCAAGGCAAATAATCCGATTCGGCCCAAAATCGAACTTAACCGTGATTTTATGTCTGTCCTCGTTACCTGCAAGTTTGAAGCTGATCTGAAAAAAATTCAAGTCGCTATCGTAGTCACAACATTTTCCCTATGTTAAGTCTATGGGCAAATTTTTTGTCGCTCAAGGTCACGTAACTCCGAGGTCAATATTCCGATTCTGCCCAAAATCGAACTTAACCGAGATTTCATGCCTGTCCTCGTTACTAGCTACAGTGATGACAACATTTTCCCCATGTTAAGTCGATAGGCAATTTTTCGGGCGCTCAAGGGGACGTAACTCTTGAGTGAATTATCTGATTCGGCCCAAAATCGAACTTGACCCAGATTTTATGCCTGTACTGGTTATCTGCAAGAATGAAGTCGATCAGAAAAAAATTGACGGAGCTAGAGTGATGACAAGCTTTTTCCTATGTGAAGTCTATGGGAGCTAGATGTTGCCATGGCAACCAGAGTTCCACTCAGATCTGCCTGAAAACCTAATGAAGCCTTTCCACTTGCCCAATAATGCGACACATGAAATTTGATCAAAGTTGGCCAAGTAGTCTTTAAGATATACATTTTTGAAATTCCCATTAACCCTAATGCAAAAACACACACGGGCAGGTAACTCCTAAGTGAA
Organism: Lucinisca nassula; assembly: GCA_963580285.1. Classification (NCBI taxonomy): domain Eukaryota; kingdom Metazoa; phylum Mollusca; class Bivalvia; order Lucinida; family Lucinidae; genus Lucinisca; species Lucinisca nassula. The sequence goes on along the minus strand of OY757010.1, from coordinate 133,772,367 downwards.
TGATCCGATTCTGCCAGTTATCGAACTTGACCGAGATTTCATGGCTGTGCTGGTTATCTGCAAGAATAAAGCCAATCTGAAAATAATTGAAGCAGCTACGGTGATGACAACATTCTCCCCATGTTAAGTCAATAGGCAATTTTTTCAACGCTCAAGGGCACGTAACTCCTGAGTGAATAATCCGATTCAGCCCAAAATCGAACTTGATCGAGATTTCATGCCTGTCCTCGTTATCTGCACGAATGAAGTCGATCAGAAAAAAATTGACGGAGCTAGAGTGATGACAAGCTTTTTCCTAACGCTCAAGGGCACGTAACTCCTGAGTGAATAATCCGATTCAGCCCAAAATCGAACTTGATCGAGATTTCATGCCTGTCCTCGTTATCTGCAAGAATGAAGTCGATCAGAAAAAAATTGACGGAGCTAGAGTGATGACAAGCTTTTTCCTATGTTAAGTCTATGGGAGCTATTTGTTGCCATGGCAACCAGAGTTCCAATCCGATCTGCCCGAAAACAGTATGCAGCCTTTCCCCCTACCTGATAATGCTTCACATGAAATTTGATCAAGATTGGCCCACTGGTTCCGGAGATATACTTCTTTGAAAGTGTGGACGACGGACGACGACGACGACGGACGACGGACGACGGACGACGGACGCCGGCTCATGGTATACTAATACCTCACATGAGCCTTCGGCTCAGGTGAGCTAAAAATAGTACAATTTTTCATCTTAGAATTTTAGTTTTTTCGGCGGTACAGTTTACAATGTATTTGTATATGCGTGTTTTCGTGTTGCACTAGCAATTATTTCTATTACAGAAATGCTTGAAAAATAAGATAATACGATCACTTACATCACCTCCAATAGCCACTGTAGCACCATCTGGGTGAATGTCAACACTGTGTGCCTCAAAACTGATCTGTTGCTCAAACATAATTTTACTATTTAATACCACTACAATCTGCAAGAAATATTAAGCAAAACTTCAACAACTCAAAAGTAAGGGCTAACTGTATTCAAAACTGTGATTTGGGGAGGCAAATCAGCGGTTTTACGGTCGGAAATTTCGTTTTAATGTGACGCATTGGTGGAATCGTAAAACGGAATTTTCGACTACACAAATGACGATTATCCTCCCTATTGATAATTTTCAATTCAGTTATCCCCTTTCTAATGCACGTAAGCACTTATTTTGTATTCTTTTTGCTCAAGACAACAAGCCCAGTGAGCTGCGTAGAACGAAATACCAAGCAGTGAAAAGCGACGCCACAATGTTATGATGACGGGTTTCTGACTGGATAACGTCAAAAAATTGCGACAGTATATTCTGCGATATACTGTCGGAGACCCGACGTCATAATGTAACGCCGCTTTCCATTGGCTGGTATTTGGTTTTACGCAGCTCACAGCGCTTGCCGCTTTGAGCAAAAAGCACAGTTTTAAAGAAAACAAGCTAATAAATGCATTGGAATTGGGATAACTGTATTTCAAAATTGTGATTTGGGGAGGTAAATCGTAGGTTTTACGGTCGCAAATTACACTTTACGGCTCCGCTGACGCGTCGCCGTAAAACGAAATTTCCGATCATAAAACCTCTGATTTACCTCCCCAAATCTCAATTTTGAATACAGTTATCCCCTAAATATACTGTTGCAAATTTATGGCATTATCCAATCAGAAGTCGAGTTACATACGCAGTAAACCTATTAATAATAATGATGTTTTCATTTAAATAGGATGGCATGTTAAGTAATATAATTACTTATCTAACATATAGTCCTCTGCAATTAAAAGTATTCCGATGCAATCTATGTACACCATGACTGTACAATACATACATATTAAGACAAAATTCGTATTTGTTTGTTTGTTTGTATTGGAGTTTAACAGCCCAGTCAACACTATTTAGGTCGTTTTAGCCGACCGGTTTACACATTTCCTGGATAGGCTTATACGTTATACCAGTACAGTGCACATTCTTTCCACAGAAACTGGCAACTGCCCTTCTTGAATCAGTGAAAGGGAGAGAATGACCGTAGAAAGGATATCATGATCAATCTCCAGGAAAGAATGTTGCTAACTCCGGCAGGAATCGAACCGGCGTCCTCCTGATCACCAGTCAGACGCGCATCCGACTGAGCTACCGAGGCCGGCAAATATTAGCATTTAAAACGTCTAAGGGGTATCTTCAGATTTCACATAAATAATGTGCATAAAAAGATGTTGGGATAAATATGATGTACCTGACTGATGTATTAGTCAAAATTTATGTAAAACTGCTGTTAAATTAAATGATTTTAAGTGAATGAAAAGCCATATTACTATGGATAAGAACTATGTTAAAATGATTATAAGAAATATTTGTGAATTAGAATTATAATTAGTGCGTAAGAATACTGGTTCATACTCATTCACCATTGCTGATTAGACATCTTTATTGGCATAGAAGTAATTGTTGATAATTTGAGTATAATATTGTCAATTCTTCATAACCAGAGGACCTGAAATGTTCACCCGAGTGCTGAGAATATGTAGAGCCCTTTGGTTCTGAATGGTTGTTACCGGCAGTAATCTTGATATATAAAGTAAATGAGACCTAAACTATTTGAACGTACTTTTGTTCGGCTTCAAATGAAATTTGACTTAAATTTGCCCTGTTCTTTTTTATACATTAGTGCCACTCGACCAAGGTTAATGAGTGATGTTCATCTTTGGTACCCATGAAGCTTCATTAACTCCTTTAGCCGATAGCACAAACCATTTAAATCCACATGCAATAACTGTTTTCAAACAAGAGGACCATCATGATCCTATATTGCTCACCTGAGCTAACAGATTCGAAGTTTCACACAATTACAGTGGAACTTCCACTGACGGTCACCTTCGATATGTGGTCACCTCCTGTGAATGGCCTTTTTTTACCCCCCCCCCAACACCAGGTATTTTCCTATATATTTTACCGTTGATATTTGGTAATCTCTATCCTCCTATGGGTCACAATAATTAATAACGTTCTGGCAACATTCCCTATGTAAAACAGACAAAATGAGGGAGGGTCAAAAATTCTGTCCACAAAGAAATCTAAAGTGCGAAAGCAAAAATTCATTGAAATTGCGTCTCGCAAAAAAAAAAAAAAATAAATAAATAAATAAATAAATGAAAAAATAAAAATAAAAAAGGAGGTCCATGTGTTGTTAACAGGATTTTCTTTATTAAGCTCTGACAGCCAATTTGTACAGAGGAGCAGAACCACTTAAGAACTTTTTGTAGAGGGGTAACTCAAGGAACTTTTCTGTCGAAGTTATTCCTAAACTGAGACATTAGAGAAGATGTTCTTTAATGATTTTTCTGTGTTTACCTCTGCACTCACACGGGCATTTTGTTCAGCCGAGCAAACCCATTTCAGCAATTTGAGTATAATGACATGTCAACCCGTGTGGGTCATTTTGTGTCATCCCCAGAGAAAAGGAGAACGTGAGTGATAGTGGAGAAAGACAGAAACGAATGGAAGTGTTAAAACAGAAGAAACAACAACACCCCCCCCTCCATCCTTACCTGCTGCAAGGAGAGCTGGTCTTGCCGTACTCTAAGCCAATATCAGTTTGAAGCCCCAGTGACGCAAAATACACACCTCAGCCAACCACCCATCAATCATCAGTGCAATAATACTACTTTGAGATGGGATTTTTCAATGGAACAGACCTAAGATAAGCCATACCGTTTGATCAACTTTTTGGTACAAAAATAAAAGAGAATAAAAGAAAAGCCTTTCTGTGAATTGGGTTTGAAATTGCACCTCTGCTGGCCATTTTGGCCATATTGTTGACTTTGCTGGCCATTTTGTTCAGTGGAACAGGACCATTTTCACAGTTTTTGTCTAACTGTTGGTTTTCTTTTGCTCCAGCATTTCAGTGGTTTCTTGCTGTCGAGTCCTCACCGTTGTCTCACCTCTGTGGTTCTTTGATTATTCGTGTTCACGGAGATGTTGCACTGATGAGTTAGGAGGCCTTCATGCGGACTGAACAAATTATTTGTCTAAATCGCGACAGAAGGAAGGGCGAGGATTGTGGCCACGTAAAATCGATTTAAGCCCTCCCAGTGGAAATCTTTCCACTGACCGTTCCAAGGCGGTTCTTCTGTGGCGGTTTATTTATGTTGTTGTTTGTTACTTACTGTGTGTTTCACTTGTGTCTTTTTATTTTGGATGGCCATATGGCCATTATGTGGGAAAGTGACTGTCCTTATGGCCTTCCTTTGTTTAGGTTTCCATTATGGTCTGGTCGCTTAATGTTTGTGTTTCTTTCCCTTTGGTGTCTTTGATGGGTGGAGTAAGTTAATTGTATCGATTCCTGATCTTTGTTTTACTTCTACTTTGTAGAGGTTTACCCAAGGAGCATTCCTGTGAAATTAGTTTCAAATCGGACCATTAGTCTAGGAGGAGATGTCGTTTAAATAAGTTCTGAAGGTTGTTTCTATTTTTAGCTCTGGCAGTCAGTTTATTCAGCCGAGTGATTTGGTAGAGGGTCACCCAAGGAACATTTCTGTTAAATTATTTTGAAATCGGACCATTAGCCTAGGAAAAGATGTCGATTAAAGGTTTTTCTTATTTTTAGCTCTGGTGGCCATTTTGTTCAGTGGAGCGGAACCATTTTAGCAATTCTGGTAGAGGGTCATTCAAGGAACATTCCTGTGAAATTATTTTGAAAGCAGACCATTAGCCCCGGATGATATGTCGTTTAAAGGTTTTTGTTTCCATTTTTAGCTCTTATAGCCATTTTGTTCAACAGAGCGGAACCATTTTAGCAATTTGGGTAGAGGGTCACCTAAGAAATATTCCCGTGAAGTTATTTTGAAATCAGACCATAAGCCTAGGAGGAGATGTCATTTAAAGGTTTTTCCAAGGTTTTACTACGCCATTTTGTTCAGCGGGGCGAACTTATTTAGCAATTTTGGTAGAGGGTCATCAACGGAATATCCCTGTGAAATTATTTTGAAATCGAACCATTAGCCTAGGAGGAGATGTCGTTTAAAGATTTTTTTTTTATTTTAGCTGTGGTGGCCATTTTGTTCAGTAGAGCGGAACCATTTTAGCAATTTTGGTAGAAGATCATCTAATAAATACTCCCGTGAAATTATTTTGAAATTGGACCATTAGCCTAGGAGGAGATGTCGCTTTAAGTTTTTTCTAAGGTTTTTCTATTTTTAGCTCTGGCGGCCATTTTGTTCAGCGGATCGGAACTTTTTTAGCAATTATGGTAGAGGGTCATCCAAAGAACATTCCTGTGAAACTATTTTGAAATCGGACCATTAGCCTAGGAGGAGATGTCGTTTATTTATTTATTCTATTTTCAGCTGTGGTGACCGTTTTGTTCAGCCGAGCGGAACCATTTTCGCAATTTTGGTAGAGGGTCATTTGAAACATTTAAACAGCTCCTCCTAGGCTAATGGTCGCGAATATTTATTTGGTCAAATCGCTTTAAAACCTTGTTTTTCTCTGAGTGTTTGTGTGTTTAGCTCACCTGAGCAAGAAGTGATCAAGGTGAGCTATTGTGAACGATTTATGTCCGTCGTCCGAATATTCCTGTGAAATTATATTAAAAATGGCACTGTGATTTCGGAGGAGATGTCATTTGAAGAATATTTACAAGCGATTTGACCTAGAAAATATTCGCGTGAAATTATTTTGAAATCGGACCATTAGCCTAGGAGGAAATATTGTATAAATGTTTTTCTAAGGTTTTTCGATTTTTAGCTTTGGTGCCATTTCGTTCAGCGGAGCTGATCTATTTTAGCAATTTGGATAGAAGGCCATCTAAGGAACGTTGCTGTGAAATTATTTTGAAGTCGGACCTTTAGCCTAGGAGGAGATGTCGTTTAAATGTTGTTTTTTTTTCTAGTTTTAGCTCTGTGGGCCATTTTGTTCAGCGGAGCAGAACCATTTTAGCCATTTTGGTAGAGGGTCAACCAAGGAATATTCCTGTGAAATTATATAAAAATTGGCACTGTGGTTTCGGAGGATATGTCATTTGAAGAAATTGTTGACAGAAAGACAGACAGACAGACTGACGGTCGGAGGTACGACGGACATAAATCGATCACAATAGCTCAATTGGAGCACTTTGTGCTCAGGTGAGCTAAAACACACAAACACACATAAAAAAGGTTTAAAAGCTATTTGGCCTAGTGACCTAGTTTTTAATCCTACATGACCCATATTCAAGGTACGAGTACCATCAAGACAAACATTGCGGTATAGTTTCATGAAGATTGCAGCAAAACTGTGGCATATTGAGGGTGAACAAGGTTTAAAGCAATTTGATCTAGTGACCTAGTTTTCAATTCAACTTGACCATATTTACCCTTGACCTACATGTGATTTAGACACAATAATCTAAAATAGCTTCATGAAGATTTAAACAAAACTGTAGTCTCTAGCGGGTGAGCGAGGTTTATGATAAACGCGAAGACTTTGTTTTGAGATTGTAAATTTTCCTTTTTTGGATGGTGATGTTCCTTAAGCGCCATCCTATGGCGTTTATATTTCGCAATTAATTCGATTTGCTAGAGTGTGTAGTCATGTAACTGACTTCAACACTCGTAATAGATTATTACCGGCTAAACTTCTTAATCAGGGTTATCGGTACCATAAACTACGCAAAGCCTTTTCAAAATTTTATAGACGCCATTCCGATTTAATTTCAAAATTCAATTTTGGACTTAAATCTCTTCTGCAACAAGGTCTATCGGAACCCGAATTTTATGGTGACTAAGTATATAAATTCAGAAAAATATATAACCGCAATGACTTTAGCACCCAATTTTGTAAAATCATTTTTCGATATAAAAAGATTGGGTACAACATGGATATTATACGACAGACTGCATGCATGGTAGTTAACCCTATCACGCTTGGTAACTTTGCTTCCCTCTTTAATTGCACGTCGCTGGGTCAGGCCTCAGATTCTATGACGGTTCCAACGTAAAGGCTTATTGAAAATTAGAGAGTCCTAATTCAAGGTAATGTTGATTGGTGCCTGATGCTCTGTCTCTGGTCGGGCCCATCGGAGTCTAACTGTTGGTTTTCTTTTGCTCCAGCATTTCAGTGGTTTCTTGCTGTCGAGTCCTCACCGTTGTCTCACCTCTGTGGTTCTTTGATTATTTGTGTTCACGGAGATGTTGCACTGATGAGTTAGGAGGCCTTCATGCGGACTGAACAAATTATTTGTCTAAATCGCGACGGAAGTAAGGGCGAGGATTGTGGCCACGTAAAATCGATTTAAGCCCCCCAGTGGAAATCTTTCCATTGACCGTTCCAAGGCGGTCTTTCTGTGGCGATTTATTTATGTTGTTTGTTTGTTACTTACTGTGTGTATCACTTGTGTGTTTTTTATTTTGGATGGCCATAAGGCCATTTTGTGGGAAAGTAACTGTCCTTATGGCCTTCCTTTGTTTAGGTTACCGGTATGGTCTGGTCGCTTAATGTTTGTGTTTCTTTCCCTTTGGTGTCTTTGATGGGCGGAGAAAGTTAATTGTATCGATTCCTGATCTTTGTTTTACTTCTACTTTTAATGCAATTTGACCTAGCAACCTAGTTTTCTTATTTGACACACCCTGTATTCAATCCAGATAACGGTATCATCTAGAAAACTATTCTTGTATAGTTTTGTGAAAATCGAAGTAAAACTGTGGCTTCTAGAAGTGAACAAGTTTTTTAAGCAGTTTGACCTAGTTACCGGGTTTATGACCACGCATGATCTATATTCGAACTTGACGGAAATATAATCAAGAAAACTGTTCTGCAATAGTTGCATGAAGATTGGTGCAACTCTATGGCCTATGGAGGGTGAACAAGGTTTCTACACAATTTTGACCTGGTGACCTAGTTTTTATTTCGACATGACCATAATTCATAGCAGAAAGGCAAACATTCTTTTAAAGTTTCGTGAAGAGTGAAGCAAAACTGCGGCCTCTAGGGGGTAACATTACGAAAACAAGCCTACACAAATACAGTGTAACCTTTATCACAGAAAAAAGAATGGAAATTTCAAGATGAAAAGTTGTGATATTTTTCTTATTTCTGCTCTAAAATATAGATTGTGGGTACTCGTAAGAACCGCCTCATCGAATAAGAAAAATAGGGTTTATCCCTGTAAACCCCAGTTTTACTATATAAAATTGGGGTTCAAGGGGGGGGTTCCAAAGTATATAGGCGTGTTTTCGTGATGAAGAAGGTAAATGTTGATGTCAGACAAAGCACATATGATGGACGACGCACATAAGACAGACACAGATTGACCAAATAGCTCACCTGGAGGACTTCGTTCATCAACAACCTACTTATATTTTAGTTTCAGGTACGAGTAGATCCGATGAAAACTAAAATACTTTTAATGGTGACAAAGTCCAAAATAGGCGTTTTCAGCAAAATATGGGGACACAACTCTCCATGCATAAGCGATAGGCCAACATTGGTAGTTTTCAAAGTCATTCAAGTGTATATTTTACATGGAAGTTTCAGGAAGATCCGATCGAAACTTAGGGACTTAAGGTGATGGCAATGTCAAAAAGGGCATTTTCGGTATGCAGAAGGATGCAACTCTATGATGGACAATGTTTAAATAATTCAAGCCGTTATCCCCAACCTACTTTTGTGTGAGTTTCAAGATATGATTAAGGCTAAAGGACTTATGGTGATGCCAAGGTCCAAAATGTGCATTTTAAACAATCAAAGAGACATAACGCTATTACGGACAAGCCAGCATGCCCAGTTTGTTTCATCCAAACTGTTATCCCTCACCTACTTATTTTTTTAGTTTCAGGAATATCTGATTAAATTTAATGAACTTATGGTGGTGACAAGGCCCAAAAAGGCATCTTCAGCAATCAAGGGACATAACTATGATATATATGTCAACCTCACCAGTTTGCTAACTCAATCAAGCTGCTATCCCCAACCTACTAAAATGTTAGTTTCAGGAATATCCGGTCAAAGCTTAATCACTTATGGTGATGATAAGGTCCAAAATAGGCATTTTCAGGAATCAAAGGGACATGACTCTATGACAGACAGGCCAGCCTCATCAGTTTCCGAACTCATCCAAGCTGCTATCCCCAACCTATTTAAATGTATATGTTAGTTTCAAGAAGATCTGTTTAAAGCAAAAGGATTTGGGTGATGGCAAGGCTCAAAAAAGGCATTTTCAGCAGTCAAAGGAACATAACTCTGACAGATAGGTCGACCTCGCCAGTTTTCGCACTCATGAAAGCTTTTATCCCCAACCTACTTTTGTATTAGTTTTAGGAAGATCCGATTATAGCTAAAGGACAAATGGTGATGACAAGGTCCAAAATAGGCATTTCAGAAATCTAAAGGACATAACTCTATAAGGACCAGGCCGGCAGCGCCAGTTTTTAAACTCATTAGAGCGTTTATCTCTGACCTACTACCAAGAAGACCCAATCAAAACTGAAGGGGCTATGGTGATGACAAGGTCAAACAAAGGCACTTTCAACAATCAAGGGGACTTAACTCTATAATAAATAAGCCGACTTCACCAGTTTTTTTAACTCATCCAATTCTTTAACCCTAATAGAAGTGAAGACAATTATCAGGACTCGATACAATTAACCCACAGCTCCCATCAGAGACACCAAAGGGAATGAAAAACAAACATAAAACAACACACCCTATTGGAAAAAACACCAATAGCGGAGAGCCAAAAGGACAGTTACTTTCCCACAAAATGGCCAATTGGTTATTCAAAACGAAATGATATAAGCGATACAAACACTCAAAGACAAACCATAACATAAATAAGCCGAATCATATATAAGTTTCAGAAAGATCCGATCAAAACTGAGGGGGCTATGGTGGTGACAATGTAAAATATAGACATTTTTCAGCAATCAAGGGGACATAACTCTATGATAAGTAGGCAAATTTGCCAGTTTTTGAACTCATCCGAGCTTTTAACACATCAAGTTTCAGAAACATCCGATAAACACTACGGTCTTGACAACAAGTTTCCCCTTGTAAGTCTACAGCACCTTGTGGGTGCCATAGCAACCAAAGTTTTTTTATTTGATTTGATAAAAAGCTAATGTCTTCAATCCAACACCTGAGCATGCTGCAGATGAGAAATAACTGGAAAAACAAGAGCTGTCACAATAGGTGACCAATGCCCCCGTGGGAGCCAATTTGGCAAAAGCTATATGCCCCCCGAATTAAAGATTCTCGTGGTAGGTGTGGGTGCATACAAAAAACCAGCACGTCTTGCAAACAGTACACAGAAGTACGGACGAAGGGGGTACAATAACAAGGGTGAGGCTAAAAGTTTTATACCTAGTGGAAATGCCGAATGTTTTCTAATAGTATGGCTTTTCGCGAGTATCATGACCCCGCGGTCTTAAAACGGTCGTCTCTACCGGGCATGGAATTTAACAGAACGCGGCGTCTGATCAGGACCTACATTATTTGCAAAAAGTTCAAATATTTTCAAATAAATTACAAAGATAACACAACCTGTCACTAAATTTCGAAATCATCACGAAATCACGCCTACATAATTTTTACCACCCTAGAATAGAAGTGGAGGCAATGATCAGGAATCGATACAATTAATCCACAGCTCCCATCATGGACACCAAAGGGAAAGAACCACAAACATGAAACAAGAGACCCTAATGGTAACATGAACAGCGGAAAGCCAAAAGGACAGCCACCCTCCCACAAAATGGCCAATAAGTCATCCAATATTGGCCATCCAAAACAAAACAATATAAGCGACACAAACACCCAAAGACAAACCATAACAAAAATAAACCGTGAACCCCACTTTTATACATAAAAACTGAGGTTTACAGGAGTAAACCTTATTTTTCTTATTTCTGCTCCAATATATATATTGTGGGTACTCGTTAGCGATGAGCCGGTTCCAACGAATACCCACAATCAATATTTTGGAGCAGAAATAAGAAAAATATCACTTTCTTTTTCAGCTTAAAATTTTCGATTGTTTGGCGGTAAGGTTTACAATGTATTTGTATAGGCATGTTTTCGTAATGGGACTCCTGCAATGTATAAGGGGGAGAATTCCATTTGGTGCAAAAAGGGTTTAATTTGCCCATTATCAGGGCAACACGTCCTTGTTATATATCACGAAAACACGCCTATATAATTTTGACCCCCTTGAACCCCACTCTTATAATGTAAAACTGAGGTTTCCGGGGGTATACCTTATTTTTCTTATTTCTGCTCTAAAATATAGATTGTGGGTACTCGTTAAAACCGTCTCGATGAGGCGGTTCTAACGAGTGCCCATAATCTATATCTTGAGCAGAAATAAGAAAAATATCACATTTTTTTCATAATAAAATTTTCATTTTTTCGGCGATAAAGGTGGCAATGTATTTGTATAGGCGTGTTTGCATAATGAATATCACGAAAATGCACTTTACAAAACGAAAAGTAGGCAATATTGTTTCTTAAGTTTGTTCAAAACATTGTTGTGCGTACACGTTAGACCCGCGACAATGCGGCACTTCTAATGAGCAGCCACAATCAATGTTTTGACTCAAAATAAACAAGAAGAAAAAATATCATATATTGTAAATGAAAAATATTTGTTTTGGAGAAACGAAAGCTGTCCGTTGAGCACAGGGTAGAGTTATCGAATGATAAGGATTAATCAGCCTGCAGGTTGCAGAGATGTAACTGGTCAAAAGTGCTGACGGATGGATGGACGGACAACGGACAGATGACGGCTCGACTACTTTACTATTAGCTCTCCTGTTGCTAAGGTGGGTGGGAAAGTGGAAAATTTTGTGGGAAAGTAACTGGTAAAAATTATCATTTTCCACTTTCTTCAAACAAAAGCAGAACAAGTGACCAAATGTACTTTGGTGTAAAATAGGTAACGGTCAACAAGCACGCATTATTGAATAAATTAGAATGGACTGGAGTCTCCAAAGCTACATTCTTGGTTTCACGACAAGTGGCCTACTGGTTTCACGACAAGTGGCCTACTGGTTCCAGAGGTTGAGAAAAAGTTTGATCATATATGGTCATGGCGGCCATCTTGGTCAACTGACCCGGACCTTTGTTGTTTCGTCCAATAGCTTCAAACGAAATTTGACTCACTCAGCAGTTTTATATGAATGTTTCAATGTTTATATCTAAGTCCAATGTCAAGGAGTTACCTTGACCTTTAATACGCATGTAGTTTTATTTATTCGTTTAGTTGATTGCATATACAAATTTAACGTTTCTGAAAATAAACAATGTCTCCTTACCCAATACAAAAGCATACAAAACCAAATTTGATCTTGATGTAACGTGGGTCAACGTTAAGACGAGAATTATCGTTTGAGTAAATTATATCTGGCCCCGATCCCCCTATGCTACAGACCACGTTTCAAGGCAAACCATCATTTGGTTCCATAGGTGAAAGTTTTTCAAGTGTTTTACCATAATTGGGCATAGTGGCCATATTGGTCGTGATATCAAACTCATATTAATTTATTTCCATTTCCTTGTCCTAAAAGCTTTTATTTCAAATGGTAAAAAAGAAATGGCCCAGTGGTTTCTGAGAACAGCAATTTTTAATTTTCATATATATTTGAATGACCTTAGGTCAAAGTAAAATGTTCTTGACGTTGTATATTTATGTTTCATCATTTAGTATATAATACTCATTTAGCTGACTGCTTCTTCAAATGTTTGGATTAAAGACTGCAACAGTTTCGAAAAAGACTAAAGCGTATGCAACCAAAGCTGACCTTGAGGTCACCCAGGTGTCATTATTTGAACAAACTATGATTGGCTCTAGTCCCTAATGCTACAAACCTAGTTTCAAGATAATTGACCCACTGGTTCTGGAGAAGATTTCTGAAGGATTTTACCTTAACGTGACAGCATGGCGGCCATATTGGACATGTGATCAAAATCATATCAATTAATTTCCATTTCCTTCTTCCTAAACATGTTTACTTTTTTACCAATGGCCGAGTGGTTTCTCAGGAAAATAAGTCTGGATTTTCATATCTAAATGACCTTGGGCTAGGCTCAAGCAATCATTTTGACCTTGAATACTCATGTAATTCCATTTACGCATTTGGTTTACTCGTGCACAAATTCTAGATAACAATACCCCATAGTTTTTGAAAGATACAAAATTTTGTCTTCTTCCCAATCAAAAGCCTAAGTGACTAAATTTTACCTTGGCATAAAATATGTCAAGGTCATCATTTTCAAACAATTATGATTGAATCAAACCCCAATGCTATATACCAAGTTTCATGACAATCGGCCCACTAGTTCCAGAAAAGAAGATGTTTTGAAGATGTTTAGCTCACCTGGGCCGAAGGCTCCAGGGAAGCCTATAATATAGTGGGTCGTCCGTCCGTCCGTCCATCGTCCGTCCACACCTTTGACGAGTTATATCTGTGAAACCTGAAGGCTGATCTTAACCATTTCTCATTTGTAGTATGCCTCTGGTGTGGCATTGATGACATAAGATTTTTTTCGAAATTGAACAAAAACTTTGGTTGCTATGGCGACCACAAAGTTCCATAGACTTACAATGGGAAAATGCTTGTCATCACCATAGCGCTTTCAGTTTTGATCGGATCTTTCTGAAACTTATGTGTAAGGTGGCTGGGGATAGAACCTCCGATGATTTCGAAAACCTACTTTCAAAACAAGTCGGCCTGTTAATCATAGAGTTATGCCCCCCTTGCTTGCTGAAAATGCCTATTTTTGACATTGTCATCACCGGAGTCCCTTCAGTTTTGATCAGATCATCATGAAGTAAGTCGGAGTTGAAAACCCGGATGAGTTCGAAACCTAGTGATGTCGGTCGATGACTCACGGAGTTATGTCCCCTACGTTGCTTCAAATGCTTATTTTTGATATTGTCATCACCGTAGCCCCTTCATTTTTGATGGGATCCTCTTGAAACTTACAAATAAGTAAGTCGGGGATTAAAGCTCGGATGAGTTCGAAAACTAGCAATGTCAGTTATTACTCACGGAGGTATGTCTCCTACTTTGATGAAAACGCTTAGTTTTGACCATGTCATCACTGTAGCCACGTCGGTTTTGATTGGATCTTCTTGAAACTTACAAACAAGTAAGTCAGGGATAAAAGCTCGGATGAGTGCGAAAAGTAGCAATATCGGTCGATTACTTACGGAGTTATGTCCCCCTACTTTGCTGAAAATGCTTATTTTTGACCTTGTCATCACCGTTGACCCTTCCGTTTTGACTGTATCTTCTTCAAATTTACAAACAAGTAAGTCAGGGATACAACCTCGGATGAGTTCGAAAACTAGCGATGTTTGTCGATCACTCACGGAGTTTTGCCCCCTACTTTGCTGAAAATGCTTATTTTTGACATTGTCATCACCGTAGCCCCTTCGGTTTTGATAGAATCTTTTTAAAACTTTATAAACAAGTAAATCAGGGATAAAAGCTCGGATGAGTTCAAAAACTAACGATGTTGGTCGATTAGTCACGGATTTATGTCCCTACTCTGCTGCAAATGCTTGTTTGTGACCTTGTCATCACTGTAGCCGCTTCAGTATTGATCGGATCTGCTTAAAACTTACTAACCAGTATGTCAGTGATAAAAGCTTAGATGAGTTCGAAAACTAGCGATATCGGTCGATTACTTACGGAGTCATGTCCCATATTTTGCTGAAAATGCTTATTTTTGACCGTGTCATCACCGTTGCCCCTTCAGTTTTGATCGAATGTTCTTGAAACTTAAAAACAAGTAAGTCAGGGATAAAAGTTCCGATGAGTTCGAAAACTGGGAGGTAGGCCTATCTATCATAGAGTTACGAACCCTCAATAGCCGAAACCTATTTTGGACTTTGTCATCACTGTAGCCCTTTCACTACTATCCATCGGATCTTCTTGAATCTCACATGTTAGGAGGTAAGGGATAAAACCTCAGCTGAGTTTAAAAATTGGTTAGGTCGGCCTATATTTCAGAGAGTTATGTCCTCCTTGATTTCAGAAAATGCCTATTTTAATCTTGTCATCCCCGTAGTCCCTTCAGTTTTTATTAGATCTTCTGGAAACTTACTTGTAAATAAGACAGGGATAAAAACTTTGATGAGTTCGAAAACTGATGAGGTCATCCTATTTATCATAGAGCTACGTCCCTTTTATTGCAGAAAGTGCCTATTTATTAGCCCGTTTGAAAAACGGGACGTATTATGTGATACCCCCTGGCGTCCGTCCGTCCGTCTGTTCGTGTGTCCACCCGTCTGTAAACTTTTCGTTTCCGGATAACACCTCCTACAATTTACAGCCGAACAATCTGAAACATAGTTATAGACCCATGATGTGGGACAGCGCATATTGTTTCGAGGTTACGGTCCAGCAAATATTAATAGAGTTATGCACCTTTGAATTTTTGTAAACGTTTCGTTTCCGGATAACTCCCCCTACAGTTTACATCCGATCAAACTGAAACTTCATACATTGTTAGACCATGATCTGGGGCAGCGCATATTGTTTCGAGGTTACGTTCCACCAAATATTTATAGATTCATGCCCATTTGAATTTTTTGTAAACTTTTCGTTTCCGGATAACTCCTACAGTTTACATCCGATCAAGCTGAAACTTCATACAGAGTTAGACCATGATCTGGGGCAGCGCATATTGTTTCGAGGTTATGGTGCACCAAATAATAATAGAGTTATGTCCCTTTGATTTTTTGTAAACTTTTCGTTTCCGGATGACTCTTCCTACATTTTACATCCAATTAAGCTGAAACTCTATATATAGTTAGACCATGATGTGGGGCAGCGCATGTTGTTTCGAGGTAACCGTCTTTCAAATAAAAATAGAGTTATGCCCCTTTTAAACATTCTGTAAATATTTTGTTTCCGGGTAACTTCACCTACATTTTACTTCCTATGATGCTGAAACTTTACATACAGTAAGACCATGATATGGAACTGTGCATATTATTTTGATGTTGCGGTCATCCATATATTACCAGCGTTATACCCCTTCCATAGATTTTTCAAAACATTCTGTTTCCGGGTAACTCCTCCTACATTTTACATCTGATGAAGCTAAAACTTTACATATAGTAAGACCATGATATGGAACAGTGCATATTATTTTGAGGTTACAGTCTGCCAACTATTACCAGAGTTATTCCCCTGTCTCAGATTTTTCTAAATATATTTTCGTTTCCGGACAACGCCTCCTACATTTTACATCTGATGAAGCTGGAACTTTACGTATAGTTAGACTATGATGTGGAGCAGCGCCTATTATTTCAAGGTTACGGTCCACCACTTATTGCCAGAGTTATGCCATTATCATTTTGGGGTTATGGTCCACCAAATATTACCGACCATGAAAGTTTGTTGGAGACAGGTAGTTTAAGCACTTGAGGGTTATTAGTATATAGTGCCAAGTAAGAAAATATGGAGCACATTTTGTCCCTTTGTTACATTACACAAACCAAAACTTGTGCATCAGTCAGTATATATATGATCCGTCTTACTACTTGCCACGGGCGTATAATGCCCCGCTTGCAGAGCTCTTGTTTTAACCTTGTCATCACCCTAAATTCCTTCCGTTTTCAACATGTCTTCTTGAAAACTACAAACAAGTAAGCCAGGGACAAAAGCTCGGATGAGTTCGAAAACTAGCGATGTCGGTCTATTACTGACAGAGTTATGTCCCCTACTTTTCTGAAAATGCTTATTTTTGACCTTGTCATTACCGTACCCTCTTCAGTTTCTATCGGAACTTCTTGAAACTTACATTTAAGCTAGTCAGGGATAAAAGCTCAAATGAGTTCAAGTGCCGGCGAGTGTGGCTTATTTATCATAGAGTTACATCACTTTGTTTGCAGAAAATGCCTGTTTATTACCTTGTCATGACCATAGCCTCTTCAGTTTTGATCGAATCTTCTTGAAACTTACATGTAAGTGAGTCAGTGATAAAAACTTGGATGAGTTTAAAAACTGGTGCGGTCGGCCTATTTATAATAGTGATGTCCCTTTGATTGCTGAAAATGCCCATGTTTATACACAACGATATTTGTGGGTATTATGATATACCTTCGAGTGTCTGTTCGTCCGTCCATCCTGTCGTCCGTCCGTCCATACGTCCGTCCGCCGGCACCATTTCCGATCGATAACTTGAGTAGTCTTTCACGGATTTTTTTTCTTCAAATTTTGCATACATGTTTATGCTGGAATGACTGGTATGGGATTGTTAATGGGAAAAATCCGTTAACGTTTGACAGACATTTTTTCCCATTAAAGGTGTTTGGGCACTTATTCCTTTACTAAATAGAATATGTTGATGAAACTCTAGTTATATATAGACCACAATAAGAAGCAGGTTTGGTTGACATTGTCATCATCATAAGTCCCTAAATTTTGAACAGTAGAAATAAAACAAAGATCAGGAATCGATACAATTAATTTACTCCACCCATCATAGACACCAAAGGGAAAGAAACACAAACATGAAGCGACCAGACCATAATGGAAACCTAAACAAAGGAAGGCCATAAAAACAGTTACTTTCCAACAAAATGGCAATATGGCCATCCAAAATAAAAAGACACAAGTGATACACACAGGGGGGGGGGGGGGGGCTTAAATCGATTTTACATGGCCATAATCCTCGCCCTTACCTCTGTCGCGGTATACACTAATTTTGTTTAGTCTGCATGAGGGCTTCCTAACTCATCAGTGTAACATCTCCGAGAACATACAAATCAAAAACCTACAGAGATGAAACAAGGTTGCGCATTCGACAGCATACAACAAAAGAATTGCTGGAGCAAAAGAAAACCAACATTTAGACTCCGAGGGGCCCGACCAAAGACGGAGCATCAGGCGCCAACCAATATAAAGAATACTAAAATGAAATTCCATTTACGGTATTTTTTTACGCTGGAACGGTGATATAATCTTAGGCCCGACCCACCGGTGTGCAATCAAAGAAGGAAGCAAAGTTGCCAACCGTGATCGGGTTAACCACCATGCATGCAGTATGTTTTATAACATTTATGTTGTACCCAATCTTTATATATCGACGAACGATTTTACGAAATTGGGTATTAAGTCATTACAGGGATGTATTTTTCTAAATTTATATACAAAGTCACCATAGAATTCGAGTTCCGATAGGCCTTGTTGCAGAAGTGTTTTAAGTCCAACATTGAATTTTGAAACCTAATCAGGATAACGTCTATAAAACTTAGAAAAGGCTTTACGTAGTTTATGATACCGATACCCCTGATTAAGAAGTTTAGCGGTTAATAATTTATTACGAGTGTTGAAGTCGGATACATGACTAGACACTCTGGCAAATCGAATTAACTGCGAAATATAAACCCCGTATGATGTCGCTCGAGGAAAATCACCGCCCAAAAAAGGAAAATTTACAATCACGAAATCAAAATCATCACGTTTATCATAAATTTTGCAAGAAACAAATTTAAGCAAGACCTTCCAGAAACTTACATATGAGTTAGTTAGAGATAAAAGCTTGAATGTGTTTGCACACTAACATTGCTGGCACATTACTCCCAAAGTAAAGTCCCCTTCATTGCTGAAATGCCTGTTTTTTCCCTTGTCATCACCATAAGTAATTCAGTTTTGATCGAATCTTCCTGAAACTAAGTAGGATGGGATTGAAAGTTCGGAAGAGTTTGAAAACTGGTGATGTCTGACCATCTCTCATAGAGTTACATCCCATTGAATGCTGAAAATACCTGTTTTGGACCTTGTCATCAGCATAACTCCTTCGGTAAAGATTGGATCTTCCTAAAACTTCTAATCTGTTAGCTCAGGTGTGCGATATAGGAACATCATGGTCCTCTTGTTTTTAACTAATATGGCCATGGCAGCCATCTTGGTCATGTAACTTGGACCTTACGAACAAACTTTCGTTCCCCATCCAGTAGATGCTCAATAAGAACTTTTAGTTCAATCAGTCCTGTGGTTTCAGAGATGTTTGAAATTGTAGAGCCTTGTCGCACAGTATGCTCACTAAAGAGCCTTCAGCTCCGGTGAACCGAACGCCTATGTAGTAGGTATTCAATAGAACTGCATTGCAAGTTCGAGTCCAGATGCATAGCACACATCGAATTGTCTTCCTTTTTGTTGAGTGATAAAGGTATACGTGTTATACATGGCAAGAGATGATACTATCTTTCCCACTTCCACATTCACATCAGGTCAATAAGTCCGTTTACTGAACCCACCCCCTAAAACCCAACTTTATATAAAGGAAATTGGGGTATAAGGGGATAATTATCAGGTTTGCTTTGAAACATAGAGGTGGTACTGTAGGTGCAAATCATTTAAGGTATACCAAATCAATGAGAATACTATATACTGTACGTAATGATCCTAAGTAATGGGACAGATAGGCCTTAGCAAACAGTGCAAATCTAGATCAGACTGAAGAAGCAGTCTGATTAGATTCTATGCTGTGTGCCATTTGGTCTGCCCCTTTTGGACTCCTTGCTGGATCGTGAAACAAATGTTAAAATTTTAGGAGAGTGACAGTGAGTCTTCGGGTTGTCCGTCTTTTCAGGATTTTTACGGTAAATAATATAAACACCTGAACCTCTTTATAATACGTAATTCGTAGTTATATGATTAAGGATATTACAAAATTTTAAGACGGATCATAAAAGTTTATATAGATGATATAGAAAAATGACCATAAATAAACACTTTTTTCTGAATGATATTAACACTTTTTTTTGGATAAAACAAGGGTTGTTTTATTAACATGGTTTCTGCTTTATACTCCAACAACAGCGCCATAAAGATGTCACGGTTGAAATAAATGAAGAGCAATGTCTAAAAATAATAATATTTGAGGAACAAATCAACTCGAGCTGAATTTAATTAAATGTTGGATCATAAATGACAGCTTAGATGTCAGTTAAAAAATAGATCAAATCAGTAGTGCGTAGCATGAGTGATTTTTCCTCTCACAAATCATACCGAACTTTTTCCTTCATAGGCGGCGAACGGAATAACTCGTGAATTTCCGTGAAAACCTGTCTGGGCGATATTCGAGTTATCTCCCTGTACCCCGCTGGGAAACTGACAGGTATCAAGGTATACAGAATATCCAATCGCTGACCTCAGGGAACCATTAATCATGACATTTCGCTTAATATATATACCAGAAGGTATTCAAAGCAGCTCGTGCTCACTTTTAGGCTATCTAAGTGTGAAAAAGAACTAACTTCTTGCCGTTTCATTTCGAGGCATTCAGTATGAACGAACAAATTGAAGAGCTACATTATGTACAATTGCTTAAGAATAATAATAATGATAATAATAATTATAATTATTATTATTTAGTAGTAGTAGTAGTAGTAGTGTTTTTTTTTTTTGTTGTTTTTTGACACGTAGGATATTGGGTCTATATGTTCAGATGTGTGTGTCATGAACATCATTGTGACCGGCCCCGATAGCTCAGTCAAAAACACAGCTGGGGTGTTGCAAAAAGCATCCATAATCTATTTTTGTACCCTTAAATCCCACTATATATAGAAAAATATTGGAACCTATTGCATCACATTGGTGTGTTGTGTAATGCACGGCTAATCACACGTGTACTGTTCGGTAATTAAGGACAATTTATGTCTTTCTTAATCTGGCCCGTTATTACCACCATTATATATAGTCTCTTGTCCCGTGATTTTAAATTAGGATTAAGGTCAAATATGATAGTGAAACATTATCGAAAGGGCTCTTGACACCGATTCACCTTTTTATGCATTTATTTTATCTATTTATTTAAATAATTAGCGCCATGAAAAATATTGTGAGCCAATCACGAAAACACACCTGTATAA
The DNA here is from genome assembly GCA_963580285.1 of Lucinisca nassula. Classification (NCBI taxonomy): domain Eukaryota; kingdom Metazoa; phylum Mollusca; class Bivalvia; order Lucinida; family Lucinidae; genus Lucinisca; species Lucinisca nassula. The sequence goes on along the minus strand of OY757010.1, from coordinate 133,751,495 downwards.
GACTCTCAAGATGAACTCCGATGAGAAAGTTCATACATTAAAACCAAGTTGTTGTCTGCCCCAGTCATTACTGACACCTTAAGTTTTATCATTACACCGATATACATAGATTTAAAAAGTCTGATGAGATGTGACTTTTTTACAAAGTAATCCTTAGATGAAAAAGTAATCCTTAGATGAAATATATACCCCTTCCTCAAATCT